>OY735892.1:6114288-6762460 GCA_963506565.1 Tachystola acroxantha | reverse complement strand
ATTTAATAAGAGAGAAGAAGAATAAAGAGATAATAATAAAAGCATTCCTTTTAGATGGAAAGACAAATTCAACTTCAATATCAAATGCAAGAGCGACAAATGGCAACGCAAATGGCTAAAAATAGGGACACATGTTTATGGTTAACTGCATTCTATGTTACTGCCACCGCTGGACTATTCACTGGGTAAGTTTTACATTATTTAATGACCATAATTTGTTATTTCTATTTACTACTTACACATTTTATAGGTACCCAGTTTACACAAATAATTATGCCATGTTTTTTTAAATAAACTGGCCAGCGTACAAAAACTTACATCGCCATATTTTTCTTTAGTAATCAAATATTCATTTTTTTTAAATATCAGTTTCAGGAGGACAAAACGGCCTTATCTTCTGATGCCTCTCATACCATTAACATTCGTGACCCTCTACTATTGGGATCTTGCTTACGGAAATAAGGTTCATCGAATTAGAAGTAAGTTAAATAATTAATCTCTGAAAGTTCTTGTAAAGTAAATATTAAATTGTTCGTAGCGGTTCTTCGCGTCGTCACTTTCAGACTTCTTTGACATTTCTCCGGCCTACAATTTGGTCGTCGTCGCGAAACGGTGGCCTTTATTTGTCGATTTGTCATTGTATGTGTCAGTGGTTAGTCAGAGGGATTTCGTCAACCAACCAGTCATTGTCATAAGAGTCTGAAAGACACGCCATCGTTATTTGTTAGGTACCTTTCACCTGATTAACCCAAGGTACAGTTTTTGGATGTAAGTATAGTTTGTATGAATTTATTGGTCGCTTCTTGATCGTTAATGTATGAAATATCGCAAGATTCGTCTTTTTCGCGGAGCTGGGGTCGATTATTGAAATCAGGGTAATGCAGCGAAATTCAATGACATTTGTTATCATTTTCATTTCTACAAATATACCATATACTTACATTATTATACAATGATATTTTTATACGTTTTAATAAATAATAAAGAAACGACATAATTATGGCATTTTAACATGAAAATGATTAAATCAAATACTAATGAATTACGCGGTTTGAGCGTAGTGTACGGTGGAACACAGAGAAAGGTGTACAGTAGAGTTTTTAAGGATGAGATTTTCTCAAGAACTACTTGACCTATTGCAATAATTCTTTCACTGTTAGATAGTTAAAAGTTAAAACTATGTACTGAAAAAAAAGTATTAAAATTGGGCCAGTGGATTTTGATAAAATCTCAACCTTATTGAGGCCCCCTGTATCTTAGCTCTGTCTTCGTGTGTAACACACTTACTGTTGTAATATAAATCCGATTAATATTTTTCCAGTGGAAGCAGAACACATAATGACCCACGAAGCCGATTCCCTCGAATGGCCATGTGGTCTCCCGACGCCATCGCAAATCGATCTCGGTCGCCTGGACGCCGAAGAAAAAGTCAAGATCCATCCGCCACTTCTAAACTAAGCTAAACATCAAACTGAAAATATTCGGGGAGTGTGCCTTCATGTAAAATTGTAGAGCATTCAGAAAGATGACACAAATGAAGTTACCAGATGATATTAGGGACTCTCACGCTCAAGTGTAGTATTGTACGGTTCTTGGAGAGACTTTTGTCTTCATGGCGAAATGTAAAACCAAGGTGAGCGGTACAAAAGAGACTTGAAGTGAGCCTTGGGCTTGAACCAACATGGATCCACTCCACATAATAATAATAATAGTGAAAGCAAAGATCAAAAGTATCCCTTCTGAATGCTATAGCGGAAAGGCTTATTAGCGCAAAATGCTTCATAGAGTAATAGAATGCAAATGGATCTTAGCGCTTTGCTGATAAAATTAAGGAACGCAAAAATGAATTTATACCAATTTTAAACGTCGTGTAACTCTTTATTACTAACAAAGCGAATAATAATTAATCTATGAATTATTGAACTCGTAATCTATGAAAAACTTTAATTATTTATTCTTCAATATAAAGCATCCAATAACATTTTATTTGACAGGTGAACTCTCTCAAACAACAGCTTTAAAGTATACCTAGAATTTATCACCTCGAATCGCATTTATTTAAAATAATAATATTATATAGGTATAACTTTTTTTAAATCATTCCAGTTTTAATGATACTAGAGTTAGATATTTTAAAACTATCGGTGTATTTTAAATATAAAATACTTAGTCTTCTTATTCCGATTTTACAAGTCATTTATTCTATCTAGACATTTAAATCATTCGGTTTAAGTTTAAAATAAGAACGAGCAAATGTGGTATTGTAATTTATTGGGCGAAGATATTCTGATAGGATAAACGAGAATAGTTTTAGTACTTATATATTTTATTGACTACTTATTTGTATAGTTTTGTGATTAAACAATGTGTACAATATTTTTGGTGAGACTATATTGTTTAAAACTACTACTTATATTTTTAAAAGAAGTTGTTTAAATTTTTGTTACGTTGTTTTACCTCCATAAATTTAATTTTTTTACGAATTTTATACGAATTCATTGAAGTAAATTAGATTTAGAAACCCACGTTTGTATATATTAATAATAAAACTGTTGTCAGCTTTTAATCGTTCATAGATTAAGATAAATTAAATGTGAAACACAAGTATTAAAAGGACAAATAATTCGTAACATCGTCATGTCGATTACAATTTACAATAAGTAATTTAAATGTTATAAAATAAACGTGTTAATAAAAACTGTAGATGTTTGATTTACTTTTATTCCGATTTATTATAATCAGAATTTATCGCAAGTGGCGCCAAGTTTGGATTAATGCACTAAATTGAATTATCGATTTATCGATTATACATTTTGGCTGTCTCATTACTAAAGTTGACAACTACGGTTGCCATAGCAACTGACAACCTTGTTTGGGCGCCGTAAACAAATGAATTTCGATTGGCAGAATTCAATACGTGTCGATATTTTGTTAAAATACAAGAAAATACAAGGTTCAATGTTAAAATAGTCCGAAATTATGGAAATTGTGATACATTGTTGCTGTTTTAAAAGTAAGTAATCAATTTAATGTGTATTCAATCAATTTAAATGAACTTTGATAGCAATGACAATTTTTCAATTGGATTTTATCGATATCCCGTTGCTTAGTGTATCTTACCTACTTATTGCTTGAAATCAATATAAAATTGATGGTCGTCCGTCACGCTTCCGTTGTATTATTCAAATTAGTTTACAATGCAAACATGAAATATTTGCATTTATAAATAGTTATCAGACCTTTATCTGATAGAGATGGCCCACTTAGCGATGTCCAAACGTCTCTAACTAGGCAAGGTAGGTAGGTAGGTACCATAAAATAGCAAATTGCTTACCCGAGCGAATAAGATAGTTTATTAATTTTATCAGTTATGTGTCATTATCAGTCTAATTTATATGTCCCGCACTTCTCGGGCACAGACCTTCCCTTACATCGAGGCCGAGGGAACTCGGGCCCGCGTGGTCCCCCACCCAGTACGGATTTCACATGCTTTAGATTTTTTTCTACGGCATGCAGGTTTCATCACGATGTTTTCCTTCACCGTTTTGAGAGTACACGGTAAATGTACGTAAGTTTTTTCGTCGATAAACCGAGGATAACTCAATGGTACATGGCTGCCCTGGCTGGGAATCGAACCTGGGACCTCTGTATCGCAAGTCCATTGACCCAACCACTGAACCATCGAGTTAGGTAGAGGTAGGTAACTATTTTATATTTCAAATCTTGTGGGAAGTCCGTCCGTACGTCCCACACTACGTTTACTCGTTTAGACGTTGCGTCGCTAGTAGGCTCAGAGAAATAAGGACTTCTCTGAGCTAGTAGGTATAGTAGGTATAGTAGGTATCACCCTGCGTATGATTGGCCTGGCTCAGCTGTTTAAACCACAGAGTTGGATCCAGTGAAACAAATTGGGGGGGGGGGGGGGGTTGACCTTAGCTAATAAATATGACAAACCTGTCTCATTTTTTTAGAGCCGAATTTATTTATAGCAGCTTGATTTGGTGAAACTTAAATATCGTACAAATGAATCCCAGTCAGCAGAATATGAAAAGAGACGACAAAAAGAAAGATGGCCAGATCAAACCACAGATTAAAAAGAGCCCTGCTGAAAAAAATATGTCGGAAATCGACGAGCATATTTTGAAGAGGTTTGATGTAAAGAAAAGACTCGGTAAAGGTGCTTATGGGATAGTTTGGAAGGCAATGGACAAGAAAAGCAAGGATATTGTAGCTATAAAGAAGATTTTCGATGCGTTCCGAAATCAAACGGACGCACAGAGGACGTTCAGAGAGATCATTTTTCTACAGTCATTTCGAAATCATCCTAATATTGTCAAGCTTCATAGTATACACAGGTAAGTGTTCATTGCACTAAGTCTTTCTCGAAGTGGGCAATAAGGCCCACATGTGAGCGCTGGAGGCCTAGAGGAGATAAGGGCTCCAGAATTATTTTAGAATGTAAGTTTAAACTCCAGACCAGACTAATATAGCACAAATTAAATTTATTAAAGTAATAAATGTCATTGTGGTTTTTAAACTGGGGGAAAGTAAAAAAAAGGGGCGTGAAAAATAATTGATTTTCAAAGTGGGCGGTAGACTAAACAAGTTTGAGAACCTATGCACTAAACCATTGAATATTTAGTGCAAAATCGTGACTGACTCGTCGTCGTTCACGCGAATACCCCCGTCTTCGTATCTTAGTGTTATTTTGAACTTATTTGACACAGACATAAGACTTCTCTATTCAAAAAAGAGAATGTTACCAATTCAAAATTGTTAAGTTAGTTTCCGTGTCTAAGGGCTAATTGATGCAATATACGAATATTCAAAGACACATTTCTCACAGAGCCCTAAACAACCGCGATATATACCTCGGCTTCGAGTACATGGAAACTGACCTCCACAACGTGATCAAGCGAGGCAACATACTCAAGGATATACACAAGCGGTACATAATGTACCAGATGCTGAAGGCTACTAAGTACATACACTCGGGGAACGTGATACATAGGGACCAGAAACCGAGTAATGTGCTTATTGATAGCGCGTGCAGGTACGTATGTATAGTGAACGGCAAACAAGCTGGCGGTCCTCCTATTACGGTTTTCAAAACGATCATATTATACCATGTCGCTACGACTGCGTGACAGGGACAGTGCTATTGCGCTCTTTTTTTCTTTTCTCGTGTGGTTTAGTGACAAAACCTATTGTCAGAGTTATTCATGCCGCCCGTAGTTCTCTGACTTGGCCTAACTACTACCAATTGTTATTGCGTTGGTTTAACGTCTGTGTTCGTCGCTCCATGATATGGTATGATTTCATCGTTTTGAGTACGGTAATAAGGTTGATTCCTGATGGTAAGAGGTCACCGTCGCCAGACATAGTTTCAGAATAGTTGTAGGTGTGCCTACAACTATTCTTCAGCCCTGAAGACTGATATGTAACGCCTCGACTATCCGTAATTACACGGAACACAATAAATGTAATGCTACTTGACGGCATAAATCGACAAGAAGGTGGTAGCTTACCCAGGCGTATTCTGCATTGAATCCTGCTACCGCTAAAGCGCTTGTGTGCATTTATCACCAATTAAATAGGATTCTAATATCATCCACTTTGTATCCCTCGTGATCATGACAGTCATTCACTGCTCTCATTGATGGATAGCTTTGATTTATAAATGTTACTTGCCACCTTCATTTTTTAATTCTCGTTAATACTTAAACATTTATCTCGTCAGGGTAAAACTAGCAGACTTCGGACTGGCCCGTTCAGTTTCAAGCATGTATTCTGGAGGAGAAGACGGTGCTGATCCATGCCTGACAGACTACGTGGCCACGAGATGGTACAGAGCGCCAGAGATACTCATCGCTAGTAAGAAGTACGTAATCTTTCACAACTTTAAAATATTTGTATTTGCCTCACTAGTAAGTATCTACTGATAAAAGTGGTCAGCACCGTCTAGAGGCACCTATAACTCCAGTTATTTGTCGTCCTCCTTATCCATATTGAGAATGTCCTGAGGTCGCGTAACTATTGACTAAAAAATTTCGATTTTGCAGCTACACGAAAGGCATAGACATGTGGTCATTGGGTTGTATCCTGGGTGAGATGTTGACTGGCAAACCGCTGTTTCCTGGCACCTCTACTGTCAACCAGGTGGAGCGAATCATGTCAGCGCTGCCACGACCTTCGCCTGAAGGTAACGGTATCATAGTCAAAACCTTCATGGATCTATAACAGCTTATTCGTCATCTACATCACAATTCTTACCTTTTAGACATAACAGCGGTATGCAGCGGATACGGCTCTTCCCTCATCCGGGAGCAAGCCGCCACATCAGGCAATGCAGGGGCATCTCTAACGTCTCTGCTGTCTTGTGCCCCTCGCGACGCTGCAGATCTTGTGCACAGACTGTTGGTGTTTAATCCAGCTAAGAGGCTAAGTGCTGAACGAGCTTTGGATCATGAATATGTCGGAAAGTAAGTCCTGGTACAATACTAAAAGTAAAATGCCTGTTTTTTGCAGGAGACGGAGAGAAAGGGGTATAACTGAATAACTCCTGTTAGGCTCAGGTTTAGTGAGGTTAATCAATCATAATCGCTACATAATTAACTATAACAGGTTTCACCGTGAGCGTGACGAGCCAACTCTACTGTCTGATGTACTCCTACCTCTAAGAGATGATAAACAGATGTCGGTGGACGACTACAGGAACAAATTATACAGCATCATGGCGAAGGGATCTCATACCAATAATGCTCTGCCTAGGAAGAGTTACTCGGGGTAAGACCAATAGCTTAAAATGTTGTGACATTCCTGCCATCTTCCTCCTTAGTCTTCATGTCTGATTGACTCCTATCTTCTATCATTATTATCACTATAGTCATTCATTCCAACTTTCTGTATTCAACATTTTCTTTTTATTCATTTTCCATCTGCATAGTTTTAGACGTCTTTTATAATTATCGCATCAGTTTAGTTCAGTGCTGTTTATAAACCTTTATTACCTCTAAAATGTGTTCACTCAGTCTAAAATACTGAAGATATTTCTTAATTTCCACAGCAGCAAGACCCATCCTTTACCATCAACAGCAGCTAAAAGCAGCAAGAGTTTCCACGAACACGAAATGCCCAAGGCTTACAAGAACAAAATCACTGCATCAGCTGACACGAAACCGCGACCCAAACCTGCCAAATCCATCGAAAGACCTTTGAAGGAATATCGATCAGACCAGACAATTGGAAAACCTTCGCGAGCAACGAAGTATGAAAACCGAAGTGATTGGATGGAAACTAATTGCCATGGTGATTATTTTCAACCAGTAACTCGTCAAAGTCCATCGGAATTAGGTTTCATGAGTGGTGGTAAGAAAACTCTTCAGCATAGAAGAAACTCCACTTCGTTCTCGACGGTTACCATAGGCGGTGATGCGGATTACATGGGTTGTGTGTCGAGGAATCAAAGACATGGAGTGATCACTGCCAGCGCTCTTATGGATCTAAGAACCAGCATGAGATGAAGGTAAGTCAGGTAACTTTTAGAGGAATCTCAAGTGGTTTTTTTAAATAATTTTGTTTGAGGTTTAAAGTTTTATTTATTATGTGTTGGGTAGTATTTTATATTTTATATTTTTTTAGTTGTTGATGCGGCTAATGTAATAAAGGGACGTATACGTATTTAGTGAATCATAGTTAATATTTTTCATTTTAAAATCTCAAGTTTTTAATGATTGCTGATACCTGAGTCTGGTGTCAGAGTAACGGCTAAATCATCTTTATACGTCCCTAAAAAAACTTGCAATTTACTATGTCACTAACTCTTCTGTTAATTTATGTTTATTTTGTGGACCCAATTTGGGGGCCCTGTTATATGTTGCCCTTAGTACGGCCCATTTGACTTTATAATTTTGTTATTTGACTGTGTTATGAATTCTAGTCATTGATATTATTTGTTGAAAATATTTTGTTTTATGCAGTTTCGATGAAAAACTTATTAGGTCCTACATATCCGACTGACGAAAGAAGTAGGGTAGATTTGACTCTTTCTTTCCTAAGTATTTATATGCTATACGAATCCAACCCTACCTACAATATAGTCCAAGGCCGAGTGGAGTTTGAGTTTGGTCTTGTGAGTTTTCATACAATCGTCGTCGCATCGGATTTCGTATTGAGGCGTGCGACGACGCAATGCACAGATGGAGCATGTTACATACAAATATATATGTAAAACGACGCAGCGTCGCCGCCTGCGACGACGCAAGGCAACGCACAGATGGGGCATCACCCTATCATGACTTTTAGCGTGTCTGCCACTCTCTTCTTTTCCATTGTTTGAATTTACAATAAACGTTGATCAAGATAAAAACAGTCTTTGTGACTATCGATCAACTAATGAAGGAAATACGAGTGACAATAGCTACGATTGAAAAGTGACATGTCACAGAATGGGGGATTCCCTGATGCGACTCTAGTTTCTCATTTCGTCGCCAATTTGTCCAGTTACAGCATTGATCTCCTATAAACAACTAGATACACAAAGGTCTTACTAAAACAATTTAAAAAACGTCCAAATAAGGCTCCATTGTTAACGTACAAATAATGTCCAATAAAGCAAATGTCCATTCATCCGTTTGGACTTGCTTTGCGCTCGGACATTTTTAGAAGGCAGACTGTGTATCTAGTTGTTTATAGGAGATCAATGAGTTACAGACATAAAATACTTAGTTATTTCTGGTTTTAATTCACCCTCTGTCCATGCGACAAATATGTCTAGGTATAATTAAATTTTAAGTATCGACCACACAAGTTTAGCTAGTTAATATTAGAATTATACACGATTTTTAATATAGAATACAAGCGCAACAATTCACATAGTTTTTAAACATTGACTTTTTAATCTACCTGTATTTAAAATATTTCTAAAGTACCACTGCCATAGAGATATTTATCAAAGTTTTTTTGGATTGCCGCCGAGAGAAAAATGCTCTCGCACTTTTAAAAAAAGTGTTATTATTGGTATTTTACTTGATCCAAACCCCGACGCAGACATCAAGCGCGCTACCGGAGAATGTCCATTTCCAGTCCGGTGCATCAAAAAAGAGCGCGATCATTTTCCCTCTCAGTGGAATATAGCCTAAATTGTAGAAGGAAAACTAAATACCGAATACAAAATTTTACACTATGTGAAATAATAGGTATACCTATGCATTACCTGTTTATTTCAGAATTGATAATTTACATGGAACCACTTGCACCATACTCGTGCCAAGAGTTAACACGATGTTAAATTACAAAAACGCCATACATTTTTGTGATCGGTAGGTAATTGGGCCAAGAGTGAAGTGTAGATAGATTTAGGCGCTACGCGCGCGTAGCCGTGCTACGAATGGGTGTCAACTGTCAATACTACGCATATCCGTGTGTATGCTACTCATATGCATGTGTCTGCTAGTTATGCTACGCATATCCGTGTGTATGCTACGCATATGCGTGTGTATGCTACGCATATGCGTGTGTATGCTACGCATATGCGTGTGTATGCTACGCATATGCGTGTGTATGCTACGCATATGCGTGTGTATGCTACGCATATGCGTGTGTATGCTACGCATATGCGTGTGTATGCTACGCATATGCGTGTGTATGCTACCACTAGACAAAACTAATGATTGCTCAGTTTTATAGGTATTTAACTATTTATAAAATGTACGAGCATTGCTCACGTTTTAGATAGACTTCGATTAGATACTCTACAATGTATACCAGAGCCCAAATCAAGTGTCTTATTTTGTAAACAAATATGATCGTCTAATTACCTGTTGTGATGTAAAATTGAAGGAACTGATTGATTGAATTTGTTCATCATTGTGAAAATAAAGTAATCCGATCTAATGATATATAAATAACTACAGAATAGCTTAAAACGTTAGTAGGGGTAGTTTTTGTTTACAAAATAAGACACTTGATTTGGGCCTCGGTTTAGGTACTATGTTTAAGTAAATAGGGCAATGTTCACCTGATATTGTAAAGTTTTCGGTTCGTTTAACATTAAACACTTTTGTATTGTATTTTACATCGAATAAATAATTGTACCTACTCATTATACGTGTTTTGATACTTTCTCTGTACATACTTTCTACATAGTTATACCAACAAGAAATTTTCCTGTAGGGGTAGGCAGAAACGATGGACTTTCATCTGCTGCGATCCTGACATAAACTTGTTTCCTCCACGTTCATTCACGCTCGTCGGTTTGTAGTAGACCGTACCTACTTGGTCCTTTGTAAAAGCACTAGCGCCGCCAATCTTAAAAAAATAATGTCTTCCAATATAATAAATTTTATCAAAAAAGCTATTTACAAAATGTTTATTACGATAAATACTATTTTTTAAATGCTTATTCATTATAACGGATTCAATTTCGGTAAGTTGTAGTTCAAAATTGATTAAATTGGAAAATATTATTTTTTCAAGATTGGCGGCGGCGCTAGTTGGCTCATGGAAGGCCAGGGAAAAATTGAAGGCCCTTAAAGTCTTCTTCTAACGTCTTCTACTTATATTATTCTTTAGAGTTTTTTGCTAGTGTTTTTTTTGACAGAATCTGTCAAAATAGCGTCAATATTTTTGAACAACTTTTACACGTGGTCCAAAAAAATTGCAAAATAAATATGAATTTACCAATTATATTGATATTGGAGGCGTTACTAACACTGAGTAAGCTTCGGTATTCGTTTGGCGTGAGTGTGGTCCCGGTGCTGTCGATGCACCCTGAGGATAGGAAGGTGGCACTAGTTGATGCATTCAACAAGACTGATGATGAGGACGATAGGCCAATGCAGGTACGAACAACAGCATATCAGTGGTAGCACTTCCAGTACGATTTCAAGTCTTACGACACAGATAATAAGATCGGTCCACTTTTGATGTGTACAACAAATCATTTTTAAAAGCACGCGGGCATTGTAACACAATATCTGCCCCCCCAATTCTTATCTGCTAAGATATTTGGATCGAACTATTACGTAACCAGTATAAGCTGGCCCGGACCAGTTAACTTCGTCATGCTAGCTTACTATACGTAATCGTTCGACTTTGTTCGATTCAAATATTATTATCTTAGCAGAATTGGGGGTTAAAAACAAAGGTCTGCAATCAATAAATATGGACCTACCATTGATACTACCGAGCCGAAACACTGACGGTGAGATAGGCTTGATCAAAGTCGAAAGCCGCGACCTAGCCACGGCTTGCGCCCTGCGATCAGTTGAAACGCATGCCCATCTGGGCATTTTAAGTCCAGTAGGTAGCGATCTAAGGCCTGCGATCTACGTCCAGTAGGTAACGACGGCAGAAAATGAGTCGGGGCATGCGTTTCAACTGATCGCAGAACGCAAGCCGCGGCTAGGTCGCAACTGTGTGTGTCAAACTTAATACCGCAGATATTTGGATTGAACAAAGTCGAACCGTTGCGTAGCCAATTATAAGCTAGTCCAGTTTCAGTTAACTTCGTCATCTGTTCGTCATGCTTGCCGAGCCAACTTCTACTGGTTTCGCAATGGTTCGTCTATATGTTCGATCCACATATCTTAGTGGAATTAGGGGCAGATCTTGACCAAACCTTGATGAACGTCGTCTTGCCTAAAACTAGAATCTTTTAACTTTTTTAAAAGATTCTAGTTTTGAACGCTGAAAACGTCATAATATTGGTGTGAAACGTTGGCACTGCCATCCGCTGATTGGCTGGCGTGGCATAATTACGCGGATTTAGGCTGTCATCGTGAATCTACACTGGTTCAAGTCCAAGGTCCTTGAGCAAATAGCTTTTCCTTCCAGTACCTCCCGTTCATAATGCTGATAGACAAGGACAAAGACACGAGCGAGTACTGGCGGGAGACAGAGATACTGTCATTGGTGCAGAACAACGAAGCGACTATAGACTATGAGAAATGCGAACAGAGTAATATGGCGAAGAGTCTAGTGCAGTTTCCTAGTAGAAGGACTGTCCGACCTATTTGTAGGGGGAGGATTGGTAAGCCGTATTCTTTCAAAACTTCGTCAAATAATTTGGTCCTATAGAAATCTTCAAAATATCCTCGAAATCGATATTTTAAACCGACAACTCGAGTTTGGAAGTTGCTCGAATTGTTGACACATACTCAATGCAATAGCATAGCAGGCAGTGTTGGTTACATTTTGAAATTTTGATTCTAGTTTTGTGGAAGCCATCTAAACGAATTTCTTTACAATGCATGCTCCCACTTCACTTGGCTATTCGTATTCGCTATTGGATGTTTGTCGTATTTGTCAAATACTTGTACATACAAATAATACGAATATTTTGTCAAGAATACCAACCACACATGGCAATTATGATAAATACGAATAGCCAAGTGAAGTGCCACCATAAGCAAGAGAAAGGGTTACGGAGTTTAGATAGCTTCTATAAAATCAGATACCCAAGATGCAACGGCAGCGCTTAAGTTTATCGCCGATGAGCAATGTTCCTTAGTGACAGAAATATAAGTTACTAAGTTCATTAGAAGGGAAATGAACGACTTTGCATTTGGTTCTAATCTTCGTATCAAGTTCTAATATTCGTGGCAAGTACCTAGTTATTTTAGGCCTCATGTTTATGTTATTTTTTGTAGATTACCAGCTGTGTCCTCAGTGCCCTCACTTTAGTAACTTCACTGAGTGTGAGCTCTTCCGGGACTCTTGCAAGTAAACTATATGATTACCTTAATATATTGAGGGCCTGATGCTTACCAGACCTTCCCCCCACTTCCTAAAATATTTCGTCTCGATCAGAGACGAATCGTTACGGTACGTAAGGTATAAGTTGGTGAGGGTTAGGCATGGCGAAGTAAACCGACCAACTGGTGTCGTAACGGTTCGACTCTGATCAAGCCGAAATATCTTAGCGGAATTGGGGGGCTGTGGAGTGACCGCGACATCCAATCGTTATCGTAATCGCCTTCAATTTGACACATGGACGCTATACATTGCTGCTATGTTTTTGCAAGTTTTAACAAACGACAACGAAACGCAACAATGTAACGTTCAAGTGTCAAAATGAAAACTATAACGAAAACGATTGAAGTCGCGGTCCACCTCCCTGGTCGATAATGTGTCTATCTGTAGAACACATCTGCCATTATTTTTTTTAAGTAGTCAGTGGCTGGTGAAGCGGTCATACTCACTTACTACTCCTCCAAAAGAGTTGCAGGTGTCATCCTAAGGACTGAGGTATTACATATGACGGCTCGTGTGTCCTTAATCTACACTGGGACTTTCACACCTTGCCATATTTTGATGTCGGACAATAGGGTTCATCATAAACACAATCTCATCGAGCCCAGTCGTACTCAATGCGATATGAATTTGCGGTGACCGTTAATGTTGTTAAATAAACTTTGCCAGAGAAAGAAAAGTACGATCTCAAGAACAATATTCGTACTGCGACCGCAAGTACGGCAAATGGCGGACCATGTTCATTCCTGCCGACTATACCGAGTGTCGCTGTTGCGACGAGTGTGTTTTCTATAGAGGTAATGGGTCTTTTCCGTTTGCTATGACTGTACATACTATAGGCAGCATAGAGAACTGAAGTAGTTGATATTGCTCATGGGATCAGCGTGGCAGTAAATTGGCCACATTCTGTTGTAGACCCGATAACTGATGGGGTCTACGTTCTCGAATGGAGGCCATGACTGGATTAACGAAATGTAAGACTCCCGTCCAGGGAAGGGAATGGTCCCTTCCCTCCCATCCCGTCCATCTTTCCATCACCAGAAGAAAGATGAGATGCCCAAGGACAGCCGTCAGAGACATGGATGCAAAACGCCGAGAATCGGGTTGAGTGCGCGCCTTGGGAGAGGCGTATGTCTAGCAGTGGATTGATACGGGTTCATGATGATGGATTGCAATGATAGTTGTTTTCCTATAATAATTTTAACTTTATTTTACAGAGCTGGATCAGTCGTGCATGGTTGACGATTACAGCTTTGACGCTGAAGAGTTTTTGCCTGTCACAACAATAGGTAGCAACTAACATATTTTATATATCTCGTTGTTTGCCAACATTAGTTCTTACATGCAATATTATTAGAGCAACTCATATTTGTGGCTCTATAGTTCGTTGATATTTTTTATGCATGTTTTGTCAGATTTCAGAGCAGGCTGCAACCCCTACTGGGGTCACCCCGAGCAGGAGTATAGATCTCTTCGCTGTGACAGGATCCTGCGACGATGTAATTCTTAACTTCTAACTTTTCATTTATTAAAGAGGCGATAAATAGCGATGTTGTACTCATTTGTAAATACGGCCCCCTTCCATGCTTGTGTGGTAAAAAGTTTTTATTTTTCAGGTGTTCCTGTGTCAGTACCTTCATTACCAAATGAAACATTAAATCTGTAAGTGATTTATTACTCTTCTAGTTATCGTTATACCCACCCTAAATACCCTTCAGGGCGATTTGGTCCGCTTCCTAAATTTTCCATTTCCAAAGTTGATCACTTCCTAACATGTTCACATACATACATACTTATTTTATTTTGTTACCTACTACAGGATCAGTAAAGTATAAGTCCACTTGTCAAAATCGATACTTTAACGAAAACGATGAAAGTCGCGATCGAATCGCTTGTTGCGAATGCTGAACCACTTCGTTCGTGATGTCTTAGCGGACCAATTTAATATATACTGCTCTCAATTCAGCCAAGATATTGAGTTCGAACGGATTCTACCGGTTACTTAACCAGTATAAACCGACCCCACAAGCATTACGAGATCGGGCCAGCTTATGTCGGTTGCAACAGTTCTTCGTTCGATTCAATGATGGGCTGGTATCGCAGCGATTTGTCTTCGATCGAGCCGAATATCTTAGCGTAATTGGGGGTAGTATTTTGTAGCTATGCTAAGATGATAATTTAATAGCCCTTTCTTGACTCCTTCTATTTCCTGCAGTCGTCGTAGTTACCGCTACGAGCCGCCCTCTGGTGGCACGGACTGTCCAGTCTCGTGCAGAGGTTACGAGTGTTTCAGTGGTCAGGTCAACGACAGTCAATGCGAGAAAGGTGCCTTCCTGCCCGATAAGGACCAGTGCAATTGCTGTGGACGATGCAGCGGCTATCAACGTTAGTATTATAGAAGTTCGCTTTTTCATGACGAGTTTGACAGGTCTTGAACGCCTAAAAAATCGGAGCTGTTTATGGCCTGTGTGCATCGACTGTACTGTGTGCATGAATTTTCCAATGATGGGAGAGTTCGAAGGTCGAATTATTATTTTATGATACCTAATAAAATAGATAACATGGTGTCAGGTGGTCATCGTCACCTAAAAACACCCATATAATGCAATACCCGAGGTGTTGCTGGTTCAATTCCGACTTTGAAGACTTCATTTCACGTTTCTCTTGAAGCATTGAATCTATATCATAGTTCTAGAACGGCGTAGGCAGATGACTAACATTTACACATACGATATCGTTCGATTTCAAGTTTGAAAATGATCTAATTGACCCTTCGAAAAGTTCGAAGTAACCAGTTCTTGAGGATGCTCAAAAGTTTTGAGATGAAACTAATATTGTGTTAACGTTTTAACGTAAAGTAACCATCAAATTTACAGAACTCAATCAAAAATGTGCTGAATTTAAGGAGACCGTTCATAATGTAAATGGAACTAAGGAGATTGAGGTAGGTAAGACCTGATACCACATTCAAGAGTCATAAATGAACATAAGAAACGTATCAATATACAATGAGGTGCTAAAAACCCAAACGCTTTCATGACACGTTCAGGTGGAAGAAGAATTCTTGGAGCCAGGATGTGACGACGGCCTGGTGTGCCGCCAGGGCCGCTGTCAGGACATCCACACAGTGCAGACGACAGCTGGTAGCCGTAGGAAGAGAGACGAGAGTTCTTTAACTGCTAATGGTAATGGAGAAAAGCGGTTTTTATTGTAATGTCATGATACAATTATTGGTGCGCCACCGGCATCTGGAGTTGTATGTCTGTTGGCAATTATGATAACAATACCATCAGGTGACACGTCTGACTGTTTGCCGACCAATATTATAAAAAAGGCAACGTCTTTGCGCCTTTGTGCATCATCTTCCTCTCAAATCAGAACCTCCAGTGATGAGGATCATGACCCACAGCGGCTCTTTGGCATGATGAATTGACGCCAGTAGTCAGGATGCTCGATCTTGAATTGTAGCCTTCTCACCGCCTCTTCGAAGTCGCCCTGTCCTACACAGAGTCAGTCCGGACATTTCCTTCGGTTTGCCGATGATATCGTGGTCATGGCAGAGTTGATGCAGGATCTCTAGGAAGTGCTGTGGACGAGTTCTCGAATGGAGACCACGAAAGTGACCTAAGCAGGGACTTGATGCAATAAGCCGAGGATCGTATGAGTGGCGCGCCTTGGGAGCGCAGTGGACTGATACTGATGATGATGATGAAACCTATCGAAATCAGCTTTAAACTTTGCCTTAACTTTAACAGAACCGTGCAAACGCGAACTGAAATACTTCAAGAAAAAGTTCGGGCCTGATGGTCACCTTCACTTCGAAGCGCCGCAATGCACCCCGCTCTGGCTCTATGCACCTGTTCAGGTAACGTATTGGGTTACACCTACAACAACATACAACCATTCCTAGGTTTAGGCCGATCCTAGAGTCCAGAGCTCCCCACAATGCGCGGAGAAGGCCACCGTGGGATTTTAGTCGGTACAAGACTAAGCCGACATAACCCGTCGCACCCCGAGGCTGCGGGTATGCATAAGCATTTCCCCACGAAAAAAAGGTTTAGGCCCATAGTCATAAACTGTTTTCAATACGAGTGGAGTTTGAGTTGGGTCTTACAATTATGGTAGTTTTTAGTCAGTTTTGACAGTCGTAAGAACAAACTCACTATGACTTAGTGGTAAAAACTGTATATGACTATGGCTTTAGTGGTATTACATACAAACTATGTGTCTGTCTTCAAAGAACACTGCTTTATTGATGCAACTAATAATGATGGGAGAAGACGCCGAAATGGGGCATTGGGTGTTAATGTCAATTCAGTGTATGCCCTACATAATGTGGTTTTCAAAATGATCCATGGGTACCTGTATTGGCGTATCGTCTTTATTATCAGTCTTGTTGGTGTCAGCTGGTGCCACAGCTATCCTCAATTTATGTCTCTCTTCTAAAAGCCCCATATCATAGCCCTATATGTTTCAGTGTCGTCGCTTCGTATGCTACTGCGCGCTGGAAGATGGCTCCATCATCCAAGGCATTAAGGTGCCTAGAGTTGAAGTCTCCAATATGAACTGCGGTAAGATCATCAGCCCCCGAATTCTGCTAAGATGATCGAACGATTACGCTATTAGCATAAGCATGTACCACTTTGGTTATAGCTGTTAAGGTGCCAAGTTGCAAGATGGTTGCCAGCACAGACCACTTACCCCATAGACATGAAATCGGTACAAATGTGCAAACGAGAAATTCTGTCACACGATGAGTGCAATAGGCGAAGCGGGGGGCAGGGGCGCCATATTAAATCCGTGTCGATATCTCAAGGTTACGCGTGTCGCGAAGCAATTTTGCGCTCATGTGCGGGCAGAAACGGGCGCCCTCCTGTTACAGGTCTATGGGGTGAGTGGTCTGTGGTTGGCAGAGACTGGATGCAGAGGGCCGGGAGTAGGGTTGAGTGGCGTGCTTTGGGAGAGGCCTACGTCCAGCAGTGGACTGATACGGGCTGATAATGATGAGGGTGCCAACTGTCTCTGAATTAAGTATAAATAAGCTGCCCCGGCACCAGTTAACTTCGTCATGCTACCTTATACTGGTTACGTAATCGTTCGACTCGGTTCCATTCAAATATCTTAGCAGAATATGGGGCCAAGTTTACTACATGTAAACTTCTCAGCAAATATTTCTTAGACCGAGATTCATAGTTAGCATCTACGGTTAGCATGAACTACCTTTCTTGAGCGTGTTAGCACAATTTTCAACCAATCAGGGCTCTGCCTGCATTGCCAACGTTTCACCAATCACGCAAGACCACCAATCACAAAGACGGGTTTTCAAAGTGACAGTTGTAAGAAGAAACAAACAAGCTTTTTAAGTTGATAAATAGATGGCGTTGCTCCGAAGTGCGATATCATCGTAAAAAAACACAGCACCATGAAAAAAAAATCGTCAGCTGAATAATTTTTTATTATTGGTTTGTTTGTGTAATTTAAACAATACAGTACAAATTATACTAGGTATGAAATACGAAAAGCCCAATTACAAGCAATAACAACGCATTTAATGATGACATCAGACCAGTCAGTGCCATCTACCGGGGCTATCGGTACTACCTTTTTTTTTAAACGTGACCTTGAAAACCCCTCATTTTGACGTTATACGTGATTGTGAATCGACCTTTGTGCAAAACAGATTGCGCCCGAGAAAAGTGTCGCACCAACTCCGACGTGGAATGCGACGGCTTCGGCAACTACAAGGAGGCCGTGTTCACCCCGCATATCGACGATTGGGTCGCCGATAACGACGACGGTACCGACGGTAACGACACGCAAGGGATAGCGCTGCGTCGCACGACGGTAGATGGACTTATTCCGACGCCTTCGCATTTGAAAATTGATTAGAGCATTTGAATTTTTCTTGCATATACGCTTTGCAAAAGGATAATCTATAACTTAATTGTTAATTATTATTTAGTAGTCTATGATGTTCAAAAAGAGTTCGGTGGCACAGTGGTTGGATCATTGTCACTAGACCTATACGGAGGTCCCAGGTTCGATTCCCGGCTAGGTCTATGGTATGGTTGTGCCTATGAGATTTCTTAGTTTTTTAGGAAAAACTTACATTTACCGAATGGTCTCAAAACGGAGTGGGAAAACATCGTGATGAAACCGTCGTCAAAAAAATCTAAGTCATCCGTCAATTCGTACTGGGGGGACCGCGACTTCCATCGTGTCCGTTATCGTTTTCATTTTGACACTTGAACGATATACATTGCTGCGTTTCGTTGTCGTTTGTTAAAACTTGCAAAAACATAGCAGCAATGTATAGCGTCCATGTGTCAAATTGAAAGCGATTACGATAACGATTGGAAGTCGCGGTCACCCCACTGGTCCCGCGTGGTGGATCATGGCCCGGGCTCGACGACTCTAAATTAAATTAAGAAATGACATTGCCACATTTCAATGGAGCTTTGCCCCACCTACAAAACTATGTGACCATTTAAGCTGTACATATCATTTTGTTGGGGACTTATTACAGGTTTCATATTGCATAATCATAATCATTTTCTGCTACTCTCGCAACTCCTATAGAAGAATAACCAAAACAATGAATAATTCGCTTCGATTTCTTACTATTTTCTGATTTCTTAATTAAGCTGTTTTTTTTCGACTCGCTTGAAACGCACAAAACGGTTATTAAAAAACGGAGATATTTTTACATTTATTCGTTTTCTTATACATCATGCGGTTGATGGTGGGGCAGAATCTGGCATTGTCATGTTCGTCAAGGTTTCCAACCATCAAGGACCGTCGCTCTTTTTCTTTGTTCCGTGATGCAAAGCCCCAAAAAGCTAATAAAGTTCAAATTGAACTGAATAGATAGTAAATGAAACAAAATTATCTTGCATCTGCCGCTCTTCACCTCGCCACTCAATGTCGTTTCAATTTGGCAAGATTATCTTCCGCATCGCGCGCGCATGCGTACACGTCTACTGAAATAAAGACCTGCCGCTCCCCCCGGGTCTTGGGATTGCCAACTTAGCGCTTTTTGCGCCAGATGTAGCGCTTTTTAGCGACACTGAATATGGTGATTGATATAAACGTGCGTTTCTACTGTCGATCTCTTTTGATCCTTCGTGGCGGATTTTGAAACAACCGAACATAAAGCCCGTCACAGACTTAGCTATAATATATATTAATATTTTTATAGCTAGACATATTACTATACATTTTCTATACTAATTTTCGAGTGACCGCACACTCAGCTATAATATATATTTCTGTGACGTCACCAAGCTATACCGTAATACGGTATATTAATATATATTATAGCTAAGTCTGTGACGGGCTTAAGAGAGGTAAATAAAAAACACTTTTTTGCATCATAAATACAGCCTTCTTAGGTACGGTCGAAGACAGAGAAAAGTGTACAGTAGAGTTTTAAGGGATTTTCTCAAAAACTACTTGACGTATTGGAATAATTATTTCACTGTTAGATAGATAAAAGTTAAAACTATGTAAGTACTGTAAAAGAATTATTAAAATCGGTCGGTTGAGAAAATCTCAACCTGATTGAGGGCCCCTGTATACTTATCTCTGTCTTCGTGTGTACTTATTAATTACATTAATGAGAAGCACGTACAATTTTGGAGGTCTTATCGCTAAGAGCGATTTCTACCAGACAACCAGCTGCAGAGGATATAATACTTAATATCTATGTTAGAAAGAGGTAGATATATAACACTAAGGGCTGACGTACAGTTGACAGCAGATCAATGGTAACACTTTTTACTTTTGACAGTCCTTATTATTTGCGTCGTAAGACTTAAAATCATACTGCAAGTGTTACCATTGATCTGCTGTCAACTGTACAACGTCACGGCGCGGCGTCCGCCGGCGCATGGCGGGCGCCGTGTATTGCGTCTGTGGACGGCGCCGCGCCGGCCGCCGGCACGACGCCGTCCGCCGGTAACTTGCACCGTCCGACAACGTGCACCGGTGGCCGGTGCCGCTGGACGTCGTATCACGCCGTGGCGTTGCACGGTAGCCCTGATGTCCGTCTTCTAAAAAAATCCTATTACAATCTTGTCATCAAGACGATTCAAAATTAAGCTGTTTAGGCTCTCTTATAGTTTATGTAGGGAATTGATAATCGAATAATTTACGATAGTCGCTAAGTGGAGTTGACGCTAGCACGCCTGAAACATGTCTACAGTCGCAGCTCTACACGCTCTGGTCGACGAATCAGCTGATTGTTATATCAATAAATACGGAAATGGGGAAAATTACCCGCAATTTTTACCAATGAACAGTTAATTTGGGTAAATTGCAGGGTTTCGTGTGTTCGGAAAAGAAATTGAGGTATTTTTTCTGTCTGTATGATGTAACCTTCACCTAGCGACTGAAAGAGAGTATTTCTGTGCGCCCTTGTGACGTCAGTGTCACGTTATAGTGTTTAGTGTTGCTAGGATAATGAAAATTGTGCAGTTTTGTAGAATAGTATTTGTAAAGATTAGTTTCCTATTTTTTTTTACATTTTACACACTTACGACAATATTTTTTGTTTTCTAATTTTAAAACTTTGATAGTTCTAAAGCCGTTGTTATCGTTTTGCTCACAGGAAATTCCATTTCAGAACTAGTTAGTTTTAAAAAAGCGTGCCAAAATTATGACAAAATTATTTATCTGAACTTCATACGTAATTAAAAACATTTATTTATGAACGATTAATACGAAGTTTGTACGGCTACGGTCATCCTTAATGAGACTCCCTGTAGACTTTTCGATTGTACAGTCGACAGCAGATCAATGGTAACACTTTTTACTTTTGACCGTTCTTATTATTTGCGTCGTAAAACTTAAAATCGTACTGCAAGTGTTACCATTGATCTGCTGTCGATTGTACCTGCGGATTGATGTTAGTTAATCCTATCGGAAGCTTAAAGATAAGACAATTAAAATCCTGCAAATTTGTCAGCAAATTTTGCACAAAAAACAAGGCGTAGTGTGGCAACCCACCGCAATTCCGACAGTCGATACTTGGCACGGACAGAGGTGTGCCGCCTGTTACCATTTTGTTTACGTTTCTCCGAACAGTGATAAGTGAAAATGCCTAACATCATCAACGAAGTCAAATTGGACTTCAAAGATGTTCTTTTACGACCCAAAAGGAGCACCTTAAGGAGCCGGAACGATGTAAGTAACAGTTATTTTGTACTAGTTATAGTTAAATCTGAAATGGTCTAGACTCTAGGTAAGTATGGAGTTTTGTTAAAAACTTATTGACTTATTTTTTACATTGTTTTATATTACGTAGGTATAGCTAGTGTTCTAAGCTACCATAGGTACAGTCGACAGCAGATCAATGGTAACACTTTATACTTTTGACAGTTCTTATTATTTGCGTCGTAAGACTAGAAATCGTACTGCAAGTGTTACCATTGATTTGCTGTCGACTGTACAAGTACCTATACCAGTAATTTTTCAGGAAATTACAACCTGTCTACTTTTATTCGAGTTAAAGTGTACCAACTGAAAGATCAAGGTTCAAGAAAGGCCATTCGGATTCTTTCAGTGTCTCTGTGTCTTAGGTTCTTTTGCAATAAAAGATAATGCAATAGAGTTAACGAGTTCACCCTAGAAAAATGCGGGGAGTTAAGTCGTTAACTCTATAGTTGTCTTTTAATGAAAGTGGGGCTTAATGATTACCATTGATCTCCTATATACAACTAGATACACAAAGGTCTTACTAAAACAATTTAAAAAACGTCCAAATACTGTCCAATAAAGCAAATGAGGGTCTATTCATCCGTTTGGACCTTCTTTACACTCGGACATTTTTAGAAGGCAGACTGTGTATCTAGTTGTTTATAGGAGATCAATGTGTATTACTTACGTAAATTCCATCTCAACATTTCGCTAATATTAAGGATGCTTAATTTTACAGTTACGTTTCGGATTTCCTATCTAATATTTAAATTCCGCAAGAAATACTAGATTCTAATTGGAAAAATACGCTACTATGTTGAAAATACGTTAATAATTTGTCTGTTGTTCTTTTTTTTTCAACATAGTAGCACAAGCACAGCAGCTGCATTGCGGTGCAGTTTCAGACTCTATCGATCAATTAATTACGTATAAATAATTAACTAAAATAACAGAAATGGCGGACTGATAAGGAATGTAGAGTAGGTTAAAGTAATTTGCCAACCTAGCCAGGAGAATAGAAAAAAATGTAGGGGATGATTGGGTTTGACAATCCCATATTATTCTTATGCATATTTTTCTTTATGTTCTACTAGCATTAGCGAAAGTACAGTGTTGGCAGCCCTAACAGCATCCTGATTCTGAGCCACTGGGTACACTTACATGTCCCGGGGTCTCGGAGTCGGACCTAAGTCTCATGTCATAGCGCGTAATACGCCTCGTGTAAACACTAACATAGTTTTAGGTACTTACTAACACTTATATGGTCTTTGTGACTGCAATAAATCATTTGAATTTGCGCTAGAAATATTTTTGTAACTCGTGCAGGACTTGCGCGAGTTAACTTGCAGGTGGAAACGCGGCCTTACCCCGACCTTTCCACAGTGTGGTACGAATTAACTTCGTGAACTAACAGAGTTGACGTTGTTATTTTTATCTGTTGTCTTACACGACGACGGTTCCGACATTACATATAGCGTTTACATAGGTAGGTATGTACGATGTGATTGAAAAAGGGCATAGTAAATAGAGTCGGCAGAGGTAGACCGAAAAGAACGTACGTCGACAAAATTGGCGAGGTCTTGAAAAAGGGTCAATTATGGTCTAAAAACCGACGAGCATGCATGAAGAGATTGATGAATGTGGAGGAGGCAAGGGCTGTGTGCCAGGATCGTAGCAGATGGAAGTCCATCGTCTCTGCCTACCCCTACGGGAATCAGACGTGAGCTTATAAATAAATAAATAAAAAAGACAGTATATCCACCAGAAGACAAAAGTGGTTGATATTGCTCATAGAATCAGTAAACTGAAGTGGCAGCGGGCTGGTCACATTTGTCGTAGAACCGATGGGGGAGTCTCGAATGGAGGCCAGGAACGGGTAAACGTAGCGTGGGACGCCCCAGACCAGGAGGGATGACCTTCGCAAGATGGCTGGCAGGGACTGGATGCAGAGGGCCGAGAGTAGGGTTGAGTGGCGCGCTTTAGGAGAGACCTACCTACGCCCAGCAGTGGACTGATACGGGCTGATGATGATGATGACAAAACACTCTTTATGTGCAAGTTAACGCTAGCATACAAAACTAAATCGGCCATAAACTCGCGAAGCTTTTTATAAACCAATCGTGAACTTCTACTACTCTAACAAAGAGTTAAATCTGTCGTATAGCGGATGTATCCACTCCTTTATACGTAAATTAGCTATCAGGTGACAGAAAACATGTTAAGATAATATTTTATCTATAAGAGTAATATGTAAATATAAATATTACACACGATAACAATGTATGTAATCTTTATATGACAGACGTATGATACAACTTAGGAAATACAGGAAAAAATACAAAAATCATTAGGCACAAGTTGTAATTTCGGTAAAATTTAACTCTACATAACATTTAAAATAACTGTACCTATAGGTAGTTACCTACCTAATCAAAAGTTCGCACATTTTCCTTGCAAAGTGGTGTAAGTAAATGTAAACTACAAATAAATGTTGACGTACAAAAATGTACTTACACAAGTAAGACTTAGGTACACTCGTAGACTAGGCTTCTCTGTCTACGGGTACACTGATGTAATTCTGACGTGCATTTTTTAAACTAACCTAAATCTGTCAGGTCTAAAAATGCTGCCTCCCTTTTCTACACCAAAGTTATAAACGGTTCGTCATTTGCCAATGTCATGTTACAGAAAATTCAATATATGTATAATAGTCTTCTATCTTCCTCCAGAGGAGTCGCGGCAGCGTCTTCACCCTGGGTAGCCGCGTCTTCATCCAGAGGAGACACCGTAGCGTCGTCACTCTGGACGAAGCAGCTCGACAGTCACGTTCACTCCCGAGCTTGTAGCGGGAACTCTTGATAAAAGCTTGAAACTTCAGATCTTGCTCAAATTATCCAATAAATTCACCATACTGTCATTGGCGAACATTTTCTGATTTTAACGTGATGTTAACCACAAAATAACCAGAGTAAAATAAAAATTGTCAAATAATTTTGCAACCGTCGATTCCCGCCATTTTCAAGAGAACCCACTACTTTTAGAACTGTCAAAGTTGGCTTAAAATTAAAAAAAAACCATGCCAGAATAGATACGGTCTAACACAGAGAAAAGGGTACAGGAGAGTTTTTAAGGTTGAGATTATCACAAAAACTAGTTGACCTATTGCAAGAATTCTTTCTCTGTTAGATAGATAAAAGTTAGAACTATCGGTCCAGTAGTTCTTGAGAAAATATCAACCTTATTGCCCCCCTGTATACTTATCTCTGTCTTGTACAGTCGACAGCAGATCAATGGTAACGGTTTGAACTTTGGACCGTTCTTATTATTTGCGGCGTAAGACTTGAAATCGTACGCAAGTGTTACCATTGATTTGCTGTCGACTACCTACCATTGTATTTACTCGTATTTTAGTGTGGAGTTTTTTTTTCTCGGGGGAATGGAATTTATTTCAAATGATTCCTATTTTTTCCCGCCAAGCCGGCCTCGCGGGAATCTAATCGTGCCTTTCGTGTCGTATCTTTGACAAATGACAAATCGATTTGCCCATCCGAGCGTAACGAAAAGATAACGACGTAAATTCAAATTTCATGGTGCATTGCAGTAGCGGATCCAGGGGAGAGCTGTGGAGAGGTAGTGGTTGAGTCATTGGAATAAACTGAATTTACGATACGGAGGTCCCAATTTCAATCCCGTCAGATCGGTCATGTACTTACACATGAAGATAGAGTTGGGAGTACTTGGGAGCCTCGATAAGGTTGAGATTCTCTCAAGAATTTAATTTATTTTAAAAATTATATTACTAGGTATTATATTTAGTAGTTTAGAATACACGTAATGAGGGGTTTTCAAAGTGACAGTTGTAAGAAGAAGAAAAAACAAGCTTTTTAAGTTGATACTAGATGGCGTTGCACCGAAGTACGATGTCATCGTAAAAAAAACACAGTACCACGAAAAAAATTTCAATGTCAGCTGAATAGTTTATTATTACTGGTTTGTTTGTGTAAATTAAACAATACAGTACAAATTAATACTAGGTATGAAATACGAAAAGCCCAATTACAAGCAATAACAATGCATTTAAGGTTGACATCAGACCAGTCAGTGCCGGGGCTAGCGATACTTTCTTTCTTTTTTATATGTAACCTTGAAAAACCCTCATTTTGATGAGATTTTCTAAAAAAAGTACTTGCCTGATTTTTGAAATTTCTTTGCATTGTAAAGAAATTTCAAAAATCAGGCAAGTACTTTTTTAGAAAATCTCATCCTTAAAAACTGCTGTACTTTTATCTGTGTTAGACCATCTCTGACACTTCTCAAATTAGTGATTAAGTAGATAATATATACCTCGATAAAGCCTTTTCAAAAAAACCTGAGTCGCCTGAGGGTTAACCCAAACCATCCTGAATCCGCCACTGGTGCATTGCATTATATCGTTCTTCGTTTTATCTTATCTATCGGTTTACATCGCATTTAACTTTTGCTTTACGTTTATCTGTTTCTTGCATTTGAGAATTGCATTTTGTATAGGTACCTACAGTCAAACGTGACATTTGGAATGAGAATCTATCTTTATTGCAACTAAATACAGTTCATATACAGGGTGTCCTTGGGGTTGTACTCGTGATAAATATTAAACTGGTAAGGTTTTTTTAGTAAATGAAAACTGCCAAAAAACTTGAACTAAGTACGTCACAAGTCACACAATGACCTTAGAAATAACCATTAGGTCAAATTTCACTGAAATAAATCTTTGCAAAAACTTAAAAATACCTTAAAATGTAAAAAAAAACCTCCAACACACAGTAATGTTCCACATCAAAATAGTTGAATGTATTGAAAATATGTTTTTCTTTTATTTTTCCCCAAATTGTTTAATTTAAGTACTTAAACGCTGTGTTGAATTAATGCAAATATGTCACAAGCCTAACCGTCCATTTAATTATATTGGAAAAATTAGATTATATTAAAAGATATTATTTTTTTAAGATTGGCGGCGCTAGTTGGCTCATGGAAGGCTCTTAATTATTAAATTCAAAGTTACTTAAATAAACCGCTTTAACATTCTCCGCATCACCAAAGGTTAACTAGTAGAAAATGCCGCTAAGCATTAAGTTCGCCTTTATACAGTAAATTGTGTAAAAAGTTTAATAAAAAAAGGTGTCCAGTTCTGAGGAGAAAAAGTGGAAAAAACTTTCAGCCGTACATACATATTTTAAAATAAAATAACAATTACATTTAATAACTAATAGTTCTCGACATACTCGTATCGTATCGTAATACACACTATACCACAGAATATATAATAGTACAAGTACAGAAGAGTCTCTCCTAAAAACCGTTAAAATAAATCGCGAGTCTCGCAGCGACGCAATAAAGTACAATTCAGCTCGCGCAGCGCGAAGTGCCTACAATTATATTCACCTACAACGTGCGTCTCTTTCTATCGGGTAGCTCTTTACTCTTCTGACACGATTAGGGCTGCCGGCTTGTGAAAGATAAATAATCTGAATATTTAATGAACATATATTATTATACCACTCTATTATTCTACTTTTGTAAACAAACTGATATTTCAAATATACCTACGGTATTAGATCACAAAAGACCATAGGCATGCTATCTTCTTACACTTTAATGGGTGTCTACAATACTAAACATAACTCTTTTAGGTTTTAGCTAGGTACAATCTAGTCCGGGAGCCGAAACCCATATTTACATATTTAAGATGCAAGAACTAGCCTTGCGATTTATTATATAAATCTAATCTAATTATTCGTTCATTATTCATTCAATTTCATTCAATTATCTGCAACTATTATCTAGATTGCATGGTAAAACTACTCGTAAGTTAATGGAGAATAAAATCGGGGAATAAAAATAACCCTGGGATAGTTACTCCAGTATAAATTGAAGTTTGGTCGAAATCAACCTTAATAAAATAAATTATTATGGTAGGTACTAAATTGTATGAAAGAATATTTTAATAATTTAGACCAAATTCTTGTCACGATTTTTTTCTTCCGATACAATGAAAGACGGCTAAATACGTCGCAGCGCGGGTGCAAAATAGCGGGCTACGTGCAAACAATCTGGCGCGCAGCAGCCCACTGAATAGCCGCGCCGGCGCGGCCCAAGGCCGCCCGCCCGATGTACCTGTAGATTTATACCTAAAGCGCGGAGTGCACCAGGCCTGACTATACTAGTTTGAACTAGTTATATACCTATGCGCACGCGCAACATGTCACCGTGACTCATGCAGTCTCGTGAGCACGGGTTGTACACACATCAACATTGTAATCTAGGGCGTATTACCGTCGCGTAGAGTGCCCGTGTCAGTACTTGATGTGCTGCCGACTGTACAATTTATATTGCTGTGTAAGTAGGTATTGTTAATACAAATAAAATGTAGTTGATGCGAAATTCAATGTGTCTTCTGAAATATCTTAAACGATTTACTAATATATACTCTTTATTGTACATAAACCTTAAAATTAATACATAGTTGGTAAATATGTAAACAATGGCGAGCTTAATCCTATGAGAAGCGTTTATTTATTTATTTATTTATTTATTTAATCTTTGTTACATTTTATGTATCGGGCGAACTTAATGCCTTGCGGCATTTTCTTTTAGTTCTCTTACAGCTAACCTAAAATTAAAGCGGTGATTACATTATGAGTAGGCACACTGAAACTATACCTACGTACAATATCTATACATATAATAAGACTGTAAAAAAGTTGTGCCTGTACATTGGATATTTTTTGAAAAGAATAATTGTAATGTGTTTTAGGATCGATACTGATGCCAAAACACAAATATTTAGAATTTTTGTCTGTTTGTCTGTGACTATGTTCAAGTATCACGCCATAATTACTGAAGGGATTTTGACGGGAGTTTCACTAGGAGATAGCTGAAATATCCGGACAGCTCATAGTCTATAAGCCATGGCGGTATGTGATCTGAGAATAGAACTTTTTCTACGCAAACAAAGTTGCGGGGTACAGCTAGTTGTACATAAACCTTTAAATTAATACAAAGTTGGAAAATTAGTGAAGAGTTATCTTACAGCTAACCTAAAATTAAAGCGGTGATTGCATTATGAGTAGGCACACTGAAACTATACCTACGTACAATATACTTACATTATAAATACATATATGAAATATATAAATATATCTTAATATATGCAGTACTTACTCTAGAGTAGCAATGGGAATAGACTCTATTTTATTTAAATGATTTCTCCTCTTGTTACGGAAGGTAGTATTGTAGAAAAGTCGCTGAACAAAAGTTGTTCAGTTGCCGATACTGATCACCGCTCCCGTCGACATTTTCGTATGCAGGTATAAGTACATACCTACATAAGAAAATTACGAAACCCCACCGTCGTCCTTGAGGCGTTTCATAGCGTCAATGAAGCGTAATAATTTTATAGACCAATGAATTCGTCCATGAAAGGACCCACGCACTTTCATTGCTATTGCTATAACGTTTCCTATAATAAAACAGTAATATTGTTGTGTATCTCTTTATTTGATTGTTAGGTAGGTACCATCGTATTCGTAATCGTTTTCATTTTGTCAAATGGTTGCGCTACATTGTGCTACAAACGGAATACATTGCTACTTTATAGTATAGTAAGTTTTAAATAAACGATAATGGTGATTTTTTTTCGATTTTAGGGACCTTTATACATATGATGTCGGTCCCATCATATCCTAACCTAATTAATAAACGTTATACTTATTTTACAGTAGTACCTATTATCTATCCTAGCCTATTACCCACCAGTTCGTAGACCATTTTGGCCGCTACCGAAGACGGTTCGGCCAAAATGATAACGGTGATAGTGCTAATTCTAAAAATGTGCACGCTAGTATTTTTCGCCTCTAAGCTTCGTCCCGCTCGCTCTTACGCGACGTAACATATGAACAACAGTGACAGGTGCATTTAGGTTTACCATTCGAATTAGTGGCCGATTGTCTCATTTATGTGAACACCTTTTCGACGAACGGGTGATGCAAGCCTGTCGATGCCGTGGCCCATTGTGTACTGAGTCCTTTAGGTATGACGTAGATTACTGATATTGACCGTGTGATGTGATACTGACGCACTGTTTGAACAGAGGGATTGATGGGTATTAGTCTAAGCTTCAAATTACTACGTCAAGCCATTAGGACTAGGACGGCAGCGCGTCTCTACAAATGGCCTTGATAAAGATTGGACGAAGAATTTCGTTACTGACATTGTTACGAGTGGCGAGAATACTTGGCTCCGAGCCGAAGGAATCGCGACAGTTATACCAATGCATTGAACAATTCAGCAGATTTCTTTCCGAGTTTATGTGCCTTTAACAACAAGCATAAATAATTATAAAAGAAATCCGACTGCAAAAAATTTAAACCCCTTTCATTCTATTTAAACTTACAATTGGCTTATAGATATTATTTAATTATTTATTTTGTCATTGTAGCTGTTTGTTTTCCGAATAAAATAAAATAAAAAATAAAATTATATTTTTAAAGCTATGTCACTCGTACAATCAAGACGAATCTAACGACACCTCATATGTTAAAATCCATATAGCCGTTTAGGCTGTAGGGCGTGCCAAAGAATTAGACATAAGTACAAACTCGCATACAATACATACACGTAGTGTATGTATACATACATACACGTAGTGTATGTATTGTACGAGTGTAGGTATTGTAAATACCTACACTCGTAAAATCGGTCGGTACACAGTCGGGTAAAAAGAAGTAAAATCATTATGTTACTATCGAGTAGTTATGAATATAAGGTTGGAAATAAACGATAAATGTGCATTATGAATGTTTTTATTCATAAAATTTAAAATAATTAAAATTAAAATAATCAATTGTGTAAATAAAATATTATAAAAGGTACACGTCGTCGTGCAGCTCCCCTCCACAGGGCATCGTGCTGAGGACGCTGGCTGCATTACCTCTCTGTATGGCCAGGCTAAGCCTTTGCGAGAGGTAAGCGCCAGCCCTCAGGTCGCCGGAGGCGTGGATCAGCCTGGTCGAGATTTCATGGACTATTTTTTTGTGTCAGAGGACCACGGGTCCAACGTGTTTAAATGTGCTGTAATGTAAGTTCTGTAATGTAATGTAATGTTCAAAAGCAGTAGAATTTCACGATTAAAGCATTAGGTTTAAAAAGTTAACAACTAACGTGTTCTTCGTGAGTTTATGCCGAAATAGTTTAGTAAAAAAATACCACTATCGTTGCACCTCAAAGAGTGGCGATGCCGTTCGTCATTAGGACTCTATCGGAAATCCAAATTGGACATATTGAGAATGTGTCCAATGTCGATCAAAGGGCAGTCCAAGTTCGATTGAAATTCAGGTCAACCGATCGATTAGAAGTAAATTAGAAAAGGCAATTTCAATTAGAAATGTCTGATTAAATTACACGGTCCTATAAGTGCCACACCCGTACGTACTTGCATACCTCGGCTCTGGAGCCGAGTTAAAATTTTCAACATTCACAGTGCCTTTGTGGTAAATCCTAAGATTTGCCAAATAAATGATGGTAAAAGTTCGAAATAAACAATGAACACAGAACAGTATGACCGCGACTTCAATCGTTATGGTTATCGTTTTTATTTTGACACTCTTGGACGACATACATTGCCGCGTTTCGTTGTCGTTTGTTAAAACTTGCAAAAATATTGCATCAATCGCGTACATGTATTGTGTAAAATTGAAAGCGATTACGATAACGATAGATTTCGCGGTCACCCACTGTTCGGACTTTTACCAATATGTGTTGGTAATAGGATTTACCGTAGTTCGGGCTTTTATGTAACATTGGTTGCCAAAAAAGTTTTTTTCTTTTTCTTTTTTTACTTGGTGTAATTAAATATTTCTTAATAGTGTCAACGATTCTGATTCATATTTTCTTGTGATTCCAGGTGGACTTATACAGAGAGATCACATTCCGGAATTCGGGACAAACATACCGAGGTGTCCCGGTTATGGCCAGTAATATGGACACCGTGGGGACTTTCGAGATGGCACAGGAACTTTCTAAAGTGAGTAACTTCGTCCTTTTCGAGTATTTTTTTTTAGTTAGACGTAGCATCGTCATAATAGGTACTTACTTATATGGCTAACAACAATTATCGTTACAAAGAGCTTGGAATTTGTAGTAATTCAGTTACCTATTAGTATAAAAATATATCGTCACGTAGGTCACACACAGGTAACATTAAGTTATGTATATTATTAAATCGATCAAGTGAGTTTTAAAACAGTCACTATTGTTTACTGACACGTAGGTAAGTACTACAACAGTGTATGTGAGTTAATAATTGTTTAAATACGTTCTTGGAAATGAACTAAGTTATATAAACATTTACATTGTGATATGTACTAGGAACTCTAGATTAGGCATGAATAGTTCATTCAATGCCTCTACCAAGATATAGGTAGGTATGGATGGATAGATAACGTCCAATGATGATAAAGTCTCTTGAAACCATGAAACAAAGAATCGCCGATGCAGTTAGCCTTTTTTACAAAGCATCTCCGCTCTTGCATGACGATTTTTCGCAGCCCTGCCCACTCACTAATTATTTTTCCATTCTTTGATTTTTCAATATAAGTCAGACATAACCTCTACATATACTTTCTGACCTATCTAACATGTAATTTTTTGCAACGCTACCAAGCAATGGTTACTAAAATGAACTTGATTAACTAAATCGCAGGTTATGATGTGAAACACTTTTTATATTATTTTTCTTTGTTTCAGAACGGATTATTTACGTGTATTCACAAATACTACAGCATAGAGGACTGGGAAAAATTTGCAGCGGATCATCCTGAATGTTTGGAACAAATGGGTAAGTTATTTGATTTGAAATAGAAATGGTTTGAAAGTTATTGTAGCATTGAATTGAGCTCCCATTATCTTACGAGTAAACAAAATATAGTCCTAACGCCTTAAAAAAATATGTTACCGCAAAAATGTCACTGCATTCGCAATCGTTGTCATCTGATATAAACGTGATTGTAATATTTTTGCATCTTTAATGAACGACAAAGAAACGCAGTAGTTAGGTATTAGGTAATGTATTTATCATTCATGTGTCAAAATGAAAACGATGACGAATGCACCCGGTCGGTACCATAATGTAGGTACTTATATGCTTTTCTCTATGTGAAATTGCGTGGCGGACCCGTGACACCACCCAATGGCGCCACCGGTGGTGTCATGGGTATTTTGTCAATCCCCATAGCCACGTGAAATTGTATGTATGGAGACTAGTAGGAGTATTAAATATTTGATTGAAATACCCACCCTTTTTACAGCTGCAAGCTCAGGCACTGCAGAAGCCGACTTCGAGCGTCTATCAGAAATCCTCAACAAAATCAAAGATCTGAAATTCGTATGCTTAGACGTAGCCAATGGATATTCTCAGCATTTTGTTGAATATGTGAGGAGGGTTCGAGCAGGTTTCCCTACTCATACTATTATTGTAAGTTTTTTCATTGTGCCATTTGGAGTTTATCATACGCCTGCATGAAAATAATTGTGAATTTTACGAAGTTTACCTAAAGTATAATTTTCATTTTGTCTTACTTTTATGGACGATGTATTCATATTTTTTGAATTGCATATTATGCAATGTTACTGTATTCACAATTCATTATCAATGGATTGTGAATACAGTAATATTAGTGTTAAGTACATCAAAATAGACTTGGGGTATATAATTTCCTGGCATGATAAATCACTTGATCTATTTTCATTGCTTTTCGCGTCTATTTAAAACTATTACATAACATACTTTCTTGAATGGTTAATTACCTTGAAAGATTGTACGATTGTTTGCTGAAGTTTCTTGATTAGATAATTTCCCTTTACAAATATATAGATACCGGGGGTTCCCCGATTCTTTGGTGATCTTATCGCTCTAGCGAACCTTGTTTTTAAGCGGGTAATCCATTCTGTGGCTGCTGATCTCAGATCAGGATGGTGGTCACATGGCGATGGTGATTATAATAGGGGCGTCGTTGGTCGAAATCTAACGTATATTTTGTCCACAATATTTAATGCTAGTGTTAAATACCTTCCAAATGTATAAAGTAGTAGGTAGTTGTCAGCTACCTATATCCTTTCACCTTGATGATGTCATAGATAGAAATCCCCTTTTATGAATATGACCTACATAGTTATCAATCTTGTTTGACTCATTATTTGCGTTTACTTAATGGTGATTAATATTCATTTGAAAATCTATTTTTATTTCAGGCGGGTAATGTAGTTACTGGTGAAATGGTAGAAGAGCTCATTCTATCTGGTGCTGATATTATTAAGGTATGTTTCATTTCATTTATTCTTCATATTGATGTCCACTTATTATTTACATTTTTATTGTCATCATAATCTACATGTTAGATGACCTAATAACTTAAATAGTATTTGTGTATATTGAGTAAGTACTTACCTTTACCAGTACCATTGCGTTTACTGCGTCGTCTTTTGAACTCGTGAGTTCCAAAAATTCCATCCTTTTTACGGAATATCAGATATTCTATTATGCCTTGTTTACGATTCTATAGTATCCATTTTGTGCCAAGCCCAATCACATCAGTGGGATTTTTATGGTCAATGAAGGTGAGGGTGATTAGCCTATGACAAGCCTCATGGCAATGACATTTACCTACGCAGTTGCGATAGCGAGTCAACTTACTACAGCTCATCTCTCTTATTTCTTACGTTGGGTCTTCTTTCTTTCTCTCGTATGGTTTAGTGACCAAACCTATTGTCAGAGTTGTCCAGGCCGCCCGTAGGCCGCTGATGGTCTGAAGACTGCTGCCGAACGACAGCAACCGGGACCAACTGCTTAACGTGCTTTCTGAGGCACGGTGGGTCTCGCTCTCATATGAAAATGTTACTAGTTTCGCCCATCCAGGTTTAGACCAACGTTGCTTAGCTAGTACGGTCAAACAGAGAAAGGTGAACAAGAGTTATTAAGGTAGAGATTTTTGCAATCGGTCAAGTACTTAGTTCTTGATAAAATCGCAAACTTATTGAGGGTTTATTATATACTTTTCTTTGTTTGCAATTGAACTACGAGCCTCTCATGTTGTGTTTCAGGTGGGCATAGGCCCGGGTTCTGTGTGCACGACCCGCATCAAGACCGGCGTGGGCTACCCGCAGCTGTCGGCCGTCATCGAGTGCGCAGACGCAGCGCACGGGCTCAAAGGGCACATCATATCGGTGGGTCACGCTGGATTAATAATGTACTTGTGATTGTCGTGATTTCGTTTTTGTATTTTATATCGATCTAAGCTACACGACAACACGAAATTGACACCGCGCTTCGAATCTTCAATAGTCACGTTTTTTAATGCTTACTTATGTTAAAAATACCAAAATATGGACCTGGATACCTGGACTCGCTGATTTCAGGTGTTTAGTTGCTCTCAGTGGCGCTGACAAAGACAGTATGGTTCACAAATATATTAAAATAGGTAGGTATTATTCTTAAAAAAGTCCTAAAAAGACAGACAGGTGGTTAGTTAATAACACTTTCCCGACTTTCCAGATAAAACTACAAACAACTTACTTATACATTTTGAGTATTTTTTTCTCATCTTAGGCAAAACCTCGAAGGGTTTGTGTGCAGATCGGGAGTTCATTTCCTTGTAAACTATATATATGTGTGTGTGTATTTATAAACTTACGAAGTATCAAGAATCCCCAACACCCACAAGGCATAGATTCACAGAGCAAAGCAAATCCACGAGAAGCCCAAGCTTTTTTTACAACAAGCAGACATTACAAAAGTCCTTTTAACTTCCAGGATGGTGGTTGTACATGTCCCGGTGACGTGGCCAAGGCTTTCGGCGCCGGCGCAGACTTCGTCATGGCCGGCGGCATGTTCGCCGGCCACGACGAGTGCGGCGGGGACGTGGTCACTAAGCCGGACGGGAAGAAGGTCAAGCTGTTCTACGGAATGTCTTCGTCGACGGCCATGTTGAAGCATAAGGGAGTCGTTGCTGATTATAGGTCTTCTGAAGGTGAGGATAAGGGGTGTAAAGTAGTACGATAATCTAAGTATTCTTCTTTTTTCGTGTAGTTTAGTGACCAAATCTATTTGTCAGAGTTATTCAGGCCATAGGCCTCTGACGTGGCCTAACGACTGCTGCCGAGCGACAGTAACCGGGACCAACTGCTTAACGCGCTTTCCGAGGCACAGAGGGGCTCAGATGAAAGTGTCACTAGCGGTCACCCATCTAGGTACTGACCTCGCCCAGCGTTGCTTAACTTGTACAATCGTTTTCAACGTGTACTCGCAACTGGACTACGAACCCCTCTAATCTAAGTCATAGATGAGATGTCGAAACAAATTGCTGACAAAATAAAGTAATAAGATGCAGTAAATCTCAGAACAGATATACAAATTATGATGCAAATATGTACTCAAGTTGGAACGAGTTTCTGACTCCCAAGTTACAGGTTTAACCTAGTTTAAGAGTTCAGCGTTTAATACTGTGTGCTCATCACCATAGCCTTCTATAACATTGTTTTGTAAATTTTATGTTGGCTACTGCAAATATATATTTTTATATTTTATTTATAGACCTTTGCCCAGCAGTGGGACAATTTATAGGTTAACAAAAATATTTTTTTTTTATAGTTATTTGGTATTTTGAACATCCCAGCGGATGTTACTTTTATTTGGGTCCATACCACGTTATTGCGCAAAGTTGGCAGGCCTCAGTTTTCCAGCTTATATCGAGAAAAAAAATACTGAACGACAAGTGATACAAATTATTGATACTTAATCGACTTTCTTTTAAAATATTAAAAACTGACTAATAAATTTTTGGACTGTCCCTAACTACACGATACTAAATTTTATATTTTCCTTGTTACAGGTAAAACGGTGGAAGTAGATTATAGGGGCGATGTTGGTGCTACAGTAAAAGACATTCTTGGAGGGCTACGATCGGCTTGCACTTACGTAGGCGCATCCAAACTGCGGGAACTCACCCGACGAGCCACCTTCATACGATGCTGCAGACAGGTCAATGATACGTTCTCTTAATTCATGATATCCTGGTACCTCCGGAGCTAGATCTGCTTGCTTGCGTATCCGTGTCGCACAAAAAGTGCACAAGGCAAGGTGTATTTAAATTAAATTATGTATTCCTGGTATGCACAAGGCTATTTAATTATCTTATCGTTCATTATTTAGGGGTGTGTCTTGTAATTTGCAGATTTCAATTGAAAATAATTTAATCATGATTGATATCGAAATTATCTCCATATCTATGTTTTCGTATCATATGCGATGAAAATATTATTGAGGAATCATAAATACAATTATTATCTACCTTTTGACTTCTACATGTTCAAAAAAACTATGACGATTGAAGAGATTTGCACGGATTTAAATAAGTATATTTTATACTTAAGACCCTTCCATGAGCCAACTAGCGCCGCCAATCTTAAAAAATAATATCTTCCAATATAATCAAAAAAGCTATTTACAAAATGTTTATTACGATAAATACTATTTTTGAAATGCTTATTTATAACGTGATTCAATTTCGGTAAGTTGGAGTTCGAATAATTGCGAAAAACTGCCGTTTTTGGCACATTTGTGAACTAAAACTTAGCTTGTCGCAATTATGCCATGTATTGTATATTCAAAAATAGTACTCATCCTAATAAACATTTTGTAAATAGCTTTTTTAATAAAATTGATTAAATTGGAAGATATTATTTTTTCAAGATTGGCGGCGCTAGTTGGCTCATGCCTCATGGAAGGCCCTTAAGTGCAGAAATGTTTATGATGACTTATAAATAAGATTTTTTAAGATTTTTTTTGAATCATGAGCGATAGAATTGTGCATAATCAGAGTACAGCCCCCTAATCCAAGGGACATTGACTTTCGTTAAAGCTAGTAGAATAGAAACAAAAACTACATTGACATTTGTACTACTCTACTAACGTTAACGAAAGTCAATGCCACGTGGCTAAGGGCTGAATAATTAAATGAAATCGTCTCAAACTTTAGTTTAGCTTACAATGAAAAAACAAACACAGAGAACGGTGTACATGAGAATTTTTAAGGTTGAGATTATCTCAAAAACTACTCGACTTATTGCAAAATTTATTTCACTGTTAGATAGATAAAAGTTAAAACTATGTAAATTACTAAATTCGTTAGTAGTTCTCGGGAAAATCTCAAGCTTATTGCCCCTGCATACTTTTCTCTGTCTTCTGTGTACGAGTAACGATCAATTTTGCTGGTGCTAACTTGCTATGTATTTTTGGACGGTTAGGTAGTGTTAGTGAGATTTTATATCAATTATTTGGTGTTCCCAATAGTCCTATTAGATAATAATTATAGTATCCCAGCAATAAAATAGAAAAATGTTTGTGTTTATTTATAAGAGAATAGAGTTCTCGAGCATTTAAAAGTTTAATATTGTACTATCTTCTTTCTCTTTAAGCTTAGGTACATAAATAGACCTTTATCTTAAATCTTGACGAAAGTTTTCTTCATACGTTTTAACTTAACCTGCATATGTACTAAGATATCGCCCACTCAACATTTATAAATGTCTTATTTTCGAATATTTCATTGAAAGAATGCACAAATTCGTTGTGACTTGTAAATGACTATGGTTTGCAATTAAGACTTTGAAATAATATCCTTTAAGGTTGACTCTGTTTTAATTTAATAAGTAAGGCATCTTGTTAATAATGTTTAATACCAAATAGATACATAATATTTAAATACTTAATTTCAGTTTTAGTTTCATTGCAATATCTTTTATTTAGTCATAAGTTAATGTCGTATAATTTAAAAACAATGACAAATGAATCAAATCCACTATGATCAACGCGCAAAAACACAAAATTATGTGTAAGTATTTCTTTTATGAATCATTGCGTCCGTACAAAGATATTAATTATTAAGTTAATACACATAGTACATAAGGATGTATTATAAGATACCTATACAAAATTAACTAATCTTAACTTAAATTACGCGAATCATAAATTGTAAAATTTTATTTAAATTAAAACTGAAAAAAGACGCAAAGTAAGTTGTTTTAGCTAAGTACCTAATTGTTCTGGAAAATATAATTATTACCGAATAACCTGTATTTTATTTATTCATCTTATCCTCAGATAAAACTATTTCGTTCCAAGAACAATGAATATTGCTAGTTGTTTAACTTCACAATCAATCAATCAGAAATTGAAGTTTCGTCTAACTAATGCATAAAACAATTTAAACTTTGCGGCGATTCCTAATAATAACTCTCTTAAATTATTATATATAAACGGATATCACTCACTGATATTGTTGAAGTCGGCAATTAGACGTAGTGCGCGAAGAAACGTCACCGGCGACCGGTGGCGCACTCACCTTGAGAAAGACCGTCGAAATTTGTCGAAACTGTCGGTCTAATTGCCGACTCCAACAATATAAGTGAGTGATATCCGTTTATATATAATAATTTGTAGTAATGACTCACATTAGTTTTAATTCTAAAATAACTCTCTTCTATAGGTAGGATGGTTATTTGCGCCAAGAGCCTTCCATGAGCCAACTAGCGCCGCCAATCTTTGAAAAGTAATATATTCCAATTTAATAAATTTTATTAAAAAAAAGCTATGTACATAATGTTTATTACGATAAATACTATTTTTTAAATGCTTATTTATAACGTGATTCAATGTCGGTAAGTTGTAGTTCGCATAATTGCGAAAAACGGCCGTTTTTGGCACATTTGAGAACTACAACTTCGCTTGTCGCAATTATGCCATATATACTTATTGTATATTAAAAAATAGTGTTTATCCTAATAAAGATTGTGTACATAGCTTTTTTAATAAAAATTAATAATTTGTAAGATATTATTTTTTTAAGATTGGCTACGTTAGTTGGCTCATGGAAGGCCCTTAATATGGAAGTGAAACAAAGAATGACGTTAATTTTAACAATCTGTTTTTATTATTTCCCACAAACAGCTGTCGTGCATATAGCATTCCCATTGGACAAGCAGAAACAATAGTTACAATCCACTTTGTACATGTGATCCTTAGGACAAGGGCTCCCATCACTCTGACTGACCGGTACTATATCCACTGCTATTGGCTGAGGTATCTCCTCACATACATGCGATGTGCACATTATTACCTTACCATCAGCTAAACAACGACAAGTATTACAATCCTTCTGATAAGTATGGCCTGGTTCACAATAACCATGCATAGAGTCGATATTTAAAGCACGAGGTTCTTTAAGAGCTTTGACTCCAGAACACTTATAATTTCCATGACAACTCTCCGTTTTCACTCCGTTAATAGCATGGCACCTGCAAATCTGACAATTGGATTCGTAAATTGTATCTTCGACACAATCAGATTTGATCACATCTAAAGGATTTCTATGTCTCAAACATTGTTTCAGAGTGCAACTGTAAGTTTTTTGTCCATCATCTGTTTTGCTACAGAAGCACGTATTGCAGTCTTTGTGATATATGGTTCCTGGGTTACAATTGAGGTCATCAAACGGACTTTCGACTGATGTCAAATCATCTCTTAAATTGTTCAAATTAAAATTTTGCGATATACCAAGGCATCGTTTCGATGTGCAATAGACTAATCCTTTGTCACAAACGCATAGATTGCAATCCACGTTGAAGACTTGTCCTGAAGCTACATTGTCACAACGAGATGCGATTCCTCTATCGATAGGATCATGATCAGAACTACATTTATCGCAAAGAAGTCTGTTGTTTCTTAGACAAGTGCAATTTCTACAACCAAATCGATATTTTCTATTTAGGTTACATTCAGCGTAAAGCTCTAGACTTTTGTCTTGTGGCCTTTCAATTCTTTCAATGTTTTTGTGGCTATAATTAATTGGATCCTCATTGGAACAGTTTCTTTTTGTGCACAGTTGAGAGTCGATATACTCTGTTTCTGGGCAAATGCAGACATTGCAACCGAACAGATAAAGTTTGTTAGGTACGCATTTTTGTCTGATTAAATCCTGGTTTTGTTTACTGATGTCTACTTCATGTAGAACTCTGAACTCGTCTCTGCAGACTGGGTTGGGCCAGTTGCCGTCTTCTCCGCAGACACATAGCATGCTTCCTCGCTCGTATTGGATCAACGGTTCGCAGGCAGTTTCAGTGGATCGCCAGACACCATGGCCCTCCATTCCTACGTTCAGGTCTCTGATCGCATCTGCAGAAAATAATCACAAGTCATGCATTAAATTAGGTAAGAAAATGCATTCAACAATTAATTAATCAACATTCCAAAATATTCTTCCTTAGCACACTGAAGCCCACTCCTAGGAATATGCCTGTCCATGAATCCTCCATGTGGATCGATCCCAAGGTTGTTTCGTCCACACCGAGCCATCAACTCTCTTAATGTCGTCGTACCATCGGGCCGGTGGTCTGCCCACGCTTCTTCTCTCCGTCCGGGGTCTCCACATAAGAATGCTCTTATTCCAAAATTACATCAGGCGGGTATTTATTGTTTTACAATACAATGTTTTTTCAGACAATTTTTGGGTGTTGAAACTTAGTAATGTCTGTCTGACCAAAAAGAGTTGGGTATTTCGGATGAACAGCCCAACCAAGGGATCTATGATTAGGGTGTCAATAGTCTCCGCATTATAACCATCAGGATATTCTTAATGAACTAACTATTGTAAGCATTATTATATTAGATATCTACCATTAAAATGTCCAAACATATCGATCTCGTGGCAGACGCGTGCCTTGCAGACGTACTTCTGATGGGCATCACACCGGCACCAGTTACAATCGTTAAGAATGGCGGAGCCTTTAGTGCATCTTCCAGGCCATAATTTTAAGGGAACCGCTGGAAAAATAAAATAGTTGTCGAGGAGACAATTAATAAGGTCAAAACAATGTCAATTTAACGTCAAGAAAAAGTTGAAACAAGATATTTTAATTGATACTTACGCTTTTCATGGTCAAATGCACATGCAATTGCAATTTTTAAACTTAATAAAAGTACTTCATTTAGTAACATGTCTAACTATTTTGAGAGAGTTGTCATAAAATTATTTTCCAATCATACCTACATCCTATCAATTCTTCGGTAGGTACTTACACGCGTAGGTTTTTAAAGTCGCATACGTTAGGTAATTGGTTTTCAGTTTATGAGTCGTATAAAGTCGTGTGACGCATGATAGAGTTAAGTAATTAGTTGCGGCTTTTTACTCAATTCATGATTTCATGAAAGAAAAAATAAGTACTTACTTAAGCACTTCTTTTTCGTCGCTAGAAGAACTGGAAACTAAGGAACCATTGATCTCCTCTCCTATAAACAACTAGATACATAATCTTACTAAAACAATTTAAAAAAACGTCCAAATAAGGGTCCATTGTTAACGTCCAAATAATGTCCAATAAAGCAAATGAGGGTCTATTCGTTCGTTTGGACCTTCTTTGCGCTCGGACATTTTTAGAAGGCAGACTGTGTATCTAGTTGTTTATAGGAGATCAATGTTTAGAACCAACATTTTGAAAAAGTTCAAAATATGTTTATTTATTTAGGCGCGTATTCATCTCGACTCGGTCCAACTTCAGAGCTTTTAAGCGCTTCTGTTATAGTTATTATTGGCACTATTACAGAAGGTAGCCTTCTGCTACGGCTCATAGCTCACAGCAGTGAGCAACAGCTTCTTCATACTCTATTCTTCTTTCTTTGCTTTAGATAGCCGAGGCGTGACTATATGTAACGTACGGCATTTCAGCCCCATTGTGTCGCTTAAACCCGTCACTGTATGACGGTCCAATAGTACGCCACTGTTGATCCTTTTCAAAAAGGAGTTACAGTGGGAGAGGAAAAAAAAGGCGCGTATTCATAAACGTGAATTGAAGTTACGCCACCGTTTAGGCCCCCTGTCCCTTTCTATCTTAACAGTTTTTAACAAAGTGTGAAGGCTTAGGGATATCAAGGTTTAACTAGGTTTATGAATAAAAGTTATGCATAGTTTAGTTAGTTGTTAGTTTATGCATTAAAGTTTAAACTATAGATCTACAGCATATTATTGGCAAACTTTATCAGTACAAAGCATTTTACCGTTAACCAAACAGAAGCATGTATTACATGCCACATTTTTAGTACTCCCTGGCTTACATTGTGATCCTGTGTCTAACTTTACCATGGATTTCCTTAACGCCAAATTCAGTAGGTTATCTAGCATCTTCGGGAAGTTTATACGGAGTATCTGCGCAGGTGCCTCATTTGAATGCGGCGTAGAAACTGTTTCTCTAGGTTTTGTCATGTCAGCCAATGGTGTTTTAGAAAGTTTCACTTCTTCTTTGATTGGAATTGTCATTTCATTCGATTCACTACCCACATCAGAATCGTCTGATATGGGGAATGCGGTGCTAGAGCCTTCTCTAGCAATTTTTTTATGTTCAACCTCTGGTCTTAAGTCAACGTCATCAGAATCATCTTCGTCATCATCTTTATTAGTTTCATCGATTTCGCGGTTGGCTTGTATCTCTACGTCTTCATTTGCTGGTTTATGTTTGGAAGCTGAATTTATTTCTATATTTGAAATTTTAGAGGTTTTGTGAACATGAGCTTTGGTATTTGATGTTTCTTTCTTCTCGTTGCCGTATCTTAGTATTTGTTGTCCATCTGGGATAAGACCTATGGCGTCTTGAAGTAGATTTTCACCGCATACGTCTAGTTTATACGTACCTAAGTCAATAGGTTTAGTATTTCTATTGGTTCTAGTATTACAGACGAGTTTATTTTCATGAACGCAGTAGCAGAATTGACACGGAGCGAATGAGTACCAATTTTTAGGCTCGCATTCTCCATAGACTTTGTCTACATTGGTAGTGCGTCTACTGTCTTGTCTTTTAGTTTCGCAATCATTTTTAGTACATTTGCTTCTATCTATGTCACCGTATGAGTTACAACGGCACACATTACAATCTACGATGACGTAAGAATCTGGGTCGCATCTCTGTTTAGTGGTTTTACCCGCGGGTAGTGCCCCGAATACGTTATCGCAATGTTTGTGTGGCCATAGTCCATTGTGACCACAAATGCAAGTTGTAGAGTTCTCAACGTAAATCATGTTTGAATGGCATGTCGATTTTATTTCATTACTTAGTACATCTTTTTCTTTATTACCTGCATAACAAATACAAATTGTTACCTATATCAAATCTACTACCTATATTGGGCTCACATTATCAATCTTACTTGTTCTGTCGTAGAACCGACAACCGATAGACGAGACGAGAGAAATAGCTAACCTTTATTGCACCTCAAAGAAGAACACTGGTAGAAGTTTTGTGAGCAAACGCATTTGTGGCATTCGTTTTGTATGATATCGCCGATGTTACAGGACTCCAAGCGCTGAGGGTATGCCGCTGGATTTGATGCTGCGTCTGAAAGTTGTACAGAAAGCGGTATTTACAATGACTCTGACATAAGTTTTATTATCTATTCACCTCCTTCGCTGGTTTGGTCACTTGATGGGAGGGAACTAGGGGAACAGTGAAGCGAGCATATGTCGGAAAACCCAGCGGATGACAGCCGGTCGGACGTCCTTAGATACCGAGGTGCAGAAGGAACTGCGAGAGCTGCAGGCGCCCGACTAGACAGCGCAGGGGCCTTACCATGAAGTTTTATAGAAGGATTACTTCAATAATACTTTGTTATTTCCATGACGTCCTTAATAAACTTACTAAAGGGCCTTCCATGAGCCAACTAGCGCCGCCAATCTTTGAAAAATAATATCTTCCAATTTAATAAATTTTATTAAAAAAGCTATGTACATAACGTTTATTAAGATAAATACTATTTTTTAAATGCTTACTTATAACGTGATTCCATATCGGTAAGTTGTAGTTCGCATAATTGCCAACGTTTTTCGCAATTATGCCAACTACAACTTTGCTTGTCGCAATTATGCCATGTATTGTATATTACAAAATAGTGTTTATCCTAATAAAGATTGTGTACATAGCTTTTTTAATAAAAAAATAATAATTTGTAAGATATTATTTTTTTTAAGATTGGCGGCGCTAGTAGGCTCATGGAAGGCCCTTAAAGGTACCCCATGGTTTCCCATCGCTGCGGACTCGTCAAGGGATCTTCCTTTATCTACTTATATATCTTACCAATCAAATGCACAGGTATAAACAAAGTGGTGATGGTGCTAAATACCAACGGTAAATTATATAAAATTGTCATATTGACATTTATTTTAACTTGAACTTATCTCGGAGAGAGAAATATTTACAAAACAAAAAAAACGTCTGAAACCACAATAATTTTGAACAGAAAATCGTTAGTAGGTAATTACACCAATTAGTAGTTTTATTATAGGAAATAAACCAAAGTAAATTTGTAAAATTAATCAGTAAGGAAGTATAGGTACAGTCGACAGCAGATCAATGGTAACACTTTGGACCGTTCTTATTATTGAAAGTTCTTAGAATTGAAATTGTAATGCAAGTGTTACCATTGATCTGCTGTCGACTGTACTACTAACTTAGGTATAATTTATGGTACTTGCTGCAGTGATGAATTAGATAAACAAGTACCTACATAAGTATTTACAAATTTCTCATTATTTCTATGTATGATATGATCAGGACCAAAAGGATGCTAAGGCTACATCGAGGGAGCTCGGGCAATGATTCATCACGCGGGCCTAGTGCGGATTGGTGGATTACACAATTACATATGCAGGCTTCCTCACGATGTTAGATAGGTAAGTACCATCCTTTACCATTTTGAGAGCATTAGTTTTAGTTTTCCTGTGAGAAAATCGAGTATAACTCATTGTTATGGTCTAATACGGAGAAAAGTATGGCTGTTATTCATAAAGTGATTTAGAGTCACGCCACCGTTTTTTTAACTAAGTGTGAAATGGATAGCAACACGATTTAACACGTTCACAGTCCGTGCCCCATAGAGATTGAAATAATAGGCGGGCCTTACAAGGAAATCAAAACGTTATTTTGTACGGGAACTGTGAACGTGTGGTTTATGAATAACAGCATATGAGTATAGCAGGAGAGCCATGAAGGTTGAGATTATCACTTTTTAAACTTTCACGGTTTGTATACATATTAATTAGATAAAACGGGAATTACCGTGTTAAACATTTATTATTGATGTCTCGATATTTCGACTACTCGTGACCATGATGGCTGCAATGCTGTCGAAATATCGAGACATCAATAATAAATGTTTAACACGGTAATTCCCGTTTTATCTAATTAATAAGGTTGAGATTGTCTCAAGAACTACTTAACCGACATTATTTTACTAGTTTAGAGAACACACTATGTAATTGGTGAAGAATTTTCAAAATACATTCACTACTTGACTTGAGAGAAAATCTAACTGTCTTGTGCAGCTTTCTATTGTATATTAGACCGTATTGGCCTGATAGGGGACCGAACCTGCTAACTCTGTATCGTAAACTGTGACACAAACACTGCGCCACCGAGCTCTTTACATGCATGGTCTAAATAAAACACTATCACAATCAAACAAGCGTATAATTCCTCAAGAACGTCGGCCGCGCTCCTTCGCATTTGTCATCGTCACTTCTGAAGCAGTGCTCCTCGATTATGATGCCCTGGTCCTCGCAGTCGCATATGAAGCACTCATCCATGACCTTGCCTGGTCTGTCGCAATGGCGTTTCGTATGTACGTGCTTTCCTGATACTCTGGTGTTTACTGGAAAAATATTTTTGTCTCAGTCGAAATATACAGCGAATTTCAATAAGATTTTCGCAAAGATTTGACCAAGTGTAAAAATTCTTTTACTAAAAATATGGTAGTTTTAAAGGGCTCAGTCGCAAAATGATACGTTCTCTTATGGACATTATTGTCCACCATGCGCAAAACGTACAATCGAAGACAGAGAAAGGTGTACAGTAGAGTTTTTAAGGTTGAGATTTTTTCTAAAACTACAATACCTATTGCACAAATTCTTTCACTGTTAGATAGATAAAAGTTAGGTCTATGTAACTGTGAAAAAATACTAAATTCGGTCCAGTAGTTATTGAGAAAATCTCGACCTTATTGAGGCCCCCTGATGTATTGTTATTACTGTCTCCGTGTGAGTCATTTATTAAAATAAAACTAACTACTATCTAAAAATACATTACTTATAAAATAAAAAATAAATACTAAAGAACGAACACGTCGTCAAGATCCCCGTTTTGCGGAATGCTGCCCAGGACGCTGGCAGCATTTCCTCGCTGTATCGCAATGCTTAGTCGCTGAGCGAGGTAGCTGCCAGCCCTGGGATGGCCCGAGACATGGACCAATCGGGTAGACAGCTCGTCGATACCTACCGTGTGTACCTTTCTCATAATGTCCATTTCGCAAAATGTCGCTTTCGCAAAAAGTTCCAATTTCTCCATGTATATGTTATGGGGTTTTCAAATTGTAGAACAACTAACAAATGTCCTAGTTTGGACTTTGAATGGACCATGATTTTCAAATATTTATTGTGGTCTCAATTTTAAAAAAGCGTATCTACAGAACTAATCTATGACCTTACCAACCACTTACCCCATAGACCTGTAACAGGAGGGGTGCCCGTGTCCGCACATGAGCGCAAAATTGCTTCGCGACACATGTAACCTAGAGATATTATCGACATGGACGCATGATTGTACCGATTTCATGTCTATTGGGTAAGTGTTCTGGTCCTACCATTGTCTCTAACGATATGACCGCTCCATCTGAAATATATCGGAGACAGTCAGCCCACTATTTGCCTAATCGAATCGTTGCACCTCATCATTATACCTACTTCTCTTCCTGCCCGCCGGTAGGAAGTTATAGAACGGGAAAGCCTGCTCACAAAACTGGTCCTTCGGCAACGGTCTACAGAACTTGGCCATGCTTCCCATGTAAGGGCAGATGCATTGTTGACATCTGCAACAGAAGTAATTGTCATCAACATCTATAGGTCCTGTAACATACTTACATGTTAATAAATTCAATGCCCACCCATATTCAATATTTCCAATTAGTGTCCGACAGAACTTTCGGTTTCGGTCTAGTTTCGGCCTAATAACGGGTTTCGGCTTAGTTTCGGTTTCGGCTGCCATTCGGCCGAAACTACGGCCGAAACCGAAACTGAGTTCGAGAGCTTATACTATAATAAGCATATAACGTTATAATAATTAAAAGCGTAAATAATTTATTTGAAAAAGGGTGTTATTTATTTATTTAAAACATTACTGTTATAACAATACATTATTTTGATTGGCCACCAGCATCTTAAAACTTGAGAAGTTTGTACAGATGCTGGTACATATTAATGTAGTGTGGATTACTTCAAATATACTAGAGACTGAATTGTTTAATACCTATGTGATTTATAAATAAAAACTGACTGATTATAATTGCCTAATTATTTTTTCCACGAAAAAATGACCTTATATGGAAGTTTCGGTTTCGTTTCCTTCCGAAACTAAGACCATGTCCGAAATTCGGTTTCGGCCCTAAAACCTAGTTTCGGTCGGACACTATTTCCCATAGAATTAGGCAAAAATAACGAAATTCCATCCGCGATTTCTATGCAGTAAAATGCTCGTTTAGTTTCTCATGGCACCAGCTCCCTCGATGTAAGGGGTCTGTGGCAACAATGGGGCATAAAAATAGCTAATTATGTTGAGTAATATCTACATACTTTACGATATACATGCTTCCCGGAGTACATTCCTTCCTCTCGCCGCTGTGAGTCACGTTATAGATCATACAATTCTCCTCGTCGGAGTTCACTGGTTTATCCTCTTTGACATCTGGCTTCTGGCCTTCGTGCTCGTGTTGACATCTGTTGTGTTTGCTGTGGCAGTCACTTCTGCGGGATTGTTTGATCTTCCACAGAGTTTGATTCAGGTTTTGTTCGTTAGTCTGTTGTACAAGGGTTTGAGGTTTTGATATAATCTCTTCTAAAACATGTTATCAGGCAGTTTCACGAAGTTCTCGGGCGTTAAAAATACTATCGCAACACACTTTGGAATAGAAAATTGTTTGTGATTAAGAAGTTAATAAACCTAGAGATTTCGGTAAGTATAGATATAATTGGTGCTAACTTTATTATTTTATTTTTATTGGTGTTGTTTTCACATTAAGTAGGCACTTAACGCTTTATTCTCCTGGACCATTTGCAATTAAGCTAAAAACTTGAGCTAGAAGCAGCCTACCGCATTAGTCCAGGCCCGTAGGAAACTAAACTGCGTCGCCTTCACTACAGTCTCATCATCAGCCAGCTCATATCAGCCTACTGCTGGACGTAGGCCTCTCCCAAAGCACGCCCTTCTCGGTCTTTTGCATCCAGTCTCTGCCAGCCGCCTTCAGTCTCATACTGTAGCCTAAAAGTGTCTCTAAACAGCTTTATCACACTAGTCTAACAACATATAAGTCTTGTGACTATTAAAATTGCAAGTAACTTACACTTATCTTAGTAGATTCCTCCTCACAAAGCAATGGCGAGCATGTAGCGTAGACTCTCAACCCCATATCGGGACAAACGCACAATTTGCAGCCCACAGCAAATTCTTCACCAGGGAAACAGAATTCCAAGTTCCTCGTAGCATCTTCTGCTACCTGATTCCCTAAAAGACTCTCTGAAAGCTGGACAATCCTCTTCCAAGGCACTGTCTCTGAGCAAGTGTAGTTCGTACACGCCTTCTCGGATTTATTACCATTTGGTGGGCACACACAGACATTACATTCATCGCTGAACAACTCACCAGCGATGCAGACGTCTGATCTTAGGAAGTTTCTCTCACAATGGTTTTTAGTGCATTTAGCTATATTTTTCAAGCCATCTCTTGGACATAAACACACATTACAGTCTACTTCATAATACACTGAAGGTTCACAAGTAAACTTGTCGTTAGTGAACGCCTTTTCAAGAACCGAGCATTTATTTTTTGTACAAACCGAGTCTTTCGTAGAACCACTATCAGGACATATGCAAAAATTACATTCGACTCCTGTTATTGAACCTGGTAAACAACTCTCAGTAATAATCTCTGGGACTTGATTATTTGTTTCATGAGCTTCTTGGATGATTCTCTTAGCTTCACAGTCATCGTAAGTACACCATTTTGGATCTATATGTCCTGTTTTATTACAGAAACAACTATTGCAATCAAATTCAATAAATGTATGGGGTTCACATGTTATATTGGAATTTATAGTGATCTTATTGTTAACAGTTTTATGTGCAGTTGTAGTTTCTTTAGAAGTCCAGTAACTTACAAAGATCACAGCCATCAACATATTCAAACCTAGGATGTACCTACTAAAGTATTATGGACTTAATTATTTTTAAAAACTAATTTCACGCCTGAGATGCCTGTGCTATTAAAATATCCTACGTTCGCTTTATAATTTCTTGTTTTATGTTGATTAATCATAATAATAACGATGTCGTTTAAATCTCAGAAATCTCTTGCTCTTGCAACAAAGATAACCGATAACCTCATGTCAATTTTGAGTTGACCCTTGCTTGTGTAACAAAACAACCACCGATTTTATGTGGATTGGAACAAATAATTGAGGATGGGTTTGGATATTATGGAATTGGAATGGATGGATGGATAAATAAATAAACTTAGCAGAGTTAACTAACTCTAACAATAAGGTCATAATCATTTTTTCTTAGATTCTTTAGAAAGTGTAGTTTGTATTATTGGAGAGTTTGAGAATAAAAACTATTCATATTGGATATTTATACTCTAACATTACATTACAATTACATACATACATAATTACATACAATACAATAATACATTACCGTTTATTTTATTACATACATACATACACATAGAAATACATACATACCTACCTCACTTATTTTTTATTCAATTTATTTATAGGCTTAACTTAATTATTTGAATTTTTATTTATAGTTAATTTATTTATAGGTAGTTTTAGTTTTTAGTTATTTAATGTTAGTTTTTAATCATGTATTATATTATTCAATTCTTACTTAATTAATAAATAATTATTTGAATTCTTTGCATTCACGTCTAGGAATCACTCTAGAAGGAACGCGTGAAAAAATTATAAGAATTAAATCTTATAGTGCGGATTGGTTTATATTACACGATAATCAATTCGCGTTCAAAACTACTTATGCCTGACGAGCGAACCAAACGATAGCGCGTTTTAAAAAACGTTCAGCGCCATCTACCGAGAAACGCGAGAAACTTCTATTTGTATATTGATCGTCTTGTAAGTTGAAACCGTGCGATAAAAAGATACCAAAGGCATTATCTAGCTAGATCGATTATTGCAGTCTATTTATTTATTTTAACTGTAAGTAAGTAAGCTTACAATCTAAGTAAATAAATAGAGACTTTTCCGTTACAACACTCCCTACTAAGATGCGAAACCCCAAACCTCTTCATTCAAGATGGTTCATCTAGGGGTCCCAAACTTTTTGTACGAGAAAAGAGTATATTAGGGTCGGAGAACTAAGATGAACAGTATTTTACTAAAGAAAATAGTATTTTAATTTAAAAAAAAAATTAAAATCATATTGTTGTTGGAGCATCTTGCACATTTTAACAATTTATTATCATTTTTGAAATATTGTAAGCCTCTCCACAATTTAAATTAGTATTGAAATAAACGAGGAGCTCACTTTATGATACCAGCGGATATAAAACAGTATTATGCATACTTTTTTTTATAGAACAGTAAAAAGTATTAACGAGCGAAAAAAAGGTACACCTATACTGTTTTTAACAGTATGGTTGGGAACCCTAGGTTCATCCCAAATGACGGTATATTTTTGCAGGGTTCAGTCGCATTTATGTAGTTTCGAATGACGCTCGTGCGACATACACTATTGCAGGGGTTCTCTTGAAAATGGCAGGAAACGACGGTTGCGAAATTATTTGATAATTTTCCTTTTAATGTCTACAGGGACTATTTTGTGTTTAATATCACGTTAAATTAATCAGAACATGTTCGCGAATGACAGTAAGGTGAAGTTATTGGATTATTTATGCAAGATCTGAAGTTTCAAGCTTTTATCAAGAGTTCCCGCTACAAACTCGGGAGTGAACGTGACTGTCGAGCTGCTTCGTCCAGAGTGATGACGCTACGGCGTCTCCTCTGGATGAAGACATGAAGACGCGGCTACCCAGGGTGAAGACGCTACTGCGACTCCCCTGGAGGAAGATAGAAGACAATTGAATATATTGAATTTTCTGTAACATGACATTAGCAAATGACGAACTGTCGAGTCCATTAATAAAATTAATAATACACTGTTGCAAAAAACTTTTTGAGTGGTACGCTAGTTCGAAAACTTTTCATATTTTTTGCTTGATTTTAAATTGCAAGCTCGTTGATGTCTATTGTAGCGTTCATTGCTTCCTATACAAAAGACATCAACGTGTTATCTTTTTACGAGTTGCCTAGTGTATCGAATATTGAATGCTTTTCAAAAAAAAATCGACAAATGTTCGTGTGTTCTCTTCTGCTCCAGTGGAACTTGTTATAGTGGCTTCGTACTAATTATAGGTACTCGTACAGGATGTAACGGAAAGGCGTTACGTTAAGTATAATTATCTACTCGAATGCCTTTGGCACAGACCACTTACCCAATAGACATAAAATCGGTACAAAAGACATTGCCACATTTCAATAGAGCTTTGCCCCACCTACAAAACTACGTGACCATTTAAGCTGTACCTATCATTTTGTTGGGGACTTATTACAGGTTTCATATTGCATAATCATAATCAGTATCATTTTCTACTACTCTCGCAACTTCTATAGAAGAATAACAAAAACAATGAATAATTCGCTTTGATTTCTTACTATTTTCTGAATTCTTAATTTAGCTGTTTTTTTCGACTCGCTAGATGTACAAAACTTTATTTTAAACCAATAATTTTAATAAAAAAACGGAGATATTTTTACATTTAGTCGTTATCTTGTACATCTAGCGGTTGATGGTGGGGCAGAATCTGGCATTGTCATTTGCAAACGAAAAATTCTGGCAACGATGCGAAGCCGAGACAGGGGTGCCGTATTAAAGAGATGCGTCCAAGTCGATAATATCTCTGTGCGGAAGATACGGGCCCTCCTGTTACAGACTATGGGATTTAGGCAGTGCGCAGACCAGAGTCACGACTGTTTTAAGACAGACTATTGCTTTACAAACATTATGAAGCGCGCACACTTCAAACGAGACGTCTCATAGACAAAGCTGGGGGCTTTTTGAAAATGGCGGGAAACGACCGTTGCGAAATTATTTAATAATTTTCAGTTTAATGTCTACAGTGAGTGTTTTGTGTTTAATATCACGTTAAATTAATCAGAAAATGTTCGCGAATGACAGTATGGTGAAGTTATTGGAGAATTCAAGCAGGATCTGAAGTTTGGCGCCATGGTCAAGATTCCCACTACGAGCTCGGGAGTGAACGTGACTGTCGAGCTGCTTCGTCCACAGTGATTGACGCTACGGCGTCTCCTGTGGATGAAGACATGAAGACGCGGCTACCCAGGGTGATGACGCTACGGCGACTCCCCTGGAGGAAGATATAACACTATTATACATTGAATTTTCTGTAACATGACATTGGCAAATGACCAACTGTCGAGTCCATTAATAAAATAAATAAATAAATAGACAAAGCTGTCTAATACCTAGGAGAAGGTTCTCTTGAAAATGGCGGGAAACGGCGGTTGGAAAATTATTTGATAATTTTTGTTTTATTGTCTACAGTGGTTATTTTGAGATTAATATCACGTTAAATTAACCAGAAAATGTTCGCGAGTGACAGTATAGTGAATTTGTTGGATAATTTGAGCAAGATCTGGGGTTTCAAGCTTTTATCAAGAGTTCCCGCTACAAGCTCGGGAGTGAACGTGACTGTCGAGCTGCTTCGTCCAGAGTGATGACGCTACGGCGTCTCCTCTGGATGAAGACAAGAAGACGCGGCTACCCAGGGTGAAGACGCTACTGCGACTCCTCTGGAGGAATATAGAAGACTATTATATATTGAATTTTCTGTAACATGACATTGGCAAATGACGAACTGTCGAGTCCATTAATAAAATAAATAAATAAAATACCTAGGAGAACTGCTCAGCGACAAGCCTGTCTTAAAACAGTCGTGAATCTGGTCTGCACACTGCCCACGGTCTGTGGCCTTTGGGTATACAAAGACTATTTGGTCCGTCATTTGTCACTGTGTTTATTGCAAATTGATAGACTTTATGCATTATCATGCATTTTTAACAGCATTTCCTTCCGCTTCAATAAAGTTTGTGCTTGCTGATAGTTGAGACATCCCTTCCTTGTGCAGCGGAGGGCGCGGTTTTCCTGGCAGTAGCAGTAGTTACAATGTAACCTGGAAACACAGTCTATGCTCCATTCAATATTCATGATCTTCGAGTTTACTTACTCCTCTCCAAGTGGGTGTTGGTCCGAAACGAGAAGACTTTGGCGACGATCATTATTAGATCGGATCACTTTATTTTCACAATGATGAAGAGGTTCGATTAATCGTTCCTTCAGTATTACATCACAAGAATTAGACGATCATATTTGTTTACAAAATAAGATACCTTCATTTGGCCTGCAATATACTTACTCACATACCTACCTATATACACTCGAAAAACATAACCCTCCTTGCGCAGTCGGGTCAAAAGCGATGAATTGGGAAAGGCCTACGTACAGTAGTGGACAAATACAGATTGACATAACATAAGTACTTGTAAATCATCGCTGGTATACACTTCTCATTCAAATCGAGGGTAATGCTCGACTTCAATACAGGATAGTCTCCATGTAATTTCCTCCTTGACGAAGGCAAGCATTCTTGTATCGGCTCACAGTGTTTTACATTGTTCTGGCAAAGGCATTTGACACAGTATGTCTCGTTTAGATTGGACGTTTCGCATGGTTTTCCTGTAAAGGTGTAGATAAACCTTTTAGTGGCCATATCCTAATAAAGGTATTAGGATGAATACTATTTTTCAATATACAATACATGGCTTAATTCCGACAAGCTAAGTTGTAGTTCACAAATGTGCCAAAAACGGCCGTTTATCGCAATTTACAGAAATTGAATCACGTTATAAATAAGCATTTAAAAAATAGTATTCTAATAAACATTTTGTAAATAGCTTGTATAATAAAATTGATTACATTGGAAGATATTATTTTTATAAGATTGGCGGCGCTAGTTGGCTCATGGAAGGCTCTTAAGTTAATAAGTTAAGTTACTTAAGTTAATAAGTATATGCTACAAAGTCAATTTGCCAGTTCCGTCATTCTTCAGCATGGGTCTTTTGGCTATGTGGGTGTTCCCATAGTATTTTTTTCGTGTGTTTTAGTTAGTGACCAAACTTATTTGTCAGAGGTATTCAGGCCGCCTCTGACGTCGCCTAACGACTGCTGCCAGCGGCTGCAACCGGGCGGGACCAACTGCTTAACGTGCTTACCGAGGCACGGTTCCGATAGTGACCCTATGTATTAAGTATAATAAATATCTTTTATTCATTTCAAGCACACAATGCCCTTTGCGGTTGAGACAGCGGGTCCCTGGGGAGCGGAGGCCAGGGAGTTTGTGCGTGGCATTGGGCGGCGAATGCGGGACCTCGGTCTCGGGCCTCGCTCTGAATCGTTCCTGATGCAAAGGCTGTCCATAGCAATACAGCGCGGTAACGCCGCTGGTATTATGGGCACCTTTGCATCGGGAACGATCAGAGGGGGCTTATTCGATTAATTTTATTTATTTATTACTATTATTATTATTTTAGCACACTACTTAATAAATCACCTGAAAATTGAGTCGCCAGTTCCGTATTAGCATCGCGAAGACTTAGACAGATATTGTCTTGGCACAATAAGTTACCATTAGCCAAACACAGACATATGTTGCAGAGCACTCTATATGTCTTCCCTGGCTTGCATTCAGATGCACTGTGCGGTAGAGATGGCAACTTCTCGAATTCTACGTCAGATATTACTGGGGTAACGTCTTCTGGTTTTTGTATAGATTTTGCTAGAAATGAAAAAGGATATTTTTTTTAAAAAGAAGGGGAGAAAAAAATTAAAACAATGTTTTTGCCCAAAAAATTATTAATTAATTATACTTAACCTGCTCTCAATTTGACTGGGATTAATGTGTTAGCCAGCCACTGATCTCGGATATGGAGACTATTTAGAATTAAGATAAGATATATATTATATTATATATATATATATTATATATATATTATATTGCCCAGCCTTTTGGGCACTCTTCCGCAGGGCAGCGATTTGGCCCCAATTTTTTATTTATAGGTATATATTTATTTGTTTTTAATATTAACTTACTATTGTAACAGTTACCTACCTACTTATTTTTGTTATTTGAATAAAGTAATTAGATAAGATAAATTCTTTATTGCAAAAAAAGGAATTACACAAAATAAACAGGCTAATACAGTTATTAGTATAACAATTCTTCGCGGCGATCTTACCGCCAAAAGCGATCTCTTCCATGTATAATATTAATCTACCCAAAGGTAGAGAATTATTATACATAATCAAAAATTATGAGAAGTTTTTTTGCGCCGGCACTGAGGTAACCTTCTAAAGGTCGGTGAGCCGTCTCCTTTAGGTCTTGCCTCGCCACAGATTATACTAATAGTGATCAAATTATTTACCACTTCGTCCACTTACCCTGTTCGTCACAAGACTTATCATTACAAACAACAACTTTCAGATTGTTACAAAAACACTTCCTGCATCCTTTCTCGTAATATTTCCCGGGAACGCAACCCTTGGCTACCTCTTTAACCTTCTGCCTCAACTTCGGTTTATTTTGAAGGTCTAATAATTGCTTAATTTCATTGTCGTTTAAGCAAGCCATTTTAGTGCACAATAAAACATTATTATTGCTACAATGACACGTATTGCAGTCCATTTTGTATACTTTGCCAACTACACATTTCTCTTCTGAACTAATCTGTGCATAATCAGTTGTGTTTACTAAAACAAACCGGTTTTAGAGCAGAATTAATTTCACTAAAGAAACATTAATAAGTACAGTGCGCGTGGCGTAAGCTCAGGTTTGCATTTGTGTGAGTGCACACAGATAGTGTAGAGTGATATTCGGCCTGAGGCGCGACGCGTCCTACGCATACTATACACAGCGGGACGCCACCCTGCCGCGCACGCACCGCACTTCACCTCTTGTACCGCTAGCAGCTTGGCGATCACTCGCACAAATGTAAACCTGAGCTTACGCCTCGCGCACTGTACTTACTTAGATATTACAAAAAATGTATCCTATAAGTTGCTATAGTCAATCCCAATCCCATGATTAAGGCCCGTATTAATAGTCTAAGCTCAAACCCGCCCTCAATAGCGAATTCAGCTGATACACTCTCAAGACGTGATCACCATCTCTAGCATGTCATCTATTTATAAAACAATCTTGTGGGCGTATCACGTGATGTCTTTCTTCAGTCGCAGTTCGCCTGCAATCAGCAAATACGTTCTCAAGATTGGCAGTTCTCTTGAGAACTGAGTTTTATTTATTAATACAGCATTACTCATTTCTTTATTTATTAATACAGCATTAGTACATCCTTCATCGGGCACTGTATTCGCTTTTAGAACAAGTTGCCAGAAAGTGTCACGACGTTGGCAGAGAGGAAATTTAAAATATTACAGGATAGATGACTATTTAAACGATGAACATGCATGGTGTGTGTCGCCGGTTCCGCATGAGGGATAAACTTACTAACAATAGTAATAGTTACGTACCTGTATAGTTATTAAGTAATAATTGTATTATCATTATTTTAAAAGATGTGCTGCTGAGAGTGTTTTGCCACTTTTTCTCCTCAGCTTTGGCACCTTTTCCTTGCAAAGTGGTGTAAATGTAAATTCAAAAAATATATTGACGTGCAAAAATGTACTCAACGTGCTTACTTGCAATAAAGAAATTTGACTTTGACTCACGTGATCGGGTATTCCTAAACGCGCACCTAAGTTACGTTTATTAATAGGAACGCCATCTTGAGGTCGTTCTCAAGATTGACTTTGAGCTGAGAGTGATTTATTAATACGGGCCTAAAACTCCCAAAATAACTTAGGTACCTTACCTGAATGGCAATACAAATTGGATTTCATTAATAATACAAAGCTTAGAACAATAATTAATATCCGCGTCACCATTTTAAAACCAATAAGTACCTACCTACTTCTAAGTTAAGTAAGATGATCGGAAACGCTAATCATGTTGTTTTGATCGTTAAAATTTAACAGGCTTGCAATAATTATAAGTGTGTGCAGTTTAGTGCTAATTTAATGACATCATAAAATGTTTACCACCTTACCTTAAGGCGCTGACATGAGCCAACTAGCGCCGCCAATCTTAAAAAAATCATATCTTCCAATATAATCAATTTTAAAAAGCTACGTTCACATTGTTTATTGCTATAAATATTATTTTTTAAATGCTTATTTGTAACGTGATTCAATGTAGTGAAAATGGCGGGAAACGACGGTTGCGAAATTATTTAATCATTTTCAGTTTAATGTCTACAGTGGGTGTTTTGTGTTTAATATCACGTTAAATTAATCAGAAAATGTTCGCGAATGACAGTATGGTGAAGTTATTGGAGAATTCAAGCAGGATCTGAAGATTGGCGCCATGGTCAAGATTCCCAATACGAGCTCGGGAGTGAACGTGACTGTCGAGCTGCTTCGTCCACAGTGATTGACGCTACGGTGACTCCCCTGGAGCAAGATAGAAGACTATTATACATTGAATTTTCTGTAACATGACATTGGCAAATGACGAGTCGAGTCCATTAATAAAATGAATAAAAAACTGTTTTGTATTTAATTTGATAAACAGTATTTTATTACTTTTAGTTTTATGTCAGACATCTGTCAATCTATAAAATCAATGACAGTTTTTCATTGTGAAATTAAGGCTGAACAAAAGTAACGAAAAAGGATTTTTGAAAAAAAAATATTAATAGCGATATTAGTAACTGATACCAAATATCGTTACCTATAGGTAACGATATTAAAATACTATAGTATTTTAATCTCTTCTCAACTATTTAATTCGGACGACATAACATTGTAACTGTGCTTTATGGAAAACTAAATCAATTGTTTTCATAAGAAAGAATGTGAATTTACTCTGTTGCATGTTTGAAATTATTATGAAATTCTTAAATTTTATTATTTTTGTACAAAATGGATTACATAATTATTTCTCCGTAACTTGTGCACCGTTTCAAAGTTATGTCGGCCGCACCTTCCCCAAACGTCACATCGGGCTTTTCTCGGCGGCTCCCGTAGTAGACGTAGACGTAGTAGAGTAAGGAACATCATAAGAGCAATCAGCGTGAGAGCATCTGTACTGTGTGCCTGTGTCGTCACACACACAAATGTTGCATTCCTTCTTGAATTCGGCATTGGGAATACAAAGAATTTTCGAGTACAACGGATCGTTGCAGTCGTTACGGGTACAGGAGAATATCTCTCCCGTACTGTCGCACAAACACCTGTTGCAGTCCCTTTGGAATTGCTCGTAGGGCTTGCAGACTGTGCCTGTTACCATCTGAAAATATAAAGAGTCTGTGTTAGTCAAGAACTCAGCACCTGGATGGTGAACGGATGACCCTCGTGCTGGCGGGTTGTAGTAGGTAGGTACATTCGATTCGTCACAAAGTTAATTTGTCACATTTTTGTATACTCCATACATTGAAAGTAAATTCGTCACATGCATTAAAAATATGTGTTAATTTGTCACAGGTAGGTAAGGGTTACTGTAAATTCGTCACGATTTCTCATTTTACATATTTTTTACATAAAGTAGCGATAGCAAGCAAACTTATTGGTTTTGAGCGCTCGAAATGAAAGACAAAAAAACTTCTGCCCCATCATCAACCGCATGATGTACAAGATAACGAATAAATGTAAAAATATCTCCGTTTTTTATTAAAATTATTGGTTTAAAATAAAGTTTTGTACATGAAGCGAGTCGAAAAAAGCAGCCTAATTAAGAAGAATTCAGAAAATAGTAAGAAATTATTCATTGTTTTTGTAATTCTTCTATAGGAGTTGCGAGAGTAGTAGAAAATGATACTGATTATGATTACTTATGCAATATGAAACCTGTAATAAGTCCCCAACAAAATGATAGATACAGCTTAAATGGTCACGTAGTTTTGTAGGTGGGGCAAAGCTCCATTGAAATGTGGCAATGTCATTTAAAGACATGTGACGATTACTGTGATTTAATTATCTTTCTATAGTTTCTCTTATAATTGTAATGTGGGCAAACCAGCTACTTGAGAACTGTGATTTTTATGTAGATGTAAGGTTAAATTGTTGAAATTGCTGTGTTGACGAAAAATAAATACTTAACGTTTTTATTCTACTTATTCTTTGATTTTTCTGCTGTCTATACTAAAAATAACAACGTGACGAACTTACAATAATCAAAATTAATATAATATGAAGAATTCACTTCATAAAATTATAAATGTGGCGAATTTACACATTTGTAATAGTATTTTGAGAGTTAAATAAACTTATCTGTAACATTTACACATAATAATTTATAAATAATATTTTCCGTGACGAATTTACTTTGTGACGAATATACAACAACCCGTGCTGGCGGCTTTCTCGCGCAGAGGCTGAGCCTAGCCTTCCAGCCAGCGCGGGAATGCCGCCAGTGTGATGGGCACCCTTCCAAGTTTTTTAGACTGTTTTTAGTTAGATATTTTAGGTAGTTTTAATGTATTTTTAACTAGTTTTTAATATTTTAGGTAGTTTTAATTTATTTTATAAGTTAATTTTAGCTTTTTATTAAATACATTCAGAACTCAAAGTAATGCCCTCCTATTTTGTATCGAACATAGTCTAACAAAGCATTAGCATGACGAAGTTAACTGGGACCGGGTCCGTTTATACTGGTTACGTAATCGTTCGATTCAAGTATTTTAGCAAAATTGGGATGCAGGGGGTCTCTATGACGTTGAGATTTTCTCAAAAACCACAGGATCAACTTTTACATAGTCGGCACTCTAATCTATCTATTAGAGAAAGTATTTTTACAATCGGTCAAGTAGTTTTTGAAATAATCTCATCCTTAATCAGATGTCCTGTTTTATCGAATTGTTCTGACGGGATGGTCGGTATTTCGAAAACCGAACAAGTTCATTAGGTCCATTAGGTAGACGTCTTATTTCCTGGATGTCTTACCCTGAACGTCCATTTCCCTGGATGGCATTTCCCTGAACGTCCAATTACCTGGATGGTATATTCCCTGAATGTCCAGTTCTCTGATCGTTCATTCGATGGTCTATCGAATATGCGTATTGGTGTACTATCTATTCATTTAGAAACTAGGAAGCGTTTACTGATTAAGTCCAAATAAACTTTTTGGTAAGTATATTTTTTTACTTCAATCATATTTTATCACACTTTAAATGATGAAGCAAATAGAGAAAACATAATTAATAAAACAGAAAATATACTTACCAAATAAAATATTTAAATAAAAAAAGTATTAAACTTACTGTTGGCTTTGCTGCGTTAGAATTAGCGCCGTAAAATGAGGGAACTGGAAAAAAGGTTATGAAAATTAACATTTGTTTCACAGGTGCTGTCGTTAGATCCGTTAGCTGTATATTTAAAATAATAATTTATTATAATTGAAAAAACTTACTTCCTAAAGTGTCCTGTAGTGGAACTAACAGAAGGCAATATATCAATTTATTCATTTCACTGATGTTCTTAGTGCTTAAATATATAGGTACTTATATAATACGGTTGTGCATCTAAGACGTGCTTATTATTTATACGAACGATATGTGATAAGAAGAAAGTTATATCATGTCATCAGCAGAACTAAAGTGCAACTAATTATTTACACGTTCCTTTCAATGAACTACAACAAATTATCTATTACAAATATATACAGGGTGTCCCAGAAATCGACATCAAGTCGTGATAGGCCTTGGCTTCGCTTGATAACAGTTATCAGATAAATATATTTAAAAAATCCAAGTCAAGTATTTTCATAATTATTGGTATTTAAAAAAATAGAGAAAAAGGACATCCTTTGATGGTTTTTTAAATACAATTATTACAAATCATTAATTTTTTTAATTTTTTTCTTTGATGTAATGTAACCCTTTATTAAGGGTTACATTACATCAAATTAGAATTAGAATTTAGAGAAGCATTATTATGCTTCTCTAAATTCTAGTCTAATTAAATAAATAAAAAAACCGCCTTCAAAAAAATAAACAAAAAGGAACTAAAAAGCATAAAATAATTAATTAATTACATCTACATACGAATATTGAAATAAAATATTATTGCTATGTACCTACTGATCTCTTTTAAGTCGGTGCTAAGCCAAAGCGCGCGCGTGTTATATGTATGTGATGCGGCGGGGGCGGGAGCGGGACGGCGACGAAAGTAGTAAGTTACGTATCCCTATCGTATACCTATTTGGGACACCTGGGAGGTATACCCATTCAAACTTGAAAGATTAAAATTTAAGTCGTAAGTTTGCCTATAATATTTAAAAAATTATACCCCAACTCTTAATCGTTAAGGAGTTGTACCTTCCATCATCAGCTTACCAACGTAAGTTGATGACTACCAGATGTAAATACTTGCAAAGCTTTAGAAAATATATGAAACACGTGGACCACCTGTGAGGTATACCCATTCAAACAAAAAAAGAATTTTCGAAATCGGTCCAAGCGTCTTCGAGTAAGCAGGTAACATACATAAAAAAAAAAAATATTTCGACGAATTGATAACCTCCTCCTTTTTTTTGAAAGTCGGTTAAAAAGGAAAGCCAACTGCCCCAGTTCAGAAGAAAATGATCACTTTTTGACATATCAAGTTTTGAAATTTTGTACTTTGCCCAACTTTAATCAACTATCCTGAAAAAAAAATGCACTACGCCTTTCTGGCAAGTAATTTCAAAAGTTGGCGCAATCCATGACGATTCCAAAATGGTATGACACTTACCATAATAATGCTATAACAAGGCCATTTTGATTTGTTTTTTGTAAACTATCCCCAAAACTGGCCAAATTTTTCTTACTTCCAATTTGAGTGAAACAGGTAGTGACGCTATTTTGCTACGTGTGAGCGGAACAGAAATCATTTCCAGGTAGGCAAAGACCACCAGGAGGCCATTACAGTTGTGACTCATTGCTTTTTAAGATTAGGATTGGTTTCATTTTTAATATTTAAAAAATGAAGCATCCATTATCACTTTACAAAAATTTATGTAAATTAAATGTACAAATTGCCTTCATTAAGCCGCAGCACGAGCGCATGAGGAATATCCAACCAATTCCACTTCGTAGCACATTATGATGTGGTATACCAGAAAATTGTAAATTTTTGGAAAAACAAAATGGCGGAAGAACTGTCAAGCATAATATTTTCATTACAATTTGGCAATATTTTCAAAACCAGTTTACGGGTGGATGGCAACACTTTAGTGGAATGTCTTGTATGGAACAATTGTAGGTCTCGATGAATAGTGTTGCAATAAAAAAAAAGATTCCCAACTTTTAGGGTAATTTACCCTCCAGAGCCAAAAAATGGGGAAAATGGAAATAGCCATGGTTAACAGAATTTGGGTATGCAGATCGATGAAGGTAGCTCACCCAAATGACATTTAACTATTTTCATCTCAATCGCCTGGCAACACTGGAAGTTATGGGACATGAAAGTTTTGGTCAGAGTCATGTTTGAGCGCTAACTTTGTTAAAGAAATTTTGGGCTATCGTAACGGTTTGAATGCCATATGTTAGATACTATCCAGTACATTAATTACAATGTTTAAAATATTTTAAAATACAAGATGGCGGTCAAAATATTGACATCCCCAAAAAGTTACAATTTCTCCATACATTTTCCTATACGAAACGAAAGGATTACAAATCAAATCAATTTATTGCTTCATGTGGTACATACATGGTGTTACATTTTACTAGCGTGCGGTAAATATCTATCAGTAACTATAGCCAGACCGAAGGCCGAGCTCCGCGTACGGCGAAGCCCGAAGCGTCCCCTTGCCGAACAGAAACAACTCCCCATGTATTCGCTTTTATAACAAGTTGCCAGAAAGTGTCACTACGTTGACAGAGAGGAAATTTAAAAATTTCATTAAAGGAACACTTGTTATATAAGAAGGCGTATTACAGGATAGATGACTATTTAAACGATGAACATGCATGGTGTGTGTCGCCGGTTCCGCATGAGGGATAAAGTCTAGATTACTAACAATAGTAATAGTTCTGTGATAGATACGTAGTTATTAAGTAATTGTGTATTATTATATTATTTTAAAAGATGTGCCGCGGAGAGTTTTTTGCCACTTTTTCTCCTCAGCGTTGGCACCTTTACCTTGCAAAGTGGTGTAAATGTAAATTCAAAAAATATGTTGACGTGCAAAAATGTACACAACGTGCTTACTTGCAATAAATGACTTTGACTTTTCTGTAACATGACATTGGCAAATGACGAACTGTCGAATCCATTAATAAAATAAATAAATGTGGTTATTTAACAAAAAAACGAAAACAATTAATCCGCTTTACATTTATAATTATATGTGTTTTAACTTTTATTGCTCGGTTCTAATCAGTCGGCTTGATACTCGTAGTTTTGTCCTAGAACCTTCCTTCATTATTCGTTGCTATGTTGCTCTATCACCACTTACCATGAGTTTGCCCCCTTTGTCATAAAATGTTCATTCGCACGTCCATCCGTTAAAAAGCGTCCGTTTATAAATTCTATGGTCACTTATTATGTATTCTTAGCTACCAAGTAGGTACCTATGTGTTTATATGGATCACTAAAACAAATATATAAATATTAAACTCATTTATTCTTCAAGATTGCATCACATCTTAAGTTTATTTACGTATTATCTAATACATATTGGTATGTAACGTTGTAACTTAAAGACTAAATTAGCCGCAAATAATTCGCTAACTAAATACTAACTGGGCTCGATTTAGTGATTTCTAAGTCAAAATCTGACATAAAATGATGTCATAACATAATATTATTATAGGAGTGGCCGTTACTTCAAATTCCCGAGATGTATCTAGGTCCATTACGTGTTATCCCTGCACGACCAATTCCGTGAACGTTCATTTCCCTGGATGCCTATTCCCATTCACCATCGATTTTCCTGGATGCATATTCCCTTAACGTCCATTTCCCTGGATTTATATTCCGATAATAATTAATCTAGGTTAATTAGGGAACTAATCCAAGAAGATGTTTGTTAGATCAAGGTTTAGAAATCACATTTAAATCAAGTCTAGTAGAAACTAACAAAAAAAACCTTCACCAACAATGAAAACAAATGAAAAAAAAATTAAAAAAATACAGTGCCATTCAAACACACACATCAAGGCCACCAATCCCCAAAAAAAACGTATACGTACTTATTCTAATAATTTTATTAGAAAACCATGTACACCTTCCTATTAGAAGTTACGATTTTTTAAAGATTGACGGCTGTCTTATACAATCATACTTTTATGTTTAACATCAACATTAAGTATTCTAAGGAAATGGCAATATAGCAACCTTTTAAAGAATTTAACACAATCGTAATCAAAATGGGGTGTATTGAAAATTGACTTACCTTATATTCATTACTGTAACAGCTCGAAATGAGGTACTTAAAGCTAAACATTTGCGATAAATCTCCTTGGTAAATATAGAGTTAGTTGGCAGTAAAAAAAAATCTGCCTGCAACATAATTCAAAATGATGTTTGCCTTTTCATTTTGAATAATTTAATTATTGCAACTGTTTTGGTGTTTAGTGATTCATTTGAAGCCTTTGTAATATTTTTCGCTGTTATTTATATATGATATTTGTTTAAATGCCGGACAAAGTTTAATAATAGCTTGAATTCCCTCGGCTGATGCCAATGGCTAATGTGCGCGTTATTGTTAAGAAATGGTAATGATTTTTAGTTTTAGCCACGAATTTAGCTTACTTAAAGTATAAAATACAAATCAGAATCACTACCACTAATGTCCTAAGCATTATAATTAACATAATCACATAGGAAATTTCTTATACAATCCATCCACACAACAAAACCTCAATCATTCACATTAAAACTATAGTAAAAGTAGTCACAAAACATTTCTATTTCATACATTTCTACTTAAACTAAAAAGTACGCACTTTCCTTATTAATATAATAATTATATTTTTATGTTGATGACATTGTTTGTGAGTTATATTATTAGGAACGTAATTCAAAACGAAATCACTGAACAGTAGAGTAGGTACAGTCGAAGATAGATATAAGTATACAGGAAGCCTCAATAAGGTTGAGATTTTCTCAAAAACTACTGGACCGAATTGAATAATTCTTTTACAGTTACATAGTTTTAACTTTTATCTATCAAACAGTGAAAGAATTTTTAAAACAAAATAAGACACTTGATTTGGGCTTCGGTTTGCGTCCAGGGGGCCGACCGCGACTTCAATCGTTATGGTTATCGTTTTCATTTTGACACTTTAACGCATATTGCTGCGTTTCGTTGCGTTTGTTAAAACTTGCAAAAACAGCAATGTATTGCGTCCCTGTGTCAAATTGAAAGCGATAACGATTGGAAGTCGATTGGATAACTTCAATTTAATTTTTTACAGTCATGTTCTACTTTTAGGTAATAAAAGTGATATATTTGGGATCCTCATGTGAAATACTATATGAAATAAATATGGTTTTATTGAATTTTGATATTGACTCAAACTAGCTAACTAAGCTATTGTCACGCCATTGAGAGATATCAATTAAATCTTCATCAACGTATTCAAATTAAAAACATCATCATCAACGTATTCAAAATAGATATACCGACCGTGAAGTTCAACCGTACTCGTAATTTTTTGGCACCCCTCTTGGCGACGCCCTGGCTGACAATACATGGTAATGGGATAAACCGTACTTGCCGCGTGACTTTTTTCCCATCCTGCCCCACAAAAGCGTTTCTCCACATGGGGGAAGATGGGAAAAAATTCCCAACTTCCACAACGCTTGGGAGAGGGAGGATGGAAAAAAAATCCCAACTTCCCCAACGCTTGGGGGAGGATGGGAATAAAATTCCCAACTTCCCCAACGCTTTGGGGAGGATGGGAATGCTGGAACTTAGAGGCTAGGGGGCACTGTGATGTCCTGGTCGCAGAAGCGGACTGTGCAGAAGACGCTTTTGCCGTCGGCCGAGCACGAGCAATCGTTGCAACCGCGCTTGAACTGCTCGCCAGGATTGCAGCGGAAATTGGGGTCTGAGTCCGGTTCTGAGAGTGAGAAATACTTACTATAAAACTGGATTCATAATGCACAATACAATATATAAATTTTAGTGGTTGTGGTTTCCCGTGGCGTGAATGACTTACCCCCAGTAGCACAGCTAACAGCAGATCAAGTGTAACACTTTGGACCGTCTTATTATCTGCGTCGTAAGAGTTGAAATCGCACTGCAAGCTTTACTATTGATCTGCTGTTGTCCGTACTGTTGAATTACAGAATTAAAGTTTATTTTTTAATTATCAAATAACTTTGTAACCGTCACGTTTCCTCCTTCCCAAAACTCCGGCCCTCTCATTAGCTTGGGATCCTTTTCACGTTTAAAATTAGCGTGTTTATGCATAAACCCAGTTAACCGTATTAACCCATTTTCTTGTCATTTTCACATTTCTTTAAAAATGTTAAGGCACTACCATCTTGCCAAACTCTAGCGTGAGGAGACAGAAGATGTCCCAGTGTCTATACGAGTATGACGGCACAGTGCCTATATTTGTATTTTTATGAATTTCGGAAGAATAGAAGTATGGAAACACTGTTCCGCTCTTCACTCCGCTGCGGGACATATTCTGTCTCGCGCTTGAGTTTGACAGCTGGCAGCCTTTTAAGACAGATAATCAGATACTTACGTGGTGTACTGAGTTCGGCGTCTGTGGTCGTCGGTACGTTGCATCGTTTCATGGTGCACATCGCGTGGTGGCCGTCGGCGGTGCACCGGCACACGTTGCAGTCCCGATCGAACACGCTGCCAGGACTGCACTCCGTCGGCACTTCTTCGGGTGTACTCGTTTCTGAAGAAACAAAAACAAGTTTCCTATCAACCCTTGTAGCACGAGTCCGTTAGCGATCGATGCAACGCGGAGCTGTCAAAGTGACATTATTACAAGGAAATTAGCCAACTAGGGCATACAGCCTGGTCTGATGTTAGTAGAATGTCTGAATTCTTATAAATACATACATATATATATACGAACATAACCTAACCTAAACCTACGCACAACCCTCCCAAACCCCTAAACGAAATAATTCAATGATCCACGCAAGCATCAAGTTATGCAAAAGGAAACCTTGCTAAGAGCACAAAACTTCACAAACACAACTTCTTTCGAGCACTCCAACTAATAGAAACGTTCTAAATACCACGGAAACTATTTAATTAGAATTTTCACAAAAAAAGTAGCTAATGGCGTTTCGCGCGCTTAACAAGGAATCCTTCAATCGTTATGTTATCGTTATCATTTTGACACTTGAACGATATACATTGCTGCGTTTCGTTGTCGTTTGTTAAAACTTGCAAAAAACATAATGGCAAGAATATTGTATGGAACTACTGTAAAACTTTAACACCTGTATTGTATACCCGTATTCATGCAAATAAAATTTATGATTGATTGATTGATAGACTTCCTCCTAGTGTGAGCTCGCGATTAATTATTACTAATGTGTCCTGCCAGTGACCTACGGAGCCGAAACGTTGACGGTGAGACTAGCCCACAAGTTCAAAATCCCTCAGCGAGCTATAGAAAGAGCTATGCTTGGCGTTTCACTGTTAGATAGAATAAGAAACGAGTATATCCGCCAGAACACAAAAGTGACTGACATTGCTCATAGAATCAGTAAACTGAAGTGGCAGTGGGCTGGTCACAACAGAACCGATAACTGATGGGGTAGACGATTTCTAGAATGTGGGCCACGAACGCGTAGTGTGGGACGCCCCCCGACCAGATGGAAGGATGACCTTCGCAAGATGGCTGGCAGGGACTGGATGCAGAGGGCCGAGAGTAGGGTTGAGTGGCGCGCTTTGGGAGAGGCCTTCGTCCAGCAGTGGACTTGTCTCACCTCTTTTACTTCTACCCCCATTGTGGTTGTTCAAGGCGTTGCAGTCATTTCTCGTGCAAGAGAAGTCTTGGCCTTCGTTGTCGCACAGGCACTTGTTGCAGTCCAGCCTGAACTCCTGGCCTGGCTGGCAGGTCTTTGGCGTATCCACCTGGAGAACAATATCTGTTATTTTACCCTATGAAGGAAGGAATGGCCACCCTATGGAGTAGGGAGGATTTGGAAAAAAAATCCGCTTTATGGGGTTAATATCGTCCCTTAGCTAAAAACACCGTATAAGTCATTTTTACCAACTTTACAGGAGACGAAAAAAACTGCCAACTGTTGAGAGGCCAACCGCCTTGCGCGCTGTCACTACTTCTCGAATTACAGCCTCTGATTGGCTGAAATCTATATCATGTGACCAATGATTAGACGCGCAATAAGCAGCTCCATCTAAAGGCATTAAAATGTGAAAACCGCCAATTTTCGACTTGAGCGGTGTTCAATTCAATTCAAATACACTTTATTGTACATAAAACACAAAAGTCAAAATGTTTTATTGCGATCATGTGGTTAATTCTAGGTGTTACATAAAAATCCAGTACTCAACATGAACCCTGTCAGGGCAATGCAACATAATTTAAACTTATATACTAAACAAAAACTATTCTAAAGTTAGCATGCAAATCCTAGCAACAACTACGGAAAAAGATTACAGAATAATACAAACATAATGTACAATTTTGGCGGCCTTATCGCTAAAAGCGATCTCTTCCAGGCAACTAACGTGTTAGGTGTTGTAAGCTAAGGGACGATATGTACTTGGGCTGTCTCTTGTCTACCCGATCTTGGGTAAAAGTAAAACGTCCTTACCTGAGCACCCCTAGTTTTTCTGGATAATGAAGAATTCTGTAAGAAAACGAAATTTAATTTTAGATAAGCAGTTTTGCTAGACACGAAAAAAGAGGAAAGTTGGAGGGGGTATTAGTACCGACGAGGGTAGGTACGAATATCGAGTTAGTTCATCGGTAGGATTGAAGGTATGAAAGAAATGATAAGTACATTTATGTCCTTACATAGATATGAGATAACATTATATACCGAGAGTCTTTCCAACTAGTAAAAAGGATTTTAAAGAAACAGAGAAACAACCAACACCAGACTACCTTACCTACCACGAGTTGCTTATGTTCATTCGCTAGCGAGATCGTAAATACCATAGTTCCGAAGCTTGTGAATGGTGAGATATTAGTTCCGAAACTGGCCGCTATGGAAGCAACAGACGGACCAATGACAAGCCAAAACAACAGTGTTTACGCAGTCGATAGCGAGAGAAGGCAAGACATGGTAATGATAAGACTTTAAGGGCCTTCCATGAGTCAACTAGCGCCGCCAATCTGGAAATAATAATATTTTCCAATTTAATCAATTTTATTAAAAAAGCTATTTACAAAATGTTTGTTAGGATGAATACTATTTTTCAATATACAATACATGGCATAATTGCGACAAGCTAAGTTGTAGTTCACAAATGTGCCAAAAACTGCCGTTTTTCGCAATTATGCGAACTACAACTTACCGATATTGAATCACGTTATAAATAAGTATTTAAAAATTATTTTTATCGTAATAAACATTTCGTAAATAGCTTTTTTAATAAAATTGATTATATTGGAAGATATTATTTTTTAAAGATTAGCGCTAGTTGGCTCATCGAAGGCTCTTAAACCCAAAACGTAAAACTAGCGCCAACCTTCGCCTCCTCAACAATCGGATCAATTGGTTCCACACAAGCTCTCCTTGTGCAGGAGAAAGACTTTCCATCAGGGTTGCATCGACACATATTGCAATCCATCTCAAACACTTCGTCGGGACGACACTCCTTCAGTATTATACGAAGACCCTGCATGTTGTGAGAGCAGATAAATTATTGGAAAAGGGTTTATTGAAGCTGAGAATATAAGAGAAGATATACTCGTAGCTGTCAGAGTCAAGCCAGTCTTGAAAACAATGCTGAGAAATGACAATGCCAGATTCTGCCCACCTTCAACAGCTAGATGCACAAGATAACGAATAAATGTAAAAATATCTCCGTTTTTATTAAAATTATTGGTTTAAAATAAAGTTTTGTATATCTAGCGAGTCGAAAAAAACGGCTTAATTAAGAATTCAGAAAATAGTAAGAAATCGAAGCAAATTATTCATTGTTTTTGTTTTTCTTCTATAGGAGTTGCGAGAGTAGTAGAAAATAATACTGATTATGATTATGCAATATGAAACCTGTCCCCAACAAAATGATAGGTTCAGCTTAAATGGTCACGTAGTTTTGTAGGTGGGGCAAAGCTCCATTGAAACGTGGCAATGTCATTTGAAGCGATTGTTTTGAGAAGATTTTTTTTTAGTAATACTACGGAAGATAGAATAGTCAAAGAGGAATTTTCATTATTTAGAGGACGTCAAAGGAAGGTTTATGTCCCATATTGGACCCTGAGGGTCGAAAGTGACGATGGTGATGAAGGAGCAATAAGTTTGTAGGGCTTAGGATGATAGGACAGAAGACAGATAACAGATAGAGTCAAGGCAGCTTGCTTCAAGGGTAGAGACTAAGCAAATAGGACGCTAAACTATCACCGCAAATAAAATATACATTTCCAGCTGATACCAAATTGACCACAAAAGCAATAAAAACCACATCCACAGGCTTAACAATAGCAAATAAAATTCTACCCAATTAAAACCAGATTTTAGCTTGATCTATTCAAAGCGTATCCTCAAATTCACCTCAGGTTTAGTCTCCTCGTTGCCAGCCTCATCTGGCAGTTCAGGCACACAGACTTTCCTGGTGCAGAAGAAACCAGTTCCCTCATCATTGCACCAGCAAGTATTGCAGTCTTTGATGAACATACGATTAGCGACGCATACTACTTTTTGTGTGGCATTTTTGGACGATTTGGTTGCCTAGAAAGATGCTTTAAAATTACAATCAAATGCAGGCCAGCAGGCACATCTAGAGAGAAGGAATATTGGAAGGTAGGTTAATGAATAACAGATAATTAGTACAAAATATAGTGACTTTATTTCGATGACTTGTACAAAATTATAGACTAGGTAAATTAGCAATTGCACTTCATTCAAATTCTTGGTGGTTTTCCAGAGCTTTTTGTCGAATTCCGAATAGATCCATCCTCTTTTATTATAGGCACTATGGGTTTCATATCCTGTAAAACAAATGGCATTATTCGCACCAATATCATGAACTAAGCGAGCACAATACAATAGGCTATTGACAAGTATCGAAAATTAAATGATCTTCATTATTATTACAAAATTGGTCAACTGTGAAAACAAAATTGAAATTAGTTACACAATGCTACCACGGTATGACGTCATACCGTGGTAGCGCCATATAAACTTCATACTAAAGACAGTTTTGCTAAAAAGAGATGGAGCATTTGACTTAATCGCTTAATATCTTCGGTATTAATTGAGATATCGCAAAACTGATTACACAGTTCTCTTCAGCAGGAATATGAGAGTTGATTGATGCAATAAAAAAAATAGTCAACTATCCTATTACTACAAGTAACTGACCTTGAGTTCATGGAACAGCTCCACATCTTCAGGCAGCGGGCAAGGTTTATTGGTACAGGAGTAATCAGTTCCATATGGATTGCAATGACAGGTGTTGCAGCCAATGTAGAAAGTGCCAGCGGCTTTGCAAACAGAGTGTCGTTCGATGTGGTCCACGCCCTTAAAAAAGATTATTATTAGAAGCCTCTCAAAGGAGACGAGCGAACGTGTGTCTAGAGAAAATTGGATGGGCAACAACTGCAAGTCGAGATCGGTACGACTGGTGTCTTCTCCTTTCGCAGAAGATGCACTTCGGTTGTGTTGAAATGTATTGTATGATGCGGAGGTCTCGACTGTCGGATACACCCGCAAACACAGTAGCTCTTAAAAAAACCAGAAAACCAGTGCTGGCGATGTTCTTGACTCGTGTAGTCTTTGCCAGCATACACTGAGTCCCTTGCCCATTGCCACTCTTAGCATCGGGGGGGGGGGGGGGGGGGGGGGGGGGGGGGGGCTCTCAGCTCCTGTTCATAGTGTCCTACATCATGTATGTATAAAAATGTACCAAATGTGGCAAAACTATTGAAGGTTGGCTTGGCCGTCATATATTCCTGTCTTAAGCTAGATGAAACTGCTCTTCGATGATGGCTATCGATGTCCACTCCTTTATGTTGCGGAACCACGTTACCTGACGTCTAATAATTGCTAATAATAATGCCTGCTTCAATGTGTGTGTACTCACCTCATTTTCCATAAATACCTCAACTTCTTTATTAGTTTCCCCTTCCATGCATTCGTTGTGTGTGCATCTGTAGCTCTGTCCATCAGAAGCACACTTGCAAGAGTTACATTCGGATTGGAACTCCTGATTAGGCTTGCACACTGATCTCTTAAACACATTATGACTTTCAGTTTCTTTGACCAGCTTATAATCTATATCTCGGATTTCTGCATGATTTTCGTCATCATCAATAACATTATCATCAATATTATCTAAATTATCTCTTAGATCATAAAGAGAATCTACAGTACTAAAATCTTCATTACGTTCAATATTGTAATCATCATATTCTAAATTGTAGTGTGATTCAGCAATTTGCAAATCTTCTCTATCAGATATGGGATTGTTTGGAATATATTTGTTGTTTTCTTCAATATTAGGATCGGGTTCATCAAGTTTTTTGAGGTGATCTTCAATATCGTCATTCTGAAAAGTGTAATGGGACCGTTGTAATCAGCGTTTGATTAAAAACGAATATGATTTGTACCTTACCCATATTTTGAAAGAAAATGATAAGTACTTACCTTGTGTAAAATTGTGCTCGACTGTCACCAAAATGCTGTGCAGTTATTATATTCCCACGTTTTGTGCAGCTTAAGGAACCTACATCACTTGTGTGCAATTCCACAGACCGAACGAACTTTTGTGTTAACCAGGTTAAAACTAAATTAGTACCTTATAATCTTTTATTATTAAAAACGTGTGAAAATTGTGATAATACCAAACTGTGCTACAATTATATTAGTATTTGGTGTTAGGTATGGTTGCTTTGCTTAAAGTTTTTAGGCAAAACATTGTCCCCAAAAGAAACAGAATATGAAATTATGCTTTTGCAACCGGCGTTGGTCATATTTAATTACTTATATGTGAATGAATTATAATTTGAACATGGTACTCACCGGTTCTGGAACTTCACTCTGGGAACTGCTCTCAGAAGTAGCAAAGTTTAGTTCTGAAAAGATAAATAGGACAATATTACTTGAAGAAACAATTTGGTAAGTAACTGGTCATGGGTACTGGTCGCGGTGTCATGGAGAATTGCTCCCACCCTGAGAGAAGTCCACCCTGAGGTCCGCCCGTTCATCCCCCATGATACTCCGCTGGGTCATTTTGGTGGTGGCATGGCATGAGGAATTAACGCGTAGGGGGTCGACCGCGACCTTCATCGTTTTCGTAATCGTAATTCAGTCTGACACAATGGAAGTTCATTACTGCAATATTTTTGCAAGTTTTAACAAACGATACGCAGTAATGTCCATGAAAATGAATGAAGTTCCGGTCGGACTTCAAATTGCTGGGTTGGTCGAAGTTACAGCAGTAGCACGCTCCCATTGTATGAACGAATCCGCCGCAGGAGAGTCGAGCGGAGGAGGCTGGCGTATGCCCGAAACCTCCCCCCCATAATGAGGGCTTCCGGGCGAGTGGACAGGGGGTAGTCCAACGCTCGGTAACAGGTCCTCGAGTTGGTCGGCGTGCATGTGTTCCAGCATACCGCTAACAGTTGGATGGGGTCAAAGTCTCCCGAGAAGGGTCCCCCCGGACACACGCCGGCGGAGTCGCGGATGTATTTCGCAAGTCTCCCCGTGACTCCGCCATAAGGCGACGAGACGGAACACCGAGGGGTTTTAGTCGGTAAGAGTCCGACATAACCATCCTCGCCTCTCCGTGGCGAGGAGATTTTCCCCCGAATAAAAAGTACCACGCTGTTTGTCCTGCCTCTCTGACTTACCAGAAATGTCTACGCATCCCATCTTTGTGCACATCGGGAGGCCGTCTGTAGTGCACCAGCAAGTATTACACTCGTTGTTCCATATCGTGTCAGGGGCGCAGCGCATTGCAGGCTCTGAAATTATTAAAGACCATTGCAGAAACTATTGCACAGGAAGTTGATACGAGCCTTGACTAGACACTGAAGGCCAAATAAACAAAAAACTGGCTTTTCTGACACTGTAGGCATCGGGAGACTCATCTGGTCGGATGCCTACAGTGTCAGACAAGCCAGTTTAGTTGTAGCGGTATGGGGCAGACCAGAGAATCACGTCATGCATGGAGTAAGGCTTAGTAGAATAGACTACAAAACACAATTAACGGCTTGGAACGTGTTACAAAATAAATTAGGAACAAAAATAAATTCAAACACAAAACTAAAAGAAAATCGGCAACGTCGGCAATATATATTGTCTGGTTTTGCTGTGAATCAGAGGACACCTAAATAATCTGCTAGAGTGATGATATTCATAGTAGAAGTTGTGCCTTGTCTTACCTAACTCCTGATTGGGGCAAGCTTTCAAAGTGCACACGGAATATCCAGTGGGCGAACAACCGCAGTCGTTGCACTGGCTCTTCCAATGGCTGCCTGGAGCGCAATCCTTGCCAGATTGGAGTTCAGACTTCTTGAGAGCTGGATTGGTAAAGATTTGGAATTATTTACATGGGTATTGACCACTACTTCTAATGCCGTTGGAAGAGAGAAGAAGCACGTTTAAGCACGAGGATTTATGCACGTAATAAAGGAAAGTTTGGTGAAGAAGATAGAGGAGACGGTCTGACCGTGGTGGGAGACATTTGTAGAATAGAAAGATGTGTAGTGGAAGTTCCATGTATTACTAGGAGTGTAAGAATACAGAAGAATACAGTAGAGATATGGCAACATCTGTAGCGACAGCGATGTAAGTGTAAGTTAAGGGAATGGAACGTATATAGGTAAATATTTTTATATTTTCATAAAGAAGCATCAGCATCAGGTAAAGTTGGAGTAGTGCATTTTCAAAGCGATTTAGGAAAAAAGTGCAATCGTTAATAAAGTGTTAGGTTGTATTTGACATCGACAGAAACACAAGAGGTACTTACTGGTAGTCTTTCGACAGTTCTCGAGAGAGCAAAGTCCCTGGCCGTTGTCCAGACATACACAGGTATTGCAACCTCTCACAAATGTGGTGTTGGGCTTGCATTTTATGGGATCCCCTGGAAATATTATGCATATTGGGAATTATATCAGAAATCTGAAAGCTAAATACTTCGTGGATTATCGGTACTATAGCTAAATTAGGTAATACGTATTTACACTCATTTAATATGGGATGAATTCCATATGTGGCGAATTCATTCCTGGCCCTCAGGGGCTCGTAGGCCAGTTGCGAGTACACAACGATAGTACAAGTTGAGCAACGTTGGGCGAGGTCAGGACCTGGATGGGTGACCGCAAGTGTCACTTTCATCTGAGCGCCTTCGTGCCTCGGAAAGCACGTTAAGCAGTTGGTCCCGATTGTTGTCGCTTGACAGCATTCGTTAGGCCACGTCAAAGGCCTACGGGCGGCCTGAATAACTTTGACAAATAGGTTTGGTCACTAAAACCAACTATAATTAATATATATAAAGAGGAGCATATAAGGAAGAAAAGCACGACAGTTATCTTCTTAAGGAATGTAATGTGTGGGTGTGGATCCAATATATGCCCTGGGGAAATGTAAGGATCATATGACAGATAACCCCCCTTAGCCTATCAGTTCGATTGTGTTCGATCCAAATCTCTTGGCATAGGAATTCTGGTTTCTGACTCAAGAGTGTCTTATATTTGTTTTAGATAGCATTCCCCAAATATCCCTTACCCGAATCTTCAGGACATGTGGCATGTTTCTCGCAAGAAGCCACTCCATCATCAGAGCACTTGCATGAGTGGCAGTTGCTCTCCCATTCGCTGCCAGCCAAGCACTCAGTATCAGGTGCGGTCAGGCTGACTGCTGGCTCTGTTGAGGATATCTGGTTGGCTTGTTCTGTAATTTAATAATAATTTATGGCCAGGAGCCTTCCCTTGAAGTCTTATAGCAGGATTACTTTAATATTACTTTGTTATTTAGTACCATGAGGTCCTTAATAAGCTTACTTTAAGGTCGTCCGTCATAGTACGAAATAACAAAGTATTATTGAAGTAATCCTGCTATAAGAGTTCATGGTAAGGGGGCAGCACATGGGCCCAAATGGCTTCAGATAAAGCTAATAAACCAGAAATCTACAGCAAATAGGAAAAACACACATACAAAAACAGTATATGACCATCATCTATGTAGAACTGTTTGGATTCATCGACGAGTCGATAAACAGTTTTAACTAAAAGTCAGAACATGGCTTCACTTGAGCGATACGTAGTGTGGGTCGCCCCCCCCCCCCCCCCCCCCCCCCCCCCCGACCAGATGGAGAGATGACCTTCGCAAGATGGTTGGCAGGGACTGGATGCAGAGGGCCGAGAGTAGGGTTAGTGGCGCGCTTTAGGAGAGGCCTACGTCCAGCAGTGGATTGATACGGACTGATGATGATGAGCGATACATAAATAACGCTATTGAAACAGAAATCTACGGCAACAAATGGAGAGAGTATAAAGACCATCAACTACTTGAGTATGTCAAACTGCTTGGATTCTACGGGACACCAACATAACTTCGAAACTTGTAGGTACTATGGCTATTACGGGGTGTCTTCCGCTAAAGATATCCGCTAAACTGACAGCTCCCTCGATGTAAGGGAAGGTCGGTGCCCGAGCAGTGGGGCAATATAAATAGACTGATGATGATGAAACTGGCATAATGACCGTCACTTTTAGTCAACTGTCCGTTGATGATTATTTTAGCAAAATAGAGGGACTGTAAATTGATGATGATAATTGAACGTACCTTTAATTCCTAATCCATCTGCATATGAGGGAACTTGAAGAGTTGACGGAGATGGCATCACTGAAAGTAAGCACACACAGATATTATTAAATGGTTAAAAGAAATAGGAAGACGGCAATTAGCTGGGCGGAGAGTGGCGTTTCTTGCATAATGACTTGGGTAGGTGAAAATGATTCGAGACCGATATTCGATAGGCTAGCTTGGAACCACAAGGGATACTTATTTCCCATAGAGCTACTGATAGATACATGTGCATCAATTTTATAGAACTAAGCATAATGTATACATATTTTCGATGATTGACGTTAAGGGGTCATATTCAAGTATTCGATATTCCCTTAACCACGTGACCGGGACGCAGTGGCGAGCCCGAGCGATCCTCATTGACCTCTAACCTTCACAATTATTGCAGTTCTATTAATAGCCGACAACAATTGATCCAATAATTACTCGCCCGCGATCATAGCATACGTCCACTTTCAACTAACGCACCAAATCGGTGGGAAAGGTTCAATCCACATGGTCTGAACCCGTCTGAAACAATGGCTGTCCACCACGAGGGCCCATTGCGGATTGGTGCCTTAGTGTCACTTGCAATAACATAGATACATTTGAACCGTAACCGGGTTAGTTAACTCGGTTCAAATAGGTATATAGTTAACACTATTTAAACCTGTGGTTTGACTTGTTAAACCATAAAAAAGGGTTAGTTAACTCGTTTATTGCCATGGGGAGACCTACGTATCGTGAATCTAATGTCACTATGTGATACGGATCACGATCCGCGGGTGCATTCATAGTTCAAAATATCACCTAAATCTGCATTTTCACGCCAATATTCTGCGTTTTTAGGGTTCCGAACCTCAAGAGGTAAAGTGGAACCCTTATAGGATCACTTTGTTGTCCGTCTCTGTCTGTCTGTCCGTCTGTCTGTCAAGACCTATACCTAGACGTACTTATGCACTACTCACAATTATAATTATTCGAACACTTCAATATATTGATAATTCGCGAACATTTTCTGACATACGAATGAAACAGTCGCTGCTTATTACCTATTATAAATAAAATAATTAAGTGGCTTTAATTATTTTCGTCACTTTCCCGCCATTGTCAAAAATCTGCCCGTGTTAACTCATTCAAAGATGATTCACCAAGGACCCCAGCGAATAGTTGTTTATTTAAACATACTATTTACACTAGCTATTGTAAATATTTAACTAACAATGTAAACAATTCCAAGAAAATAACAAATTAATTAGGTATCGCGTGTACGCCTACGCCTTTATTATTTTCGTAACAATATTTTTTATTTCCTTATTATTAATTTTGGAGTAAACAATTTCTAGAGTTTAATAAATTTTCCATTCTATATACAATAAGTATAAATACTTACTCCATGGTGATTCACAGTTTTTATTTTGTTTTTATTTTCGGCCAGTGCGTGAGTGATTCGCAGCAAATAAGTACTCGTAATGTAAATAATAAAAACCAGCTCCTATTAACCTATTACATGATTAGATTAGAACTGTAGCGGAGAGGACAAGTCAGGGTATTGCCCTCTAAGCTAGACCGTGTCTAACAGGTATCTACTGTAGATACACTTGGTGGCAAAAGCAAGAGCACATCCATATTCATAATAGGCGAGTAGGAAAATTAAAGGAAAATTGTGCTGGGACCACCATGTTAAAATTCAATTTTATCTAATCTAAAGCCAAGTGTGTTACGAAACACCGTACCAAAAATTGTTGAAATTTTTTTTTAAGAAACCTTAGTACTTACGTATAAAGATTTTATGTCTCCCAGGGCCCAGGACATATCTATAGGTACCTATACTATCTCTCTCGCTCTCTCTCTACCTTTGCGATGTTTTCTACTATTCATGGCAGCAAGTGTACGAAATCCTTGATATGCGAACTGCGTTATTGAGATGAGCTTGCGAACTGAATAGACGATGATTGTAACGGTATCACATAAAATGGAATAGCGTTATGTAAATCACTTTATTTACCATACGCGGCCATTTACTAAGAGACTGTCACTACCGGGCTTTAGGACAAACTAAATCTCACACTATTTTACCAAGGTTTCCTTACTTAGCAAGGTTTCCTTTCTTAACTCGATGATGGCGTGGATCGTCGAGTTATTTCGACTTTCGTTTAGGGGTTTGGGAGGGTTGTGCGTAGCCTGCGTAGGTTTAGGTTATCTTCGTATATATATATATATGTATTTATAAGAATTCAGACTTTCTATTGACATCAGACCAGGCTGTAGTTGGCTTTGCCTTTCCTTGTGGGTAGAATTTTACAAAAAGAGGGTAGTAAGTAAACTACACGAATAATTTATTATTTATTTAATAGCCTGCAATGTCCCACTGCAAAGTTCGTCTCGCCATCGTTTGCCGAATAAATAAAATAATTTAAATCAGTAAATCATCATTTATCATTCCAGGATTTCAAGCTCTGTTAGACTGAATTCACAATCTCAGCCGCGTTTTCACGCCAGGCAATCACGGACGGCAATATCACGAACGATTTCACGCCAATATCACTTACCTACATTGTGGCGTTGCAAGCGTGTTTTGAGATTCTGAAAGCCTAAAGTTGCATTCACAATCACAGCTTTAACGCCATGGCGTTTCTGCGTGAATGGCGTAAAACGTAAATCTATACTTAGTAGTATAATGTGGGCAATGCTTGGCTGGCAAGGAAATTGCCACAATAAAACGCGGTTCTTATTGCCTGTAAGTATCTAAATTATCTCTAATTGTATCTAAACTGGTTACCTATGTAAAACAATAGACATCCTATTTAGATTTGACGAAGTTGCAATATTCCTCTGTATGATTATGAAATAGTAGGCGAGCCTCAATAAATTAGTTCTAAATTTCGACGTCATAGAATAATTATCACTTATCAAAGGTCGCAGTTCCCGTTCATTCATACAACGGCCGCTGATAACTGCTGACGTCACAGACCACGAGCCACACTTGATAATGGGACACTGGACTTTGGAGGCCTTGAGATTTTAATACGGGTAAATACCCATACTACATATAAAACCTCCTTGGTATTGATACCTGATGCTGACCAAAAAGAAAAAAGAGAAGTGCAAATGAAAATGGCGGACCTTTTCGAAAATGGCGGGAAACGTGAAAGTTATTTAATTATTTATCTTTTTAATTCATAATTTGTGTACACTGCCGTGCTAATAACAAATGCACTAATCGTCATATGCATGATTTTCTAATTTTATAAATAAAATTAGACACAGGGGTCACAATTAAAAAAAAACAGTTTAATGATAATAAGTAATTTTTTCGCGATTAAGTTGAAGTTGTTTGGGCTGTATGTACGTAACGTTAGGTACCTACCTATTATCTACACTTCATCCTCAGACAGTCGGGTAAAAATGATTTCTCTTTTAACACTTTTTTGCATGATTTCTAGTCTTCCTCCTACATAAATAGAAGTTTCGTCACTTATATTTGATTCATGCGTCTACAAACAAGGAAAAGACGCAAGTTCCCACAGCGATGCAAACATAATTGCAGTATTGTGGTCAACTAATTACTTATTGGACATAAAAGATTGCGTGTGACTTCATAATTTCATTATTTGTGTCTATTTTCATTTCGTATTACTTAAGAACCTACCTACTTAATTTTGCTTCTTGCCACCTGGTGCTGGCTAGTCATTTACAGGCTGGGCATTACAATCTTTTCTTCTCTAAGTAGGTTTTTACATAAGGACCACTTGCACCAAGAAGATAACCATCTGCGGGTTTAGTTAACCCTATTCAAATCTCAAAATCTTGCACCAAAGATAACCCCGTGTCAAATTCAAGTTAACCCTTTTGTAACAAAGTAATATTTGAACCTAACATATTTAACCCATTTACCGCATGTGGCTCCACAGCCATTGATGGTGTTCACGCCACAATATTGGCTTTTCGTTTTTGATAGGTGATAAACGTTGCCAGTAAGGGATTCACATCGAAAATATCGCTAAAACCAAAATACTTATTCGATCTCGAAAAAAAAACGACAAATCGCAATGCCAAAAATGACAAATTACTGGAGACTGATTAAATACTTAACTCTAGGGTTATCTTTTATTGTTAGCGGGCCTAAATATATTAAAATAAAGCCTTTCGTTGGCGAGACTTTTCTCTTAATTGGCCCGCAGTATCACTTCTGAGCTCGGTGGCTCAGTGGTTGGATCAATGGACTTGCAATATGGAGGTCCCAGGTTTGATTTCCAGCCAGGGCAGCCATGTACCAATGAGTTATGCTCGTTTTTTTCAACGGAAAAACTTACGTACATTTACCGAGTGCTCTCAAAACGGTGAAGGAAAACATCGTGATGAAACCTGCATGCCGTAGAAGAAGAAATCTAAGGCATGTGAAATCCGCCAATCCTCACTGGACCCGCGTGGTGGATCATGGACCGAGCTCCCTCGATGTAAAGGAAGGTCAGTGCCCGAGCAGTGGGGACATAAACATAGACTGATGATGATGATCACTTCTGAGCAATTCTGAGTTCATCCTGACAGACATTGTGCTTTATAAATGAAGACAAGATATTATTATCTACAAATAACTTCAGCACACCCACCGCTTCAATCACAACCAATTGATACCAATTCGAACTTTCATTATGACCACTTTTTCAGCGTCTCGACGCTTTCAATTGCTTTAGACTTTGATCGTGAAAACAAATGATTCAATTGATTGGTCTATTTTGGGTTACCGATGATGCAACTCTAATTATATGTTACCAAGTTCATTTTACTTAGAGAATCCATAATAGGGAAAATCCCATAAGAATTGTAGTACCATAAGCGGGCTAAGGCCCGTATTAATAGTCTGAACTCAAACCCTTCCTCAAAAGCGAATTCAGCTGATACACTCTCAAGACGTGATGACTATCTCAAGTATGTCATTTATTAATCTTGCGGGTGATGTCTTTCCGAAGTCGCGGTTCGCCTGCTCTCACTCGCTCGCCTTCTCAAGATTGACTTTTGAGCTGAGTGATTTATTAATATGGTCCTAAGACAGTGGTGTGGCGCAGGCGCCGGCGGCGAACTCAAATTTAAAAAAAAATCATCATTTTCGAATAACGGGCTTTATCCGACCGGACCGGATAGAGTAAGGCATTGTGTATTTTCACAAAATGTCTTGGCACCAAATACCCGGCGGCCGGCAGCTGGCAACTGGTGCATGTGACTTTTTACAAAGCTAGACTCCTTAGTCTCGGAAAAGTAGGGGTTGAAAAAATGTATGAAGTTTTCACCTTTTGGCCTCACTTACCTATATTATAGGGCCTTATAAGTTATACCTATTTTAGACATGGAGTTAAAATATCAAATGAGCAAGTAAGTATTCGAATTTACTAAGTAGTTAAGTAGGTACTTGCTTAAATTATAAAATACCTAACAAAATTAAGACATCACATCACACTGAGGGCACCAACTAAATCCTAGTTGGTGCCCTATAGATCTGTGATATGAGTCTAAAGATAATACTCAAACACAATCACACTAGTCTTAGCTAAAGTGGTTATATTTATATCTTTAAGTATAAGTACTAGCAGTATCTTAAGGAATGCACCTTCCCGTCCCGACCGAGAAACGAACCCAGGACCCTGTGCTGCACAGAACACAGATCCACTAGGCTGAGAGGTGGGTAGGATTGAAGCAACTTACAAAAAGTTTTTCCAAAATATCCATACCTATATAAATAAGAGTGGAATTAACAAATCCCTTTATACGGGTGAAACTAAACTTACCCGCACCCCCTCCGAATCTCGCCAAACACACCACAACAAATAAAATCACTAATTTCATCTTCACAACACAACACAAGAAACTGAGCGAATTGTATTTTTAATAAGAGGTCAGAAGTGACCACAGTCCACCGCGGTCAGGTCACAACTGATATACTTTGCAAACGATTCTCTTGATGCGCCTGCGCAACTTTAAGTATTCCTATTGGAAAAGTAATTTTTTCACCCCTAACGTCGTTAAAGCTTCATCATTAAGTTCAAATTGGTTTACGAATTATTTTTGTAACGGCAAAGTTAAGTTTGTAGAGTCCATCAATTATACGTTGACAATTAAAAGTTGGCAGAAGAGAAGGAAACGGAAATATTACTTGATAGACTAAATGGTTCAGTTAAGTCATAGTAGCCCATTTGCAATTATTAAAGATATCCTGATAGTTACTAGATAGCGGCAGTAGAATCATTCTCACCAAGTGGCATAGACTTTCGTTAACATTAGTGGAATAAAAAAAGAAGTTTTAGAATGACACTAGCAAACGAAAAAGGAAATGTCTTTCCCATACTTTTCCCTTGCTAATCTACTGGCGTTAACCATGTAAATGCCGCTTGGTTAGGGAGGCGGATTTACTATGGATCTAGCTGGATCTAGATTTCTTCCCACTTTAGATTCCAAGTATTAAAATAGCTAATAGGCTATAGTAATACTTGTTTACTTAAGTAGGTATAGTAACATTAGTAATGCCCATGATTAATCGAGAAATGTTGTCTCACCACGGGTCTTCCCAATACTTGCAATTTCAATCGACTAAAACAATATTTTATCGATTTGATAAATGATTTAGTTTTTATTTATTGTCGTGAGTATTCGTAATTGCAAAATTAATCCATCAAAATTCTTTGTAAGTTATTTTAAACAAAACGAGTATGACGTCATTGATTGTTAGTTTATCGTTGCCTTACTACACTCGTGGTTTCTAACAGGCAGTTGAGAGCCTACGTTAATTAAATAATTATACGTTTTGTTGATATTGACCTCGAATGCGAAAATTGTGCAGCTTCGGACGTTGCTTAGGCGGTCTGTTTCAATATAGCTTTACCAGTCCCCGTTGAGTGCCTTTGTCCCCTTGAGTGTTGTGTCATTCCTACAGTGCAGTGGGGACATAAACTAGCCTGGCAAACATATTCCCATTTCTATAATCCATTGCTGGTTTAAATTGTCAAAGTCAAATTTCTTTATTGCAAGTAAGCACGTTGTGCTACGTTGTGTACATTTATTATTTATTTATTTTATTAATGGACTCGACAGTTCGTCATTTGCCAATGTCATGTTACAGAAAATTCAATATATTATAGTCTTCTATCTTCCTCCAGGGGAGTCGCAGTAGCGTCTTCACCCTGGGTAGCCGCGTCTTCATGTCTTCATCCAGAGGAGACGCCGTAGCGTCATCACTCTGGACGAAGCAGCTCGACAGTCACGTTCACTCCCGAGCTTGTAGCGGGAACTCTTGATAAAAGCTTGAAACCCCAGATCCTGCTCTAATTATCCAACAAAATCACCATTTTGCAGTTTGCACGTCAACAAGGAAAAGGTGTCAATAGAAAACTTATATCTTTAATCTGTGGTGCCAACGCTGAGGAGAAAAAAGTGGTAAAAAAACTCTCAGCAGCATATTTTAAAATAATGATAACACAATTACTTAATAACTAGGTATTACACAACTATTACTATTATTGTAATCTAAACTATATCCTTCATGTGGACCCGGCGACACACCATACATGTTCATCGTATTATGTCGCCAGTGTAGCTAGGCGATCTTTCATCATCGCCACCGTAATCCAAAAATTCTCAAATGCACCAATCTCATTTTATGTAGATACCTACCAAATTAAAAATGGAATTAGACAGTTTAAAAAAGGTATACATTATTTTTGCCAAAGAATGCGACGTTATTTTCTCCCATAGCATCATTCTTAAAACCAGGCGATTCGCAAAATGCGGCTTAACCAAAATGTTGTAACCCGAACATTGAATATATTTGCGGAGAAATTTTACGTCATCATAAAATGATCAACCTATTTTTATGTTATTATTTTATTATCCAACCACTGTTGGGACACAGACCTTCACAGATCCAACACGCAGGCCTAGTGCGGATTGGTGGCTTACACTTTTTTTTCAAATGAGACATCACACTCATGAATGGCCTAAAGTTTAGTTTAAGTTTAATCTAGTTTAGGCCCTAAACTATGATACACATAGCGTAGGCTATGGGTCCAGCTCAGGGTAATAGTGTTCTGTGGTCCAGCTAGAGACATACACGAACACGACATAAAGAAACGATCACAAAATTGGGGGTAGCACTCGGATAAAGTGGTTATACCAGGTATTGGTAAATGGCTAAATGCTAATAGTAGGGAGGACTATGCTCCTAAAATGGGAGGAGAAAATGCAAAAACAGCGGAATGGATGAAACATGAATGAGGAACAGTGAGGAATTGATATCATGAGATGGGAAAATAATGAAAGAGAACCAATGAAAGAAGGTATAGGAAAGGTTATTTTAACAAGGACCCTGAAAATGAATATATCGAGCGAGGTAACCACACAACACGCCTGAAAAAGAACTTGCAGATGAACTAGCTTTGGAAAAACTATTTTAAAGGATTCATCATCATCAGCCCGTATCAGTCCACTGCTGGACGTAGACCTCTCCCAAAGCACGCCACTCAACCCTATTCTCGGCCTTCTGCAACCAGTCTCTGCCAGCCATCCTGCAAAGGTCATTCCTCCATCTGGTCGGAGGTGTCCCACATTACGGATCACACACACTACTAAGGATTCAGGATCTAATAAAAAACCTGAAAACGCCACAATATTGGCGTGAAACGTAGGCAATGCGTCTATCCGCTGTTTGATAGTAAGCGGTCATAGTCGCCTAGAGAAACCTGCAACCTCCGGCGAATGGTTCGATGCCAACTTTGAGGGGCGGGGCAGATTGGCTGGCTTGAAAATTAATGGCGTGAATATGAAGGCTATTATTATTCGCTGTCTGTTTTTGTGAATTTAGCTTATTCTCCTTCCTCGTTGTCTGAATATAGCATTTTATTCCACTGCCATGTAAAAAAAGACGAGAAGTCCTCAAAAACGAAGATTCTAGATTGTACGTTTCTTCCCTGCGGCCACACCATAGTGATTCCATGCGGCGGGCCCGACAAAGGTCCCGCCCGACTCCCGCGCACACTTTTATGCGCTTTTTACGATCTACAACTTGTTCTCTTTGGAATGTTACGTGTTTAAATTTAGAATTCACATTGTATACGCCTTTATTCTTTTTTAACGAGCCGCTGGCCAGTCTGTTGCTAAGTCAAGTTTTTTTTTTCGCCATAACTTGCGGGTAGGCTGAGGCTTTAGCCAAGTTAAATCTTACATAAGTTAGCAGGGTTGAGTGACGCGCCTTTGGAGAGGCCTACTTCCACCAGTAGACTGATACGAGCTGGTGAGATAATGGTGACCTGGAGCTGAAACTTTGAGCCTCCCCTGACCGCGGGTCTGAAGTTCTATAGATACTTAGTACTACTATACCTACATATTATAGTATCTTCCTCTAGGCTCAGAAATGAATTGCGTAGCTACAATTTGATTTATAGGTTATACAAATAGAGTTAAATCCGTCATTGGACATTTTGCTCAATCAATAGATAATATTGTTTGAGTATGTGTATCTACAGCTAATATTTGATCTTACTTTATGAATAAACAGTTAAGGCGATTCATCAATTTCCTCTCTTTCATTTGCTGCAAAACTTTCACCTAGCCCACATTAAAAAAACTCAATTATTTTTTAATGAAAATATTAATAAAATATGGAGAATGAAATTGTCGGACAACCCATACCTACAGATACTTACCGTGTTCAACATGCTTAACGCATATTCGCAACAGACTACTAACCGAAAACGCAAAGTTATGCTGTAAAAAAGTATGAAAGATATATAATAACTGAGCAATCACCTTAAATACTTAGTCATACGAGTATCACAACATCCTCGTAAGTATATAGGTATACCGAAGCCCAAATCAAGTGTCTTATTTTGTAAACAAAAACTACCCTACCCTACTAAAATTTTCAGCAGTTCTGTGATTATTTCATAGTCGTTTTCACATTATTATATCGGATCACTTTATTTTCACAATGCTGAACAGATTCAACCAATCAGTTCGTTCAGTGTTACATCACAACAGGTAATTAGACGATAGTTTTTGTTTACAAAATAAGACACTTGATTTGGGCTGCGGTTTATGTATACCTATTAAATTAATGTGTGATCGAGTTTTGGCCTAAATTGGAAAGTGAGTGCAACTTATTATAATAGGAAGGATTTAATGATCCACAAATACATATATCGAGTACAATAACTTGAATAACGGATATGCCATCAGATATGCTCGAAACGGAACCCCGAACCGAGCCAGATAGCGCGTGGGAACATCCTTATTTATCATTGGATTATTACGAAACTCACTACCACAAATTCATTATCTTAGTACATAAGTACTTGCTACAATTAGTCATAAATTCACATACTTATCGACATATAAGTATCTAGCTAGAGACATACACAAACGCCTGTCATAGTGATCAGTGCGGTAAGCAGAGATGGGCTTCCATCTGCTGCGATCCAGGCACCTTGGCTTCGTCCATAGGTATTCATCAAAAAGTATATTGATTGAATTCAGAGTAAGAGTGGATTCAGCTGAAAACGCAACAAAATTGGCGTGAAAAGATGGCAATGCACGTCCGTTTGATGGTTTGACTAGCGTGCAAATCGTGGCGTTTTTGGCTGTCATTGTCGCTGTTTAGTAAGTATGAAACTAACGACCGCCAGTCATGCAAAAGGTTGAAGAATGATGACTTCTGAACAACAAGGCCCCAATCGTCGTTTCTTCACAAAAATATGAATCACTCTGCAAGTGATCAAGATACTTTATTACACCATGCATCGGTTTTATATCCTGTAAGTGCGATAATTACGCCATAGGAGGAAGTATATCCATTATCTGTGTAATTTTATTCTTGGTTTCACACGTATAAGTGTAACGTTTAACGGTAATTTTCTCGCGGGCTCTTTAGTTTTCCGTAATTATTATCAATTAGTGTCAAGGAAACTTGTTTGTAAATCAGAAAACATATAGGTACTTACGTATATAGGAATTATTGTAGGTACTCGTAGCCGCTAGCTAGTATTTCGACCGTAGATTTCGGCGGAAAACAATATATTAAAAATATGTTGATTTTTTGACAAATGTAATCGTCGGTCAAATGTGTCCGTAACCAGGCAGTGCTGAGGTTGGTAAAAATCTATCAAATCATGCCAAAAGACATGTAACCAGGTCAGTGACATAAAAAACATGTCATTTGTTTTTGGAGCTCGCTTGCTTTTTCTCCTTTTATTTTATTAGCTCCTACACCAGCACATTCTTCTACAAAACATAGTTCGACTATTCGGAGCAAATACGGGAGTGTAATTGTATTTTGGAAACTAGTCTTCCATTTAATGCTATAAAAACAAAATCGATGACAAAATGTAAACATCGTTCGGAGCATGTTCGGAGGAATCGTAATTTATTTAATTATAATTTAAAATACTTTAGCTGTAGCTTAAGCATAATGGAAGAAGGGAATTCAATAATATACGGTCTAGAACATCAGGTAAAGTGTTCTGTATTTATATAACAAAATTATTTACTAAAGAAATCGGACTTCGAAAAAAGCTAACGAATTCTCATTTTAATATTTTTTTCTCCACAAATACTATTGGTTATATTTCATTAATATTATTCTGTTTTTTACCAGACGCGGGCATTGTCGCCACAATACGGTGAAAGTGATGCGATAAGATTTCTGATAGGAACACAGAGTTTGAAACCTCAATCAAACCAAGTTCATGTTGTGGAGTTGGAAGAAGACACCGGGGCTTTACATACAAAGGTAGCTAGAGTCTATATGGACTCTCATTTATACTCTACTGTCTGTCAACGTCGTGATTGCAGTGCCCATGGGGTACATGGGTGATTGGAAGAACCGGTGCATAAAACGTTTTTATTATTGCAGGTATTCAAGCATGAGGTCGGTGAGATATGGCACCTGCGCTGCTCCCCACACGACGCGGCCACGCTCATGACCACGCACAACGCGTACGACCCACACACCGCGCAATGCACCATGGGGGTCTCCATATACAAACTGCCAACTGTCGAGGTAGGGATGGGGGATTTTATTATACTAGTTGTCTGGTCTTCTTGCGACTCACATAGTTACAATACAAGAAATAGGGATAAATTTGCATTTCCAGGATTCAGACTACGTAAGGTTAGTACATCCTTCATGGGGCACTGTATTCACTATTATAAAAAGTTGCCAGAAAGTGTCACGACATTGTACAGAGGAAATATAAAAATTTCATTAAAGGAACATATGTTAAGAAGGCGAATTACAGAATAGATGCATGCATGGTGTGTGTTGCTGTTTCCGCATGAAGGATAAAGTTTAGATTACTAATAATAGTAATAGTTGTGTAATACCTAGTTAGTAATTGAGTTATCATTATTTTAAAGATGAATTGCTGAGAGTTTTTTGCCACTTTTTCTCCTCAGCGATGCCACCTTTTCCTTGCAAAATGGTGTAAATGTAAATTCAAAAATATGTTGACGTGCAAAAATGTACACAACATACTACCTACTAACATATATATTTACTACCTACTAGCAAAAATTTCTTCCTGTATACCACCGAGGTGGTCTATGGGCAATAACCATTCTTCTTCCAAACTAGTTTAAGCTATACACATAGAATAATTTAACAATAATTCGTTTTATTTTCATATTAGTAAGGATCAGAATTCTTCAGATTCAGAATTATTTATTTATTTATTTAAGGATCAGAATTCAGTACCTTTTGACTGAAATACACTATTTACCTGACTGCCTCAGAAGGAGGATGTTTTTCGCGTGTATGTATGTCCATTCTTTCCTGTCATCCTGTAGCCTAAACGGCTTGATGGATTTGGGTGTATGAGGTATCGTTAGATTCGTCTTGATTCGAGTGTCATATGGTATAGAAATTAATCAAAAGGGGATAGTTTTTTGCAGTCAGATTTTTTGTAATTATTTCTGCTTGTTTTATTTATTGTTTATTAGAAATTTCACAGCCTTATTTATTACAATTAATATTAGTGATTATAATTATATTAGCCAATTAAGAAATGACTATGCCAGATTCTGCCCCACCATTAACCGCAAGTTGTACAAGATAACGAATAAATGTAAAAGTATCTCCGTTTTTTATTTAAATTATTGGTTTAAAATAAAGTTTTGTACAAGTTGCGATTCGAAAAAACAGCTTAATTAAGAATTCAGAAAATAGTAAGAAATCGAAGCGATTTATTCATTGTTTTTGTTATTCTTCTATAGGAGTTGCGAGAATAGTAGAAAATGATACTGATTATGATTATGCAATATGAAATCTGTAATAAGTCCCCAACAAAATGATAAGTACAGCTTAAATGGTCACGTAGTTTTGTAGGTGGGGCAAAGCTCCATTGAAAAAGTGGCAATGTCTTTTCACAGATTAACATTAATTTTAGAGATAGCTTTAAGAGAAGTCAAACAGAAAGAAAAACCATTACATTACATTTTATCACAGGTAATTCCTAAGGACTTGGATGACCTGAGCGCAATACACGGCAGGAACCCAGAGGACATGGAACTTCTCAAGACTATTACACCGGAGGTACACATTTTTTGTAAATGATAAATGGAGATTTTTTTTTATCACGACCGGGTCTCCAACTAGCGACCTCGCACGCTCTATTCCAACAGAGCCACCGTGATTTCGTATAGGTACGATATCACGGTGGCTCTGTTGGAATAGATCGTAATGACCTCCCCAAGGTGTTCAACGCATCGCGTTTGGAACGAGGTTGTGGGAACGCAGCGCCAAATACCACAACCTCGTCCGCGGCCGCCCTCGTGGGCCCTTCTCGGGGGTCTACCCCTATACCTCCGCTTAAGGCGCCTCGGAACACAGGACGAGACGCCTTACAGCTCGGGACCTCTAAGCGAGCGCCGGACCCCCCGACCCGACGCCCGCAAGTCCCCGTTAGGGCCGCAGGCGGCGGACATACGCCCGTCGCCTGCGGCCCGCTCGCCGTCGGCGGATCGGGAGCGAGAGGGGGTCATTCTCGCGCTCCCGCTCCGACGACTCTTTCGCCGTCATGATAGCGGCGCAGAAATCCGCCACCATCTTCCATCCTTCCTCGCTGCCCATTTCTCGCACGGGGGTCGTGAATTTTGTATCCACATTCTCTTCTTAGGGACGAATTTTTTCTCCATTTATCATTTAGATTTTCGTTTCGCATAGCGCATTTGCAAGAAAATATCAAAATACATTTTTTATAGTTCATTCTCAAGACTATTCCCAAAGGTCTCCCCCCTCTTTCTCCATCTATCTCTGTTACTGAGCCTCCATCCCTGAAGCTAGTGAGATCATGCCTCCCACTTTCGCAGTGGTCTGCCCCGACGCCGGCGACTGTCCAGCGGCACCTATTCTGTGTCAAAGGGGCTCGTACACGTTGAAAACGATCGTACAAGTTGAGCAACGTTGGGCGAGGTCAGGACCTGGATGGGTGACCGCTAGCGACACTTTCATCTGAGCCCCTGTGCCTCGGAAAGCACGTTAAGCAGTTGGTCCCGGTTGTTGTCGCTTGACAGCAGTCGTTAGGCCACGTCAAAGGCTTACGGGCGGCCTGAATAACTGTGACAAATAGGTTTAGTCACTAAACCAAACGAGAAAAAAAAACAATTTGTGACAGTTTGGGCCCATCCTAAACTTGGCCCGCCTAGTCTTATTTCAATTTAGCTGTTATGCGGGCCACGTCATCATCATCATCATCAGCCCGTATCAGTCCACTGCTGGACGTAGGCCTCTCCCAAAGCGCGCCAATCAACCCTACTCTCGGCCCTCTGCATCCAGTCCCTGCCAGCCATTTTGCGAAGGTCATCCCTCCATCTGGTCGGGGGGCGTCCCACACTACGTTTACCCGTTCGTGGCCTCCATTCGAGAACTCGTCTACCCCATCGGTTATCGGTTCTACGACAGATGTGACCAGCCCACTGCCACTTCAGTTTACTGATTCTATGAGCAATGTCAACCACTTTTGTCTTCTGGCGGATATACTCGTTTCTTATTCTATCTAACAGAGAAACTCCAAGCATAGCTCTTTCCATAGCTCGCTGAGCGACCTTGAACCTGTGGGCCAGTCTCACCGTCAATGTCCACGTTTCGGCTCCGTAGGTCATCACTGGTAGGACGCACTGGTTGAAGACCTTAGTTTTTAGGCATTGTGGTATTGAAGACGAGAAGATATGACGTAGCTTCCCAAACGCTGCCCAGCCCAGCTGAATTCTCCTGTCACTCTCTTTCTCGAAGTTGTTCCTACCCAGCTGCAGAGTTTGTCCTAAGTAGACATATTTCTGAACAACTTCGAGGACCGTGGCATCGACTACTATTGGTTCCGGGACGACCAGATCATTGAACATGATCTTGGTCTTATCCAAATTCATCCCGAGTCCGACACGGCGAGAAGCAGCATTAAGGCTATCCAGCATTGTCTGCAGATCCTGCAGCGACTCAGCCATGACCACTATATCATCGGCGAACCGAAGGTGTGAAATGTACTCGCCATTTACACTGATGCCACGTCCATTCCAGTCCAGTGTTTTGAAGACATCTTCCAGCGCGTTTGTGTGTTGGTTGTGCGTTTGGGCCACGTCTGTTTTATTTATTTCATTAATGGACTCGACGGTCCGTAATTTGCCAACGTCATGTTACAGAATATTCAAAATATATCGTCGTTATCATTTTAACCTGCAAGCAATAAAATATAACCTAATGCTGTTATTCATAAACCTAGTTAAACCTCACTTCCGTTAAATTGTGTTGCTATCCCTTTCACACTTCGTTAAAAAAGGTTAAGATAGAAAGGGACAGGGTGGCTAAACGGTGACGTAACTTTAAATCACGGTTATGAATACTCGCCCTAGATTTTAGTAACTTAACCCGAGCAAATTGTATCGAATTTTCACAGGTTAAGTCATTAACTAGGGTTATGTTTTATTGCAAGCCACTCTTATCTTCACTCTTATTCCTTTCAGAAACCAGAGGATGAAATCCGTTGCGCCGAATGGCACGCGAGCGACCCTAACCGAATCGGCGTCGTCTACGAAGGCAGTATGTCTGTGCATGACGTCACCACGGGCGCTGCGGTGACGTCAGCGGCGCCCGAGGGACGCTCGCGACTCAAGTTCACAGGCGGCAAGTGGAACCCGCATCAGGGCCATTGTCAGGTATGTCAGGAGGTAACGACTCTCTCTCTATTTTCGACTGTACACGAAGAGAGTAGCAAGGGAGCGTTCAAGTATTACGTAACGCAATTTTTGAAGATTTTTGACACCCCCCCCCCCCCCCCCCCCCCCTCTCTAAACGTTACGTAACACTCAAGTGATCATTTTTACCCTGAAGTCGCAAAAAGTTATGTTATAGTTTTTATCCTTGGTATAGTTTTAATTGCCTTATAATAAAACAAGATATTTTTAATTCGCAACACCTGCGTAAAAAGAAATAATGTTACGTAACGTGTTGTAAGAAGGACCCCCTAATTTGTAACCAAAAATCTGACAAATAAATGGGGGGGGGGGGGGGGGGGCACCGCTACTTCAATCGTTTTCGTTATCGCTTTCATTTTGACACTTGAACGATATACATTGCTGCGTTTCGCTGTCGTTTGTTAAAACTTGCAAAAACATAGCAGCAATGTATATCGTCCATGTGTCAAATTGAAAGCGATTACATCACAGGCCGACAGGAACCCTCGCGCCGTGCCGGGCCGCGACTTTGAACTTACCGACGATCTGTCGGTCTGGCTTGGCGCGATCTGGCCTGTGAGAAAGCGGGCCGTGGGACTCTCGTTCGTGAGTCCCACGGCCCGCTTTCTCACAGGTATTGTTTTCAGTTTGCTGTACTGCAAGACATGCACATACGATGCTACGATACGCGCGCCGACGGCTCCAAGCCCGCGTGGAGCATAGACAACGCGCATAGACAACTGGCCAGAGACCTAGACTTTAACCCAAACAGGTGAATATAATTTAAAGGGAGGTTCTCTTGAAAATGGCGGAAAACGACGGTTGCAAAATTATTTGATACTTTTTGTTATAATGTCTACAGTGGCTATTTTGTGTTTAATATCACGTTAAGTTAATCAGAAAATGTTCGCGAATGACAGTATGGTGAATTTATTGAATAATTTTAGCAAGATCTGAACTTTCAAGCTTTTATCAAGAGTTCCCGCTACAAGCTCGGGAGTGAACGTGACTGTCGAGCTGCTTCGTCCAGAGTGATGACGCTACGGCGTCTCCTCTGTATGAAGACAAGAAGACGCGGCTGCCCAGGATGAAGACGCTACTGCGACTCCCCTGGAGGAAGATAGAAGACTATTATACTTATATTGAATTTTCTGTAACATGACATTGGCGAAATGTCGAGTCCATTAATAAAATAAATAAATAAATAAAATTTAAAGGGAAAAACAGCTTTTGTCACATTAGGGTCAGCGCTGACCGACGGAGTGGAGTGGAGGGACAATTTGAATTCAACTTTATTTACCTACTTCAACATACGTTATACTATATTGTAACGGATGGATGGATGAATCTTAACAAATAATATAGCTCATAAATCAGAATAACCCATAGACCATGTCCAGATGAGGCGTTTTACGCGCGAGTCGCTTAGCCAATCATGCTATTGTCGTTAGCAAAACGCGCGACGTGATTGGCTGGAATGTGATTGAGGCTAGTGAGGCTATAATTTATAAAGATCCTGCGCAGACGAAGTCGCGGGCCGCAACTAGTAGATTATAAAGTATAGATTTCTCTGCCACAACAGAATAACACCTAACAGTTTATGATTATTTTTATTATTTCAGACAATTCCACTTAGCAAGTGCAGGCGACGACGCGGCCTTGAATATCTGGGATTACCGGAACGGGAAGGAGCCCATATTTACCAGAACCGATCACTCGCATTGGTGAGAACTTGATCTTATCTTGATCTTTGTGTATGTGCCTGAATAAATGTATTTTCTTTCTTTCTTTCTTATCTGAAAACGCCCTAGGCAACCTTCCAAAATGAAGGCTTTTCTTTAATGTGCAAATCATGTTTATGCCTAACCTTTTGAACGCTACGTCATGTTAGAAAGTGATGCATCCTAAACGCCACGACACGTGACATTTTAGGATAATTTGTCGTGATATCCCGATGTCCGAGCGCAAAGAAGGTCCAAACGGATGAATGACCCTCATTTGCTTTATTAGACATTTTTGAACGTTAACAATGGACCTTTATTTCGACGTTTTTTAAATTCTTTTATTAAGACCTTTGTGTATCTAGTTGTTTATAGGAGATCAATGCAGCTGAATAATTTATCATTATACTAGGTATGAGATACGAAAAGCAATAACAACGCATTTAAATGTTGACATCAGACCAGCCAGTGCCATCTATCGGAGCTATCAGTACTTTCTTTTTAAAATGTAACCTTGACAACCCCTCATTGTAAAACAAACTGTATTAGCCTATTTCTGTTATGTAATTCTGTTTCTTGCAATAAATATATTTTTTTTTGCGAACCTATAAATTGTCCCACTGCTGGGCAAAGGTCTCCCCCCTCCTCTTCCGTCCATCCCTGTCCTGAGCCTTTTCCAGCCACCCATCCCTGTATGTAACGATATAGCAATAAATTATATTTATCTTATTTTATTGTCGTTTCCACCCAATCGCAGGGTCTGGACAGTCCGCTACAACACGTATCACGAGCAGCTGCTATTGACGGGCAGCTCGGACGCGCGCGCGCTGCTCACGGCAGCCGCTAGTGTGTGCTCGGATTTAGACGACGAAGGAAAACGATTGAGCCAAGTGTAAGTGTTCCTTTTAGTTTGTTTATTAATGGACAAGGCCTGACATGAGCCAACTAGCGTCGCCTATCTTAAAAAAATAATATCTTCCAAATTAATCAATTTTGAATTTGAATTACGCATTACGCATTATCCATGCTCGTTTAATCAATTTTATTAAAAAAGCTATGTACAAAATCTTTATTAGGATAAATACTATTTGAATTACTATTAATAATTCAATGTATCTACCAAAACGCACATAAGATCGAGAAATCAAATAATCGGCATCCCTAAAATGCAGAGTGACGTCACGAATCTCGCGAACATGGCCGACTAGCGTTTTTGGCGCGTGGGAAAAAACTGGGGAAATAATTTATTTTAAATTTCATTTTTTACAGTCATCTTCTACTTTTATTTAATAAAAGTGATATGTTTAGGATCCTAATGTGATACTACAGGGTGTAACGTAAAGGGTATATGAAGCCGAAGGGAGGGTGTTCAGTATCGGTAACTGAACAACTTTTGTTCATATACCATTTACGTTACACCCTTTATATGAAATAAATATTGTTTTATTGTATGTCGATATGAGTCAACTAGCCTATTGAGTTTAACCTATGTACGGACAACAGCAGATCATTGGTAACACTTGTAGTGCGATTTCAACTCTTACGACGCAGATAATAAGAACGCTTCATCTGCTGTTAGCTGTACGGTGGAAGACAGAGAACGGTGTACAGGAAAGTTTTTAAGGTTGAGATTTTCTCAAAAACTACTTGACCTATTGCAAAAATTCTTTCACTGTTAGCTAGATAAAAGTTAAAACTATGTAACTGTAAAAGAATTATTAAATTCGGTCCAGTAGTTTTTGAGAATATCTCAACCTTATTGAGGCCCCCTGTATACTTATCTCCGTCTTCGACTGTGCATATAATAATGTCTTTTTCCTGAAAAATATAACAAAAAGGTGCAGACAGGACTCGAGCGGTATTAAAAATCCCGTGCTTGTTCCAGTTTGGAGGACGGCGTGCTCCAGTCGTACGAGCAGCACGAGGACAGCGTGTACTGCGCGGAGTGGAGCGCCGCAGAGCCGTGGACGTTCGCGTCGCTCAGCTACGACGCGCGCCTCGTGCTCTCGCGCGTGCCCAGACACTTCAAGTACAAGATACTGCTGTGATTGCACTGGGGAATGATTGGATTAATAATATACGTTATGTCTACGCAACTTACGCCAAATTAACTACAAACTACTTACCTGTGAAGTTGCGGCGACTCCCGCGCCGCTGCGGACAGATGTGATACTTACGATTCGTTCCTTGGCACAGACCAATTCACATTACTTACTTATATCAAGGCTCATTTTATTAAACACAGTTGAAAGTGACATAATCTTTCATTTGAGATCACATCCTCAACACGTTACTACATTGTTTATATGTAGTTTTATTCGACAGTTTTTGAGACGTGGCGGTTACAGTCGCTGTTAATATTGGCAAATGACTATACTGTCGAGTCCACTAATAAAATAAATAAGTGACTTATAAATGGCGGGAACGTGTTTAATTTTATTGTATTCCTCTTAGGTATTCCCATAGACCATGTAACAGGAGGACGCCCGCACATGAGCGCAAAAAGATAATGTAATTCCACATAGCTAGGAATAAATAAAGACTATACTTATTGGCAAATGATAGACTGCCGAGTCCATTAATAAACTACGTTTCTTTGGAATTCCTTGGAATGCGTCCAGCAATGGATATTTAACAAGTAATAATAATACTAAACTGTGAACCATAAATAAAATTTATTACAACTAAAATCTCTCGGCAACTCTATTCGCAACATTCCTCAAATTGCCATAAACTTTTGAAGGCGGAGAACCCATGATGAGGTTACAAATAGCTCTTCTGGCTAATGCGATGTTCTGGTAACTCCCCAGGATGTGAATCTTCGAGTCTGCAAGCACTATTCTTGTCTTTGTGACGTTTTCTATGGTGAACTTGGTACGACCAGCTTTGCCGGCTAACCGACCAATGGCACGGCCCAAATGGTCACCTTGCAGAGTTTTCACGTCTTTGATTTCAAATGATTCCACAAAGAGATCGTCTAATCGGAGCAGGGCTAGTGCGTCTTCTACATCAAACCCATAAATGAAGGCCTGGAAAGAAAAAACTATGTTTAAATTCAAGGCTTCATCAACACCATGAAACAGAAATAACTTTGTCAGTCCCTTATTCATGTAAGAGTTTTAGCACTGCTTTGAAATATGACCATATTGAGATATATATGAATGAATAATCTTTATTTCAGACACAAGTCCATAATATGTTTGTTGTTAGTAAAAATTTGCTTACGACTATATTAAGATTTTACTTATAATAACATTTTTTGGGTGAAGTCACCTGCCGTAGCATGTCCGTTCACCCAAAAACGCACGATGGGGCAATACCAACTGTCGACAATGAACTTCAGGAGGCTGTTGGGGCTGCCTCTCACTCTGAACATCAGGGATGCTATTCGCTTGCGCATTATGGCGTAAAAACAATCAGTTCGCGCCTCTGCGAACATCCCTGACACGCTGCAGTATCTGGGCAGCTCCAGCAGCACCCTGAAGGCATTGTTGATATGTACCTACCTGTTTATAATGAAAGACTTGGAAAATTAATTATGAACAGCCAAGTATATAATATGATATACTTTTATTTGAAATGCCTGTTTCTAATTAAATAGGAATAATAAACTGATGAGCATGCATGAGGAGATTGATAAATGTGGAGGATGGGGGTTGTGAGGACTGCCAGGATCGCAGCAGATGGAAGTACATTGTCTCTGCCTACTACAGGAAACAGGCATGAGTTTCTCTATGTATGTAGTTTTAAAAATAAAATTATTACTACGATCTGTAAAAAACATTGAGGGAAAACTAATTTTTAATCATCAAATACCTTAACAAAATCGGCAGCTTTCTGCAAGTTGGCTACGTCCTTAGTCTCCGGGCCGACCCTGATCTCCACATTCCTAGTCTTTGTGTTGAATCGCACTTGCAGCAGCAAATGCTCTACTATGGGGGTGAAGATCTTCAACCAGCTTTCTTTTAGTGGTGTATATCTGGAAACAAAAAAGGGTTCTACTTTAATATATTTTGCAAGTTTGCGATGTGTAGTAAAAGCACGCTTTATGTTCCCATTCATTTCATTTTTGTATTCATTTAACATGGATATTTAGTTACAAGTAACATTGTATTTTAGTTTTTAATTTGCACATTAGTATGTACATTAATACATATGTTTTATTATTACAGTTGGTACAGTCGACAGCAGATCAATGGTAACACTTGCAGTACGATTTCAAGTCTTACGACGCAAATAATGAGAACTGTCGAAAGTAAAAAGTGTTACCATTGATCTGCTGTCGACGTACAATAACAAGGCAAATGGTATACAATTTTTATAAAATAAACTATTGTGGCTGCCCCGTGGTTCAAATCTGGGCTTTCAGCATCAGACGTCCCGTCCAGTGACAAGAGTGCCACCAAGTATAGTTATTTTAGAAAACAAACCAATATGTTACTTTTAGAGGTTATTTACCTGTGCGCAGGAACCGCTACTTTTCTCATGTTCACTTTGCTTTCATTAGGTTCAGAGTTTTTCTTCATCTTCTTAGATCTCGATCGAGTGTGTTTAGCCTTTCCCTGGATGCCATTATGTTCTTCAACTTCCATTAACTCACCAGATTCTGAAACAGCTCGTCTCTTCACATTTTTCAGCTTTATAGGGTTTTTTGCTGGCAGAAAATCGTCGACACTAATGTTTTCTGTCTCCATTTTAAAGATAGTTGGCTACTAATATCGAAGAAATGAGTATGATAAGAGAAATTCCGCAATTATGTTGATAAATAAATTATCACATGGCTCACAAAATAGGGCACAGATTAAAAAGAAAAAATAATGACGTGAATGAATGAATGAAAAATGTTGATGAGTCAATCAATCAAAGTTATCGGAAAAAATGTATGCAGTATTACATTCATACATTGTCTTTGTTACCTATATTAAATTATAAATAAAATATAATAAAACAAATCAAATGTCCCGCTTTCCATTCGCCCTTATTTTGTTTTAAATCGATCGATTATAGCACAACTTGACAACGACTAGAAAAAGCAAGCCCACCCAATCCCATAGGTAAATAAAACTACGTTCACAGTTAACAATATTTAGATCATTGGTTATTGAATGGTTATTTAGCAAAAGTTCTTAAATATGATTTTAGATTCCATATAAATCGTTATTTCAACTTTTCAAGCCACTTTGCAGTAACTAATTATGTAAATATATTCTCTATTGAAATGAAATAGTGCAAAATAAAGTTGTAAACTGTAGTAATCATGAAGGGCTTTTTGAAAATGGCGGGAAACAACGGTTGCGAAATTATTTAATAATTTTCAGTTTAATGTCTACAGTGAGTGTTTTGTGTTTAATATCACGTTAAATTAATCAGAAAATGTTCGCGAATGACAGTATGGTGAAGTTATTGGAGAATTCAAGCAGGATCTGAAGTTTGGCGCCATGGTCAAGATTCCCACTACGAGCTCGGGAGTGAACGTGACTGTCGAGCTGCTTCGTCCACAGTGATTGACGCTACGGTGTCTCCTGTGGATGAAGACATGAAGACGCGGCTACCCAGGGTGATGACGCTACGGCGACTCCCCTGGAGGAAGATAGAAAACTATTATACATTGAATTTTCTGTAACATGACATTGGCAAATGACGAACTGTCGAGTCCATTAATAAAATAAATAAATAAAGTAATCATGAACGCAGCTTTATAAAATGGATGGTGTTATGTCACAGTTTCTTTGACTATATATTGTTATGAATTAATTTGGGGTAAGAAAATGCGTTAATTCTCTTAATTTTCCCTTGCAGATACAGTTTTTAATCTTGTAATACTTTCCTTAATTTACTCCGTAGGTCCAGGTACAAAATAGTGCCTCAACCATGGCGACTCTGATTAGGACTGCTGTGATAAAAGTGGTTAGTCCGAGTCAAACTGGGAAAATAGCGGCTTGTACCTTCGTCCAGCACCGCAACATCCAGGGCAAAGCGCTACGGGAGTCCTTGCCATGCCCTCCACCGAAACCCGCTCCGTTTGACTACGTAAATAAGGACTACACATGGTTACGTAGTATTTTCGACCGTACGACCCATAGAATAGATGAGAACTCCAAGATTGTCATCGTGGAAGGTCCGGCGGCATCCGGTAAGACTGCCTTCGCCTCTGCATTGGCCGAAGACCTTGGCATGAAGCATTTTCCTGAAGCAAACATGGATGTTCACTATATACGTCCGAACGGCTGCGACTTGCGTATGTTTGACAACTTAGTCCCCGAAGAGACGAGGACCTTCGATCATACAAACTTCAACCTATGTCCGAACCATCGCCTTGCTGGAAATTTCCAGATTATGATGTACACAGCTCGATTCGGTCAGTATATCGATGCTCTCGCTCACCTATTCAACACTGGACAAGGTGTTGTTTTAGAAAGGAGTCCGTTCTCGGACTTTGTGTTCCTGGAAGCAATGTTCCAGCAGAAGTATATTAGCAAGGGTGTCCGGTCGGTGTATTATGAGCTCCGAGGAAATACGATCGAAGAGCTGCTCAGACCACATCTGGTGATTTACTTAGATGTGCCTGTTCAAAGGGTAAGCTATTCAGTAATCCTACATAATATATATATTTTTTTAATCTAGTTTTTTTTAGGCTTTTGTCACTTGGTGGCCATGCCAATCCTATAATAAATTCAGTAGCTAATGCAAATAAAAATTAAATTTCAAAAATTATTATTTACCTAACCATCTATATCTTAAGCTGTTTTGATGTCTTGATCTCGCTTAGCTTTAACCTCAGTGCTCTGTCACATTTTTGATATATGAGATTTTAGCTTCCTTTTCATTTACTTTGATAATAACTTCGTTCCAGGTACAAGAATCTGTCATGGCCCGATGCTTGGCCCACGAGGTGAATGGCAGTGCGATGACCACAGAATATTTGACTGAGGTCGAGCGGCAATACAAGAACAAGTACCTTCGCGATATAGCCACACATGCCGAGCTCTTGGTGTATGACTGGAGTGGAGGTGGTGAGGTTGAAGTGGTAAGAAATTTAATGAAATTCGCGGTTGACCCTCTGCCTCTCAATTTCACTAAGATAGTTACATTAGTCGCCGGCGTCGGGGCAGACCTCGGCGTAGGAGGAGAGACGATATCGTTAGATACAGGGATGGGTGGCTGGAAGAGGCTCAGGACAGGGATGGATGGAAGAGGAGGGGGGAGACCTTTGCCCAGCAGTGGGACAATTTATAGGTTAACAAAAAAAAAAAGTTACACTAGCTTGTACTGCCCATAAGCTGTCATAATAGGATAGGATATTTGGACTAAACATGGTCGAATCTTAGCATGTCGAGGAGTAGAAACTATTCATTAGAAACTCTTGGATACTTGACTCACACAGATATAGCAGGGGAGACATAAACACTTGATATTATTATAGGAAAGTAATGTCTTCGTCTCCTCTGCCAATATGAGCCAGTACCACAAGGTATTGTTGGCTAGATCCACTGTTAGAGCGTCGCTAAGGAAATCAGACTTAGAAAAAATTTGATCGAAATTTTCGTCTCTATATTATGATACCATCGGAAGGGGCTCTTTGGGGATGATTATTTGTCAAGGTCATATTTTGTCCGATCAACACCCATCAAATTAGGGGCTGAAAATGAAAAGTAGTACTTATAAAAAAAACTACCACCCATAATCATTAGGTTAGGTTTGTTTGATGACTACAAACGCACGAGCCGAGCAAGCGCAGCCAGAATCGAATTATTTACGTTTCACCCCCTAATTTGAGAGGGTGTTGACCGCACAAAAAAATACCTTATCAAAAATTCATCCCCAAAGTGCCCCTTCCGATGATATCATAAATGGGGGGAGGGAGGGATGTAGGTACAAAAATTTCGTCTAAGTGAAAAATCCCTCAATGTCCCCTTAGTGACACTCCGAGCGGCGCGGAGGCGGCGGCGTCGCTCGTGTACACAAGCTCTGACAGTGACAGCAACCCCATTTCTAATCCCCAATCCATTGCTCGGTTGCTGTTACACGAAATATAATGCTACCAATGAAACCAGCAATGGATTATGGGAATGGGTTTACTGTCACTGCCTAGAATAGAAAGAAAAATCCGACTGTCTCCAATTCCAGGTAGTAGAAGACATAGAGCGTCTCGACTTCAACAAGTACACCGAGCGCGAAGAGCCTAAGATGAAGGACTGGCGCTTCCCGCGCGAAGTGGAGTGGTCCGACGAGCGCATGAAGTTCACCAACTACAAGCACTTCCTCATGAACATGTTCAACATCCCGCGGCTCGACGTGCCCGAGCTCGTCACCGGGGCGGACGATGCTTATGAAAGGGACAAGGTAGGTCTTTTTTTATTTTTTATTAATGGACTCGACAGTTCGTCGTTCCAGAAACTATTATTGTGTTTGGCTGCGCGCGACACGACTCGCGCGTAAAACGTCTCATCTGAACATGGTTTTACACCCGTATTCTAAGTTGTTCCGTCCACTCGTCCTCGCCTCAACCTCACTCGAGGAAATTGGTATTATTAGTCAACGAATGTCTTATAAACCCCAATTTATTAGGTCCTTTACGAACTTGAATATATCCTAAAACTTTTCGCTCCAATAATGTTAAAAAAGCTACACCAATTAAAACCCCAATAATTTATTTTATTTATTTATTTATTCAAGTTTCATACATATATATAGTCTAAGTTTAACACCATTTATATATTATGAGCCAGGCAAGCGTTTCATAGAGCTATGACAGGGCGTTCAGTAGCAACCCAAAAAGACCTAGGTCTGTGCTAGGGCTAACTACATGGCACGGACAAAGAGACGAGAACGGTCGAAAATCAATAATCCTAATAATATTAATAATAAATCTTTTATCATCATTTTTACTATTTATATAATTAAAATTATAGTCTCCTTGACTTGAGCGATTTCCTCCGTCGAGGTGAGGAATGAACTGTCAACTTCGAGGTAGCTTGGGATCAACCTTAAGGTCTCCTCAAAGCTTGTAAACAACGTTGTTACGTGTTTTGTGTGTGGTATTTTTACTGAAATGTTTACAGCTAAACCCATTTCTACCAGAGAGAATAGTTTGTGTCCTCTAACGATGACGTCATTCCTCCACTCAACCTAACTCGAGGAACCTCCAGATAAGCTTGAGTGGACGACTTAAAATACGGATATCAAGGATGAGTTGAGGATTTCCGGTCTCCTTAGTTGAGGTAGAGTCGAGGAGGTTTTGTGGAATGCACTAAGAATACGGGTGTTAGCCTCCCCCAATTTTCGTCATCCCTACAAGTGTCCAGTGACTTGTACAGAAAATCGAACCATGTTATAGCCATGTTAGAGCTAAAATACATACCTTCTCGTGTTGGCAGATCATCCACAGCCACCCGAAGTTCGTCTACGCCGAGGGCTACAACGAGGGCGACGGCAGTCTCTTCGCCAAGACTAAGATGCCCAAATATACAGAATTTATTTAATTTATTATACAATCTCTAGTAAAAGTAGGCGGCATCATGTAATAAAGTTTTGAATGTTTATTGTGGTTTTTAATTCCCATTTCGAGCCCAAAAACTCAAACGCAACACACGATGAAGATTTTAGAATTAAAACTATAGTGAGCCATTACTACAAATTATTATATATAAACGGATATCACTCACTTATATTGTTGAAGTCTGCAATTAGACCTTCGTGCACCACATTACACACCGGCGACGCGGGCGTGACGCGCTCACCTTGAGAAAGACCGTCGAAACTGTCGGTCTAATTGCAGACTTCAACAATATAAGTGAGTGATATCCGTTTATATATAACGATGAAAATTAATAGAAATTGATAAGTTTTTTATGAACAAACTTATCTTTGCCGTTGTAAATTGACATTGATTATTGTATTTAAATTCATTATTTTTTTTGTAATTTGACATTGATTGTTGTAGGTAGGTACGGTGGAGCACAGAGAAAGGTGTACAGGAGAGTTTTTAAGGTTGAGATTTTCTCGAAAACTTGACGTATTGCAAAAATTCTTTCTCTGTTTGATAGATTTACTTATTAAATTCGGTCCAGTAGTTTTTGAGAAAATCTCAACCTTATTTAGGCCCCCTGTATACTTATCTCTGTCGTCGACTGTACATATAACAGCAGATCAATGGTAACACTTGCAGTGAGATTTCAACTCTTAGGACGCAGATAATAAGAACGGCCCAAAGTGTTACACTTGGTCTGCTTTTAGCTGTACCTAAATATAATGCTTCATTTTAATTCATCTTTTTCATGCATTCCAACACAATGTAAAAATTGTTTGTAAATAAACTGAACTGATAACTCTTATTCCCATACATTTCAACTGCAAATATAAGATTGTTTTGTGATGTAATTAAAAGTTTATGGTTTTCGGATTTTTACCTATACTTGTACTATAAGACAGCGTCTTGCCTTTCATGATTCTAGGTCAACGGGAAGTAGACGCAAGAACGGACAACGAAGTGATCTTATAAGGTTTCCTTTTACGGAACCCTAAAAATGAAATTACAGTTTGAAATTGATGAGAAATATCAATGATTTGATAAACGGATTCAACGTACGATAAACTTGGGCAAAGTTGCAATAATTAATAAAAGTCATTGCTTTTAAATATAGTCTATTTGTATTTAGAAACGTGTAAATCATCAAAAACCTAATTAGATGTTTTTATCATTATTAAACACAGCACCATAAGCAAAGATTTCAATCGTTAGATGGGCCCGTGATACATCGCCCGCGCGCAGTCGTAGTGTGAATTTTAAAGAGAGTTTTATGCCACTTTTTCACCTCAGCGATTGCTGGCACCTTTTCCTTGCAAATTGGTGTAAATGTACATTCAAAAATATGTTGACGTGCAAAAATGTACACAACGTGCTTACTTGCAATAAAGACATTTGACGTTGACTTTAAAACATCTACGACAAGGCTAGATAGACGGACTGCATTTTAACAGCACTCCGACTGCTAATTTGCAGTTAGTGCCACTACACTAAAACTGCAAAACAAACGCGTGCAGTCGTTGGAACTGTACACCGACTTCAATCGGACTGCATGGTTGGTTTGCAGTTTTGTGTTAGTCGTACTAACTGCAAATTTGCAGTCGGAGTGCTGTTGAAATACAGTCCGTCTGCCTAGAGCCTAATGAAGGATTGATGTTGAAATTCGGCCACCAGTCAGTCGTATCGGACGGGCCCATGTAACGATTTAAATCTTTCACCATAAGTAATTTCTGACATAGATTTTATGAAGCGGAAATCTAAAAAAAGTATTTAATTTTTAGATTTTTGCTTCACATATATTCATTTTGGTATTTTATTCAGTCTAAATACATGCATTCTTCTAATTTAGTATTGCTTTAATATAAAACTAATAAACAAAATTAATTCATATACACTAATAATAATAAAACTGTAAAACCCTGTCAACAATTAAAACATGGAATGTCAAAGACATTAATTTATTATAAATATTTACAAAATATCGGTAATAAAATAATGAAATATAGAAGGATTTTGCTAGCGCCCTCTGGTGGAAAAACGAACTAAAATTTAAATGGTGACGTTTCTTTCAATTTGCAGTCTATATTTCGGAATAGAATGTCCGAATTATCCCAATTATCGGCAATGATTCGGGCGTACTTTTTTAACAATTAAAGTTGATTCTCAGTGAGGCTATACGGGGGTTGCGTTGCGTCGTCGGAGCGCTGACGGAGCGTTAACGCTGCGTCATCCAACATATGAAATCAAGCCTTAAGGTGCTCCCTCACCGGGAGCATTCGCGTGTAAATGTAACGTTGCAGATTCGACTTTGAGCATTACATTACAATACTACCTCCCTGACTGACGCTGTTTTTCTCCCTCACTGATGTAATGCTCGAATCTGTAACGTTACATTACACGCGAATGCTCCCGGTGAGGGAGCACTTTTATGGGTCGAGCGTTGGGCGGACATCCGAAACTCAACATCGAGCCGCCGAAACGCACAATAAGCTGCGTTTCGTCTCGTCGCTTCGCCCGTGTAGCAATAAAGATGCGATTCCACAGACCACTTACCCAATAGACATGAAATCGGTACAAATTTGCAAGTGAAACATTCTGTCAACGATGAGCGCATAGAGACGAAGCGGGGGACAGGGATCATTAAAGAGATGCGTCCATATCGATAATATCTCTAGGTTATTTTTACAATTATTTCTGTGTAATCGATTGTACTTGTGATATTTGCGTATTTTTCACTATGTACCTAGGGAAGAAACTAGTCTCCCACGACACAGGGTATCCTAGTGTGGGGACTAGTGAATTTGTATCTAGAATGTAAGTATCCAACGTACAATTAATAAATTTCATTTCATTCATTTATGTGTCCCGAAGCAATTTTGCGCTCATGTGCGGGCAGACACGGCCCTCCTGTTACAGGTCTATAGGGTTTATGGGGTGTGTGCTATTCCGATCCACGCGGCAGACGGCATTGCTTTACAGTATGTCGCGCGGCACTTGCTGTCGTAATGGGAAACGGTCTCATACAAATCTAGAATTTTAGTATTTATGAGGGGATCACAATGTGTTACAAGTCTAGCAGGAACGGCGAGTCCAGGGCTCCGAGGCCGGCGGCGACTCCGCCCTCGTTAGCGTCCGCGAGTTTAGTTCGCAGCATGTGACCGACTTGCTTGTTAGACAATATCTTGTTTTTGGTTCTGCGGACAACAAATCATTCATTAGTCAATCTAGGTAAATGACAATACCAGATTCTGCCCCACCATCAACCGCAGGATGTACAAGATAACGAATAAATGTAAAAATATCTCCGTTTTTTTATCAAAATTCTTGGTTTAAAACAAAGTTTTGTACATCTAGCGAGTCGAAAAAAACAGCCTAGTTAAGAATTCAGAAAATAGTAAGACATCGATTTTGTTATTCTTCTATAGGAGTTACGAGAGTAGTAGTAAATGATACTGAATATGACTATGCAATATGAAACCTGTAATAAGTCCCCAACAAAATGATAGGTACAGCATAAATGGTCACGTAGTTTTGTAGGTGGGGCAAAGCTCCATTAAAATGTGGCAATGTCATTTTGCGCCGCAGTGACGCCCAAAGTGGGGCGGTTGGAGGTTTTAGGCCAGTCCAAGCACACCAGCAGATAAGGTAGGTTAAGTAGGGGTTCAAATAAAAAGATGATGTACACTCATTGATCTCCTATAAACAACTAGATACACAGTCTGCCTTCTAAAAATGTCCGAGCGCAAAGAAGGTCCAAACGGATGAATGACCCTCATTTGCTTTATTGGACATTATTTGGATGTTAACAATGGACCCTTATTTGGACGTTTTTAAAATTGTTTTAGTAAGACCTTTGTGTATTTAGTTGTTTATAGGAGATCAATGTGTACACTACATCCAGTACCAGTTTATTTTAGCCGTTATAACCATACAATACTAACCTAACCATAGACTAGATACACAATCACTTTACACACAGAAGTTATTACTAGAATCTTATGCTGTTATTCATAAACATAGTTAAACCTCACTTCAATTTAATTTATTTAATTGCATACATACCTCAGAATGTACATTAATACATCATCCGTCCCTTAAATCGTGTTGCTTTCACACTTCGTTAAAAAAAGGTTAAAAAATTCACTAGTAGATAGTTGAGTACACACTATTCATAAACCTTGAAAATCATCTATATATCATGATACCTCCTTGCCACGGGGAGGCGAGGATGGTTATGTCGGACTCTTACCGACTATAAACCCCTCGGTGTTCCGTCTCGCCGCCCTATGACGGAGTCACGGGGAGACTTGCGAATTGCTTCCGCGACTCCGTCGGCGTGTGTCCGGGGGGACCCTTCTCGACTATTCATGAACCTAGTTCCCTTAAATAGCGCTATCCCTTAAAAAAGGTTAAGATAGAAAGGGACAGGGGTAAACGGTGGCGTAACTTTAAATCACGTTTATGAATACAGCCTTAGAGGATAACGTATTCTTGGTTCACGGTATTCCATCTACTATTGTTTTGGACAATGTTTGCACGTTTTCTGAAGCTGCCTGCAAGCGCTTAGTTAGGACGATTGTAAAATATCACGTTACAAGTACTACTTACCCAATGATAACGCCGAAGATGCCCAGCTCCGAGACGAGATCTGTGATTGGCGGCGGGACCGGAGCGCCCGGACGAACCACGTACCCAGGCACCTGCCGAATAACACCATTGATTAGTGGTTGGGTCAATGGACTTGCGATACGGAGGTTCGATTACCAGCCAGGGCAGCATGTACAGTCGACAGCAGATCACTTTGGACCGTTCTTATTATTTGCGTCGTAAGACTTAAATAATAAGAACGACTGAGTTATCCTCGGGTTTTGCGACGGAAAAACTTACGTACCAAATGCTCTCAAAACGGTGAAGGAAAACATCGTAAACCTGCATGCCGTAAGAGAAAAAAATCTAAGGCATGTGATATCCGATAATCCGCACTGGCCCTGCGTGGTGGATCATGGCCCAAGCTCCCTCGATGTAAGGGAAGGTGTGTGCCCGAGCAGTGGTGCAAAATATAAATAGACTGGTGATGAAATAAAAATATATACATACATTATACTAACACTGTAAACAGAAATTAATTTAAAAAAAAGTCTTAGAATTAAAACTATAGTGAGCCATTACTACAAATTATTATATATAAACGGATATCACTCACTTATATTGTTAAAGTCGGCAATTAGACCGACAGTTTCGACCGATTTCAACGGTCTTTTTCAAGGTGAGCGCGCCACGCCCGCGTCGCCGTTTCTTCACGCACTGCGGATGAGCGCCCTCTGTGCGCGCTCCGAGATAACTTGTCCCGCCGACGACATCGGTCGAAACTGTCGGTCTAATTGCCGACTTTAACAATATAAGTGAGTGATATCCGTTTATATATAATAATTTAAAAAAAAGTCCCTACTGCCTAAAATTTGATTTAAGTTTTATAGCTTTATTGAAATCGTAATGCAAGTGTTACCATTGATCTGTTGTTGTCCGTACAGCTAAATAAATAAATAAATCTGCATACCAAAGGCGGTAGAATCCTCTCCATGAGTATGTACGCGGCCCTCTCGCGACTGTGCCTCATGCGGAGCAGGGCGTCCTTCACTTCCGCGCCGTAAATGTTGTTGCCGCCGCCTTCGCGCTGCGGCTTCAACACGAATCTGGTGAGAGTAGTGGCATGTAGATGTCAAAAGATGTCAGTGGTCACGGTAATTATTATAATTGCCTATTTATTTTTTCAGTCAGTTTTTATTTAGAAATCACATATTAAACAATTCAGTCTCTGATATTTGAAGTAATCCTTAAGCACTACATAGTATCACTCCCTTATTTCAAATAAATTATTTACGCTTTTAATATTACAACGTTATATGATTATTATAGGCTCTCAAACACAGTTTCGGTCGTAGTTTCGGCCGGATGCCAGCCGAAACCGAAACTAAGCTGAAACCCGTTATTAGGCCGAAACAGAAAGTTCGGTCGGACACTAGATATCAATTTTATTTTGCAATTTTCTTTACGCCGACCTATGTAGTCTTTCTTTGTTACAATATGTGTAATCTTGTTTTGGCATGCACTATTTTAAATGACAATGCCAGATCCTGCCCCACCAAGAACCGCAAGTTGTACAAGATAACGATTAAGTGTAAAAATATCTCCGTTTTTTTTATTAAAATTATTGGTTTAAAATAAAGTTTTGGACAAGTTGCGATTCGAAAAAAACAGCTTAATTAAGAATTCAGAAAATAGTGAGAAATCGAAGCGATTAAGTCATTGTTTTTGTTATTATTATGGGAGGTGCGAGAGTAGTAGAAAATGATACTGATTATGATTATGCAATATGAAACCTGTAATAAGTCCCCAACAAAATGATAGGTACAGCTTAAATGGTCACGTAGTTTTGTAGGTGGGGCAAAGCTCCATTGAAATGTGGCAATGTATTTTAATGTTATCGTTATGTACTTAAATGCTGTAAGATTATCTGATAAATAAATAAATGCTCATGCGCCGCCAATATACTACAACAATAGCAGCCTACCTATCTGCATCAGCCAGCGCCATCTCAACCGCTTTCTCCCCACTCTCGTCGAAGTCCAGCGAGTATAGCCCGGTGAATATGTCTCGCACGCGTCCGGTCGCCGCGCCGCCGCCCATGAACTTCTCCAACACCCCGGGCACGGCTAAAGCCTGCTGCACCTTCTTAGTGCCAGCCAACTGGTACTGGATTGAGGGGCATTTGATCGCGCTGGGAAATATTTAGATTCATGACGCAATTCCAAAAATGCATGTTCGTTAGTTACGGCGCCTACAACACGAAAACAAAGCAGTCCCGCGGACCGCGCGCGGCTCGCGCACCATGCACCTAGTTTAGATTTATGAGTAAGAGCTATAACAAGTAGAAATTATTAATAAAAAACGGTCAAGTGCGAGTCGGACTCGCGCAACGAGGCTTCCGTGCAACGCAACTTAACCGTAACTTTGATCTTACGAAAAGATAACTATATTATATATAACTATATTCGGATAGTTACACACTATGTCTACCTTTTATTTAAGTTATCACTTCATGGGGTTTGCTGGAAGAAATCTCTCATAGAGATAAGTTACGCCCTTTGTGCATGTCTTTTCTGTTTATTTTGTTACATTAATGTATCAGTGTGTACAATAAAGAGTTATTATTATTATTAAGATAAACTAGATTTAGAAACCAACTTATCTTTGCCATTATCAAAATTTTATACTCATATAATTTTATTTTCAACTCGCAAACATACACTCGAAAAACATTCCTTCGGGTAAAAAGTCGAAATAGTCTGGTAGAAAGAGCACACTCGGTTAAAAAGCGAGTAATACACGAGTCATATATTAATATGAGTTCCAAGTGAGTCCACAAGAAAAATGGCAATGAACACTTACAAATACCAAAAACGTCCGAAACATGGGTATTCACCGATTTTTAACAACCGATTGGAACGACACTATTTCAGTAATGTGAAGTTATCGTCAATTACGCCCTTTTTAATTTTCACGGTCTTAACTTAATATTTTATAAAATATTTAATAAAAGAAAAAAAAGGTTCCCTTAATTTTACCTATATTTTCTTAAAAATTATAATAAAGGGGGGTAAAAAAATTTTGACCTTGTCAATTGACATTGGGCTGCAGGGCAATGGGTACCACTTACTTGGACCTCTCAACCCGTAGGCGCGCGTCCCACTCGCGGCCGCTGGGGTACTGGCCCGGCTCGTAACCGGACCGGTAATACACCACTGCCACGGGACGACCTTCGCTGCGGATACGACAGGACATATTGAATTTATTTAGCTTTATAATGACGGACTCGACAGTTAGCAAGTAAAAATTATTAAAATAAAACTCGGCTGCATTATTACTTTTTAAGACGCTTAGGCTGCAGGGCGTGCCAAAGAATTAGACATACATACATACACTCGAAAAACATAACTCTCCTTGCGCAGTAGGGTAAAAACAGAGAGATAATTTAAAAAAAACAAGCATTAAATATTTCTAAATATAAAAAAAAACCGACTGCAAGAAAACTACAATAGGCTACAGGATGTCAGAAAGCAATGGACACACATACACTCGAAAAACATAACCCTCCTTCTTGCGCAGTCCGGTAAAAAGCGTATTACACGAGTAATATATGAGTTCCACATGGGTAAGTTTGGATTGTTAATAATAAAAATTGTGTAGTTATCTAGTTTCTAAACTAAAGTAACTTTGGATCACAGACCACTTACCCAATAGACATGAAATCGGTACAAATTTGCAAGCGAAAAATTCTGTCAACGATGAGCGCATAGAGACGAAGCGGGGGACATGGGTGCTGTGTTAAAGAGATGCGTCCAAGTCGATTATATCTCTAGGTTACGTACACGTGTCGCGAAGCAATTTTGCGCTCATGTGCATTTTGCGACACGGGCGCCCTCCTGTTACAGGTCTATGGGGTGAGTGTTTTTAGTCTTTTTTTTATTTATTAGGGCAAGTGGTCTGTGCTTTGGATTGACTGAATTAAATATTACTTATTATTGTGAATACTTACAGAATAAGCTGCTTTTTGTCATTTAGTTCGGCTTCTTCATATATTTCAGTCAGGGTTTTTCTGTAAATCTGTAAAAATATTTTGAAATGAAATACCTCCATGTTTCGCAAAGACAATGACAAAACTGTCCGCCGGTGGGAATCAAGCTTTACACCTGGCTATTCGTATTTGCGTATTTGTCATAATTGCCATGTGTGGTTGGTATTCTTATTATTATTCATTTGATAGACAGACAGCATAATGCTGGTGTGTCTATATCACAGTGTTGGTAAGTTCAGTTTATGTTGTCTAATGTTCATATGATTCACTACACATATTGCTTATTTATATAATGTTTGCTTTTAACCACATGTCGAGGCGATTTTTAAAAGAGTTCACTGATGGTGCAGATACCACATCATCAGACAGTTTGTTCCATGCGTGGACAACTCTGTTACTTAAGGCCTCGTATGCGCGTATTTTCAGTTTTTCTATGAAGGCTACGGCACTAACTACTAAAATTAGACGTCTGAAAAATATATATAGCAATCTTGGGGTGTCTATTTAGGGACTGATGAATACCGATACACGATTGGACAAACTTCGCTCGATAGAAAAAAATCGCAAACATACCCCTTCCATGTCATTTTAAATTAAAATTAACTAAACCGAAATAGTTATTCATACGAAATATATATCAAAATGTAGGGTATTATAATTACGAGGACTTGTTTAAAAAAAATCTGATTTTTATTGGCGTATTTTAATTTCCCTGCCAAAATTCATCCAAAATCAATAAAAATACAAATATGGAGTCACTGTGCCGTGCTCTTCACTCCGCCGCTGCGGGACATCTTCTGTCTCGCGCTCGAGTTTGACAGCTCGCCGCCCCTTAAGAAGTGATGAGCGATTTGGGTATTGGCGATAGTGCGGTAGATTTTCATATGGTGTCCTCGCAATGGACGTACGTCTTTAGTCTCAAAGAAACGGTCTTGACAAAATATTCGTCTTATTTGTATGTACGTCAATATTTGACAAATATGACAAACGTCCAATAGCGAATATGAATAGCCGAGTGAAGTGCCACCTTTACATCTACGGTTTCTCCGGCGGGTCTGACGTCATGCGTCCAACAGCATAGATGATGGAATGCCATCGGTTTCAAACTCATCGTATCTCGCATCCCTCCACAACCACATACATTCATTGCAGCAAAACGGTTTACCGCCGCTCGCTTTTCGCCACTACGTGGGCCATTGCGTGATGGGTGGCGAGCCCCAGCCCATAGATTTGCTTGATCTCATAGTGGGCCCACGAGTACGAGTACCTATACCGAAAAATCAAAAATCAAGACTGTTTATCATTCCTAATCTACTCCTATTTGTCAGGACGATGTTTATCATTCCTAATCTCCCCCAATCTGTCCGGACGATGTATATCATTCCTAATCTCATCCCATTTGTTAGGACGATGTTTCTCATTCCCCACGTCCTCCCATCTGATCGTAAGATGTTTATCATTCCTTATCTCCTCCCATCTATCCGGCCGATGTTGGTCATTCCCTACCACCTCCCATATGTCAGAACGATGTTTATCATTTCTAATCTCCTCCCATATGTCCAGACGATGTTTATCATTCCTAATCTCCTCCCATATGTCTGGTTTAAGATCATTTATTTCTCATAAGAATTATAAATTCACTTACATGAGAAAATATAATTTAAAAGTAGACGTACAGAACTTATATTAAGATAGAATTGTAACATTAATTAATATAATGTAGGTAGTTAAGAAGTAAACAAATACAAGTTTGGTAAGATAAAATAAAACGGAACTATGAGTACTAGAAGTGGCTTGGTAAATTAGTGATATTTATATGTACGGACGATGTTTATCATTCCTAATCTCCTCCCATTTGTCCGGTATGACATTTCGCAACAACAATTGAATTTAAAATACGTACAAAATATAAGAACATTTGGTTTTCATGTTTGTATAGTCCCACACCAGGATTCCCTGTGTTGTGGAGCCCAGTGATCTTACCTGCATATCCGGCCGTTTCTCCGATATCTCGAACTCGTGGAACCGCTGGTCGCATATGTTGTAGGAGACCTCCTCCACTACGAACAGGACTACGGCCGAGGGCACGCCGAACAGGTCGTACGCCTCGATGATGCCCGCGCACAGGCCGGACAGGGCGCGGTTGTCGGGCATCTGGGAGTTAATAATCATTTGTATATTGTAAGTAATAGCATATGTATTATTTTTATATTTTTTATGTCATTTCTTAAATATGTAAGTATTTTATTTTGAAATTTTCTTTCCGCTGACTTATGTAGTCTTTCTTTGTTATAATATGTGCAATCTTGTTTTGGCATGCAATATTTTAAATTTATTATTATCATTATTTACTTAATTGCTGTAAGATTTCTGATAAATAAAATAATCGATATAAAATAATTTATTTTCGTTGTTCATCTAACTATATTTATAATAAAACTGTAAAGAGTCGAGTCTGTACATTGGAAAAGAATTGTAATGTGTTTCAGGATCGATACTGATGCCAAAACAAAAACAAAAATGGAATTCATGTCTGTTCGTCAGCTATCACGTCAAAACTACTAGAAGGAATTTGACGGGACTTTCACTAGGAGATAGCTCAAATATCTGGGCAGAACATAGGCTCTAAGTCATTGCGGTATGTGATGTGGAACCACGTAACTAGAGAGAAAGAGCTGCCTCCCAGTACATTGAAAGTACTTCGCGAGGTCTATTGTAACCAGCGACTTCTAAGCATGCGAAGTTACAGCTAGTTCAAAGAACTGATTCAGTAATTCAAATATAACTCACATGTTTAATCAAATCCCCGTGTCCAAGTTGTCGCAGAATGTAGCTGAAACATTTGAAAAAGCTTTGTTATAAACAATTACTATTTCTACCAATCTCGGTAGTGTACAAGATAAATCTGACCAAATATTAGGTACTTATATTATATCTCATTTTAAATAATGTAACAAGTATGTAAAAAACAGGCCACGCCAGGTGATAATCGAGCCATATGCCTCCGACAAAAAATTGTATAAAGAAGATAATATCGGGCATTTTGAAATTAATTCACAAATTAAACTTCCTATTGGTCAAATTTATTTTAAAACCACCAATCGAGTACAAAAGGCATGCTGCTATATGGCCATAGAGGTGAACACGCATTTGTGTGATCCGCTCAACAAACATCGCGCGAACAAATGCACTTTGACCATTGATCTCCTATAAACAACTTAGATACACAGTCTGCCTTCGAAAAATGTCCGAGCGCAAAGAAGGTCCAAACGGATGAATGGACCCTCATTTGCTTTATTGGACGTTAACAAAGGACCCTTATTTGGACGTTTTTTAAATTGTTTTATTAAGACCTTTGTGTATCTAGTTGTTTATAGGAGATCAATGACTTTGACCATTAATAAACAAAACACGAAAGCCAGCTAAAAAGTGCCGAAAATACCTTACATAAGCATTCAAAACACATACAAACCGGCTACAGAAAGCTAAAAATACTTGACACTAAACTATAAATATTACTAACATTATCTGCAAACTACATGCAATTACTTATTACATGCTAAAGCAAGTACATACACAATTAATAATAATGTAAGACCATAAAAGCTAATTTAGAATTAAATCTATACCTAGTCATTCCTACAAAACGGATACCACTCTTTTATATTGATGAAACCGGCAATTAGACCGACAGGTTTAACTGATTTTTATTCGACGCGGGCGTGTCGCATTCACATCGATAAAAACTGTCAAAATCGGTTGAAACTGTCGGTCTAATTGCCGACTAAGGCCCGAAACACATCAATCGCGCCCCATGGAAAGATAGTGTCAATTGCGTATGATACTGCCCTAGTTTAAAAACTAGGGCTTAAATCGTTTATCACTACGGGCCACAGCTTTAGAAAATAGTTTTACAATTACTGACACATTCTTAGCATGAGTAAGACTTGATTCCGATGAATGTGTAATTAATTAATATTGATGGAAACCCGTTACAGGAAACTTAATACAAACAAATGTAAGCCACAGGTATAATGAATATGAATGAATTCGTACCTAATACATAACAGGGAAGGAAATATATAGGCCAACTCGAAAGCACATAAGGCTTGATTCACAAGTGCCACAACTCCAACCACGCAACAACTACAATACGTGGTCGGGCGCTAATAATTGTAACGCAAATGCAACCACGTTTTGCAGGGTCGATGTGGTGCGTGTGAATAACCTTAGCAGCTTATTAGCGGTGTAACATTTCGGACGTTGAATAATTTTTAAAATAAATTTTCGTAATAACAAAATACTGACTTACATAGTCCGCGTTCTAGACTATCTGCTATTGTATGACCGCAAGCTCTGTACCGCGCCTTAGGTAGCTGCGCGGCGAGACGCGGGGGGCGGAGCAACTCGCCTCACTGTGGCATTGCGCCGTCCGCTCTCTATCTCATGCGGCCCTCCCCCCGTACCCCTGTCGCCATCAAAGGCGTGGTACAGCGCGTGCGGTCAGACCTAGTAAAATATATATATTTTTTTATAATCTGTTGAGGGGTTTTGAAAGTGACAGTTAAAAAAAACAAGCTTTCCTGTGTTGACAATAGACGGCGTTGCGCCAAAAACACAGCATCATGAAAAAAAGATATTGTCAATGTCAGCTGAATAATACTTTTTGGTTTGTGTAATTTTAAACAATACAATTTAATACTTTTCATAGGTATTCGAGCACAAAACGTTTGGCACCAAATAAACAATACGAAAGACCACGGCTTTTAACAATTAACGAGGAATCAGTGCCATCTACCGGGGATATCGGTACCTACTAAACTGTCACTTTAAAACCTCTGATTAGTTCGTGAGAAAATGTCATCAACATGAATGAGGCCTTTGCCTTTCTGTTTTAAACTGTACGGTACAGGAGAGTTTTTAAGGTTGAGATTATCTCAAAAACTACTCGACTGATTTTTTTACAATTACGATGGCGCGTATAGACGTGATTTAAAGTTACGCCACCGTTTAGGCCCTACTTAAGGGAAGTGAGGTTTAACTAGGTTTATGAATAAATAGTTTGTAGTTGTGTATTCAACTATCTACTAGTGAATTTTTTACATTAGTTTAAGTAGTTCCTGAGAAAATCTCAATGGTATTGAGGCCCCCTGTAATACCTACTCTGTCTTCATGTGTATAAGTGTGCAAATCGAATGACAATGAAGCACAAATAACATTTTGAAAGATGTGTACCCCTAGCCAAGCCCAACATTAATTGGACAGAATCACACACAAAAAACGACATATTTCGCGCAAATAATTTTTACCCGAACTCGCAGGCACAGGTAACATCTCTCAAGTGATCTCAAATACCAAGGTTTGTATAGAACAACATGCACGTAATGCAAACTAATCTAAAACAAAATGGTTCTTAAATCTACCAATAAAAGCACAAAACCACTAGTATGTGCAAAGGAATGAACATAGAGATATTATGATGTGTAAATTATAATTAACGCCAATTATAATTTCCTCTGGGATCGATTTGCTTACCAAATATCTATTACGATCAATGCTATTCTTTAAATCACAACGTGACTCTATTTCGGTAAGCTAAGTAAGGCCGTTTTTTCACAAATTCCCTTGTTGCAATTACGATATTTGTTGACTGCACTACGGAATGTCGATATTCAATACCGATGAGCAATACACCGAAAGTACATGAGTTCGAATTACGCGAGTTCGAAATTACGTAATACCGAATATCGAATCGTATCGCTATCGCGATGTACTGAATATCGAAAATATGCTATATCGAATTACTTAATGGTGAACGTCAGTGGCCTATATTATAGTGACTAGAGAGCCGGGTATCCGTTGCAGATGTCCGGGGTTCGAATCCTGGTGCAACCATGGCACCCTGATTTTTTTTGTATATTAGAAAATAGTATTTATTGTAAAGCCCCAAAGCACATCAAGTATAACACCTTGAACTTTGGGCCGTTCTTATTATTTGCGTCGTAAGAGTTGAAATCGTACTGCAAGTGTTACCACTGGTCTGCTGTCGTTTGTACCTAATAGAGATTTGTTATTTAAGTAGTTTTTTTTAATAAACACTCTTCTATAAACGGTCGAAAGTCCAAAATCTCTTGCTATGCTTTCGACTTTACAGTTGTCGATTTTGTATACAAATTCGTGTCTATTTTGAGTCAACTTGCCGGGGTCTGTACATTAACATTCCCAGATAAAAAGGCGTTAATTAATTTACACATTGTATGACAAGCGATAAATTACTTCAACGGTGGCCCAGTTTAGAGAGATTCAGAAATAACATTAGCAGTGCAGTAACAGTATAACTGAGACAGAAGTACACAGGAGACCTAATTTTATTAAGGTTCAGACTTTAGATTGTAGCTTCTGTAGCGGTCGCCAAACCGCATCCTAACGCAACTGTCACTTTTTAGAATTAAAACTATAGTGAGCCATTACTACAAATTATTATATGTAAACGGATATCACTCACTTATATTGTTGAATTCGGCAAATAGACCGACAGTTTCGGCCGATTTCGACGGTCTTTCTCAAGGTGAGCGCGCCACGCAGTGATCCGTAGTGCGCGAAGAAACGTCACCGGCGACGCGGGCGTAACGCGCTCACCTTGAGAAAGACAGTCGAAATCGGTCAAAACTGTCGGTCTAATTGCCGACATCAACAATATAAGTGAGTGATATCAGTTTATATATAATAATTTGCAACTGTCACTGTCGTTCATATGCTAAAAGCGAGCCTCGCTTAGCGGCGACTAATATTAGCTGGAATCGATACAATTAATTATGTAAAAAAGAGATGAGAGAACCGACCAATGATTATCTATCTTTCTCTAACCAGGGCTTCTGTTAAAGGAATCTAAAACGTCTTATAATAGATCTCTATGTAAACGAAGCATGAAGCAGACTGCAGAATACAATACACCACAAACAAAAGAGTGATTTGAATGTACGAAATGAATGTATAGCGTGCACTTGAGAGCAAGAGAGGTAGCAGTCACATGAGAGATGTTGACTGATAAATGCTGCTCTGGTGTGAGAGAAACCTGGACACTTAAGGAATACTAAGATATGAGCACCTCTGTACCGGATGAGAGGTAGTTTGACTCAGTTTTAGATTGACATCATTGTTTAATCAAGAGATGTAGGTATCTTAAACTAGCGACTAACAAAAAGTGTTATCCCAAATTGTAACCTAGTGTATCTGAAATTGTAACCAAGTGTATTTCATATTGTATCTCTAATATAGTGTGTTTTAAATTGTATCGTAGCCTAATGTATCTATAATTGTAACCTAGTGCATCTTAAAGGCACCCAAGTATATTTTAAATTGTATTCTAGCATAATATATCTCAAATGGTACCCTACTTTATATGAAATTGTATCCAAGTGTATTCTAAATTGTGTCCTAGCCTAACGTATCTCAAATTGTAATCTAGTGAATCTCAACTTGTAACCTTCTGTGTCTCAAATTGTAACCTAGTGTATCTCAAAGTGTAACCTAGTGTATCTCAAAGTGGAACCTAGTGTATCTCAAAGTGTAACCTAGTGTATCTCAAAGTGTAACCTAGTGTATCTCAAAGTGTAACCTAGTGTATCTCAAAGTGTAACCTAGTGTATCGCAAATTGTAACCTAGTGTATCTTAAATTGTATCCAATTAGTGATATTAACGTATCAAGGTTCCTCTAACACCAAATCAGCACATAGCATGTCGGTACCGAGCCATTGCGGGTAGATTCGACGTGATGGCGCCGAAACTCGACGCTATAGTGTTAAACTCCACTTGTTTTATCTGATTGCCTTCCGGGTGCTGCATCAGGTAGTCGGAGCGGAACAGGCCGAGGCTTGTCGACTGCAAAAGTTAGTTACATCAAGGTCTATCCAATTATCGTTGGGGTTAGCGTAATATGAACCAGTTCCTCTATTGTGTAACTGATAGTGACAGCAAGCCCATTCCCATTTCTACAGGGAGTAACGTAAAGGGTATATGAAGCCGAAGGGAGGGTGTTCAGTGTCAGTAACCGAACAACTTTTGTTCTACGACTGTCGATTGTCGCGAATTAATTTTTTGACTTTTCATTTCGTACCGGTCAGCTGATCAATTTGTATGAGACATTGATTTATTTTTAATTTTTAATCGAAAAGTCGTAGAAAAAAGTTGTTCCGTTGCCGATACTGATACACCATCCTTTCGGCTTCATATACCCTTTACGTTACACCCTGTATAATCCATTGCTCGGATGCTGTGACAAGAGTTATAATGTTACCAGTGAAACCCAGCAATGGAATATAGAAATGGGAATGGGTTTGCTGTCATTGTCACATCCACAAATAGACCTCTTGAAGCCCGACCGCGACTTCAATCGTTTTCGTTTGTGAAAACTTGCAAAAATATTGCAATAATGTATAGCGTTCATGTGTCAAATTGAAAGCGATTACGAGGGGTTGTCTCCACCGATCCCAGGATCCGTTTGGATTGGAAACGGATCCGGGCAGTTTGTCTCCACCGATACCGGGATCGGTTTCCAACACAAAAATCAATTAATGTTTGTATCCACCGATCCCGGTATCCGTGGCTACAAGAAATAAATTATATTAATTGTGGAAACGGATCACGGTTTACAAGAGATAAGAAAGGAATTATATTATTTTTCCAAAAAAAATCTTTTCACCTAATTTTCCAAACAATAGGAAGTTATAAATAAAACATATTAATTAATTTCATGAAGTTATACAGAGTGTTGTTTTGATTAACGACGAGCGACTAAGGGGTGGTAGTCTAAATAATCTTAGTTCCAAAAATTGTGTTTATATTATTTTTAATTAACATAATTACTTTTAGAATTAAAACTATAGTGAGCCATTACTACAAATTATTATATATAAACGGATGTCACTCACTTATATTGTTGAAGTCGGCAATTAGACTTCAACAATATAAGTGAGTGATATCCGTTTATATACAGGTTGTAACGTAAAGGGTATATGAAGCCGAAGGGAGGGTGTTCAGTATCGATAACTGAACAAGTTTTGCTCTACGACTTTTCGAATAAAAAATAAAAATAAATTAATGTCATATACAAATCGATCAGCTGACCGGTACGAAATGTATGAAAAGTCACAAAACAAATTCGCGAAAATCGAAAAGTCGTAGAACAATACTCAAACAGTTACCGATACTGAACACCGTCCTTTCGGCTTCATATACCCTTTACGTTGCACCCTGTATAATAACATAATTACTATTAAAAAAAAGTATTTTCTCTTGAAATTTTCGCAGCGCATGGGCGCCGCGATAATTTCAAGTGTGTGTCATTGTGCGGTAGAAATACGCCCGACGCACGCTGTCAGTGGCCCGGCCATAGCCCACGAATGTATGACAACAAATTTTATTATTTGTGGATTTAAAAAAAAATAAGGTATACTTATTATATTTTTTTGGCATTAGTGTCGTGTATATTATAACCCATAAGTCGCTCATCGTTGACCAAAACAACACCCTGTATATTAATTAACAATAAAATCTTTTAACTTACATACTTAATCAAAAATCACAGAAATTATCAGTCACATACCTAAATAAAGGATCTCTTACTTATTATATTGTATCCATGCGCTGCGATAATTTAATTTTTTTAATAGTAATTTAATTATGTTATTATATATAAACGGATATCACTCACTTATATTGTTGAAGTCTAATTGCCGACTTCAACAATATAAGTGAGTGACATCCGTTTATATATAATAATTTGTAGTAATGGCTCACTATAGTTTTAATTCTAAAAGTAATTATGTTAATTAAAAATAATATAAACACAATTTTTGGAACTAAGATTATTTAGACTACCACCCCTTAGTCGCTCGTCGTTAATCAAAACAACACTCTGTATAACTTCATGAAATTAATTCATATGTTTTATTTATAACTTCCTATTGTTTGGAAAATTAGGTGAAAATATTTTTTTTGGAAAAATAATATAATTCCTTTCTTATCTCTTGTAAACCGTGATCCGTTTCCACAATTAATATAATTTATTTCTTGTAGCCACGGATACCGGGATCGGTGGATACAAACATTAATTGATTTTTGTGTTGGAAACCGATCCCGGTATCGGTGGAGACAAACTGCCCGGATCCGTTTCCAATCCAAACGGATCCTGGGATCGGTGGAGACAACCCCGATTACGAAAGCGATGAAAGTCGCAGTCAGCCCCTGTTACCACGTAGCTTAGACTTGCGTTAATTCTAGTGGAATATAATGAAATATTAATCAAGTTTCATTTAAAACATCAACACTTTATGTAAGTAATAAAAAACTTTAACACAACTGGTGGGCTATGGGAAGAAAATTTTCCCGTGGTTTACCTGGTTGGACCACGGGAAGAAAACTTCCTGTGGTTCACCTGGGTGGACCACGGTCAAAAATCATTTCCCGTGATTCACCTGGGTGTACCACGGTTAAAAAACTTCCCGTGGTCCACCGAGGTGAACCACTTGTTCACATAGTCTTAAACTTGTGTTAAAGCTTTTAATTACCTACTTATTTATAAGTGTTGATGTTTTAAATGAGCTGGACCATGGGCAATAACCCGAAAAATCTATGAGATTGACATTTGCAATCGAACAATCTAATGTCAATCTCATGTTTTACATTCTATTTTACTAGCATTAACGAAAGTCAATGCCACTTGGCTAGGCCCTCTGTACAGTAAGTAGCTATTCGTTAAACGAACAACGGTGAAACCAGCCTTAAGACTATCTCTTTGGACTGTATCTGCAAGTTACTAGGCACTTATCTAAAGTTACATATTTGTTGAAACATAAACCGCTTGGTCACGCATATCTGGTATCATTCATTTACATAAGATATTGTATTGTGTATACTCACATACACATTTCATTTGATATTTAAATTAAATACATATCATTTGTACTCCAAGATAACATTTTCCTGGCCGTGGAGTATTAGAATATTGTTTTAATATTAATGGTTACAAAGACTAAGGATTAATATCCAATCCTAGGTGGCTGGCAGGGACTGGATAGAAAATACCGAGAATCGTATTAAGTATAGCGTCTTGGGAGAGACCACAGATCACTTACCCAATAGACATGAAATCTGTATAAATTTGCAAGCGTAAAATTCTGTCATCGATGAGCGCATAGAGATGAAGCGGGGGACAGAGGTGCCGTATTAAAGAGATGCGTCCATGTCGATAATATCTCTAAGTTTCGCGAAGCAATTTTGCGCCCATGTGCGGGCAGACACGGGCGCCCTCCTGTTACAGGTCTATGGGGTAAGTGGTATGTGAAAGAGACCTATCTCCAGCAGTAGACTGATACGGGCTGATGATAATCAAATCTTATATGGAAATTAAAGGATTTATTTGCAAGAACACAGTAAAACAGTTCTTATCATCAATTCACACGTACAAAACCACACTACATCGCAGCTGCAAAAAGTGCGACTAGCGTTTGACTGCAAATTGTGGTCCGCGTGTAGAAAAGTTTTCATTTTCACACAAATTAGCGCCCAACCACGTAATATACCTGTCTTTTCTTTTCTCGTGCGGTTTAGTGACCAAACCGACTTGTCAGAGTGGTTCAGGCCGCCCGTAGGCCTCTGATGTGACTGCTGCCGAGCAGCAGCAAGCTCAGCAAGGACCAAATGCTTAACGTGCTTTCCGAGGCTTAACGTGCTGTCAGATGAAAATGTCACTAGCGGTCACCTATCCAGGTCCTGACCTCGTCCAACGTTGCTTAACTTGTACGATCGCTTTCAACGTGTACTCGCAACTGGACTACAAGCCTCTCCATGTACCTATTGTCGCGTGGTTATGGCACTTGTGTATGCCTAAGTTGGGCTACATACCACATTTTGCAGTTAACTTTGGCCACTTTTTGCTGCTACTACTACTATGGGCCTCTTTACATATATTAACGTTTCACAAACAATGAATAACAATAATTACTCATCACTCATTCACATGGCTCATTTGTTTGTATTAAATTACTCGTATGTAATATTATTAGTACTAAATAAGGATGTAATATAATACCACTGTGAAGTGCGTCGAGTCATTCTTACAAATCATACTACGACACAATGGCTTATTGTCTACTACCACAGTTTCATTATTATTAAGTAGCATATGAATTATAACAGTTACACAATTTGTAATATTTTTACACGACTGCGCAAGAAGGAGGGTTATGTTTTTCGAGTCTGTATGTCTGTCTTAATTATTTGGCACGCCCTACAGCCTAAACGGCTTTATGGATTTTAACATATGAGGTGTCGTTAGATTCGTCTTGATTGTAGGAGTGACATAGGCTATAAAAATTTATTCAAAGCGGCTTAAATTATTGGCAGTCGGGTTTTATGTTTCTTAAATTAATAAATTACGTTATTTTATTACAAAGTGTGTAACAGAAAGGGTACGGTGGAACACAGAGAAAGGTGTACAGGAGAGTTTTTAAGGTTGAGATTTTATCAAAAACTACTTGACATATTGCAAAAAATATTTTACTGCTTGATAGATAAAAGTTAAAACGATGTAACTGTCAAATAATTATTAAATTCGGTCCAGTAGTTTTTGAGAAAATCTCAACTTTATTGAGGCCCCCCGTATACTTACTCTGTCTTCGACTTATCTGAATATAAACGCGACTCGAGTCGTGAGTTCGTGACTATTAATTAAGAAAAGGACGGCACTTATCGGGGACGTTCGTTTCATTTGCGCAACAAATGCTCGTTCTTAAACTTGAAACGAATGCTCCCGGTAGTACTGAGTAGGTACGGAGTAAGTACTGTCCTATAGACGTATCGGAATATAGTCACGAGTCTCGTAGCATCTTCGTCGAGCGGCTATGTTCAAACACGTCATTTATATTCGCGCGTACTGTATGTCATAGTTAAAATAGATACTAATATTTATTCAAATAATAACAATAAAATCTTAAAAATTAGTATTTTAAATAATACTAACCTAAAAAATATATAAACTAAACTAAAAACTCTGTACGATCGGTTGACCTATCTGAATGGCTTGCATTACAGATAGTTAAACCGATCCCCGTTGTCCGGCAACGTGCCCAAAATGCTGGCGGCATTATGTTATCGATTATTTACATACATTTGAAAGCAAATATTGTTGTTTTAAAACCAATTATTATTGTTAATTTAATTAGCTTAAATTAGTAAGAGTCAATTGTTAAAAAGGCAAATCTACTGTACGAGTTAAAATAACCTATTTTTGCTACTGTGGACCTCAGAATACGTAATAAAGCAGAAGAATAAGAAATATTACCCAAGTTTTCAAATTAAGTAACTAATAAGTTCACTCGTTAATGTCTACGTAAATTCCGTAGCCAAATAAGGCTGGAGAACGGTGGGATTTCCGTTGCGCAATCGGCCGCTAGGGGAGTAACAAAATTCGCACCAATGGCAAGCCTCATAGCAACGATGTTTACGCAGTCTCTAGAAAGCCACCTGCCCCCTTACCATGAACTCTTATAGCAGGATTACTTCAATAATACTTTGTTATTTCGTACCATGACGTCCTTAATAAGCTTACTTTAAGGTCGTCATGGTACGAAATAACAAAGTATTATTGAAGTAATCCTGCTATAAGACTTCATGGTAATAAGGCCCCTGGTAGTGGCTACAGTAATAACAATCAATTCTCGATACTTCTGGTTCGTTATGTATTCTAATTATAAGACAGTGTATACACAAGAGATAGAAAAAAGGGAGTATTTTTGTAAAATGTACCACATTGAAAGAACAATCGACAGCACGACAGCTTATAACTAAGGCCGATAATCACAGATTTGATTATTAGTGGAGTTTGCGCTTGGTCCTACAACTGTCAGTTTTCATATAATTTCGACTGTGGTAAGAGCGAGCTCACGTATTGGTCTTAGTACTGTATCAACAAAATGTAATTCGACTTGCCGACTGTACTGTACTTGGCTAAAATATAATACCCTATTTTTCTTTCTCTTCTGTAGGTATCACCACCATGGGTGTGGTAAGTTGACTCGCTAGCGAGTCCGTAAAGCGCTAGCTAGAAGGATCGTGAGATTTTTGTTGCACCCCTAGCGTCCAGTAGCGGAACTTAAATCTTTTCAATCGCGTACCGAGTTTTGTTACGCAATCGTTAGCGAGTTTACTTTATCAACTCATGGTAATAGTACTGTATAAAACGCACTCCACACTGTCGCGAAGTTGACCGAAGCGAAGTGAAGTTGAAAGTGTAGAGAGGTACTTCGCGCCACGTGGCCACGCCTACTTCGGTTTGTTGTAGAACTGTGGCCCGAGTCAGAGAGTGTTTTGTTTGTGTACTTTGTGTATGCACTCTCTACACAAAGCCTGCCTCCCAAATCCCGAAAAGGAGGCGAATCGTAGCGCGACCAGTGGGGTGACCGCGACTTCCAATCGTCATCGTAATCGCTTTCAATTTGACACATGTACGTTATACATTGCTGCTTTGTTTTTTGCATGTTTTAACAAACGACAGCGAAACGCAGCAATGTATATCGTTCAAGTTTCAAATTGAAAACGATAACGATTGAAGTCGCGGTCACCCCCCAGTTTAATCTGGCCCCCTTACCATAAACTCTTATAGCAGGATTACTTCAATATTACTTTGTTAAGTTAAAGTAAGCTTATTAAGGTCGTTATTGTACGAAGTAACAAAGCAATATTGAAGTAATCCTGCTATAAGAGTTCATGGTAACTGGAACATGGTTCATGGGGCTGGAAAGCAAAGCATGACGAAGTTAGCGGTATTGGTAGCTGAGCTCCTCCCGTAGTTGGACAAGACTGTTGTGTCGCTTACTTCGCTTCAGTTAACTTTTCAAAGTAAGTACCTAATTCACGACAAACTTCGACCGTGGAGAGCGTTTAATAAAACAATGTCCATCCATTATAATTGCGCAAATTAAAAACAATACTTGCACTCGTTCATATTATGCGATCAAAGATCAACCGTCTACCTCTGTATCTCTCTCGACACCGGCCCAAGGTGGCCGAATCCAGACGCAATACTGTTGATCTCCACCTGCTTCCACGAGCAGTACGGAGTATGCTTAGCACACTGGTTCTCCGTGTGAGGGCATCGGGACTCCAGCATGATGTCTGATCGCAGCATTCCTAGCGATATCGGCTAGGCCGGACATAGGACGTTTTCAGAACCTCACCCCTAAGGTCACTTATGGCGTTATTCCACTCAAAAGTAAGCATTTTAGCAGCTTATGAGCAGAAGTGAAACCGTAGTAATGATAGGCACAGTATGCGCCAATTATGACGTATCTGAACATAGCCACGAGTCGCGTCGCTTCTGTAGGTATTGTGCTTTGTTTGTGTGTGTCAAACGTTTTCTATTCGATTCTGTACAAGTTCTTGTGACTATGTTCAGATCCGCCATCAAGTTTAACGCATACTGCAATGAATGGAAATCATGATAAGAAATAATAACCATGCGTGAGGTGCAATTTTTTACCCATCTGAAAGAGGTTGGTAACGATTTTCGAGTGTCGATTCTTTTGTGGTCTTCTACAGCCCTAACTATTGAGTTTTGGTGAATGAGGCCATGATCAACCACACGGGCCCAGTGCGGATTGGCGGATTTCACAGACTAAGGCCTTTTTTTACGGCATGCAGGTTTCATCACGATGTTTTTCCTTCACCGTTTTGAGAGCACTCGGTAAATGTACGTAAGATTTTCCGTCGAAAAAACCGAGGACAACTCATTGGTACATGGCTGCCCTGGCTGGGAATCGAACCTGGGATCTCCGTATCGCAAGTCCATTGACCCAACCACTGAGCCACCAAGCTCTAGACTGCAGTAGTGTTGCCAAACTATCGATAGATTTCTTCTGAAAAAGCCAATACTATCGATAGGCCTATCGATAGTATTGCTTTTGGTAGACAGACCCGAGCAGTGGGGCAATATACATAGACTGATGATTTATGATGATGAGTGCAGATGATATAGTCTCCCCACTTAAGAATAAGAAGACATTAAAACCAACTCACACATGCTTATCAATTTACCAACCCATAGAAATGACAAAGAAGATGATAAAGAAACATTGACATAGGCGCGTATTTATAAACGCGATTTAAAGTTACGCCCCTGTTTAGGCTCCCTGTCCCTTTCCATCTTAACCTTTTTTAACGAAGTGTGAAAGGGATAGCAACACGATTTATGGGAAGAAAGGTTTGACTAGGTTTATGAATAACAGCAATGATGTTTAATATTCACCTGTGTCATGCCTTCCTCTCGAACCTTTATCCATATATCATACAAGCTTGCGGTGAACTCGTCTACCTGCAACGCATTCAGAAGCGTGTGCTGAAGAAACTCTTCATCGTGAGCCACCTGCATCAGAGAAACTGTTGAAATGACACTCGGGAAAAGAATATAATTAATTACAGACAGGCAGCTCATTGCTGATATGTCCATTTCAACTTCCAGTGTTTGTAAAGTCCATCCCTCCCCCAGGCCGCATGCGGCATCCGCAGGCTGCTGGCGTTCTGGAGGGAGCTGGGCTGGCTCAACTAGTGCGGTTTTGCACCATTTCATTATGCATTATGCACCATTTCAGTATTATTCTTGTTAATGGCTTTAAAATAATTGTCCAATTTGTTTTTGACTGCGTGAGACGGCAGAGACAATGTCATCTGGGAGAGAGTTACAGGCTTGATCAACTCTGTTGCTCACTGTTACGATGTTGGTGTTGAAGGTGCAGTCTAATTTCACATATACTCATATTTGTTGCTTCTAAGCAAGGCGTCCCGCTCGCGGGGTGTAGTATATGAACGACAGTGACAGTTGCATTTAGGATTAGGATTCGACTCAGTGGCCGCTACAGAATTAGTTATATTGTTGACTACAAAAAGATCAATAAAATAGTAAACGTTACCTTATGCATAAGCTCATTTAAAACTGGCTGTAGTTCAATAGCTTTGTTGAACTCGGTGCGGGGAAACGGAGATGGCAGCAGCACGAATGGAGCGATCTGTGGATAAGTATTGTCTCAGAAGACACACAGGAGGGTCAGAGTGTCGCTGGGGGCACTGACAAAAAAAGACAAAAAAAATTATCGAAAATTTCGTCTCTATATAATCCCCTCTTTTTATTATACCATCGGAAGGGGGGCTCTTTGGGGAAGATTTTTTGTCAAGCAAATTTTTTTGTCTGACTAGCCCCTGTCAAATTAGGGGGTGAAAAGTAAAAAAATCGGTTCTGGGCTGCCGCGGCACGCTCGCTCGGCTCGTGCGGTTGTAGTCATAAATCAAACCTAACCTAATGATTCTGGGTGGTCTAGTTATTTTTATTTTCAGCCCCTAATTTGACAGGGGTTGATCGGACAAAAAAACATCCTTGACAAAATTCATCCCCAAAGAATCCCTTTTTTTCCTCAGTGCCCCCTTAGCGACATTAACCGGGAAATTGCAATAGTTACGAATCTAACCTGAATAGCATCCTTGTCGAAATGTTTCCTGTCTCTCATGCCGACACCATGCATCAGAGCCCAGTCCTTCGCCTTTTCTATCACAGTCACGAGAGATTTCGGTTCAATCTGCAGAGGAACACAGGGAGAGAGTCGCCCCTGAGACATAATTGCCGAAATATGTTGCACAAGAATTTTTAACACTAAACGTTTTATAACTATTTTTTATTCGGTTATTGTGCAGATTATAGTGTGTGGCGTGTGGACAGCACAAGCTATTTGTAAGGCGAGTACTTAATTATTAATTATTTTTTGTTGGGTTTATTTATTTACGCTAAATGAATGAATGAATTAACCAGAATAAAAAATGAGTGAGTGAGTAGGCACAGGCATAGGCGCGGATGTACAGAGATGACTGTTGATGTATCGATTCAAAAATTCAATTTTTTGACGATTTTTATTTTTTATGATATTTTATACATGTTCATTCCATCGTCATTTCATTGCGGCGGCGCATGGACAATGGACATTCTATGCACGTGGACTTAGCTTCGCTCTGTATGAAAATGTAGGCAGTGTCATTCACTGCGACCCATGGCCATGCTACGTACGAATGCGTGGCTTGTGACGTCACGTGGTCTAATCGGATGCGTCGCCCACGCAGCACAACGCGGAGCACGCTATTCACAGGGCACATGGGGTGCTACACATCAATATATATCGTGATCCGGGGGTGACCGCGACTTTAATCGTTTTCGTAATCGATATCAATTTGATACATGGACTTGTGGCGACCTCCTTGGTCACCTACGCCGTTGCCTAGCAACCATTTGTTATAATTAATTATTCTTCGGTTCTCGACTCGGTACAATGTCGGGGATTTTATAAATTGTTATTAATGTGTAAATATAGTTGTGGAATGAGTACTGTGTTTCATTCCCAATAATTGGTGACCCACGAGTTTTGATTTGAACAATGTTATTTAAATTCCGTAACTGAAATCTAATTTTTGTAAAGTACAAACATTTCAACAGAACTAAGCAATTTTAAGAAATAAGAAATTCCCAACAGACTCATACATTACTGAAATATTTTTGCAAGTTTTAACAAACGACTACGAAGCGCAGCAATTTATTGTATATGTATATATCGTTCAAGTGTCAAAATAAAACGATAAATATTGATCCATCCTCCGTACCTACTATCGCTGGTATTCTCTGAGCTGGTATTATATTGTTTTAACGTGCAAAAAAAAAAACGATCGATCGATAGTCGACTAAGATTCGGAAACCGACAACCCTATCTGACATATACCGTCCTACTCATTCATTCATTCTATTTTCTGTCAATTAATTATTTTCGCTAATCTGTGTTTCATTCATTCATCTCATCGCATCGAACGTGTCATTTTCTTTTCGTTTGGATGCGACGCATTTTCGATTTTAAGAATATTATTTTTAATATCCCTGATTTGATTTGATTGAAATGGAAAAACGAAGGCGGCGGCGACGGTTTTGTCATTGCATCGCAGTGACTTTCTTGGGTTTTCACCACTTGGACAACAAGATAATGCGACGTCATCTTATTTGTTTGGATTGAATCCATCCGTCCGTCCATGAGTTGACTTCGCTTCGCAACGACAATGCACGACGCGATGGCGGCACACGGAAACTTGACGAAGCGCCACGCCATACTCTGTTGCTCCCATGACCGACTGGACATTGTCAGAGTTATTCAGAGAGGCACCATAAAACAAAAGAAGAATGACCTACCTACACACGCGGCTCATTGCCCCGACCTCCTAGAAGATGAAGATGACCACAACTTCCATCACAATATGAGAAAACCGCCACAGAAACTCGTAGATCGATTGCTGGACCTCCCCCTGAACAGTGAACCATCATGTATGTTTAGTCGAATTTGACTAATCGTGAAACCACCGTTTTGCTGTCAATATAGACACTTGCAGGTAAAGAACAGGAGAAATCAATTTTGGTACGATATGTATTGCAAGCTACAATACATACAGTTTACTGGGAAGATAATCTTATTAAATACTTACATGAAATACCAAGACTCTGTTGGTAAATAAGTATTACAGACAAGACAGTTCTACCAACAATATGGTGAGACCTGCATCCACCAATAGCTTGAAGCTTCAAAGCAAGCCATCAAACTGGTTCAGAAATAATCCATGAAACTTCTGAAGACAACGAGTCGGCACACATTAGTCAGCTGGCTTCATAACCTTTAAAGGAACATTGTACCACAGTACACTAGCACTCATCAGCCACTGGCTACTCGTAGACCGCTCACTGGACCTCTCTGAACAGGGAATCATCCGGTGGGTTTGAGCTCGTAGCCGGTGTGAAAAAATTCAAGAAATGTGAAGATCCATTACCAGAAAGCGAGGGGCTCATAGTCAAGTTGCGGGTGTGCGTTGAGGCCGATCATACAAAATAAGAAATGTCGGCCAGAGTCAGTGCCCGGATGGGGGACTTATATTTTCTTCTGCGCCCCTCCAGTCCTCGGAACACGTTGAGCAGTTGGTCCTGGTTATTGTCACTCAGCAGCAGTCTGAGGCCTATGGGCAGCCTGAATAGCTTGAACACTAGTTGTGTTCACTAAACCACATCAAAAAAGAAAGAAAATTACAAGCAACAAAATCATGCTATTTATGGACATTTTTAAACAAAGAAGTTTATGTTATGGTGGACACAAATGAAACACTATGGTCCGGCTATTGACTAAAATAAATTGACGACTGGACATTAGACGAGTACATCTGCTGATAGCAATTTTTCCATGTCTCTGACACAACAAGAATGAATATCACCATGTTATTGGTGTGACATTTGAATCTATTGAGAGATCCCTTAGCAGCATAGTTTTTGTCTTTTTGTTTTCAATTCATCGCTTCATGACTTACCTATATGGAATCAACTTTGATAATAAATATCAAGGGATTTTCCTAATTACCTAGGTACTCCAGTTTTGAAGTCTTTATTTGTGTCTGATTTCTACATCAGTTGTATGTATTGGTTTATTTAAATCATGTAGGTTTTATCATTTCTACTATCTAAATTTTAATGAATCACTCAGTTCTGTCTGAGGAGAACTTCTTGTAAACGTTCTTGGATCGTTGACCTACCAACTACCACCATTATAGGTCAATGGTGAAATTATTCTTTAAACCATTATATACTGGTATAAATGTGAAATTATTTCAAACATATTTTTGTTATAGCTACCATCTTTTAATGAATTCTCCAATCTCAGTTCTGTCTGCGAAAACAAAATAATTGACATACTTACTAAATTTATTAACATGTTTTGGCATTTCTGCATTTATTACTATGACCCAGCTATAACAGCATGAATTATTTAGTTACTATTCTGCCTGACACTTCGTTCTAGATCTAATTATTTGGGTTGAAGATATTGGCGTGGCTTATAATTGTCCACGAGGGACTGAGGGTAGACCTAGGAAACCTTTTGAGACTGAGAACCACCCCAAAATTCACCATAAACTTTCGTTGATCAGGATTCTCTGTGGTCTTCTATAGATACTCGTAGATGAATATGGTTAATAATTGATGCTGTCCTAAAGAATCCTATAGTCGGTCATCATGTTGCGTAGACTCTTGTTGAAATAACTTTGGCGCAGCAGAACCCTAAAATCACGGTTGATACGGCCATTAACCACTTCTACAACCCACCGGCATATAGTTACTAACCATGATTGCTTGGTAGTCCGTGGCCGTGGGTCCTTTGATGGCGGCATGTGAGCTTCATAACCACAGAATTCTATGTTTCTTATAGAGTCGCGAAAACCTCTATCTAATATAAAAATATTGTACTGTAACAAAAACGAAAGTAACGGATGATCTACCTTTTTCACAGCGTTGCTCATAAGACTGAATGGATAATATTTTATTGAAACATTTATAACATCGACCTACAAATACAACGTCCCAGACTTTAATAAGGCACGTTTAAGATGCCTTCAAATACCTACAACGTCCCATATAATAATAATGCCACAATGTAATGTTTCATATAAGTAGGTAGGTACTTACTTAAAGAAACCTTCATATACTTAAATACGCTATCTATAGGTATACCTAAGCCTTAGCGTTTACTAGCATGTGTCGTTGATAATTCCACATTCGTTGTCATCTTTACCGCATCGATAACACTATCCTTTCAAATATTTTAGTGTTGTGGGCGAAAGTTTCATATTTCGACGTTGACCCTTGAGGGTTTTTGAATGATCTTGAGGTAGATAATTTTGTTTATTGAGCCTTGAGTTGAGTGGATCGCTGGTCATGGATAATTGTTCTTAGTGTTCAAATTCAAACATGTATTCGTCCTGTAGGTACCGTCGAGACCCGTAACTTCGCCTGGATTTTGACACATTTTGTAATAAGTTGCTTCACATTTAAAAGTATTTTAAGTCATGTTAGTTATAAACGATTTTTCTTATCTGTGGTTATGGATATACGCATATAACGATTTTAATTTCATTGTTTAAAATGGCCAAATTTGGCTATAAATGTAGCAGGCGAAGTTTGGGTATTTTCCCTAACTTCGCCTACCTGTGTTATAGCGCTTAAAAATAAACAATTGTATAAAATAATCTAGTCTAAACAATGTGTACTGTGAAATTCGAATACGAACCTTACTTGTAGCACAATAGACTCATATTTTCATTTAAAAATGTTGAGTAGGCGAAGTTAGGCAATAGTCTGAATATAGTTCCATACATTGACTGTCATGGTGATAGGGCTGCCAGAAATAATATTTTAACTTGCTCTTCTGAGCAATATAAGAGGGTAATGTTTTTACGAGCAAAAATACATGTTTTTTTATTCTTGTATTTATTTTAAATCTCAAAAATGTAGTTATCGTCTCACAGAGATACAATTTAACAAAAATAGAATTAAAACTTATAAACTAGCCTTTATCAAACTGCAAATTAGACTCAACTTAGAATATTTTTAACCTTTTTTGTCAGTCAGACAGAGATATAAACTTATAGTGCGTAACACATTTTATCGAAAAAGAGAAACTTAGCAACAATATTTTACATAAGTATAATAATCACAAATTCACTTTTGTTAATATTTTGTCTTAGACATAAAATCAATCATATAACAATATTAAACTTTTAATAATCGTAAATCAACTATTGTCGATGTTTTGTCTTAGACTTAAAATCAAGCATATAGAAATCAAACCTATCAAATTGAAGAGACCCGAGTCAATTAGGTACCTTCATTTGAAAATAGTTAACTTTCAACTAAATAGTAAATATAGTAACTACACTTTTATCAAATTAAAAGACTAGGTACGACAATATTTGACTTCAATCTTAATTTCACTTAGATTATCATTTCGTCGTAATCAAGCTTTTATCAAATTTAAAATCAGACTCAACTACGTCAGTCAAAAACCTAGAACCTGTTCTTTGGAAATCCTAGACTTTATAATTAAAAACTTATAATAAGCTTTTGTCAACATTTTGTCTTAGACACAAAATCAAGCACATGCATAAAAATTCTATCAAATTGAAGAGGTCCGACTTAACAACTTTCAACTAAATAGTAAGAAAGTACACTTTATAAAATAATAACACAACGGCAATTATATTTGACATCAATCTTAATTTCACTTACTTAGGTTATCATTTCGCAGTAATCAAGCTTTTATCAAATTTAAAATCAAACTTAATTACGTCAATCAGAGACCTAGAACATATTCTTTGGAAATCGTAGACTTATAAATTACAGATATTTTGCTATCATTTAAAAATTAAGCATTTTTTTACTGCGTAACCTTAAGACGCTCAAGTAACCAGCAAAACGTATACAAAATCACACTAAACTTGTGAGAACAGCATTCTCTACTGTATGTTGTACTTACTCAAATTAATATCAAATATGATTTGTCCCCTTCGAGAAATCTTTGGTTCAGGCAATAATAGAATAACATCATCTAAATGCCTCATACTGCATAAATCATCAATTCTTGGGTAAGTGAATACTGTTCCACTACATTTCGATTGCTTCACTTTTCTCACAAATTTGACCTCAGGAATATTGTCTTTAATTGATATTATTTTTCCCACAAAATGCTTCATACTGTTTTTTGAAACAAATTTAGTCAGAATCCAGTCATTTGGTTTTAATTTATTATCATGCTCTGTGAAATATTCAATATCAGAAATTCCGTAGGGTATCAATGGTTCTATATTTTCTTGTTCTTCTGTTAGGTATGCCGATATGTAATCGTCCATTGTTTCATACTCCGAGTCATCCGCTGCGGTAAATATTTCAATGTCAGAATTGGAAGATGATAAACTTATTTCACTACAAGATCTCTTCTTCCTCCGTTTCACAGAGGTGTGCTTCTGCGTCGCCTTTTTTGTTTTAGTAGTTTTTTTAGTTTCGACTTTTCTTTTCCTAGTTTCATCTTTCACTTTCAATTCAACGCTGTCTGTCATTTCTTCTAGACCTTCATTTTGTGTAGCAGTATTTTCTTTATTTATTTCTTTTGTCACTTCCAAGACTTTTCTTTGTGTAGCAACCTTTTGTTTCTTTATGGGGACTATTTTCATATGTAAGGCCGATTGCGTGAATACTCCAGTCTTTGGAGTTTCTTGTTTTTTCTTGAAGTTTATATTTTCTTGCTTACTCGGCTGGGTATTTTGAGAAGGTCCTGGCTCGACAATCATTTCAGAGATAATCGTAATTTTGGGTTTATTTTTTGTTTTGTCGATTTGTAAGCATTCTGGTAATTTACCAATGAAATGCGTATTTGCATTGTCATTTCTTAAAATTCCACCCAAAAGATGAACACTTGATGTTTGTAACGAGGATGTATAAGCATCCTGCACTGAAAGACCCAACTGAGAATTGACAACTGTGACACACAACTTATTGAGACTATCGGGGGTTCTCAGCGTCAGTGGCGTCTGTAATGAGCCACAATTTACCTGCAGTAGTGTATTGAAATTTTCATTTAGCCTTTCAGATTCTGGCCGCCGTTTGCGTAGGTTTGAAACCGTTTTTTTGTTTGTTTTTGTTTGTATTTTTTTTTTGTAACTCCAAGTCCACACTTGCTTTTTGTAAGAAATCTTCCGATGAAATTGATGCACCGGGCTTAACTGCCAATTTCTTGTTTCGGGCTTTCTTTTGCTGAGGATTTTTGGGTGCCCTCATTTCTTTTAGGAAATTAATCAGCGCTTCATCTACGCCATATGCCGTAGGTGGTTGGTAATCGGGTAGTCGCTTCAGTACTTTTTCCGGATTAAACGGATGAATTCCTGTTGTGGCGAAAGCACTGACAATATTATTGGTTTTAGTTAGCAATTCGTCATTTAATTGATTTAATAATCCAGGAAAATGGCATTTGTTTAGTGATGCTTCTGATGGATGTTCAATTTTGTATTTTAGTAATATATTTCTCCATAATTTTTTTAAAGGGGCATAAACACAAACATCTAGTGGTTGCGTAAGATGAGTGGAATTTGTGGGCAACAACACAAAGTGAATGTTATGTTGCTCACATAGATTTACAATGTTTGGGTTAATATGCGAAGCAAGATTATCACCTACCACAACCTTTGGACCATTGAGGTTTTTTGCCCATGGTACAATCACTTTGACAAACCAATCCTCGAATAAAGCAGAATCGAACCACCCTGACGTCGAGTGGTTATAGCGAGTGTGAGGTGGTCCACCCGATATCCATTGTGACCACATCTGTTTTGACTTGTAGACAACATATGCTGGTAACATGTTTCCATCTGCGGTTATGGCATACATTATGGATATGCAGCCTTTGGTGTGGTTCATAATGCGTTCAGGATATTTAGTGCCACGTCTACAGATGCATTTAGACTTTCCCGGATCATCAGAAAGATTTGTCTCGTCATAATTACAAATATTTTGTTTAGGTACCTTGTCCAAAACTTGTTTAAAGTTTTCAAAATATATCCGCATTTCTTCACAAGTTTTTTCTGCGCGTGCTTTTTTTATATTGGAAGTCACTCGCAGTGATAATTGACTACGGTGGCGTTTTATAAATCCATAGGCCCACTTTCTGCCTGGAAGTTGACCTTTAAATATGTCTCGGCCGTTCTTCTCTAGGTATTTATAAACCATAATTCTTAAATCAAGTAGAGTCAGCGGACTTCCATAATCCGCTGCCGCGCACAAAGTTTTAATTATTTGGTGTTCCTCCTGTGCACTAGTCTCGTAGGACACCCGACCGCATTTTTATGTTTCCCGTGTAATTTATCTAATAGGGTTCGTCTTGGAATCCCATATTGTTTTTCTGCCTGGTACGATGAAATTTCCTTTTTTCGAAGGGACTCTAGAGCCAAGTTTAGCATTGTTTCGCTATGCTCCTTTGTGTATTCTCTTTTCCTAGCATTTGTTTTCCTTTTCTTTTCTTTTTGTTTTTTTGTTTTACCCATGATTCTTTCCTGTAAGAAATATATTATGCATTAATATTTATAAATACAGTGGCGGTCACCTAATTAGTCTTGTCTTTTTTCTGTAGAGTTTCATACAAAAAGTTTTTTTTTTTTTCAATTTTTGAGATTTTTAAATCTGTTCCTATTTTTTGAGTACCTATAATTCTCGTACTAGTACCAGCAACAAGCTGGAGAAATGATATTTCCAATGGTGCCGTCGGTTTCAGTTACGGTCCACTAGTTTTTGAATCATTGGAGTTTGTTTCATTAATTTTGAGTTTTCATTGTATTTTGTATGAAAATTAGTGTAAAAATACAAAGCTGCTTCACAAACCCCAACGGTTTCAAAACTAGTGAACGGTCTCTGAAACTGATGGTACTATTGGAAAGTTCATTTCTCCATCTTGTAAATGATTTCAGTATTACACGCAAAAATATGAATATATGAAAAAAATAATTAAACATAGGTACTTTTTGTATGAAACTATATGGGCAAAAACGAGGTGTATCTAATTAGATTACCGCCACTGTATATAATATATTATAACTTTATTATTTATTATTGCAATTACAATATTTTTAAACATTTTATTATTATTACCTAATCCTAACTTTCAATGCAGTCAACCTCGTAGAATTTTATAAACAGACATGGGTTATATTTGTAATGTGTTTCGTGTATTATTACCTATTTATTTTATTTTATTGTAATTATATATATATTTATTATTTTATTTAAAAAAACTTTAATTCCTAAAATAAATATATATTAACATTATAAATATAAAACACTAGAGATACTAAAACTAAACAAAACTAAGGTCAGTTCGGTGAAGACCGGCATACTTCATTAAAAAATAATTGGTTGACTCATTTTGGTTATTTTATTACATTAAAATGAAGTTTAATTAAAATAGATGATCAAATATTTAGTTGACTACTAAATAAATATGTCAAATTTACCTAAAAGTCATTGGTTTGTGGAATAGACACCGTTTTGAAAAACACGCGCAATAGACGGATTTTCCTCCCATGTCGGGTAAGATCGACTAATGGCGAATTTACTTACACATAGACAGTTTACGCGGATATAGACATTGTGTACTGATATGAATGTCTATAACAACTTAATATGTGTCCTCAAGCCTTCAAAATAAAGTTCCAAATGGCAAATTTTGGGAAAAGAAGCGTTTGTCGGGCAAGACCGGCATACTTCGCCGTTCAGGGATGGAAAACATAATTATCACTTTTAATTTTTTAATAAATAATGCTTATTTTTTTATAATATTTTAATACAATCAACTTCCACTTTAACAAAATCAGTAATCTATAGTACAGATTACAGAAATTAGTATGCAACACAACTCACAACACAACTAATCGCAGAAAAACATTGCTTTTCTTATAATGAAATATTAATTAAATCAAAAGTCTACCCACTTTAACAGTTGGTAGATAGAAAAAAACTTAGTTGTGTATTAAAAAATTGAGATCAAAAATATAAGTAGGTACTTATAATAATCTGATAGTACTAGTAGTAGGTACTTATAATTAAAATTTACTTGTAAGTATCATATCTTGTAATTATTTTGGCATCGTTAGAAATATAAATAAATTCTTAAAATAATAAAATGTATCGAAACATCGTACTTAATAATGTCTAATTTAGTCGTTACTCTTAAAGTAAACCGAATTGTCATCACAGAGCATGGAAAAATTGTTCAATGTTTCAGGGTTTCTTATTAAATAATTTTTTTTCACTATTAGTATTTCGGGGACATCATCACGATCGTTTTTTTTTGTAATTTTAAATGTAAGTTGTGGTTTCTTAATTGTTTTATAAAATTTAACTGAATAACGAAGCTCTTCATCAATTATTATAAAATCTTCTATTATCCCCACGTAGTATGTCCATGTTTGTCGTACAAGGTATCTTACTAAGACATTGTCTCCCACATTATAAGTGGGTCTTTGATTTTCTTCATTTAGATCAGGAATTTTGTCAACATTTTCTTTATTATATATCTGTGGTAAACTACTAGTGTTATTTTCTTCTTCGTCCGGTAACGTCACATCTGATTGTACCGCAACTATATCTGAATCGCTATGGCTACTAATTGAGCCCGAAACACTAGTAGAGACGGTAGAACGGCGGCGTTTTAATCCGTCTTTGCTCAGTCGTGAGGGACCTGGTTTCCCATAAATATTGCTTTCTTCTTGCTTTTTTACGGATTTGGTGTTCTTTTGACTTCTGTGGCACAATCCTGATGGTCCTGGTTTGGGGTTCTCATAAATATTGCTTTCTTCTTGCTTTTTTACGGATTTCATATTCCTTTGATTTCTTTGGCTTTTTGTATTGAAAACCTTCTTTTTTTCTGTATCAGCGTCTTTAACAATAATATTGGAAAGTACTGTAATTTTTTTTCTGTTAGATTCTTCTCTCTGTAAACAACGCGGTAGGTTACTAACATCTTTGGCTACAAATGGTTGCAGCTGACTATTATTTTTTGGAACGTGTCTTAAATAAACAACATCATCTAAAGTATCAGGTGATCGTGGTGGTAAGTTTTGATCACTGACTTGTTTTTTATTTGCATATAAACTTTTGATTCGCGTTTCTTTCTTCTTTTCTTTTTTAATATTTGCGACTGAACTGAGGTTTCCATTTTGTTCTTCATTCTTCTTTTCTTTTTTATTATTTGCATTTGATTTGAGGTTTCGGTTTTGTTCTTCTCTTTTCTTTTCCAATACATTATCGTGAGTTATGACTTCAGCGCCTGGCGCTACCTTTCGGCGCTTTGGATTTGGTGAATTGTTACCACGTTTTACTTTCTGTAGGAGCAATTCTTCAAACGAAACTTTCTGGTCTCGTGTAGGATTGTCTAGCCGTTCGTTACAATTGTTGGGTTCTTCTGAGATTTCCAGGTCTTCACGCATCAGAGTTTCGTTTAAAAAATTAACTACTGTCTTCAGCAAACTTTTTGGATTTCTCTCAATCATTTTTGTCTCTTCCTTTGAAACATGCCGTTTGCTTTCCAATTCTCTCCAGTGTCGAAGCTTTAATAAATCAAATTTATCTTCTGTAATTTCTTTTCGGTTTACAGGGGAAATACCCGCCTTTTTGAAACCGTTACGTAACACCTGAGGATCTATCTCAGACCATACTTCTCCAATTAACCGCGCAAATTCACGTTTAAGCAGAACACTCCCGACGTGTAGCCGCTGCCACTCAACCAGTAATGGATCCCAACGATCTTTGAAGGACTTCATCACTGCTATATCCAGAGGCTGTAAAATATGGCTGGTATGGGCGGGTAATTTCAAAATTGTTATATTCTCCTTGCGCGCTTCTTCAATTATATTCAGCCCTACGTGTGTAGAGTGTCCGTCGTATATAAGTAGCACGGGCCGTTGATTTTTTACAAGAGGCAAAAAAGTTTTTTTGAAAAACGATTCGAAGACCTCGGATTGCATCCAGCCATTCTTCGTTGCGGCATATGATGTGCCGGGATATGCGTCAGGAGAGGTCCACGTATCCCATACGTTTTTGCCCTTATATATAATAAGAGGCGCCGCCTTTTCTCCGGCTGCGTTGGCACCAAGCAATACTGTTGTATTATCTCTTCCCGCTGTAGAGATAACTCTTGTTGCGGCATGGCCTTTAGCACCAACGACTTTAGTTTTTGACGGGTCCTTCGAAAAACTAGTTTCGTCGAGGTTCCAAATAGCTGATGGATTGTCTTTTAAATTTAAATCGCATATTGTCTCTTCCAGAAGATCGAAATACGGGTTTACAATAAATGGGTCTACCGCCCTTTTTCGCGCGTATTCAACGCCTTGAGGTTTTTTAATAGATAGGCCTTGGCGCTCTTTAAAACCCAAAAACCAATCCTTTCCGGGTGTACGATTTTTAAACGGTGTAATTAGTTCGTTTTGGTTTACATAATCTCCGACCATCTGCAAGACTTCTTTTCTGCTAAGCCCAAATCCATATTTTTCCATCATATGCAGACATGTCGCAAGTTTATATTCGATTTCTGGTGACAGAACTGTATTTCGCCCGAGCGTTGTAGATGCTACTCTTTTTCTATTTACGTGGTCCATTATCGTCATACGAGGTATTTGATATGTTTTTGAAGCTAAATAACCACTCATTCTGCCACTTTGAACTTCCCGTACAGCTTCCTTTAGTTTCTCCTTCGAATACGACCCTCTCTCCGATTTTCGTTGATATTTTCCCATGGCTGCATACAGATAGGTATCTGAAAAAATACGAGTAATCATCATAAAAAATTAATACCTAAAAAAAAGTTGGTCATAACTTTAAAGTTAGAAGTAGATAGTAGATTCTCCTAAGAACGTTTTCTTTTAGCTATTACGGTTCACATAGCTGTCCTAACTGCCCTGTCTCAAATTTCAACCCGGTATATAATATACTAGCGGCCCGTCTCGGCTTCGCACGGGTGGACATAGTATACGTTACTTAAGTTTTAGTAAGGATAATCTTTTCTAGCAATAGATATAGCCTATGTTATTCAGGGTGAATGTAGCTTTCCAATGGTAAAATAATTTTTGAAATCGGCACAGTATATTTTGAGTTTATTCATTACAAACATACACACAAAAATACAAATCTTTCCTCTTTATAATAAAAATAAAATAAATAATATAATATTAAATTAAATAGTGTATATTAAAATAATAAATTATTAAAATAAAATATGTATATACCTATTATAATTATTATTTATTATACCTCGGGATCATTCTTTATTACTTAGTATACTTATGATTATTATAGTACTTACCTAAGTATATCAAACTTTATAATCAAACAGTTGCATACATATTTATTTAAAATATATTTACACACAAAAGGTTTATTACTTCTGAAATCGGCGAAGACCGGCATATGACGGTCTTGTCCTCCAAAATGTAGACGGACTTCGCCACTACTACATTTTGAGGTTAGATTTTTTTCATCAAAAGTAACTTCGTGGAAAATGTGTATATTCATATTCTAATACAGTAATTAGATAAATACATTGGTAAAGAATAAACTTACCTGCATGGATCTGAAAAACAATTCAGATAAATCACTTTTATTTATTTTTTCCGCTAGCGTGGTACACTCTCAATGTCAGTTGTCAACCGAACTAAATTTCAATGGCCGTTTTTTCTCATTATGCTACGCATACCGCCATCTGTGTCAGTTTAATAGAACTAGAGCAGTTTTACTATTTCGTAAATTGTATTGCCATCCTCGTAGTTATTCGGAATTCGTTGTATTTGTTGCTATACGATCTTAACCGACAGACGGTCTTCGCCGCATTGACCTTACCTAACCTCTCAATATCCTCGCCCAAAAGTGCCCATGATGCTTGCAGCTTATTTTATTATGTATATTTTGTTCACATAAAATTAAATATAAACTAATACCTACACGAGAACACATTACTCTCCTTAGACATAGTAGGGTAAAATATAAATAAAGTGCCAGCCCTAGAGGTAGGCGAAGTATGGAACACCTAGTTCGAAAAAACATAACCTAACATTGCCTGTCGTAATATCTGTATTTCTTCTGTAGATACCAGGATGAGTTTTTGTATTTGAAGAGCTGATTATATTTACAAACTACTGTAGAAATAAGATAACCTTACCTTCAAACAGTTCGGTATTCCAGAATACTTTTGGTGGGTCTCTTTAAAAATCACCTCTTCACACTTCGAGTTAAACGATGACAATGAAAAAATGGCCGTATATTTTCTGACAAGTGGGTGTGCAGTGTGACCAGACTTGAAACATAATTTTTACCAAGAATGAATGGTCGATGTTACCATCATACGAATACATATATTTGATTTTTTTTTAAATAGGCGAAGTTTGGTGTAAAAGGCGAAGTTACGGGATTCAACGGTACATCAAATTCGAGCGAACACGTCCGTACTAATCGGGGCTTGAACACGACTGACTAACTCCCGGCGTCTCGGACCGTACGGCGGCGCGTCCCCACACTCTGTTGTCTAAGCTCTATAATGGTGTTGGCATTGTTCAAATTTCGATTGGTTCTTCTGTAGAGGAAAGGAGGGTAATTTGGAATAAGTACTAGTTATTTTAACTGCTCGAAACATTGCGTGAATATATGTATTTGGATCCACGCAGAGGGATGTGCTCGCCAATAGATCCTACTGGTGCGCCTTTCATCAAAATTTCTTGCATGTTCTTTCGTGGAAAGATAAGCATCCATGGGACAAAAATCCCGATGGGCTCATACATTTCACAACAGTAATGGGAGTCCTCTTTCAGTTCGCAAAGCTCCAGGAACTCCAATAGTATGTTCCACTGAGCCTCAGACTGGCTGCGCCTTACCATTTCTGCCAAACTTTAATTTTTTTTTTTATTTCGCACAAAAATAAACTAGGTACCTAAGTATTTGAAGCAAGATATGGGTTTCGGCTGTCGGAGGAGGTATTTAAATTCGGATTAATATGATTTAATGAATTTTCTACAATAGAAAACTTGGTCTAGGATCTTGATGATTGATTAATAGCTATCTTAAAATGACGTCTGATCGCGATTGATGCGTAACAGCAAGTGGCCAAAGCGTTTCCCTTTCCACATTATGCATTTAACACTAATCACTAATTCTCGTCGAGTCTCTAAAATCTCGGTCCAAGATAAAAACGTCATTTGCTTTATAATTGTAATGTATTATATGCACTGGGGAAGTTTGGAAAATAAAGATTAATTTTATAAATTTTATTCCTTTTTAATTTTATTTTAATACACCTAAGAGTATATAATACGACAATAAATTATTAAACAAGTAGGTAGGTACGAAAATATAATAAGGTAGGTTGTTGTTACTTAGCGACTGCTTGAGGATGTGTGTGCCATCAATTGCACCAAGAACTTTTGAAAACCGATTATATTATAAAAGCCTTCCAGGGTATTCTCATGAATATACACGTAACTAGGATATAATCGGGCTATAGCTGCTGATACAGCTGCCACAATGCGTGAAGCAGACGATTTGGAGACATCAACATAATCTGCTACAGACAATAACACAGTCCCTAATGCATAGAATCTCAATGTGAGTAAAAGTGTATGTAAAGGTGATATCCCATGGTTCCTGCAACGCCTACAGCAATAGCCGCTGTAAAATACAAAAATATTATTTTATTTAACACTTTTGTCTGCAATACGGGCAGATGGCCGCCATTTTGGGTCAAGTTACGTGCCCCTATCTATACTTGGTATATTATTGAATTTTGATTTGGCACTTGTCAGTGTTGCCAGACCTACGGAAAAATCGAATCTTGTCTACGGATATATTACAGTAAAAAGATGCTAAAAAATAACCACCACGCTGAGTTATATTTATAGTGGCTTACATAGAAGATAACTAGTGGCTGAGATACTATTATTCAGACGCGCGTTGGTTGTGGCCGACTTAGTAATTTAGAAGGTAACTTATATTTTCTGAGGCGAATAATGCTATTAAAAAGAAGCTTGTTTAATTAGTACCCATAAAATAATAGGTAAGTATGCTACATTAGTTTATAGCTCAAATATATACTCACATCTCTCCATTTACGCCACATTTTAGTTGTACCGACACCAACTGAATTAAGTTGGCATGTCACTTCTTGCCACAGGCGTTCTGTGGCTTGTTTGTCCAATGGTTGCTGATTGGCCAGTTAGCCTTTAGCCATTTCTTTGTGGTTTTCAAGGAAAGTGGCATGCATTCAAATAGTAAACTTCTAAAATATTAATATATGACACGAAAATAGTAATTCTATTAGCTTCTAATTGTATAATTAAGTATGTTTAAAATGTAAGTCATCCTACATTAATCGATCGTTAAATTTACCTAAAATTGTCATCAAATAGTATATTAAAGCCAGTATTATTACATCTGAACTATTGAGGACAGACAAAACAAAACACTTTATTTATAAAAATCAATTTGTGTATTGAAATACAATCATTTATAGTTATTAATTAAAAAAAGATATACTTAGCACGTATAATTACCTACGTAATTAAAAGAAAACTGGATTTACTGGATTAATAATGCCGCTCGCGCTTTAGTTGGCCTTCCACGCTTTCTTTTCAGACCAAGCGGCTGTGCTTTTGCCTCTAATGGTGGCATTACGAATTTCAGTCTGATTGCTAGGCCTATCAGATGCTTGCAGATGTATTTGCGATAAAAATCAGGACAATCACAGCAACCAGTAATCCAGTCAGTCGGATTGTTTGGTAGTGTTACTTTCTAAAATGAAAAAAAAAACACTTTTTTATATTCGTCAAAATGCTTAAATTTTTTCTCAGCTTGATTATTTTTGGGTGAGTCTTTGCCTGGAATTAAATATGTGTTGCTGTCTGGTGTTGATTGTACAGCTCTAATTTTGGTATCAGTTTTAGCCCATTGATATCCGGTTGTCCAATCACATAATTGCAATTCAGGTTGTGTCGCGAAGGTTTCTTCTGTCGCTTGTTGTGACCAGCTAGTAACCATTTCTTCTGCCACCGCTAAGAAACGGGCCAACGGTATACGCTCGCGGAGGGTGCTCGAGTTTATAACTCTGTTAAAGGACTCGAGTGCGTTGTTGGTCGCTGGTGACACTGGTGCTGCACCCAAATACCAGTTTTTATTATTATTAGCAATTCTTTTTTAAAATATGCGACGAATGCTTTTTGGTATTTCCATTTCTTCAAAAACAACTCGGAAGCCGCAGAAAACACTTCAAGAGATGTAGCTGATTGCAGTGTATCAATATCTTCCAATATGTGTTTTCGAATATTATTTTTTGTTGTTTGGTCTAATTTAGTGCCAATTTTCTTCTTAGCGTTTATAGCGCAAATATATACTTACATCTCTCCATTTACGCCACATTTTAGTTGTACCGACACCAACTGAATTAAGTTGGCATGTCACTTCTTGCCACAGGCGTTCTGTGGCTTGTTTGGCCAATGGTTGCTGATTGGCCAGTTGACCTTTAGCCATTTCTCTGTGGTTTTCAAGGAAAGTGGCATGCATTCAAATAGTAAACTTCTAAAATATTAATATATGACACGAAAATAGCGCTTTAGTTGGCCTTCCACGCTTTCTTTCCAGTCCAAGCGGCTGTGCTTTTGCCTCTAATGGTGGCATTACGAATTTCAGTCTGATTGCTAGGCCTATCAGATGCTTGCAGATGTATTTGCGATAAAAATCAGGACAATCACAGCAACCAGTAATCCAGTCGGTCGGATTGTTTGGTCGTGTTACTTTCCAAAATGAAAAAAAAAAACTTTTTTATATTCGTCAAAATGCTTAAATTTTTTCTCAGCTTGATTATTTTTGGGCGAGTCTTTGCCTGGAATTAATGTTATATCCCTTGTCAGGACGTGGGGTTTTGGGATACAACGGCGGAAATGAAACCTCAGCTTATTTGTCCTCCTTGCGTTTATTTAGTACGCCCCAGAAAACTCAGCGTCTTTGATCCTTTCCTTAAAAGTTCTGTTCCTTCTTGATGACTCTGACTGTAATCTCTCGTCTCTCTTATTTAAATCACGCAGATTCTAAGTTAGTCTCGAGGACTGTGAGTCGCGAAGACTCGGAGAATAATTTAGTCTCGACTGTGTGCTTGCTGATGAAAAACTCTGAGGGTTTTGACGAGTTAGCGCTATTTATATGAAATGCTTATCTTAATGGTTTTATTTTGGCAATTTTTAATGGTTCTGTTTGTTCTAAATTCTAACCAAATTTATGGGCAAAGATAATTGATAAAACTGCAATTATTTTGAAGATCCCGCAGGTTATACCTTTTAATGGCGGTAATGAATTGATAAAGACTAAAAATAAAGTAATTAATAAATGAGGTCACGACCTTGTGATAAGGGTCTATGGCGTACGTGACCGAAAGCTCGCATGATAACGGCTGATGTTTAAGATACAAAGGTCTCAATAAGGGCTAGTATATAACATTAAATACCTATGTGTTGCTGTCTGGTGTTGATTGTACAACTCTAATTTTGGTATCAGTTTTAGCCCATTGATATCCGGTTGTCCAATCACATAACTGCAATTCAGGTTGTGTCGCGAAGGTTTCTTCTGTCGCTTGTTGTGACCAGCTAGTAACCATTTCTTCTGCCACCGCTAAGAAACGGGCCAACGGTATACGCTCGCGGAGGGTATTGTGGTCTTTTATAACTCTGTTAAAGGACTCGAGTGCGTTGTTGGTCGCTGGTGACACTGGTGCTGCACCCAAATGCCAGTTTGGTTTTTTTATTAGCCATTCTTTTTTAAAATATGTGACGAATGCTTTTTGGTCTTTCCATTTCTTCAAAAACAACTCTGAAGCAGCAGAAAACACTTCAAGAGATGTAGCTGATTGCAGTGCATCAATATGTGATTTCGAATATTCTTTTTTGTCGTTTGGTCCAATTTAGTGCCAATTTTCTTCTTAGCGTGAGCCCAGCACATTTTCACAATCGTTTCTTCTCCAAACACTTCACGAAATGCGTTTTGTATACTTTTCGCAGCGTCGCAAATTAGGATTTTCGGTTCAAAAGTATTAGAAAAAATGGACAAAAGATTGCTCTTTAATCCTTGAAACATCGTTTTAAAATCAGCCTTACGTTCATTTGTAGATATTGTCAGACAAATGGGGCGAAATTTTCTGTTTTTATCAGTAGTTCCCACTATCAATACCGGAAACCCCTGCCAAATCAAGTTATATGTTGCATCTGCATGCAAAATATCAGCGACAATACATTGTTTCAACAAGTTCTTTGTAGATAATACGATGCGAAAACTAGGCGGATCACTTTCCAAAATATAATAGGCTATTACAAAAACCTCGTTCTCGTTATCTGGCACATATGGCAGTAATATCAATTACCGCAATAAAACAACTTGCGATTTTCTGAACGAAAGGTTCGATACCCGAGTCGTGTATGAGTTTAAAAAAATTTCAATACAGTTTTGTAGGTTTTCGTATTCGCGACCGAAACCCTATCGCCGCGCGGCCCAGTTCGACGTCGCATCTGCGCGTCACGTCGCCTACCGCGGCGGTAGGTGACGTGACGCGCAGATGACGCTGCTGACTTTCAGGGTTTATAGCTCCAAGAAGATTTTGTCTCATCACATATTCGCGTTGTAAATAGCGCAATAGGATTTCCTGATAAATTGATTAAATTGGAAGATATTATTTTTTCAAGATTGGCGGCGCTAGTTGGCTCATATCAGGCCCTTAATATATTTAAGTTAAACAATTTTTGAATATACAATACGTGGCATAATTGCGACAAGCTAAGTAGTAGGTCACAAATATGCCAAAAACGGCCGTTTTTCGCAATTATGTGAACTACAACTTACCGAAATTGAATCACGGTATAAATAAGTATTTAAAAAATAGTATTTATCGTAATAAAGGTAGTGTAGTGGCAGTAGGTTTAGCTCATTTGTGTTTTTTAAGTAGCATTAAGTGCTGTGGATTTTGTAATAATCAATAATAATAATAAAAAGTACATAGCTTGGCTCATGTAAGGCCCTTAATGGCTTTGACAGTGAATGCATCTTTGACAAAGCTCTATTCTCAAGAAAGTCTGCATTTTTTCTTAGCCCTGTGTACACTGATGAGGAGCGTAACTCCTGGATATAGAGTCGATGTTTATCTGTAAAGCAATAATTACATAAGCCTTTGATACTTAACTTTAATAAATAAAAAATAACTGCTTAAAAAGAGATTTATTTAGAGAGTTACTTACTAGGTGTCCAGAACCGCTCCGCTAACCGTGTTTATGCCTATTATACCTCACTTCAGATTTATACTTCAACAAATAACCAAACGATTTTCTTGTGTAGTTATCCGTAAACGTCAACAAAAACTTCGCACCTTGCAGCAATTATACGATTCCGTGCAGACGCCACAGCCGTAGAACCCTTCTGGAGACTCTGTACGTACAGCCCATTATTCTTGGAAACTTTAATTTAAGAACTTTAAATCTAAGAATTAGGACACAAACAAACAAAGTAAACTTCTAACAAAATAATTAACAGCTGACAATGCTACATAACATGTTAGTGGTAGCCCTGGAATGCCGGCTTGGCCCCCCTCACCCCGCGAATCTCACATAAACGCAGTCGGAGGGAGGGGGGACAGGACGTCAGTGCAGTGGCGGTCTGGAAGAAATATTTAAATGGAAACCCATGGTCGCTAAGGCTGTACCCACCCCTATATCCGGGGTGCACGTGCCCATAGTGACGGCGCATAATGCGATTTTTAAGAAATCGGCCACATAACAAACACTGATAGCCAAGAGGCTCTTCCCTTGGGCGCGGGGTTCTTAGCACTGGGGAAGGAGATCGTGAGCCTAGTAGTGCCATCAGAAGCGGACCCAGGTCGGCCAGTAGACTCGACTCTGGGCCCTGTGGCGGCCAAAATGCGGGCATCAGCGCTGGGCAGGAGGGACGGTGAGTCTGGTCCGACCTCGACATGATCGCCGACCCGGCGACCGACCTCTGAGCCTCCGGGGTGCCGGAGCCGCTCTTCGCTTTGGACGAGCTGGCTGGCCCGGGGGCGGACGTGGATCCTGTTTGGGAGCCGGGCTCGGACCCCAAAAGCCATTAACATATTGAAAGCATGTAGTTTTCAAGGTCTAACAAATGCGGGCCAGGGCTCGCTGATTGATCATCCTGGTCTTTTCCATCAACACAGTCCCAAAAGGATTAACAACATTTTCATTGAAAATTTCCGTGTGTTAAAATTCGTCATTCCCTCCAGCTTCTCCAAATTGAATAAAAAAATATTTATTGTTCTAGTGCACTGCGCTTCTTGTCATTGATTTTACCAAAACAAAACAGTGTGAAATCTTTTCCATTTTGTATTCAACAACTACACAATCGTCTATGTCGTTATATTAATTCAATTCCTTCTACATGTTAATGTTATTGTAAATCTATGTTGATTAAAGAGGTACCCTTCTAGATTTGAGATGAGCAAAGTCACTAATCACTTCTTCAAAATCTATGTTTTTGAGCATATCACATTCTATGGACATCAACGACAAACAGGTTTATCTTTCTTGAAGCATTGTACTTCTTAATTCATTTTCGCCGTCCCGTACGAAAACGTGTGTACATGTACGTAAATCTGGATGTACAAAGCACGCGAGCTACCATGTGATGATGTAAATGGCCTATAACCATGTATCGTGTCGCGAATCTGTTGTACAGTGTTGCGCGTGTCACTTACCCTATGATTCGAAAAAATCGCCTGGTAACCTTAATGTTTTACCAAATGTTATCTCCGCAGCACTGACGCTATTAGAGCTGCACGTAGACCTAACATTACCGTAGGTAGTTCCCCTACCCATGATTTGCTACTCAATCTAGCAGTTATTGCTGATTTCAATGACCGATTCCAGCGCTCTGCCATTCAGTTGGGCGTTGTTCTGCGGGTGGTAGGGGGTGTTCAAATTACTTTCAAAATTCGACCTTGATCACTTGTAACCTTAACTGGAGATCCGTAGTATCTACATACAACAACATTGTCGGTCAGCGGTCCGATCAGGGAAACCGGTCAGCGGTCCTGTTGGTAACCATGATACGACACAATGGTATACTTTCGAGAGAGACACGTTTTTCTCGGCGCTAATTTCTTCCGTCACTTCTGAAAATAGTTCCAGGATTGGTACAGCGGCCGCAATAACATTCCAATTGTTATCATTGAGTGAGTGACAAGTCACTTCGCATTATCGCAGTCGCTGCAACAACGGCATCCTTGATCTTTAAAATTCGCGACATGTAATAAGTGGATTTCCGTCGAGTCGCGACATCTTGCTTTAATTTCAGGTCAGGCTGATTCATTTGCGTTTGCAGTTCCTTAAGTTTTTGCTGGGCATGCGCACTTCTCTTGTAATATTCCACAAGAGTACTATCCAGACTGTGTCAGTTAAGTGGGTTAACGCCTCATTGACTACTAGATTCAAAGTGTGAGCAAAACATGGAATTTGGCGCCAGTGTCCTTCTCGTATGGCAGCTGTTATATTTGCCGCGTTATCTCTGGCAATCGCGGTAATCTTGTAATCCACTTTCCATTCGATTGCCGCATTTATAATAAACTCACACAGATTGGCGCTGGTGTGTCTCTCGGCGTACTCGACACAATTTATGAGTACAGACTCTAATTTAGTTTCTTTTTCAGAGGATGTTATAAAATGAGCTGTCATGGCCAAATAACTTTCATTGACGACTGACGTCCATCCATCTATAGTCAAACAGACCGCAGTCGTCGCGATCAACTTTGTTTGTACCGTCAAACGTGGCAACTTTACCACATTTTTGCGCAAAAACTATAATATAATCTATACAAAAGAATTTACTTAGAATGTCTTAAATTGTATACGATAATCATACACCCAGGATTTGATTTTTCTAACAACTTGTTTAAAGTACCCAACAAAGAATATTCTAGAGAGAAAAAACAAACACTGGTAAAATTGACACTTGTTTGGCATCTTTACCTACTTACCTAGTTTTCATAGAATTGTATATGCTATTCGGAAGATAGGTAAAGTTGCCATATGATTCCGCATGATTTTCATACAAATAATTTGCGTAAGATAGGGCTGTCGCAAAAACTTCACAACTAGTTACAGGAAAACGTTTATTTATTAAAATTTTACTTTTAAAACAATTCGTAAACTTAGTTAGACATTTGTCTTATAGCTAATTTAGCTTTGGTTTGATTAAAATGTCATCGAGTATAGAAATTAAATTAAGTAAATCAGTGAAAGTAAATATTATCCTCGTCATTGCACAGCACAAATTTGTCTGGTATTTCTGGTATTTCCAACAATTTGATTAATTTCACAATTGAATCTTTCGGCACTTCGTAATCTACGTCTGCACGTTTGGGTTTCTCAAATATGATGTCATCTTTATTGCGTTTAGTTTTAAAATAGGATATTTCGTAAGAAGCATTTAAATTATTTACACTTTTAATAACTCCAACATAATATTTCCAAGATTTTCTTGAATAGTATCTAGCTAATATCGTGTCTGCAATGTTGAAAGATAATATTTTCTGATTAGTTTCATTCAGTTGTTTTGTTTCTACATTTAAGCAGTCCAATTTCTCTTCTCCGTGCGCGTTTATTAGTATTTCCCCTAACTCCTTCGTTCCTTCTTTCATCATGCAGTCTTTGTTCTCTTTGGTAACGTGTTCTTTCACGTCTTTATTTTCGTCTTTGAGAATCCCTTGTACTTCATTATTAATCAAAAGTTGCTCATCAGCCTTATGCAATTTTTGTTTTTTAACTATTGAACTGTCAATTTCTTCTTCTTCTCCATGTACGTCGTACTGTCTTTTCTTTAAGTTCTTGTTTTTTTCTGTCAGCAAACACGCTTTATCCTCAACTGCTACGTCTTGTATTATTACCTCTATTTTTTCCTCTTTGTCAGTCTTGTTTACTATCGTATTTTTTAATACAACCCGTTTCTCAGTCTTTTTCTCTTTTTGGTCTGTATCTGTAGCGTAATTCAAATTTTCTTCGCCATGTATGTCATTTATCTGTTCCTTCAGATTCTCTTTTTCTTCTTCTAACAAGTACTCTTCGTCCAAATTAGCATTGCTATTTACCTTCCTTACATCTACATTTTTGTCGCGAATATCTAATTGTTCGTTTCTTCGCGCAATTTCTTCCCATATCTCTGCTTCTATCATATCGACCCTCGCACTTGTTTCTTTTTTTTCATCAGATTCAAACGCTATACCTAAATCACAGTAGGTTGCATCACTATTGTCTTCTAAATCAACTGCTTCTAAATCACTATCGCTGTGTTCACTAATTTCGATATCTTCACTAGTTGTTGAACCACTTTGTAATTTTGTTACTCTTTTGGCTGGTTTCTTGCTTTTCTTATTTAGCGGTTTTCTGCTAACTTTGCGTCCGTTATTTTGTTTTGTAGAAGAATTTGGTCTTTTGTCTTCTAAATTTTGAGTTTCTGACTGACCCTTTCAGTCGACCTGTTCTAATTCGGTTTTTATTTTGTTATTGTTCATTGTCGTGAGCAGCCGTGAGCCGGCGGCCGAGTGCGCGGCGCTAGCGGCGGCCCCGGTCACCAGCGCGCAGCCGGTTATGTAGTGGTCAGCTATAGCTATATGTATGACGGCCGTACGTACCGAGCGGCAACCGACCGCCCGCGTAAAAATATGATCAATACAACTTTTTGTGATAATTTCTCCCTTTTTTCGACTCTCGTATATTGATTTATACCACAGTCTAGACCTAATTCACAAAGCTTATTTAAATACATAGATCTACAGCTATTTACTTTTTTCAGGTCGATATTCATATCTCCCATTAGTAATATTTTATGTTTATCTGCAATTCTATTTAATGTAGTGCTCAGCTCTTCTATATAGGCGTTTTTACACAAGTCGGGCGGCCGGTAGGCGGCGCACACACATATTTTGTCTTTACGGTTAAGTTCTACGTATCCACATAATGATTCAAATATGAGGTAGGAGTGGGAATCAATGTAAATGGGATGTTCTTATGTACATATAAAATAATTCCACCGCCCTTGCGATGCTTGCGTAATTTGGTAAACATAACATAATCCGGCAGTTCAAACAGTGATTTGCATGTATCGTTTATGTTGACTTCTGTTAATATTATTATATCAATTATATTGTTACTATGCGATACTATATACTCTAATTGTGAAAAATTCAACAGCATTGATCTTATGTTTACGTGTAGTGATAAAAGGCGTTGTGATCCTGCTGGAAGTGAATCAACATAATCGTTCCAACAATCAAAGTTACTTTCATCTGAGTTAGGGGTGTCATCCATTTGGAGACATTATTAAAATATTCAGGCTTAAATATATCATTATAAAGATAAAGTGTATGGTATCAGTCTGTTTTGGATGCCGAAATCCAGTGTTCAATATCACTCACCGACCTAATTTGGTGTGTCTTACCGCCGTCTTCTTTTTTGATAAGAATACAGCCTCTCCTGCACCACACATATTTAAATAGATTGGATTCCTTTAGGTCAGATTTTGCCCTCCATAGTAGATACGCGTTCCCAGGCGTAAGAGCCTCTCTCATAAAAATCCTACCTTCTTCTTGCCTTCCAATATCCTGGCCCGTCAGCGTCATGGTTTTAGAGCTGTCCAGCCAGCTGTCTCGGATTCCCTCACGCGTGGTAGACGAGTTTCTTTTCTGGCCGGCCGGCGCCTTGCTCGTCTTTCTGTAGACCTGGATGACGTCTTTGGTATTCTGTTTTATTTTCTCTGCAATTTCTTCTACGATGTTCTTCAAGTTTTCGCCTTCAGTCTTTTGCAGTCTAGCCACGTTTGACGGTACCACGACATTAATAATAAGTGAAAATACCATGGTTTGCAATAAATATAAATGAATAAATTTAAAAAATGAAACATTAAAATTTACTAAGAACCTATTTATTTAATCATCGTCAAATGAGAAATCTGTTTCTAAGTATTCAATTCCTTCAAATGGCACTTCTTCTGAGATCGTCAGAGAGAAAGTCTGATTCCAATAATTCTGGGTTGTCTTCATATTCGTTTTCAGTTTCGCTATCACTTTGCCGAACATTTATTATAAATGGACGCAACTCATCTAGTAATCTGTCATCCTCTCTGTGTTTATTTTCTAACTTTATCACGTGATCGGCACATTTTTGCCAATCATCAGGCGTTATTGCGGCGAATGCCTGTTCAATTTTTTGAAACATTTCCTGTGCTGAGCTTCTAACATTGAGACTCGCTACCTTTCGTTTTGCCAAACTCCAAATGAGCTCAATCGAATTTAGGTGACAATGGTAGGGCGGTAGTCTTAACACTTCATGTCCATTTTGCTGTAACAATTCGTCTATATAGTACACAGGATCGGGCTTATGTCGTTTCACCAAGCACAAAAGCTCTGCTCTGGTGAATGCTTCATCCCAAGCAATGTCTCTGGACGTGAGCCAATTTCTAATGTCTTGTTTTAATGAAGACGTAGTTGGGGATTTATTTGTTTGTATTGTATGGTAACTAGCGTTATCCATAACAATAACGCTAGGAGTGTTCAAATTTGGTAGGAGCTTTTCTTTAACCCACTTGGAAAAGTTATTAGCGTTCATGTCGTCGTGGTAATCTGCTGATTTAGATTTGCTACTAAAAACCAAAAGACCATTATTGACAAACCCATGTTCTGAACCAGCGTGGACTACAACGAAGCGTTTTCCTTTTGAGATTTTTTCTACCACTCCGGTTGTAGAGGGGCCTTGCCAGCTTTTTTTGGGCTTATAATTTAAATGTACATAAGTTTCATCGATATACACAATTGTTTTTTTTGTGCTGTAGGTAAATTTCTATATGATGTAATTTTTCTAATGTATTTATGTCTCATCGCTGCTATTTCATTCTTTTCCATAAGTAAAGTCCTTTCTTCTTTATTTTTTTTAAACTGATATCCCATTTCGTGTAAAATTTTTCGAAGAGTTTCAGCGCAACCATCAAAATTAATGGATTCTTTCAATTCTCTGTGCAATTTCGAGATTGTTGGTACTTCGTTCCTAGTAATATAAAACTGGTTTATTAAATTGCGAATAGCACCTTTATCAAAGTCATCGATATTCACTTTAGTTGCACGAGATTTACGCTTCTTTCCTGGAGTTCTCCATATGCTGTCATTTGTTTTCCCTTCCTTTTTTATTTGTCTGATGGTTCTTACACTTATACCTGTACAAAAAAACACAATAAGTATACCGAGACCTATATTAGAAATTGACATAAATAAATTGGAAAGCATAGCCGCTACTAACACTACCTGGGTAGTGCGCGAGCGGCGTGAACTCATTATCGAATGGCTTTACATATATTTTCTAACGCACCCTAAATCCGGGTAACTGTAACGTAACTTTTGGGTATCTAGTTACTTACCAGTCATAAAACTAATTTTCTTAATAAATAGACTTTCTGATGAATCATTTAATTGTTCTAGATCCGTTAGTTTTTGAATAGCATTCTGTATGACGATTTTTTGTTCTCCTGCAATTCCACCTGAAAATGACACTTTAAATTTAGAAAAGATAAAATCTCGTTAATTATTAAACAATACGAAAAATAATTTGTAAGTATCACGAAGAGTTGATCCACTTACATGTTGATGTTATAATATCACGTAAACATTCTTGTTTTTGTTTACGATCGGACTCCAACGCTTCTTTAAATCGCTCAAAACTACTGATCATATTAAAAACTAATTTCCTCACTTCACTTTTTATAGTTTTTACCATTTTTAACCAGAAGATTTAGATAAAACACGATAATAATCTCAAATTCTCAGAGTGGAATGACAGCAAATGACAGTTCATAGAAGGTTGCCACAGTAAGTTTTTTTTGGGGTTGCCACTTAATTGTTCTGCAGACTTAGCGTTGGAGGACTCTATATCTCTGCTAATATTTTGACCTTTATTCGGGCATCCTTCAGTAGGTACATGTTTCTCAACCCTTTTCACATTTTCTTCTAGAGCGGCAGTAACGGGGCCGCCCGAGCGAGGGTCGTCTTCAATGCTATCTCAGCCTCTTTTAAATTCACTTGACCATTTTTGAACTGTAGATAATGAAGGCGTAGAATCCTGGTAAACAGCCAAGTAGTGAGGAATTGTCTGTTCTGGGTCCACAGTAGGTATGAATCTTTTTTATCTTTAGTAATGTGAGCAAGTTAATTTTTGTTTTTTAGTATTATGTGGGTGTTGGTATGTGTGTGGGACTGTGTCGAGGTGCGTCCTATTAATAAATGTATTTGATTGCAATACGCTGACTTCTATATTGTATTTGTTGGATTTTCTACTAAAACTGACCTCAAACACTCTTGCTTCTCCATATTATTTTTCTTCCTCTACTTGTCGAACTTATTTAGATCTGCATAACTTAGCAAAGTGTCCGGTTATTACAATTAAAAATTTTACTAGGTTCACAACCAAACCATGCAAAATAGTATACCTAAGTAAGTCGCGCGCCAAGCCGAGCGGTTTGGCGCGCGACGACGGCAAGAGACCCGACGGGATGACGCTCGTGCCCTGGAAGATGGGACGGCCCCTAGTATGGGAAGCCACCTGCGTGGATACCCTGGCGCCGTCCCATCTTCCAGCAACATCATGAAAGGCCGGCGCTGCAGCAGCTACCGCAGAGGCAACTAAACGGCGCAAATATGCAGGTCTCAGTGGAGACTGCATATTTGTGCCGTTTGGTGTGGAGACCCTGGGACCGTGGGGACCAGGCGCACACAACATCCACAAAGAGATCTGTGCGCCTGGTGGATGTGTCTAATGACCAGAGGGCTGGCGCGTACCTCGCGCAACGCATTAGCCTCGCAATCCAGCGAGGCAATGCAGCCAGCCTTCTGGGGACACTCCCCGCGGTCGGTGATTTAGGGCAAATTTTTTATTTATAGTTTTTATTTGTATATTTACTGTTTCTTTAATATACCTACTTACAATTAAAATAATTAAATTTTAATGCCAAGAAAAGATTTTAATATTAAACCAAATGTTATTCAAATATCTATTATTAATTTTAAATTACAATTTAATCAACTATAATCCACTGTTTCTACGACAGAGTCGCTACACATCACTAATAATTGATGAAATAAGGTATCTGTAACTACAATAATCAAAATCTTGTGTAGCCACCTTCAGCGTTTATAACATCTTGCAACCTTTCCCGCATTGACGAAACCATGTTGTTACAGACATTGTTGCCTCTAAAACTATTCCATATCTCGTGGACGTGTCTGGCCAAAGCTTCACTGCTTCTAGCTTGGTTACTGTCCCAATCTTGAACCATCAGCCCCCACAGGTTCTCAATGGGATTGAGGTCTGGGCTTTTTGGAGGCCACGGTAACAAGTTCACCAAATTTTGGTTGCGATTGAACCAGGCTTGAGTAAATCGCGAATTATGGACACCTGAATTGTCCTGCATAAAAGTAATCGGCGTCAATTCGGGAAAGTATACCTCCATACTAGGCACTAAAACTTCATCTAAAATGCTCGTATATTGTTGGCTATTCATTCGGCCACTGACCTCGGTTAATTCACCGGGTCCACTAGCTGCCATCCAGCCCCAAACACCGAAACTTATCCGACCACTTCTTCTAGACGGCAGTATATTTCTTTCCAAATATCAAGTGTTATTAGGCCGCCATAAAGACAAACGTCCATCAGCAGATGAAACAAACACTTTTTCATCAGATAAAATGACTCTGCTAAAATCATAGTCGAGATAATCTCGAGCAAATTGTAACCGCTGTTGTTTATGGCGTGCATTTAAAATTGGTTTTCGCGCCGGAACTCTGTGACGTATGCCAGCCGTGTTTAGACGACGTCGAATTGTTGAAGACGACACGTGATATGTAGACGCTATTTCCTGAATTCTTACAAATCCATTATTAAGCACCCTGTTTACGATCTGCCTGTCCTGCGCCGAGGAGGTGTTTCGTGGACGTCCACTACTTTTATGACTAATAATGCCACCTTCATCTCGCCACCGCTTAAGCCATAAATATACGGTTTTTCTCTGAAAAAAATAATATCCTTAGACATTTTACGCTGCGCCATCTAGTCACAAAGAGTGACTTGTTCACAGTGTTTGACAGTGTTCAAGTCGAGAAATTGAAACACTCGTTTTCCTTACTCCTTTACTTAAACCAGGACAGCTCCTGAAATACGGGTGTAATTTAAATGAATATGGTTTTAATTTAAAGTTTACAGTACAGCCTTTAATATGGTACCATTTTCATTCATCTTCATTAGTCAATTAGTTCTTAAGATCGCTCGTAGCAAATCATACCCGCCACCAGGCAGTCGTATACACCGCCTCCTGCGGCGTCTCCCGCCTTGCGAGCTCACGCTTCCAATCAGTCTAATACCATCACAAATGATTTAGAGATTCCCCCAAGTGCTGTCAATACAGAGGCCGCCGGCACAGGCGAGCGAGACGCTGAGGAGTGGGGCGATGCGATTGATGATCAGTTAGCTGTGGGTGGGGTGGATGGTGCCCCCGGCAGCGCGGAAACCGAACGTCAAACTAATGATAACGATCCGGTGTCACACAATGCCGGTTTGATGATCGGTCGCCGCCAACTTAGACCTAGGGCTAAGGATTTAGATTATAAGAAGTTATGTTAATTTGTTTTCATTTTGTTGTCGTCAAGTTTGCAAATTAAAGAGGGAAAATTGGTGTATATCTATACATATGGTGTACGCGCGCCGGCCACACGGCCAGCTGATCCTCAGTAATAAACCGGCTTTCTAACGCAATCGTTGTTTCTATTATACCTATCTGCATACATCTCACTGCTCCATCAACGCTGTAAGCATATGACTCGCAGCATTCCAGACAGAAGCATTCTTCTTCTTCAGAACTCGAGCTCCTATCTTTTTCTTGTAAAACCTTTCTTTTCACTTGTTTATTTGTATTTGTATTTTTGTCTTGTAAAACCTTTCTTTTTACTTGTTTATTTTTATTTGTATCTTTGACATGCAAAATCTTTTTTTTCACTTGTTTATTTTTCTTTATGACAGCATTTTTACGAGAGACCATTTTCTTCTTCTTTTCGACAACGCTTCCTTTTCGGGTGTGTCTGTTAATATAGCTGCCTTTCGTCGTTTCCTGTTGGTAACTATACGAGCTGCAGCCCGAGGGAAAGGCCTTTTGAATTCCGGAGAAAATGTTGATAGCAGAGCAAACAAGGATGAAGCTGACGTTGATGGCTGAGGCTCAATGTTTAAAGATGGAACTGTTGTTAATGGCAGAGATCCTTTTTCAACAGCAGCTGTAGAAGACAACAATAGAGAACTGAGGCTTTACTGTAGACAGACTTGTCTAACAAAGTTGCCGCTCAGTAACCCATCCCGATCTTGTTATTGGTAACCATTGGTTACTAAGCGGCAACGTTAGATCTTCCTCGGCTCGTTTTTTGAATCTGCATAATATTACTGTAAAACCAACTATGTGTAGTAGGACATAAGGTGCACTTTGAAATTATCAATAAAAGTTACTACTTCATCCTTTACTGTTAAGTATAAAAAATCCTTGCTGTGTACATAAGAGAAATAGCACGGGCAGCCTGGCGCAACTGCCTTGAAAAAAGTGATCTATGATATTCACAGTCTGATAGCGCTGTCTAGCTTTAACAGCTTTTTGGACAGTATCTAGCTCTATGCTATTTTAACATGGTCGTCATTTTTTGTTACATACATATTCACAGCCTATTCCACTTGAAACTTCAATGGAAAATTCACAGCTTATTTTGTATGGAACTTCAACGCAAAATTCACAGCCTATTCCGTATGGAACTTTAATGCAAAATTCGCAGCTTATTCGGTATGGAACTTCAACGCAAAATTCACAGCCTATTCCATATGGAAATTCAATGCAAAATTTATAACCGGTGCAGCAGGAAACAATACAATTAGTGGAGGAAGAGGCCACAGTTCAAATAATTAGCACTGCCCATATAGCAATTTTCAGTCGCAGAATTTTCAAGCAGTCACAACCGATTGATATATTCTAATGGAAATTCGATAGGCTTATCATCACACCGGGGGGCAGAAGTACCTTTTAATAAAAGGTTATGTATACTATCTAACTGCACTTGTATCATTGAAAAATTTCTCTGTACGTTTTGTTCAACTGAAAAAAAACATATAGATATAGAAATTTACTTTATTTATTAAGGTACAATATAAAATAAAAAGAAACAATCAATTTAAAAAAAAAAAAAAAACCTAATATAAACTATTTGTAAAAAAAATTAGGTGCAGGAATAGTACCCAAGACACTGGCAGCGTTACCTCGCTGGATCGCTATGCTAATCCGTTGCGCGAGGTAGCTGCCAGCTCTTGGGTCACCAGTGGCATCTACTACTCGTTTGCTAACCTCTTTGTATAATGACCAAGCGCCGGGACCCCACGGGCCGAGGGTCTCGACACCAAAAGCAACAAAGTTGTAAAGGGTGTCGAGACCCCTGTATTTTAGAGCTTTACTTTTCTCGGCCGCCTCGGCCGCCGCGCCAGCCTTTCTGGTAGTGCTCCGTATGTGGGACGGAGCCAGCGTGTCTACGCATGTAGCGTCCCACACCAGAGCACGCCCCATCTTCCATGGGATGAGCGACATTCCGTCCGGTCTCTTGCCATCGTCACGTACGATACCGTTCGGCTCGAGAAGAGCCGGCACGTTGGCGGTGGCAAGAGAGCGGCGCAGAATGTCGTTCAAAGCGGCATGGCGGGAGAAGCGGCCGGCGCTCTTTTGACAGGACAGCCCGTGGTGGCTATATAATAGATATAGAATATATATTATTGGTAAGTTTGAATAGTTATCCATTACAAAATAATATTATCTCCAAACTTATTCATTCTCGTAACTACAAAATAATCTGTCAAACGATACATGTAATGAAATGTGGTACTTACGATTATTGAATCTCTGAATATTTTCTTTCAGGGTTTTATTTTCAGTTGCTAACTCAGTATTTTCTGTTATAATTTGTATCAAATCGTTATAGCCTATGGTGACAGAACCTGTACTTTGAGGATCAGAACTGTCACCGGTATTCTGAACTGTTGTTTTTGTATTTGTATCAGCTACAATATTCTCCATATTCTGTAAGTTCTCAGTTGGTATAGATTTTATAGCATCAACCGCACTCGTATTTGTAATATTCTCGTAATCGATGTTACCCCCACTATTCGTTGCAGTACAATACTGCATCATATCATTAGCCAGGCATTTTTCTGGATAACTGTTACTAGACGTTTTCTCTTCAATAATTTCAATATCTGCATTGGAATTCAATAATTCTTCTTCAACCATATTTAAAGTTGGGTGCTTCCTCTTTAAGTCACGATTTTTATTGTAGCTGTAAACAAATATTGCAATTTAACCTAAAAATTAAATGGTTACCTTATTCTAAGCCTCAATTTGAGAGAGGCAACTTATTTGCGGCGCGCATTTCTATATACAGCACTTCCTGTCCATCAACCTGACCAATCCAGCAGCTAGGAACCGGGGGCGACGTCGCGGCAATATACGATAACTACAAACACATAAAATATATTATATAATATAACACACATATGGTCTTAAAAGAAGTAAGTACCTACCTAAAATAACAACAAAAGCTAACTATACCCACGGTATAATATATACGGTATGAAAGATCATAATTAACTTACTTTTCTTCATCCTCAGTGTCGTCAAATTTCGAATACAATTCCTCCAATTTTAACCCTTCCACAAAAGTTGTTGCGTGTGCTTTTATTTTGCAGTTAATTTTTTCCCAGCTATTTGAAGGTATGCTATTAGCATCTCTTCTCAGGGTTTCTAATTCGCTATTTTTTCTTGTCCTTGGCCAATACAAAATAGAATCCTTAACCCATGTACTGGGCACAAGAGAAATTAGCTCCGAAGTACCTTCTTTGGTCAATACAATGCAGTAAGGCATTTTGCTTTGCGAAGCGCTGAAATAAATATGTACCATGATCCATTTTGTAAAATCAGTAACTTTGTTACTGGTTTTTGTCACATGTCGACACTGTGTAGTAACTACTTATTACTACACTGTGTCGACATGTGACAAAAACCAGTAACAAAGTTACTGATTTTACAATAACCGTGTTACAGGTTTACAACCACAATACATAACCATACATTTTATTAATTTATTGCATATTAAACGAATAACAATTTAATCTTGGTAAGAAAACGTGTCCTTAATATCCAATTTTGGTATTTTTCTCTAGAATAAGCTATCAAACATTTTAAAATTCTAGTTTAGATCAAAAACAAAATGTACCGTATTTGTCTATATTTTATTGTCTTACGTTTTTTTCCAAATAGAGGTAGCGAGTTGATAAAATACAACGTTTTAATGAAATCACACGAAACAGTTTTTTTCCCACTACATAGGACTACAAATGAACTATTATTACAAAATATTAACACGTACTTACCAATGTTCAATGGCGTTAGCGAAGAAGCGACGATCACATAATCTCTTTTCTTTAATGTTTTGTTAATGTCATGTCACCAAAGAACGAGCGAACAGACAGACTCAAAGAGTGAATGATTTGAATGATTGGTGTGATTTCTAGTCGAAAAGTAGAAACAATCGTTACCACACAACCACGTAACTGCGCGATCGAATGTTACCGTGTCGGGACTTCCCCACTTTTAGTCGCGGCGACGGAATAATGTCGACTCGTTAACCAAAAAATGTTACCAGTGTGAATCTGTTACTACAAATTTGTGTCGACTTGTTTCGTAACGGCTACCTAAAATTGTTATATGGGTGACAAATTTGATACCATCAATCTCTAATTTTAAATGAACTCCGCTTAATAATCGATAAGCAGAACAAATTTGCAGTAAAATTGGCGTCTTTATCGGTACAATTAGACGAAACTAATAAGAACATCATAGAATTACAACAGGAACGTAATGTTACATTACTGTAAGACGCGTCTTTAGAAGAAAGAGAAAGTTTTAGCCTGAAACCTTATTTTTCACTTCTTTAGCTTTTTTCTTTTTTTCTAACTCTTCGGCTTCTCTTCGTATTTCCTCCTTCTCTGGGGTATCTGTATAAATAGCTGTTTTTCCTCTTTTTTTCCACGTGTTGTCGTTTTACGTGGCGGAGCCTTTGGAAGTGGGCGCTTTCCGGGGAAAAGGCATGTACAGTAAAGTTTTCTCCTTTGGAAGAAGACGCTTGGGAGAGGACCGAAGGTCCGCTGAGACTTGCTGCTCTTGAAGAAGACGGTTGGGAAAGGCTCACAGGTACAGTAGTTGAACATGTATTTGTAATTTGCCAAAGTGACTTTCTGTAAGCTGGAAATCTTGGTATCATTTCTGGAGATTCTTCCGAAAAATTGGGTAATTCAGGTGAGTATTTTTGTGGGGTGCTTTGATGTTGCTCTTCTATAGTCCAAGGATCTACTGGTAATGGGAGGTCAGACATGTTGTCGCTTTCCAAGGTTGCAACTTCTTCGCTCTGCCTAGAAACCAACACATGGTCCGGCCAGCATAGATCGTTTTTGTGGGGTACTTTGATGCGGCTCTTCTATAGCTGAGGGAACTGTTGGCTTTCCAAGGTTGCAACTTCTTCGCTCTGCCTAGAAACCAACACATGGTCCGGCCAGCATAGATCGTTTTTGTGGGGTACTTTGATGCGGCTCTTCTATAGCTGAGGAAACTGTTGGCTTTCCAAGGTTGCAACTTCTTCACTCTGCCTAGAAACCAACACATGGTCCGGCCAGCATAGATTGTTTTTGTGGGGTACTTTGATGCGGCTCTTCTATAGCTGAGGGAACTGTTGGCAATGGGAGGTCACCCATGTTTTGACTTTTCAAGGCTATGCCTTCTTCACTCTGTATAGAGGGCACTATATTTTCAGGCATGGGTCGGTCCGTAACGGACGATGACACAAAATCATCGTCATTAAATATATCAGGGTTTATAGGATAAATCCCGGTGCATCGGAATCCAGCTTGGATATTTCGTGGTGTGAAGACCAGAGGAAACGATGTGGTAACAATCGACGGATTGTCATTATCTGACTAGGATTATTTCTCATCCAGCAAGCAGTGTTGACATGTTTCTTGAGAGGGCCGAATGCGGAACGGTCTAGTGGCTGCATCTGTGGGTGTGGAAAGCCAGGACATTTTATAAAGGACTGTAAGTAAAATAGTAATAATAGTAAAGGTGATACCTCAAGGGCTTACTGTGGGGTAAGCGATGTAGATGAGAATAGGTTGATCTTGGACACAGGGGCAAGCGCGCATATGTGTGGTTGTAGCCTCCTGAGATCCAAGGTTTAAATTAAGTTAACACAGCCAAGTTCTTAATAATCATATTAATCTTTATGTTATTAATGATAATCGAACCATCCATAACACGTAATAGGTATCTCTAGAGTAATGGCGTAGGAATAATGCTAATTATTTGCTCAAATGCAATATACGATACATCATTCGGTTCTAATTTAAAAAATTTGGCACTACGAGGCATGCCTTTTAAGTTTTGTCGTTTGAAGAGAAAAAAACAACTATAACCTTATAGTAAGTTTTATTGTTTTTCAAAGTATTCACCACGAAGTTTAATACACTTTTCCATTCGCTCGAACCAGTTATTATAACATTTATTCCACTCCAAAGTGGGGGTGTTCAAAATGGCTGACTTGAAAGCGTCGACCGCTTCTTCACCGCACAGGAACCTTTGACCACGAAGAGTTTTCTTAATTTTAGAAAATGTAAAGAAATCGTTAGGGCTTAGGTCAGGACTGTATGGAGGATGGTCAAGAATTTCTACGTTTTCCTGCTTCAAATACTCAATCGTTTGACGAGCGGTGTGTGAGCTTGCGTTGTCATGGTGCAGGATGATGCGTCGCTTTGGGCTAGATTTCCGAAGTTCGGCGATGACTTGTGGTAAACAAAGTGTGGTATACCACTCCGCATTAACCGTTCTACGATCTTCAAGTGAAATCGTCGCAACATGACCGGTTTTCGCCACGAACGTAGCCACCATCTTCTTTGAAGTGCTTCGAGAGCGAACAACTTTAGTCGGCTTTGGCTCGTCTTGGAAAACCCAGACTGTGGATTGTTGTTTGGAATCAGGATCGTAGGCATAGATCCAAGATTCGTCACCACTGATGATGTCGTAGACGTGATTTGACTCTCCTCGGTTGAACCTATGAAGAGTTTTCTTACACCATCTGACGCGGGCCGCCTTATGATCGTCGGAAAGCAAATGCGGGATCCAACGGCAAACTAGTTTTCTCACACCAAGCGCCTCATGCAATATCTTTTGAATGGTTGTCCCTGAGATGCCTAATAACGCCCCTATCTCTCGATATGTCACATGACGATCTTCGAGGATTGGTTGTCTCACAGCAACGATGTTATCTTCAGTGAAGGCGGATTTTGGACGTCCTTCGCGAGATTTGTCACTAAGTGTGGTATGTCCACGCTGGAATTCCAAATACCAGCGTTCGATGGTCCGCAGACATGGGACTTCATCATGGAATACAGATGTTAACTGTTCGAAACACTGAAGTCGCGTTAGGCCTCTTCGAAAGTTATAGAAAATTATTGCACGGACATTTTCCTTAGTAAGATTCATTTTCGTAGTGACCTGACAGATTCAAACCAGCGCTGTGACTAAACAATTGCATTAATCCTAATGCTTTCAATTGTATTGATAGTCGTAATTCCAACAAATTTGAATTTTGAACAATTCTAAATTAAAAATTGGCGGCAAATATGCAAACGACAGAACTTAGAAGGCATGCCTCGTATTACGCACCAAACTCAAGAAAGTTACTAGGATTTCTCCATCATCTTTATCGACACGTGTCTGACAGGTGGCAACATATCTGTAATTTTTGTCATTTTTCTTTTGAGTAGGTACTTTAATTAGTAAAAATGTTGCGGGGATATTAAATGAAACTAGGTGTTGCATGGTGCGCGGGCCGCGCGCGGCCCGCGAGACGGCTTTGTTTTCGTGTTGTAGGCGCCGCAACTAAATAAACATTATCCGGATTGTTCGCTGTGCAAATAATTCGTGCAAGCCATCCACTAATTATATCAAGCACCGCCCGAAAGTTGCAAGTTCAAATCTCTGTGAAAAACATTTATTTCGTAAAGAGTTTGCTCATTTAAAGTAGGTTATTGTTGTGATTTTTAAATCAAGCAACGCTCGAAATGCCCGTATGCCAGAAACTTAAAAAAAGTTTTCAAAAGCCAAACGTTGCTAGTTGTACACAATTTCCATAACTTTGTTCATAATTCGAAAGGCAAGGGCATCTTTTTCTTTGGTAGCGTGGGGACGCTCCGGGCTTCGCCCTACGCGGAGCTCGGCCTATGGCCTCGCAGCCCGGCTCGGCCTTCGGCCTCGCAAAAGTTACTTGGAAGGTAGGGAGTTTTTTCTGCTTGGCAAGGGGACGCTTCGGGCTTCGCCCTACGCGGAGCTCGGCCTATGGCCTCGCAGGCCGGCTCGGCCTTCGGCCTCGCAAAAATTACTTGGAAGGTGGGGAGTTTTTTCTGCTTGGCAAGGGGACGCTTCGGGCTTCGCCCTACGCGGAGCTCGGCCTATGGCCTCGCAGGCCGGCTCGGCCTTCGGCCTCGCAAAAGTTACTTGGAAGGTGGGGAGTTGTGCCTGCTTGACAAGGGGACGCTTCGGGCTTCGCCCTACGCGGAGCTCGGCCTACGGCCTCGCGGTATTCTATCGCTTCGGGCTTCGCCCTACGCGGAGCTCGGCCTTCGGCCTCGCGGGAGGGTGCTCGGCCTTCGGCCTCACTATAGTTACTGATAGATATTTACCGCACGCCAGTAATCCTTTCGTTTCGTATAGGAAAATATATGGAAAAAATATTATGGTTTACTGCTCGTCCGCCATTTTGTTTTTTCCAAAAATGACAATTTTCTGGTATACTGCATCATATGTGCTACGAAGTGGAATTGGTTGGATATTCCTCATGCGCTCGTGCTAGGCCAGCTAATTCGTCAAAGTTTGGTCTGAAATGTCCAAATTTTCAATCGGCTATATTTCCGCCGCCATTTTGTTTTTCTTTTGTTTTTCAATTTCATCACAAAGTAGGTCGACCATGTGACGCGTGTTCCAAATTTGAACGAAATCGGTTGGAAAATGGCGGAGATGGCATCACGTGACCCGCCGCCATTTTGTTTTTTTCACTTCCCTATAGTTTTCCTCTGGTCCAATCACTAAACTATACAACTCCCCCCTACATCACTTTCACCTCCGGGAACTCCTTCAGACTAAACGGGCGTGTCAATCAGTGAGTCAGTGAGTGAGTGGTAGTCGAGCTATATATATTAGTATAACTAGGTGTTGCATGGTGCGCGGGCCGCGCGCGGCCCGCGAGACTGCTTTGTTTTCATGTTGTAGGCGCCGCAACTAAATAAACATTATCGTAGTAGTAGCGTGGGGACGCTCCGGGCTTCGCCCTACGCGGAGCTCGGCCTATGGCCTCGCAGCCCGGCTCGGCCTTCGGCCTCGCATAAGTTACTTGGAAGGTAGGTAGTTTTTTTCTGCTTGGGAAGGGGACGCTTCGGGCTTCGCCCTACGCGGAGCTCGGCCTATGGCCTCGCAGGCCGGCTCGGCCTTCGGCCTCGCAAAAATTACTTGGAAGGTGGGGAGCTTTTTCTGCTTGGCAAGGGGACGCTTCGGGCTTCGCCCTACGCGGAGCTCGGCCTTCGGCCTCGCTATAGTTACTGATAGATATTTACCGCACGCCAGTAATCCTTTCGTTTCGTATAGGAAAATATATGGAAAAAATATTATGGTTTACTGCTCGTCCGCCATTTTGTTTTTCCCAAAAATGACAATTTTCTGGTATACTGCATCATATGTGCTACGAAGTGGAATTGGTTGGATATTCCTCATGCGCTCGTGCTAGGCCAGCTAATTCGTCAAAGTTTGGTCTGAAATGTCAAAATTTTCAATCGGCTATATTTCCGCCGCCATTTTGTTTTTCTTTTGTTTTTCAATTTCATCACAAGGTAGGTCGACCATGTGACGCGTGTTCCAAATTTGAACGAAATCGGTTGGAAAATGGCGGAGATGACATCACGTGACCCGCCGCCATTTTTTTTTTTCACTTCCCTATAGTTTTCCTCTGGTCCAATCACTAAACTATACAACTCCCCCCTACATGACTTTCACCTCCGGGAACTCCTTCAGACTAAACGGGCGTGTCAATCAGTGAGTCAGTGAGTGAGTGAGTGGTAGTCGAGCTATATATATTAGTAATGAAATGAAAAATATTTATTACACATATTATACATACAAGGTGACCTTATTTATACACTTAGAGCTAACTTAAAATAATATGAGTAAAAGGCCTGTGATCAGCTGAAATGCTGTGCCCAGCCACTGGGGTGACTGGGCACAGCGCTGATTTTCATCACATCCCGTACTGTGTTCGTTCGCGGTTAAATTAAATTAGGGTGTAGGTTTTCCTTGCCTTGTCTATAAGATGTAACAGCTTTAACAGTATTTAAATCTTGCTCAACCTGTTGACGTACAGAAATCGACTTTAGATCGCCCCCATCGGATGATGATGAATTATAAATAGGTTTATAAATGCTCCGTTTCTTTTTAAACAACAAATCTTGTACGTCATTTGTATCCATAGGATCGTTCGGTTCAGGATATTCTCTTAAGGGCCTTCATACAGCCAACTAGCGCCGTCAATCTTAAAAAAATGATATCTTCCAATATAATCAATTTTATTAAAAAAGCTATTTACGAAATGTTTATTACGATAAATACACACTATATGACAGTAGTGATGGTTGGACCGTACCGGTCGGGACGCGTGACGGGAAGCGACTAGCGAGCCCATGTGTCGCGAGCGCCGCTAACACTTACTACACCATTCCACCGCTTTTTCTTTTTGAAAAAAAGGAGTGCAATGTGTGCCAACCCTAAAATTAAACACAACTACAGTGCTATCAACTTAAGCTGAGAATTGCATTTGTGTGAGTGCACACCGATAGTGTAGATTGGCAATCGGCTCGTGGCGCGGCGCGTCCCGCGCATGGTTTAAAGCAGTTTATACTAGTTTATAGCAAGCGGCCTCAGGCGCGGCGCGTCCGCCACGCGCCGCTTCCCTGCCGCCCGCATACTTCACTTCACCTCTGGTACTGGTAGCAGATAGACGTATAATTTTATGTGATTGTGTTCGAAATATTAGTGAAATGGCTCCTACTGTACTTTATCAGTTGATTCTATAAAACAAAGCAAGATTTGTTGAATATAAAATTGATAATTTGTTCGAAGAACATGGTCACAGCGTTCTACGTCTACCACCCTGATTTCAATCCCATTGAAAATATATGGTCAATGGTAAAAGGATACGTAGCCAAAAGAAACGTGTCAATGAATATGGACACTATAATGAAATTAACAAATGAAAAAGTTGACGCGATCACTGCACAAGAGTGGAAAAATGTTTGTGACCATGCAATTAAAAAAGAAAGAAATATGCAATGAGCGGAGTAGAAGAGTTATAAGATTCAGTCATTATGAGGTCGAGAATTGGACAGTTGGTAACATTGTGTTTTGTGGACTTCCTTTTAATAAAACATTAATTTTATTTGTATGTGTTTTACTAACTGTACTTTTGGCGATCACTCACACAAATGCAATTCTCAGCTTAAGTTGATACCACTGTACAACATGGCTGTAAGTAAACAATAAAAACTACACTTAGGTACGAAAGCTATGGAATGCACGCGCGATACAATGAGTTCAGCCCGGCGGACTTGGCTCATCGTGTCGTCAGCGAAACTTTGCACTCGACATATCAACTGTTTAACTAACCGACTGTGACACAATCGGTAATGTTTTTCATTTTGTAATTAAAAAATCTGTAATCTGGCACAGTACAAGTTAGGTGTAAAAATTAAAAAATACTATAACTAACTTAAGCACTATGGTACTGTCCGGTCCATATACAAAAAATAAACGATACACCAAGAACACTAAAAATATTGCCGCGGTAGAAGTATATCCAGTATCTTCGCGCACGAACAAACTTTCTTAAGTAAACGACGCACAACCCTCGGCCGATTGCTGTGGCGGGTGTGGTCGACTCTGGTGCACTACCGTTTGCCTCTCATAGCAATCGCCTCCTTTTGTATCCATTTCCTGGTGAAATTTCGGCAATATTTCATTACGATGACTATGATTATAAATATCAAGAGTCCAGCTATTACGAGCACTATATTGCCGTACTTCTCCAGATTGTTCAGAGTGACGGTATTCTGAGCTACGTAGACTTCACTGCTCATTTCCTGTTTGTTCTGCGTGGCACCCATGCTGCCGGTATTGAATCTACTAAATAATGTCTCTGTGGCGCAACTCAATAAATATCTCCGTGATGCTGATACTGAACATACTTACTACCTGACACTTAATTCTAGGTCGCGACGAAAAAATACTTAGGTCAGGCAAAAACGTACCGGTGGTCTACTTACTCGACCACTGCGCGTGTAAACGCGGTACGGTCGGGCAACGGATGTTGACATTTCGCAAACTATTTTCGCATCATAATCAGCTAAATAAATAGTCTTGAAAAATAACCGTTCATTCTGTGACAATAACAACTCTTGACAATTCCTCGTCAGCTGTCTGGGCTCGAGCTAATTCAACGAAGTCGAGCTCCGTGGTACAGGATATTGTCTCGAGACGAGATAGCGTGTCTGCTACTGTGTTATTCTGTCCCTCAATATGTCTAATGTCTGTCGTGAATTCGCTAATAAACGAAAGCTATCTAGTGCGTCAGTAGAGTATTATTGGGCATTTCAAAACACATTCCATTCCTTCGCAAATGTTCGTTGACACTCACGTTGCTCGGATGATCATGCGTTTCGAAAAACCCAAAATACGCTACCGTAGTGTAACAATTTTCACGTTGTAAACACAGACGATACCAGTCGTGTTTGATGTTTACAGTGGTTTTTCCGTTGCTAATACTCCAAAACTTTATTTTTTTTCGCTCTTATAGCGTCATCGGATAAAGGGCACTTTATCTCTATAATACCTTCATCAAATAAGGCATCTGGCGTAGCACCCAAGAATAAATATTCCTCGTCAATGTGCAACCCACATTTTTGAATGTTGATATTTTCCTGGTTCGCTAACTGTTCCAAGGCAATGGACTCATTAGCTTTACCGTGTTCGATAGCTGGGACGTGGTTAATAGAATAGCTATAAAGCATATTCTTTACAAGAGGTGCAGAACTGATATTTTCACGTCGCTTGCAAACTTTGGAGTTTGATGCTGTTAAAAGACGCCTTCTTAGTTCCAGCCATAGGGCGCTTTCTGCTTGGAGTATGGTATATCTTTCGACTTCGTGTCGGTCCTGTATTTGTTGCTTCAGATTTTCCAAAAACAGCTTCTTGGCGGTTTCATATTCATCCGATGGCATATCAGGCTTTTGACATGCTTGCCCGTAGTCAGAACTGTCAGCGTTGAACAAAAGCTGCCTTTTTGCTTTTGCTTTCTTCGTTCTAGTATTTTGAACAACTTTTTGCTGTTCGAAGTTTTTTATAGCAGCAGACGGACTGTTATTGAAAATCGTTTTGTGTATTTTACATATGGGTTCCTATGTGTAATAATTCTTCAAATTACTTCTACTTTTATTAAAAAAATATTTTTAAAGGAAAACAGACATTCCAAAAGTAAATAATAATAAAAAAGATTTAGTTATCCACTATTTGAGGCACTTAGGGCATATGTCAGGAATCTTGCTGCAGGTTGAATGCAACCAATTCATACATCTAACACATTGAATCCAGTCTACTTGTGGGCCTTTTTTATCATAAAAATAAACTCTACAAATATAGCAATAGTCATCAGAATCTTGGTCATCTTGATCCATGTCTGAATCATCATCCAAGACAATCTCTTCAATAGATGATTCAGACGAGTCGTCTTTTTGTTTTTTATTATATTTCTTGCCTTTTCCTTTATTAACTTTTGTTTCTTTCTTTATGGTTTTTATTGATTTTGTTTCAGTTTGTCTTTTAGTTTCCTTTACTTTGGATCCACATGCGCAATAGAATTCCGTCAGCGATTTTAACTTGGCAAGTCTTCGCCTCTTTGCGTCATAATTTCGTCTAATTTTACCTTTCAGACCCAGATATCCTGTCATTTTAGTTTTTAACTTGTATTTTTTTACAACTTCATTTTCTACGACTGATTTCAAAATTTCTTTTTCATATTTTGAGGCGGAATTATATCTGTCGTTAAATGATTGAATTAGCACATTGTGTTCAAAAATCTGCTTCTTAACTCTTTCTTCACAATTTCTGGGTACATCGGATAAATGTTCTTCAATGAATGAATTTGTCTTCGTTTGCGGAGTCATGTTGTTTTGTTGCACAATGTCATTAACATCACTATTATTATTATTAGCAGAAAGTGCAGTCGTTTGCGGAGTCCTGTTGTATTGCTGCACAATGTCATTAACATCACTATTATTATTATTAGCAGAAAGTGCAGCTACTGCATCGTTCAATCGTGCAATCTTGGCTTTGTACCTTCCTACCTGCCTTTTCAACTTTTTTATTTGTTTGTTCTTTATATTTATAGCTTCCTGTAATTCTAAATTAGAACGATAAACTCGTTGATACGAGACTCGCTTTTGTTTTTCCGTTCCCTCATTTTCTTTGACTACTTTTTTAGCTCGTCGATTTGCGTACCTATTCTTCATTCCATTGATTTCTTAATTCTTTCTTTTCTTCTTCAGTGTGACAATCTCCAATTTTCTTTTTGCTTGTCTTCGTCCTTTGAGCGTTTTTAATTCTAAATTAGAACGATAAACTCGTTGATACGAGACTCGCTTTTGTTTTTCCGTTCCCTCATTTTCTTTGACTACTTTTTTAGCTCGTCGATTTGCGTACCTATTCTTCATTCCATTGATTTCTTAATTCTTTCTTTTCTTCTTCAGTGTGACAATCTCCAATTTTCTTTTTGCTTGTCTTCGTCCTTTGAGCGTTTTTTCTTTTAATCTCTTCAAATTTGTCCGGGTTATTTAACTTTAATTTTTCTCGATATTTTCTCTGCTTCTCGGCATTCGTTAACGGCATCTAAAATACAATTTTAGTAGTTATAAAACATTTTCATATTTTATTATATATTTATTAATATAGTATATTTATTACCTAGTAATTAATTTCGATTGTAACGTGTAGTCGGATTCAATGACAAACTTAGCTAAGTACTCATACCTACCATACATTTACTCCCACAAAACATCACCCTTTTTTGCTTACACAGTCAGCTAAAAAAAATTTGTTACCTAGATGAACTGACCCTTAGGTAACACAACGGTAAGGTTTTACTGTTGTGTTACTAGTGCTTGCACGGTTTCTAACCTATAAAATTGTTTTGCTCATGTTTTACGTCAGTTTTAACAAATTAACACTTTAAATTTACATTTTGCCATAAAATAAACAACAAAAACCTAGCAAATGTCCACTTACCTTGGTAAAAACAGCTACTAAGCGCTCGAATATTCAATTTTACAGACACCTGTTTCAAAGTTAGCGTCACGCTACATCCAAGAAAATGGCGACAAGTGACTGACAGCTTCCGAATTTTAAAAACCAATGTTACCACACTACCAAAAGTTAAGAATGTTGCTCACTCTTATAATAAAAAAGCTACTAAACCGGTAACACAACCTCATGGCAACACAACGGTAAAAAAACGGTGACACCTATACTTACGTCAATTTCTCACGAAAATATTATCAAACTATAATATACAACTGAGTTTTAAGACACTTTGGATGCTGTTTACAAGTCAAAACCGAGTAAATGTTACTAAAACTAATATTTTTCTACCAAACAATAATTTAGGTTACAAAGGTAGTGCTGAGACACATTGTCTTTATATGGGCCGAAAATGTGTAAATTAGAATAAAATTTTATTTCAACTAAACTATGATCTTTTACGAATTCATTTGATTGAATGTTGTTGAAAAACACTCAAAAAGCAAGTTTGGCAATAATTTTATTTTCAATTTAGCACCAATTAATTGCTACATTCAACCAAACTGCCGTGACGCTTTTTTTTTTAAAGTACATAGTTACTCAGCCTCACCCATTTATCGTTAAACCAAACATACAACTTTCCATAATGAGCAAGTGTTCCACGAGCTGACGTTCAATGTTTTCCGTAAATATGGTGGTCGACCCTTGTAAATTTTGTCATCATTAGAATATTTATTCTGCTTTAGTAGATGCCGCTTTAACGTTGGTTTGGGAATTTCGTAACGTCTTGAGCACTCGTTCAGCCCCATCGTTTTTGATTTCAAAGCTCTTAAAGCATTTTTCATATTTTCTTGACTCCACATGTAATATTTTCTTTTGGCCACATTCTCATTTTTGTCGCTCATCCTGAAAAAGAAGTAAAAAACAATATAGAAAATAATATAGGTATTAAAATCAGGAATACAGGATATTTTAAAAGTAAAACAATTTACCAAAATAATTTTTAAATCATCATTTCAAGTTTGCTAAATTGTACCGGTACGATTAGAAAACCTACTAACGGTACAATTTATGACACTTAGCGTTTAAAAAAAAACCTTGACAAATTACAACCTCAAAACAAACGCGCCGGCTATTTTGTACAAATGGAAGGGGAATTAACTTGTGTTCAATATCATGCAATAACAATTTATAATAAGCTTACCTGGGATCCAATATTCGTTAGGTTGCCCACGTGAAAAATTACAACAAAACCACTTTTTTTAATTAAAATTTGCACTGCGCCGAAAATACGTAGAGGAGACATGCGAACAAGGAATGACGTATGATTGTGTGTTACCCTAAATAAATTAGGGTGACCAAAACAAAAAAATAATCATATTTGGTAGAATTTTGGAAACGGTACGATTTTCGGACCGGTACAGCTTGGCAAAATAGAGTAGGAAATAATTGAGGGCGCCACTGTCGTTCAGGCGGCCACACCAATACCGCGACTCAAACGGGTTTGATACTTTAGTTTTATTCATATCTTTCATTTATCTTTTTCGCCATAAAATGTATGTACATTATTTGTTCTAAAGTTCATTCATTATTTCGTAAGTCTATCGACTAAAGTGCCTTTGCTACCACAGTTACACATATTTTTTCATACAGTGTCAATGCAATGTAACTGTGGATTTACACAAAAAAAACTTGATTGTGGTTTCTAATTGATCATTATTGATATTCTCCATTACCATTAACCCTACAACTAGGCTAAAGCAAATGAGTTACAAAAATAAAAATGAGAAACAATCAATACATTTATTCTGAATCAAAAGACATATCCTCATCTAGGTATTCTATTCCAGAAAATACATCATCTTCAAGAGTCATATCATTATTTTCTTCAATATCTGATTCTGTAGAATCATCACTGCTGTCATCTCCTACATTTATTACCAATCTGTCAATTTCATCGTATAATGTTCGCCCTCGTTCGTAATAATCTTGGCCTATTTTCATCACATGTTGACAGCATTTTTTTCCAATCATCAGCAGAAATGTTGGAGAATGCATCTTCAGTCACAGACTTAATGTCGGTGGATGCAACGTTGCGCATTGCGACTTTATGTTTGGCCAGAGCCCAAATCAATTCAATAGGGTTCAGGTCACAGTGGTAAGGGGGCAGCCTTACCACTGTGTGACCATGATCTCCTAAGAGTTCGTCTATTTCATAGATCGGCTCCGGCTTATGCCTTTTCACTAGCATAAGCAATGACGGCTTGAGTAAGGTTGAATTAAATGGTATATTGTTTGCCAATAACCATGATTTTATGTCGTTCACTCTTGTAGCCCTCGTTGGTGCTTTATTTTTTATTACCGAATGGTATGGAGCATTGTCCATTACAATGAGTGATGGTTCCGTTAGGTTGGGAATTAACTTTTCAGTTACCCATTTCGTAAAATTTCTTTGATTCATTTCAGAATGGTAATCTTCCATCTTGTTATTACCACTGAAAATTGTCAGTGCGTTGGGGACAAATCCCTTTACACTACCAGCGTGTATAATAATGTATCTTTTGCCTTTAGATACATCATGTTTCACTCCACTTATATTGATGGATTGCCAACACTTTTTCAGTTTATACGAGGCATGGATATAACTTTCGTCTAAAAATATTACGTCCTTTTGCAATTCTTGAGGCAAATTCCTATTTTCCATTATGATTTTTAAATATCGTTCTCTTTTGGCAGCTATGTGCGGGTTTTCTATCAAAGATGTTCTTTTTGATTGGCATTTTTATACGAAAAGCCAAGTGCTTATAAAAAAAATTCTCAAATGTTCGCGACTTCCGTCAAAATTCAAGTCTTTTTTAACAATCGGGAGCAGATTTCGCAGAGTGGGTACCTCTTTTCTCACGGTATAGAAAAATTGAATTTTTTGCCTAATGGCGCACAAGTCAAAATTATCCAAATCCTTTTTGGGTCGACCTTTTCTTTTTTTACCAGGTGTTTGGAATACGTCGCCATTACTTCCACCTACCCGCACAATTCTTCTAATAGTTTGTACTGATACGCCTGAAATAATAATTGATAGTATCAAAACTTTGAACGCACACTGTAGGTGTTCGTCGCACCCGCAATAAATAACCTCAAAACAAACACTGTGTAAACAATCATATTTAGCTCGAATTTTGCAAAGGTAATGAAATTGGGCTTATTAAAACGAACGCATATACACTTTGAATCATTATACATATTACTCCGGACAGTACATACCTGTCATATCGGCAGTTCGCTGATAAATATGTCCTAGGTCGGAAGGAAGACTTCCGGACAGAAATTCTTGTAAGCAACGCTTGTAAACTTTATAAATCACGCCTCTGGTACTGCTGCGTATAGTCTTATTCATTTTATATCACGTTTCTTCTTACAAAACCGAGCAGAAATAATAATAAAACACAATATTAGATGATGTTTACACTGTACATCAACTGATGACAACACTTTGACAGGTTAGTTAGTGTTGCCACGTCTTTGTTAACTTTTAGTTCCTGTTTATATATTTCCTACTCTATTTTGCCAGACTGTACAATATAACCTACCTTCCCTATACGATGATCATGTTAATACAGAAATGACATGGACTCAGTTCCGAGATATGTGATCGGAAATATGGAGCAACCCTTAACTTTTTTAAACTAGTACGGTTGCTATCGTTTCACATTCTTGTAAATTGTTTCCAAACAATGCTGTTATAGCTATAAGTTTTCAATCAAGAAACTCTGTTCTTAAATTCTTAAGTCAATAAAAACCTTTATTATTATTATTATTCTCTTTATTTAATTTTTCTCTTATTTAATATATTTATACATTTGAATATCAAAAACAAATACAAAAATATATAAATATAAAAAATAGCCACCCACCGGCAGCGGGATGCATGCGCATCCAAGCTGCCGGAGGTTAGGATCCCAGAGTGAGGAACCTCCTCACAATACGTGCCGTGTCTAGCAGCACTGCCTTCTGCATCCGGCTCTTGATCCAACTGTCCAGCGAGTCTCTTAAGATGTTGGTCGAGACTCTTCGCTATTAACCCGTTCACGGTTACGACTATCGGAACAATTATGGTTGAGTCCACATCCCACATGGCGGTAATCTCGTGAGCCAAGTCTAAGTATTTACTTAGCTTTTCCTTTTCGGCCTTCACGAGATTCTCATCATGGGGGATGGTGACATCAACCAGAATTGCCTGACGCGACGATCGGTCTATCAGCACGATGTCAGGTCTATTGGCGACAATAGTCCTGTCCGTGATGATAGACCGATCCCAGTAGAGCGTGGCACGACCATTTTCGAGAACTGGAACTGATAGTACGGCACCTCAGTACTGACAAGACCGTATTTAAGGGCAAGTTGCTGGTGGACTATCCTGGCTAGTTGATTATGTCTGTGCAAATACTCGCCGTTAGCAAGATGAGAACAACCGGAAACTATATGCCTGAGTGACTCTCCGGGACGGTGGCATGCTCGACATATGTCGACCGTACCGTCCTTCAGGATATACTTCCGGTAGTTGTTCGTCTTGATAAGTTCGTCCATAATTGCACAGACAAAACCCTCAGTTTCCCCAAAAAGGTCACCGAAGCGTAGCCAGGATACAGATGGTAATAGGTCTACGTCGGGCCCCATGAGAGCCCGGTAGAACCGTCCGTGTAGCTCCTTGCCCTTCCATACGTCCATGCGATCCTGAGTGCTGAGCACAGGTGGTTTGACGCAGTGAGGCTAGCTCCCCCCTCTGTGGATCCATAATAGGCGCGCATGACGTTCTCGTTCATCTGATTCGTCCACTTCATGATTATTATTATTAGTTACTTAGTAATAAACAAGGACTGTGAGAAGAATAAAGGCTATTATAGAAAGACTTTTGATACATTCATAAATCAATAGATGTTTATAATAAACATGTTATGGTTTTTACGGTCATTGATAATTTCAACGCTGTAAAGTATAGTTCTAAAGGATAAAGTATGAACGAAGAGAAGGAGTTGAAAAAACAGGTACTGAAATCTACCCAATCACTTAAAAAGAAAATTCAAATAATGCGCGACATCAAAACTAATAATGATATGGTCATGGAGTCCGTTTTAAAAACGATAACAGATCCATTAAAACAGTTATCAATTAAAAATTCTAAGACATGCGATGAAATAGTAACTCCAAAAATAAATAAAATTATGAAGAGAAAGGTCAGTCGTACCCCTACATACATACATTTTACATACAGTAAAAAAAGGTGTTCGCGATCATGTATCAGAAGATGATGATTATCCTTATGATGGAAATACACTTCATATAAAAAACCAGCAAAAGCATCTATCTATAACAGTACTTCCGTTATTAGAACAAGTTAAGTTTAGAAATAGATTACTTACTTAGTTGCTGTCTGCACGTTCTCATAATTCCCTTGTTATTAAAAATAACGTATGCGTGGCGGACTGCATTACTTGGTCTTCGTTATCGTAGACGAGGTAGTTGGCTCTGGTTACGGTGCGGTCTTCAATAACTGTTTCCTTCTCCGTGAACTTGCACACTTCAATCTTTATAGAGAACTTAGGTAGTCTTGTATCTGACAGTGTTGTTATATAGTTTACTTTTGGATAATAGGTGCGAGTTGAGTTAGCCGACATTATTAATTATCGTCTCTTAGTATCGTCTCTTCGGGTGTTAAATATTGACTACTTAAATTAATTTATTAGCACACACCAATCGCGCGAATGAGCTTCGTCATCAAAAACTTGTCTAGACATGTCGAGGTACTCGCAGCGAGGCTCTTCGCAAAGCGTCAGTGATTTTATTTTGATGTGGTTTGCAAATTATTGTTGTGTGTGATTATATTGCTGACTTTGAATGTTATGAATGGTTTAGAATAGGTTTATATAACGAAAAAAAATACTGAGTACCCTTTAAAATAATATATTTATCAATACCATATTTTACATTATTTAAGTAATACTTATAGATATCTTTTGAATAAAAAATTTGTGAACCAATCAATTGCTAGAATAGCCATTTCTTTTTCAACCAGTGAATAATCGTTAGTGTAATAATCCAAGAACGTCTCAATATTTGCTGGCGATAAATATGTATTAGAAAGAACACATTGAATTTTGTTAACAGTTCGTCGCTTCAGTGCTTGTTTATCCTAACGACCATTTGGTTAATTTTACAGGAGAAGAGTTTTTCGATTTATTTACATATTGATATATGATTGTTTATGACTTTCATTTATGGATGGTAATTAATTAAACCTTATTTTACTGTTTTTATGTGGAGGTAGGACAAAGTGACAGAATTATTTTTGCGTGCTTGTTTATCCCCTTCAGGGCGGTTTGGTCCACTTCCTGACTTGTCTATTTCCAAAGTTGACCACTTCCTATTTCGTCCACTCCTATAACGTCCTTTTCATAAATAGTCATCTTTCAAATCCTAATTCGTCCACTTCCTAAAGGGTCCATTCCTCACCACTTCTTAACCTCTCGCTAACAAAAATAATCATCCTTTCATATTGCTAATGGAAAAAAAAAACGAAAAACATTTATACTTCACTTTATTGAAACTAACAAATATTTTTACTTAATTTTATTGAAAATAACAAATGTTTTTACTTAGTGATAGCCGTGTTGGACACGTTACGTATTCGATTATGAAGTCGCCTTGAAGGGATATTTTTTTTAATCATTTATGATTATGATTGACTCAATAGTCTTAAATATATTGTAAAAAATATATCCGCGTGGAAATAGTCAAGTTAGGATGTAGACGAGTTAGGAAGTGGTCAACTTTGAAAATGGACAAATTAGGAAGTGGCGGCTTTGGAAATTGACAATTTAAGAAGTGAACATGTTAGGAAGTGGTCAAGTTTGGAAATGGATAAGTCAGGAAGTGGACCAAACCGCCCTGAAGGGTTTATCCTATCTCCATTCCTTACATACAGTATGGAGCCTTTCGACGCATGTGGCCAGAAACGCAAATTGCCGTATACGCGAAATACCATTTTTCATATACGCAAATGACCAGATAGGATCTTTCGACGCGTAGTACAATATTCGCATTTGACCAGCGACGCGAATGACCATGATACTTGAAACTAAATCTTACGCATGTACCTGATGTTCAAAGATTTTAGACTCATTTTTTTATATGTTTAGATGTGAATGAAACTCTGTAATAAAGTTAATCTTTTAACTTGAAACCTACTTAACAAAGAAAAAGAAAATTCATTGCACCATTAAACTAAATGAAACCAACTTAACAAAGAAAAAAAATATTCATTGCACCATTAAACTAAATGAAACCTACTTAACAAAGAAAATAAATATTCATTGCACCATTAAACTAAACTGAGCTTACATATGTAAAGAATAACTACCAACCATTAAATAAACTTACATTTCAATAGTACTAATTTTCGTAAATAGTTTATTGGACTTATTACATTGTAATTTTTTGATCATTTTTCTGAGTGCAATATCGAATCCTATGTCAACATTTCGTCGTTTACTTTTCTTTGTTGCCTTCCAAAAGATATATTTTATTGTGGTGTCACATTTTCTTGTCTCTTTTCTAATTTTATGTACGAATTCACAAAATCCAGGATTTTTAGGGATGCGTGTGTTGATCCTGCGATTCCATCCTTCAACTGGATTATTTGTACGGTGCCTATTTTCAACAACGCTTATTACTTTTAAAATGTCCTCTTTCAGCCACTGCCTTTCAAAATATTTACGAAACTTAATGGAACTTTCGGTATTCGGAGAAATATCGGATATATTTTGCCAACATTGTTTTATTAGATGAGTTGGTAATAAGGGAAGGTTGGCAGCTAACCCGACCATTCTTCTTTCTTCTCTTGATTCAGTACATTCCAATTTTTTTGCCTTTTTCCAAACTGCTTTACTCAAATGATAAAATCAGCCAGAAATGATGGTGTCCGGGAAAACAGTACGTACTGCTTTGATAGCCGCCTCCTCGTAGTCTGTTTTAAATGTTGTCATGCAAAGACCCAACTTAGATTTTAGGAGCTCAAACATTCGCACATAGGTCTGGTATGTTTTATTCGGCAGTAACACAAAAATGACAGGAACGATGTTAGTTATTGTGCTGGTGGAATTCAAATCAATATGTATTGTATACAGCTGTGCGAATGGTTTAGGATTTCGGGTTAGGTTCGGAATAAACGATTTTAACGTTCCGTCTCCAAGATAAAAGTCAGAACCAAACAATTTTATAAACTTTCTTGAAATTTGAGAACAAAATATTAATATTTTTTCCGTTTCCCCTTCCGTACACAGCAAGAATTTTTTTGCTAAAACGCCTGGAACTACAATGTCTTCCAATCGGCAATAATTTATTTGGTTACACTTAAGAAAACGTTTTCTAGCTCTATACATGGCGTCTTGTTTTTGCTTAACGCTGGGTAGGTTTTGAACGCCATCAAGATGGTCCAGTTGTTCTTCTAAGATTTTTGGCACTGAAGAAAATCATTACACACTGTTTCTTTACATTCATTCATTGCAATAGTAAGCTTACATTTATCTATATTCCTCTTGCATAAATGTTCACTGCTTCGTATTACAGTGCTCTTTGCTGGATCTAGTGTGATTGTCGCGTTGCAATGCTCTGTTCTTCGATTCACACACCTCCAATTGTTGGATTTTTATTCAAAGTATTGAAATTATAGCGGTAACCGTCATGCATCAATAGTTCGTTGCCACATTCATTTTTTGTAAAAATTAAACAATTACTCGTATTTGCCATTTTGATAGTATAGAAAACAAAAGAAATGACACTGAAGTTCCATATTTTTAAAACGTACAATAGTGGCCAGTAAAGGTAATACAATCCTATTTATACATACGTTTGTTTGTTCCACCTAGAGTCTGGCTAACGAAAGCGTGACCTGAGAAAACGCGGCAAATTCAAAAAATCTACATGTGGTATTACTGACTATAGTAGGAGAAAAATGTTTTGATACTTGAGTATTATATTGAGTATCATATATATTATATTGAGTATCATACCACATCTTTAAAATTAAACGTCTGAAAAACATCAATCTTGGGGTGTATATTTAGAGACTGATGAATACCGATACACGATTGAACAAACTACGCTCGATAGAAAAAAAAATCGCAAACATACCCCTTCCATGTCTTTTAAAATGAAAATTAATAGGCTGATGATGTTTAATCATCGTACTCAAAATCCGAATCCAAAAATTCAACGTTTAAGGATTCTCCTGTATCAGTGGAGTCGTCATCACCTACACTTATTATGAATGGTTCCAAGACTTCTTCTGTTATGTGATCTCTTTGTTTGTATTTATTTTCCACATTTATAACATGGTCCGTCATTTTTTTCCAATCTTCTGCAGTTATTCGACCAAACGAGGTTTTTATCAGTGTTTCTGTTTCTTTTGCAGGCAGATTAATGTTTTTTTTTGCCACCATACGCTTAGCTGAACTCCATATCAGCTCGATAGGGTTGAGATCGCAGTGGTATGGTGGCAGTCTCAGTACCTCATGGCCGTGTTGTTTCAAAAGTTCGTCAGCTACGTAAAGGGGCTCGGGTTTATGTTTATTAACTAAACGTAACAATTCGGCTCTTGTTAGGTAATCTTCGTAATTTATTCCGTAGGAATCGAGCCACACTTGTATTTCAGCTTTTCTCGTTTGTGTCGTAGGAACTTTATTCTGTTGTACAGTGTGGTAGCTCGCATTATCCATCACAATGACACTGGGCTCATTCAAATTAGGTATCAATTTTTCTTTTAACCATTTATCAAAGTTTTCAGCATTCATGTCATGGTGATAGTCCGCCAACCTTGATTTTGTAATAAAAACTAACAGTGCATTTGATACAAATCCTGTTTCAGAGCCAGCATGTACTATAATATATCTTTTCCCTGAAGAGATATGTTCCAGTGGGCTTGGTTGCGGAGCACCACTCGATGTTGGACCTTGCCATGACATTTTAGGCTTATAATTTTTGTGTACATATGTTTCATCTAAATAGATGATTGGTTTCCCTTCCGCTCGTTTAGCAGCAATTTGTCGTAAATAACGATGTCTCCAAGCAGCAATATCAACACGTTCGACAAGAAGCATTCGTTCATTTTTATTTTTCTTGAACTCATACCCATTGGCAATTAATATTTTACGCAGAGTTTCTTTGCATCCACTAAAGTTAATGCTAGAACGTAAATCTTCTAACAATGTTCGCAATTTCGGGACCTCCTTTCTCACAACATAAAATTCATTGATTTTATTTCTTATTGCATCAATGTCAAAACTGTCTAAATTAGATACTGAGCTTTTGTGAGGTCGTTTTTTTCCTGGAGTGCTCCATATCCCATCATTGACAGATCCTTCCTTTTTAATTTTTTTTAGTGTCGTGACACCAACCTCTGCAAAACAAAGTACAAAATGCATACTTAATAATGACGGTACCCAAACAGTTTGATCACGTCAAATAACACAACTTTGTGAAATGGAACAAACAAATAAAAAACTCTAAACCGATGCAGATACGGCCAACAGCAGATCTATGGTAACACTTGCAGTACGATTTTAAATCTTACGATGCAGATAATAAGAACGGCCCAAGTCCAAAATGTTACACTTGATCTGCTGTTAGTAGATACCAGTCACTGAGTTTCCATTAAACATTTTTTCTCAATTTTTTTTAGCGTTTCAACAATGTTTTTAATTTCGCAAAGTCCTTCAATATCTCCAAGATTATCTATAAACATAAGAAAAAGTATAAACATATTATCGTAAATATATCTAATAATCGGCTAACAAGGATCAAGATTACAAAGTCATACTAACCTAAAAAATCCGAGATCGCACCTAAACATTGTTGTTTTTCACAGAAAACGACTGCTTTCTCTTCTTGTTTTTGTTTGAACTTACTGATCATAGTATGTAGCAGCTTTCGCACGTTACTTTTTATTGGTTTACCCATATTAAAGCATATATTGTTGAAAAATAAATCTCTACAGCAGACTTTGAGACGTGCCTTTGACAGTTTAATAGTGTTGTCAGATCAAAACTTTTCAGAAAACTCCAGGGGCCTTACATTTATCTTTTTTTAAACAACATTATTGCCGGAACGTTGTGCTTTCATCATGAAGTAATACTACTTTAATTCGTACCGTGCCCCTCTAAAACAATATGGTTCTAATCCTAACTAGTGCTACAAAGAACGAATGATTTCCTCTATATTATCTATTACCTGCTTTCAGAGGAAACGAGACGTCGCTCTATTTTTCGCATAGCGCTATCTCGATCACACGGCGATCAAACAAGTTCCTAGTCACGCATATATTTGAGTACTTATTAATAAGTTATGTAATTAAAATAATGAATGTTATTGTTTTTAAACTCCTACAAATTAAAAACAATAGTAATTTTTTTTTTCAAACGTTTATTTATATGTTTTATTACTAGTTAAATAAAAAAACAGCAATTTAAGTTGGCCCTTGTGACATTATTACATTATGAATGCAATTCGTGTACAACGGAACGTAGGGGACAAAATATTATAATCTGTGGTGAAATATCAAATCGGTGGATTCGTTGGCACAGTTTTAAACTTTCGAAGATTTAAAAGTTTTTAGGATTAATATCCACATCATTTTGGAATGCCGGATTGATTTTTTAATCGTTTAATTTTCTATTTACATGAATACTCTATATAACTTAACATTGGCGAAATTATCTCTTGAATAAGAGTAGAAGCCATTCAAATAAAAATAGAATAGAATAAAAGTTTTTATATTTACGTCGATAATACACGTTTATTTGATATGATGTCAAGTAGCAAGTAAGTATAAATGAGTTTGGTTTAATGCTTTATTGTACGATACAAGAAATAACCGACTATAATAAACTATAGGTATCACAAAAACAATCAACTTTTGCGGTTTCTGTTTCTGTGTAAACTTGTAAAGATATATCGAGCAGAAAGTAACCATGGGTTCCCTTTTTCTGCAGCTATGTTTTTTCTTTGTAGATGTTCTTACTTCAGCACTACTGCTTTCCCTCTCGAGAAATTCAAAGATTTCGTATTCATTTGCCATCTGCAATCACAGTCATGTAATTCACTGAATTATTCCACTTTTCCGGGCGAGTACAATACATTAACATAAATATTTACGAATATTATTGTGATTTAACTTACTTTTCCTTATTAAAATATCGATTTATTATTAAAAATCTGTAAAAAAATGTTAAAACCGTCGCGAGAAAGCAACTTTTTTAAATTTGCTAGATTTGACATAAAAACAATATTGTTTGCTGTCAAAATAAGCTCAAGGTACGAGTTCTCATACAAAATTGAGTGAATGATTTTGCGATGACGTCACAAAACCTCTAAGAAAACAAAACCGCAGTGGTATTACAATAAGCTTACTTTAAGGACGGCATGGTACGAAATAACGATGTATCATGGAAGTAATACTGCTATAAGAGTTAAATGTAAGGCCCCAGGACACTCTTTCGTTAGCCAGACTTTACCTACCTACATGTAGTGATGGGTAAACAGTAAATACTGAGAAGCAGTAAATACTCTTTTTTAGTAAATACTGAGTATTTATAAGTTTCAATGAGTATTTACTCAAATGCACAGAGTAGAAACTTTATTTCATTTAAATCATTATTTACGCAACATAAGTAAATAAAATAGCTAATAATTAGTTTTAATCGGCCAAGTTTTATTCATTGCTGATTCTATAATGATGACATTTTCTCGGATTCGGTTACTTCAATTTCTTGAGTATGACAATTTTTTATAGAATTCAAAAACTGTAATATTTTTACATACGCCCGGCTACGCATGCACGGAGCGACATACTTTAATTCTTCAAGTACAAGGTGTGAGAAACATTCGTTTCTTTTGTCTTCTCCTAACGCGGCACAGGCCTCACACGGCGATGGCGGCTCAAAGTTTGTTGTTGTGCCTGCACTTCTACTTGTTGACGTAATATTTTTCAACACTCTTGAAGCTAACTCTGCAGTACGGCGCCGTTTTTCAAAATTATCTTGAGTGTCTTCATCATATTCTGGATATTCTAAGTTCTAAAATATAACCATGAATGGAATCATTTGGCACTGTTAGAATGTTGAGGTTATTACTGTCAGACTGGTTCATTAAAACAAAATCAGAATGTGGTAAATAACCACACATAGCAAATCCATATAAATTATTGCGGATACTCTATTCGGGTTATTTTTTGGAAAAAGAGATGCTATCACACTCCATAAGAAGCAGAAATTATCATAATTTTTTATATTGACACATGATCGCCTATGTTTTAAAAATTTCGGCAAAGCGATAAAACTAGAAGCCCTCAGTGGAGTGTATTTGTTAATATTTACTTCAAGATACAGATTTCTTAGAAAAGTCCAACCGCTATCTCGTTGTTGAAACTGTCCATTTTTTACAAATAATATTTTTCATATTCAGAATTACTTCTTTAAAATCATACTTTCGACATAGAACTATATTTTCCGTATTGAAAGACTTTGTTTCCTTTGAATCATTTTTTGGTATAGCGTATTCAGAAAACAGCTCTAAATTTATCTTTATCGCATTGTAAGAGCTGATTCTAGCGTCGAATAGCTGACGTACTAACGAACTGAGTTTATTTAGATATTCAACTGGCAAACAACTAGTTGTCTCGTTCTCACTCCCACGTCTAGTAGGTAGGTATGATGCAATGCGGTTTCTAAATGCAGATTGTATTTTATCAATGTTTTCATTTATTTGTACAGCATTATTGTTCTTATGTTGTATGCTTTTTAGATGACCTGAAAAAGCCTTGCTTTTAATTGATTGATCACAAACCGTACAATAAACGGATTTGTGGGCCATAATGGTATAGGTTTAATATAATGATATTATAATGTACAAAGAGTATGAAGTAATAATTATTTTAATTTTAATTTATAAATACTTGTACGGAAATATAAATTTTAGTAATTTTAGAGTTCTTCATCTATTTTCGATCTGCAAAAAAAAATCCTTCTTCCGTAAACTTTTTCTTCACTTCCTTCATAAAGTTTCTTAGTGATTCCAACTCTGGGCTGTCATCACTTACGCGATATTTTAGGCTTACGCTCGCTTTTTCGTGTCGGTTCCTAGGGTCCACTTTCGCAATATCCGCGGTGTTGTACACTCGAACCTCGACAAACAAATTGCCCTCCAGTTGCTGGTATCTCCGCAGAACCCCGTCGGCAACCCTCCGCGACAGCGCTGACGTAAGGTTCGCTCTCTCCAACGCGATACTTCTCGCACTCCTCGACTCACTTTCGTCACCGCTGTCAAAGACCTCGGTGAAGGCTTGTCTCTCGTTGTCAAGGGTAGCACGTTTATGAGCAGGAGCGTCGTTTGCTTTTGATTTCCGCTTCGGAGCAGCAGCGGTCTTCTTTGTCACCGATTTAGACTTGGGTGTTCCGCGAATGCTTCTGAAAGGGGTAACAATAAATTAATTAGACATAATGGATTCGAATAGAGCATATCAAAATGATGATCACGTAATGTTTACAGTAACATAGCATCTAATATATTTAATGTAAACTTACACTCGTTCATCGTCATCGGAGTCGAGGGTTGCGAACCGACGTGCAGGTTCTTCGTGGCTTGACTTCGCTGTGTTCACGTTCTTGCGCACGTAATATTCAGAGTCAGACCTGTAAAATGAAATAAAATGTAAAATAAATAATTTAATCTCTACATTCAGAGAGGTGCTGTGTTTTATTAGGAAGATCAGTGTTCGATCCATGAGTTATCCCTGATTGTTCGTCAGCGACATATTTACAAGAAATAAAAAATAAAATCAGTAACAGTAGTAGGATTTACGTACTGACATGATTTAGATGCACCGGATTCTGAGTTTCACAAAAAATACTTAGTTAGGTACTAGGTCGAGCACTTCTTCACTTTAGGGTAAAGTAACCTTGCTGAAGTTCACTTGAAGACAATTTGGATGAGCTAATTCGTTAGCACCATTTAAACACGAATTTCGGGTGACGCTGACAGGGGTCGTCAACATTTTAATGTTCATACTTTTTTTTAAGTACCAGCAGGTTAAGTGTAACACTTTGGACTTTAGATCGTTCTTATTATACGCGTAATTTTTTCTGCGTTTGAATGTTACATTAACTCATGGCAGATATTACATACGAGTTTGGTAGCTAGAGATTTATTAGGATCTTTTATAATTCTAAAGGGATGATCAACTTTGTAAAAAGTTCAACCCTATTTTACACGCACACAATAATTTGCTGTGTTTTGTTGGTTTCCTCACGATGTTTCCTTATGTTGCAATAACTTATTGATACAATATTCATTTAGAGGTCAACATAGAGCTCATTAATAATATTAAGAACAAGTAATGAACAGATAGACGTGTTATGTTACAACCGTATATCGTAACCAGCAAAGTAATCTTATTCATTCATTTCTATTTCTTATTAATTCATTTCTAATATTTTAATTATTTTGACTTTGACTGAATTCATTTTTATGAATAAAAGGTGTAATAGTTTACATGGTGCTAAATAAGCATAATTATTATTTTAAATAGGAAAATGTGTCGCAATGACCTAATTAATTTAAAACCGTACACCAAACGCACATCGTATTGCACTTCCGTCAGCGTTTTCTTTGAGGATACAGACGAGCACATAAATATGTATGTAGAAAATATTGCAATAATATTTTATTTATTTAATCTTTGTTACATTTTATGTATCGAGCGAACTTAATGCCTCGCGGCATTTTCTTCCAGTTTACCTTAGGGAATGCAGAAATTGTATATTATATCTATTAGAGAATTTTTGAAATGTATTTTATACTTTTATCATCACTAATCAATCTTCACAAATGTTTCAAACATGACAGTGTTATTACCGAAAAATTATATAGTCCTTTGAAAGACTTTATGAAACAAACTGATAGCTAGAGCAAGATTAACAAGAACAAATACTGATTGCTTCGAGAAAACATTTATTTCATTATACAACCAAACGTACAATTCGTATCTGGGCAGCCATGCGACAGAGAGAAAGCAATACAGAAATCATATCTATCTTATTCTAATTACGTTTCATTATACCAAATTTTTTTGGGACGTTTTCATTAAGGGGGGGGGGGTCCCCTTAATGAAAACGTCCCAAAAAAAAAATTAATTGTGCTTAACAATTAATTAACGTAACAAAACAAATAAACCACTAATTGAATTAAAAAAAACATAACATTCATTGACTTTAAAAAAAACAGAAGTTTCATTTGCGTACATCATAAAACAAACCACAAAACGTATTTCCATTAGGATACGAGGCATGCCTTTTAAGTTTTGTCGTTTGAAGAAAGAAAAAAAACTATAACCTTATAGTAACTTTTATTGTTTTTCAAAGTATTCACCACGAAGTTTAATACACTTTTCCATTCGCTCGAACCAGTTATTATAACATTTATTCCACTCCAAAGTGGGGGTGTTCAAAATGACTGACTTGAAAGCGTCGACCGCTTCTTCACCGCACAGGAACCTTTGACCACGAAGAGTTTTCTTAATTTTAGGAAATGTAAAGAAATCGTTAGGGCTTAGGTCAGGACTGTATGGAGGATGGTCAAGAATTTCTACGTTTTCCTGCTTCAAATACTCAATCGTTTGACGAGCGGTGTGTGAGCTTGCGTTGTCATGGTGCAGGATGATGCGTCGCTTTGGGCTAGATTTCCGAAGTTCGGCGATGACTTGTGGTAAACAAACTGTGGTATACCACTCCGCATTAACCGTTCTACGATCTTCAAGTGCAATCGTCGCAACATGACCGGTTTTCGCCACGAACGTAGCCACCATCTTCTTTGCAGTGCTTCGAGAGCGAACAACTTTAGTCGGCTTTGGCTCGTCTTGGAAAACCCAGACTGTGGATTGTTGTTTGGAATCAGGATCGTAGGCATAGATCCAAGATTCGTCACCACTGATGATGTCGTAGACGTGATTTGACTCTCCTCGGTTGAACCTCTGAAGAGTTTTCTTACACCATCTGACGCGGGCCGCCTTATGATCGTCGGAAAGCAAATGCGGGATCCAACGGCAAACTAGTTTTCTCACACCAAGCGCCTCATGCAATATCTTTTGAATGGTTGTCCCTGAGATGCCTAATAACGCCTCTATCTCTCGATATGTCACATGACGATCTTCGAGGATTAGTTGTCTCACAGCAACGATGTTATCTTCAGTGAAGGCGGATTTTGGACGTCCTTCGCGAGATTTGTCACTAAGTGTGGTATGTCCACGCTGGAATTCCAAATACCAGCGTTCGATGGTCCGCAGACATGGGACTTCATCATGGAATACAGATGTTAACTCTTCGAAACACTGAAGTCGCGTTAGGCCTCTTCGAAAGTTATAGAAAATTATTGCACGGACATTTTCCTTAGTAAGATTCATTTTCGTAGTGACCTGACAGATTCAAACCAGCACTGTGACTAAACAATTGCATTAATCCTAATGCTTTCAATTGTATTGATATTCGAAATTCCAACAAATTTGATTTTTGAACAGTTCTAAATTAAAAATTGGCGGCAAATATGCAAACGACAGAACTTAAAAGGCATGCCTCGTATAATATAAGCGTTGCTGCATTGACTAAACTTTCTTTGCATATAATAAATGAGGCTTCGGCTGCCTCTGTCCAGTTAACAACAGTTTTATCTCGTTTTTAGAATTGTGCAGATACTTGTCTAATTCTGCTTGATTTTCCGCCGCGCGCGGAATTAACCCCCTATAAAAATTCAACATTCCCAGAAACCTACGCAGTTGGTCCACGGTTTTGGGCTTTAGAAAGTCCGTAATGCCTTTAACGGTGTAATACCATCTGCACTGAGTAGCCTAAAAATTCTATTTTGCGTTGTCCGAACGTACATTTAGAAAGATTTATCGTAATACCAAACAATTCAAATCTTTTAAAAACTGCTTCGAGATGTACTCGATGCTGCTCCTCGTTCTCGCTAGCTACTATGATGTCATCAATATAACAGAAATAAAACTCAGAATTTGACTGTAACTCAGAATCGCTAGTCGCCTTTGGCTTGAGCTCAACCCCTTGCAGGGGTACTAGTGATTCATGAATCGTTGGAAGGTTTGCGCTGCGTTACGTAAACCGAACGTCATACGCGGGAACTCAAACAAACCAAAGGGTGTTAAACTTTCTTTGCATATAATAAATGAGGCTTCGGCTGCCTCTGTCCAGTTAACAACAGTTTTATCTCGTTTTTAGAATTGTGCAGATACTTGTCTAATTCTGCTTGATTTTCCGCCGCGCGCGGAATTAACCCCCTATAAAAATTCAACATTCCCAGAAACCTACGCAGTTGGTCCACGGTTTTGGGCTTTAGAAAGTCCGTAATGCCTTTAACGGTGTAATACCATCTGCACTGAGTAGCCTAAAAATTCTATTTTGCGTTGTCCGAACGTACATTTAGAAAGATTTATCGTAATACCAAACAATTCAAATCTTTTAAAAACTGCTTCGAGATGTACTCGATGCTGCTCCTCGTTCTCGCTAGCTACTATGATGTCATCAATATAACAGAAATAAAACTCAGAATTTGACTGTAACTCAGAATCGCTAGTCGCCTTTGGCTTGAGCTCAACCCCTTGCAGGGGTACTAGTGATTCATGAATCGTTGGAAGGTTTGCGCTGCGTTACGTAAACCGAACGTCATACGCGGGAACTCAAACAAACCAAAGGGTGTAGAAATTGCTGTTTTTTGAATATCATCAGGATGGACCAATATGTTGTGGTACGCTCTATTGAGGTCTAAACGCGAAAAAATATTCTTATTCGACAAAATGTATGTGAAATCTTGCAACCTGAGTAGGTGATGCTAAAGCACAATTATCATGTTACATTTATGCACTTCGACAACAGACGCTCGAACCGTATAATGTACTGTACAGTAGTGTTTGATTTTAACTTGATTGTGTGTTTGATTTGATTTTAACTGCAATTTATTCTGCAACGACATTGAGTGAGAGAGACGCGCGTCGACCGCCCTACGTGTTCTTTGCGCATTAGACTGTGCTCGCTCGCACAAGTGATATCTACGAGGCGACCCGAACGGCTTTACGCGCACGTGTACTGATTTTGTCTTTACTATGACCGGGTGCAATGTTACCGGTTGAGGCCTTCAAGATCTCAAAGTTGTAAGTTCCGGGGAACACAGACGGCGTTAGATCGTTCCATTCCTTTTCTTTTACAGACAAATAAAATCTACATTAATTCTCGATTTAAATTACGTATTTTGCGAAAAATTTGAGAAGTTGTCTGTGTGAGTTGTCATTTTGAGAAGTTGGCTTTTTCAGAAGTTGGCTTTTTGAGAAGTTGTCATTGTGAGAAGTTGGCGTTTTGCGAGCGGTTGGCATTTTGCGAAGTTGGCATTAATGACGATGTGAGTCGCGCAACAGCGGGGAAGAAGGAGTACAGGACTTTTAAGAAAGTTAAACGCCAGAAAAGATACCTACTGGACAGACTGAAAGTACTTCACAAGAAATTTGTTTCCGAAGTAGGCAAAATTAGCTTCAGTACGTTTAAAAAATATCGTCCTTTTTACGTCCTTTCCCCTAAAATTAAAGATTGCGACACTTGTGACTGTCAAAAACATTCTAACATGCAATTTTTAATCGATAAATTGAAATCACAAGATTTACTTCCGAATAACGAAATAAATGATGTAATTTCACTTTTCGTCTGTGATTTTAAGTCAAAAAATTGTATGTACGGTGACTGTGAAGAATGTTCAGAACGAGAAGTAAATTGTGGAGATATAGATTTAACTAAAGAAGTGAACTGGTTCACGTGGGCCTTACAGGATCATGAGTATGGTGAAGGAGATAATCTAAAAAAAACTAAAAGGATGATGAAGATTACAAAAGAAGGTACAATACAAGATTTGGTTGAGATATTCAAAAAAGAAATGAAAGAATTCAAAAAACACGTATATAATTTTCACTATCAATATAAACAGTACAAATTTTGTTCAGCTAACTTGACAGATAAGGAAGCATTAATCCATATAGACTTTTCGGAAAACTTTGTATGTAAACACCATAAAGAAGTCCAAGCGATGCATTTTGGTGCTGCCAAAATACAAATAACCTTACATACCGGTGTACTTTATGTGAAAAACAATCACCCCACATCTTTTTGTTCCCTTTCGCCAGAAAATAAACATAACCCGGAAGCGATATGGGCACATCTTGATCCAATTTTAAAATACGTAAAGAAAACTTATCCCAACATAAGTATTATACATTTTTTCAGCGATGGACCCACATCTCAGTATAAGCAGAAAAAGAATTTTTATCTTTTTAGTCGCAATATATACGATTATGGATTCAGTCAAGGCACGTGGTCATTTTTCGAAGCGGCCCATGGAAAAGGCGCTGCAGATTGTGTTGGAGGGGCCATTAAACGTACACTGGACTCAAAAATTGCTCAAGGTGTAGACATACCCGACGCCGAGGCAGCATTTAACACTCTCATTTTGAGTGATACTACGATTAAGGTATTCTATGTACCAGTTGAAAATATAAAACCTTTAGACACATCAATAACAGAAAAACTAACCCCTTTGGCCCGAACGATGAAAATCCACCAATTGGTGACAACCGAGAAATACAAAGTAAAATACAGAGACCTCAGTTGTTTTTGCAACTATGCGTTTGGAACCTGTAATTGTTTCACCCCTATATACCACGATTTTGCTGTATCTGACATAAACCGACGACAAAGTAATAGAAAACGAAAAGAAAGTAATATTAAAAAAGATGATAAAAATTGGAAAGTTAAAAAAATTACACGAAGACGTAAAACAAACTCATCATCCGATGATGATACTGACGTTATAATTAACTATGCAGATAGTGACGGTACATATTGTGCGTCTGACGATATTTCAATTAATTCAGATTTTGAATCTAACAAAGACTTAGAAGAGAAAGAGCTCGATTAAACCAAGTAAAGGTGGTTGCAATCAAATACTTGAATCTAAACAAATTGACTCCAGTAAAAAAATTAATGTGTTGTCCGTGGTTGTCCTAAAAAATCAGAATTTGAATTTAACGCGAGCAAGATTAGGAAACAAAACTAAAGTATTAGAAAACGAAAGAGTAACAACGTTACATGAAGTACGACATACACTGGAAAATACAGCTTGTTTCGATTTAGGAAAGAGTAAGTTATTTGCAGAAAGAATCAATATGAACGAAAAAGACAAAGAAAATAATTCAAATCATACTCCATCAACATCTGGAATTAAAAAAACATTGAACGCGTGTAAAAACAAAAAAAACAATACACGAGTAGTGATAACAATGAAAAGGAATATTCAGTAAAAAAACGTTATATAACTGATGATGAGCAGGTTGAGAAATATTTTGAAGAGCCGATGAAGACTATTAAAAACGAACAAGAAGGATTAATCAAAAATGAGAAAACAGAGAGGGTAAAGACTGAAGAATCTCAACGAAACGATAGTGTAGATTCAGACAAGACACCAAATACCCAGACAGCGACCTTACCTGGAGTTCGACATATACCGGAAAACAACGCTTATTTAGATTTTAAAAAGAGTATGTTATTTGCAGAAAGAGCCATTATAAACGAAAAAGAAGAAGAAAGTAATGCAAATCCTATTTCATCAACATCCGGATATGAAAAATCATTGGTGATGGCAATGATTGTTATATGGCTAATGAAGAGCAAGAAATGTTTTGAAGAACCGATGGAGACTATTAAAAACGATCAAGAATGTTTAAGCAAAACTGAGAAAATAGAGAGGATAAAGACTGAAGATTTCGATGAAAACGATAGTACAGATTCAGACATAACACCAAATATAAAGACAAGCATATTTAATGTTAATGATAGTGTGTTAGTCCGATATTATCAAAGAAAAGTATGGGTATATTATGTAGGATTTATAATGAGTATAGAAAATAAGGGCAACGACACATTTTACGAGATAAAATTTTTGAAGACTGTGAAGAAACCCGAATTAAAATTTATTGCTACAAAAAAGTTAGACATTGATGTTGTTCCTATTATGTCCATGGTTAAACAAGTTAAATTAACTATACGTCATCAAGAATCAAAAGAGTACTTTCTGGATGATGATTTTGACCGAGTATATTTTGAAGAAAAATGTTTATGGATTAGTTATTATTATTTGATGCTTTGCAGCCGGGCTATTTTAATTTGGTTTTTGATGAAACGTATGTGATTAATTGTCCATATTTCGGGACCATTGTTCTTTCATTATATTTTTTCTGTAGTGGATTTTTGTTTGGGTTCAACCTAGTACTGTACTTTGGTTATTTTTTTTTTGTTGTTGTTAGTTGATCATTGAACAAAGCAGGTTCTTTTAATTGCCGTAAGAAAATAAAACTCGTTCAGTAACAATTAAATGTTATTTTATTGTCTATAAGAAAATATCGACGGGTGAAAGGCAAATTGGTTTAAGCGACATTTTTGAAACTTCACATGACAACGATTAAATGCTTTATTTAATATATATAAACATGACTTTGGGCACTTGGTTGATCCAGCCATGAGTCCATTCAAATGTGGCTCCACCTTTGTCAGCATATTACTTGGCTCCAGTTGAATATTTACCTACCGGAGTGGCAACGTCGCCTTCTGCTTGGCGATGTTGCCAGATATATTCGTCGGAAAACTCATATATTCATCGCCTAAAAGCACAACGAAAGTGGCTCCGTAACGGCCAAATTTTTCAAACCAAACAGTACTAAGTGGCTCCGAAATATATCTTAAAACCAGAGTACATAAGTGGATCCAATTATATAATACTCATTGGTTGCGTGATTACTTTGATCCAATATGTATTTGTGATTTAGTAAGCATAAGTGGCTCCTCCATAACGGGAATTTTATCCAACCGAATAGGTATTAACCCCAATAATAGGGACTATGTTGCTCCGACTCATAACCGGAGTAGGTACATAAGTGGATCCATTTAATAGTACTTATTACACTTTGGTGCGTGCTTACTTTGATCCAATAGGTATTTGTATTTTATTGGGCAAAAGTGGTTCCGTAAACAATTCCAAGCAAATAACGGTTAAATAATAGAAACTGATTAGGACTATGTGGTTCCAATTTATACTTCTGTCATTGCATACGTAAGTTGATCCAGCAGATTTTATATTCGCAATACCTCATACATTAGTTGATCCGCATTTAGTGAATTGTTTGTTTAGTGTAAAAGGTAGACCGAGATACTTTTTATACCAATGGATGAAGATAACAGTATTGAAGGTATGTAGAATTGTGTTTTTTTTGGATTAAACTATGTTTATACGAGTAATATTACTTTTCTGCCAATCAAAACAATACAAAAATGTTTTAACTTTAAAGTACCTATGTGTTATGTTTTAGTTCATCTATCCAGCACAATCGTTCAGCAGAATTAAGGTATTATGTATTGCGTGTACTTGGTATGTGGTGTGGTGTGTGTGTGTTCGAAAAGTTTTCTTATTATTTGGGTTTGTGTTGTCAAATGAAAGGCATTGCATTGATAATGTACCTAGTCAGCAGAAGATAAACACGACTCCTCAAATCATGAGAGGTTGAGGTTTTCTCAAAACATACCTACATTCAAAATCTTTCTCTGTGACTAATGTAGGTACCTACATAAGTACCTACCTACGGTAAAACTAAATTGTGTTTTTATCGGATTAGAATGCCTGAACATTAGTTATTTATAAATTATGTCATGGCAGACTATAGTTTTAATCTTACTTTGGTTTAGACACTAAACAATCTCCCTACTAGTGATAGAATTTCTACCATAGCTTTAACAGTTTACGAGTAGGTAAACTAAAATCTCTCACGGTAGCGGGGGTTACGTTTATCTTCAGCAGACCCTATCTTTTATGTACAATTTAGTTTCAAAAATTCGTTTCGCTTATCTTCTCCGGCAATGTAAATTGAACCATAGTTATTCATTAGCAACAGTCATCTCTTTGTTGCTCTTAGCCTACTCTTCCGAGGGTCCGGGGTTCAAATCCGGGTTGTGCCGTGTACCTACTAAGAACTCTGTTAATAAGATTTCGGTTTTTAGAAAACTTAAGTACCTTTACCGACACTCTTTCTGACGGTGAAGGAAAACATCGTGAGGAAACCTGCATGTCAGACGAAAAAAAAGTATTCGAAGACATGTGAAAATCCATCAATTTGCGTTGGGTCCGTCCGCACGGTGGATATCCCAAACCCCCTCGTGTGAGGGCGGCAGTGGGGGTTTCAGTAATGCTGATGACTACGAGTAACAATAGTATAATTGTTTTGAGATCAGAATCATCATCAACAGTCTTCGGTATAACACTGCATGGTATAAGTCTCCTCTCCTCTGCGCCAGCCCTTACGATCCTGTGCCAGTCGCATCGAGGTGTTATTGGCAACCCACCTGGCCACCGGACGGCCCGCTGCCCTTTTGGCTGTTCTTGGCCACCATTCGGTTAGAGTGTTACTCCAACGGCCATCATCAGTTCTAGTCATATTGTGTCCAACCCACCTCTACTTCAGTGTAGCAACACGCTTCCCAACATCTAGGACTTTAGTCCGTTATCTAATTTCAGTGTTGCGAATCCGATTTGAGGTAATACCTAGCATGGTCCGCTCCATGGCTGTTTGTGTTTCCTTTATGAGCGTTCATGTTTCGGCGCCGTAAGTCATAGTGGACACGCACGACACATTGTGTGAACAGTTTGGTCTTCAGACACTGTGGCATTTTTCTATCTAATAAGATCTACTACCTACTCTATTTTTCTATCTACTTAACTTGCCGAAAGCCGCCCATCCAAGTTGTATTCTTCTGAATATCTCCTTCGTCTGGTATAAACTATGTCCAAGATAGATGTTGTGGTCTACCACCTCTAGCTTCTCATTTCCCACTTCTGTATTGGGATATGAGACACCAGAGATGCCCGACATAATCTTGGTCTAAAACATGTTCATCTTCAACCCAACTTGCAATGAGAATTCATATATGTAGTTGTTGGAGCATGCTTTGAGATCGTCCTGAGTTTCGGCAAAGAGAACTAGGTCATCCGCGTATCTGAGGTGCGACAAGTAGGCCCCATTGACCGAGAGATGTATTGAGCGAACGCAGTTTAGCAAATGGGCTATTTATTATAAACTAAACCTCTTTACTTTCGTATCGCTTCATACGAGTGAGTTTCTCGAGGCAATGATTTTTGTGCGGTGTTATGTCGTGTGATTGGAAAAATTACTGCCTTATGTAGATTAAGATACGGTAGGAAGGATCCGAAGGAATACTATATTGCATTTCTTAAAAATCGGACTTCGCTTGATTGAATGGTCTTGCTATTGCAACTAAAATACTATGCAAGTCTGAAGTGGGTTTTGTATGATTGAATGCTTCTTTCAGCTTTGAAGTATTACGTTTTCTCAATATGCAACCCTTGTTTAACACTTATTATTATGGTGAATGGTCCTTTCAAAAGGTTGAATGTGTCTGGATATCGTAAATTCTAAATTGTTGTTATTGACTGTTGCAGGTGAAGATGAGATATGGATTCCTCCATATTTACCTGGATTGGACGATCCAATAGAGGATTTGTCAAATGCATCATCATCGGTGCTTCCATTGATCGATGAAATAAAATTGAGTAAAGATGATATACTCATAGCTGGTGCAATGATATGCGTATCAGAACCTGTTTCTGAAGTTTCAGATGAAGATGCAAATTGCAGCGTGGTACCTTTTGATCGTGATTACTTGGTAAATTAATTTACGTGCGCATGTGTATTATAAAAAAAGCGTTTTCTTGTGAATTTACACTTGTTCATATTTCCAGAAAACCCACCCTGATAATCAACCTTTCATCATTGAGACTATTGAGAGAAAAACTGTGGGTTCGATAAATAATGATCAGGATCTAGACGAGTCAACCGCCAATCAAGTAGACACCAGAGAAAAAGCAGCAAACGTAAACGTACGTAGGTTTACATAAAATAACAACTAAGATATTTTCAATCGTAATTCTCTTTTCATGATAGAAATGAGTTCGTTCCACTTTGTTCCACATGTTTGCAGGTGAACTCGCCTGATAAGGACACGAAGTCGAAACCGGTCGCAGATTTTATTGTTTTAATGCCTTAAGTTTGTATTATTGTAATAAAAACACGTCAAACAAAGTGCAACAAACTCTGCCATAATAAAGTGACGTTGCATCAAGAAATCACAACACATAGTGTTAATAGTAATTATCGTATTTCTGTCCTCATACCGATAAACTATAAGTACATGTATTTTTATAGAAGCGTGTCAAAGCTTTGAGATCGGCGCAATACAACACAATATGTTACGACGAACAAAGTGAAGACAGTGGTGACTTTTCTGCCACTGATGGCTCTGACTACGTATGCGATAGTGATGAAAAGGCGTCTACTTCCAAACCAAAGAAACGTTTTAACAAAATAAATCCCGTTAAAAAAAATATTATTATTAAAGCCATGGTACATGCCGACATTGATACTGCCGAAGTAAGCAAACATCATTATTACGCCTATAACAATGTGTATTACCTAGAACTGAATAAATTGTTATTTTATTACCTCCAACTTTCAGATTCCGTCTACCCACATCATTGTTCCTGACACACCGGAACAATCTTTCGAGAAGGTTAGCATTTTTTTATTTACGAGGGGGCTGAGAAAGAATCCACCGAGCGGGTCCAGTTCGGAGTGTTGGATTTCACAGGTCAACGAAAACTGTTTTCTTTTTCAGAACAATACGACAAAAAATTCCAAAAAACCAGGTATAATAATCGATGAATCGATTGAGATAGACGGCGAGGAAACCCACAGGTATTAATAAAGCATGATGTTGAAGCACCCTAACACTGGTAATTTACTGAAACAAATTTTAAAGTGTCGTTTCGGTTAACAGGGCAATTTTTAATTAGAATGTTTTTGTTAAATAAAAAAATAACTGTGTGGGGTGTTTTCGAACTTAAAATATAATCTATTTTTAAATTATCGATAGAATCTGAAAGTATACCTTTATTTGTATAGGTCATCGGATGTGAAAACAAACAATGACGCTGATGGAATCCTTTACGATATCCCGAACTGTCTTCTCGATGGTGATGAAGCCATTATAAATTTTCAAGAGCGAAAAGTTGTAGAAGACGTAAGTTACTAATTGCAGTAAAAATAAAACGACTATTTTTGCTTAGTAACGATTATTTTTCCTAAAACTAAATTACATGTGGTTTTTCTTTCAGATCGATGTACATTTGAAACCTACAAGTCAACGAAGTTGGGATAGGCGTAATTGCTGCATATTTTGCGAAAATTTAGTCACTAATTTTACGCGCCACCTTATAAGAAATCATCCAGCTGAAATGGAGGTAGTAAAACTTTTATCCATCACCGACCCTGATAAACAAATACAAAAAAAGAAGAGACAAGCTATTACGGACAATTTAAGAAATCGTGGCAATTACTTACACAATAGTAACGTGGTAACAGAAAATGACGGATACCTCATCCCCATAAGGAGGAAAAATGACGAGCAGCTGACTTCAAGTCCGTCAAGATTCGTGATATGTAAAAATTGCCTTGGAACTTTTAGACGATCCACGTTTTATCGACATAGTAAGAAATGCCACCCAGTTACGGAAAATGAGGCTTATGATGTTACAAGACGTGTGCTTGCCCGCAACTCCTTGAGCATCATCCCCAATTTCACTCAGGCAACAAAGGAATTTACAGAAAACATAATGCCGAGGCTACGTAATGACGACATTTCACTCGTCGTGAAACAAGATCCCTTGATTATTGCTTATGGCTGTAGACTCCTTAAAAAGAAAAAGGAAAGAAGATGTAGAAAGGCCATTTGCTCCAAAATGAGGGATCTAGCACACCTTTTAAAGACGTTACGAGAAAAGTGTCCTGAAATTACTCAGTTACAACAACTATTTCAGCCTAAATATTATAATAAGTTCATAGAGGCAGTAAAAATTATGAGCGGTTTCAATGAAGACACTGGCTTCGTTGAAGTAATCAGTATGCCTGCAAGGATTCGTCCTGAAATATTGGGTTGTATTGAAATCTTATTCACCAATACAATTATGGACACCAACAAATCGACAGCACAAAAAGACCACATCAAAAACAGTTTAAGCGAATTCAAGCTACTTCTCGAAGCCAATTGGCAATGGGAGATATCAACCAATGCCGAAAAAACACGGAAGCGTAACCTCATGACGAAATCACACGTTATACCATTAGACAAAGACATTCAAAAGGTAATGAAAAAAATTCATGAATTAGAAGAGATATATTATATTGCACTGAAAAAGGACATCACTGACAGAAACTACGAAAATCTTTGTGAAGTCACAATAGCACACATAATTATTTTAGATCGCAAGCGAAGTGGTGACGTTGCGGAAGCAGAGTTGGAATATTACCTCAACAGAAAGACCGATGAAATTCCACGACAAGTTCTGGAATCGCTTGACAAAAATCAGAAACAAGCTGTATCAGACTTGGACGTTTTCCAAATTCCGGGGAAACGAGGACGATCGGTGCCCGTGTTATTAACAAAAGCAATGAAAAAAAACATCGATTTACTTATTGCTTGTCGATCAACTCTCAACATTTCATCTGAGAACAAGTACTTGTTTGCACGTCCATTTACAGCAGAACCGTTCACCGGAGGGCGCTGCCTGAATAATATAAAAAGCATGTGTAACTTGAAAAAACCCGAAATGTTTACCTCCACAGGACTACGGCACCACATCGCCACTATTTCACAAGTACATGCTAAAACGGATGACAAATACACTCAACATTTAGCTACATTTCTTGGTCATGATATGCAAGTGCATGCCAGTAACTACAGATTACCATTACAAGCTATTCAAAAATGAGTTATTGGTAGCAGACTTCTGGAGGTCGAAAACCATTCAAAAACAAAGAAAGACTTATGTAACGATATGTCTAAAAGTGACGAGAGCGGTTCATGTGTTGCTGAAAATAATATCAACAGTAAAGAGACTGAAAAGGAAACCGGAATATGTGAATATGAGAATGACAGTGAGAAGGACAACAACTTTGAAAGAGAGAGAAAAACCGACAGAACAATGATAAGTCAACCAAAAAAGGCAAGAAAAAAGATACAAAATACGAAAAAAAAAAATTCAAGTTCTGAGACTGACTGTTCAACCGACGTCGACAGTCGTATACAAAAAAGAAAAAAGAAGACACATACCAAAGGGAGCAATGATGACATCAAAGCGGTACGTGAATATGAGAATGATGGTGATAAGGAAACTAACTCTGAAAATGTAACCGGTACCTGTGAACATGATAATGGTGGTGACATGGAAAATAACTTTGTAAGACAGATTAAAACCAACAAAACATTGATAGGTAAACCAAAAATGGCAATAAAAAAGGTACAAAAAAGATCAAAGAAGATTTCAAGCTCGGACACTGACTTCCCAACCGACATCGACAATCGCATACAAAAACGACAAAAGAAGACCCATACCAAATGGAGTGATGATGAGATCGAAATGTGTGACTATGAGGATGGTGGTAACAAGGAATATAATTTTGAAAATGAAACCGGTATGTGTGAATATGAGATTGATCTTGACAAGGAAAAATATATTGAAAGGGAGAGAAAAACCGACAAAACATTGATAAAGAAACCCAAAAAAGCAATAAAAAAATATAAGAGAAGAGAGAATAGAGAAAGAAAGAGAAGATAGAAAACGGAAGATTTCAAGCTCGGAGACTGACAGCTCAATAAATATCGACAATCGCAGTCAAAAAAGACAAAAGAAGACCCATATCAAATGGAGTGATGATGAGATCGAAATGTGTGACTATGAGGATGGTGGTAACAAGGAATATAATTTTGAAAATGAAACCGGTATGTGTGAATATGAGATTGATCTTGACAAGGAAAAATATATTGAAAGGGAGAGAAAAACCGACAAAACATTGATAAAGAAATCAAAAAAGGCAATAAAAAATATAAGAGAAGAGAGAATAGAGAAAGAAAGAAAAGATAGAAAACGGAAGATTTCAAGCTCGGAGACTGACAGCTCAATAAACATCGACAATCATGTACAAAAAAGACAAAAAAAGGTCCGTACCAAATGGAGCGATGCTGAGATCAATGCAGTAATGCGACATCTCAAAAAATATATCAATATGAAAAGAAATCCAGGAAAGGCCGAGTGTGAAAACGTATTACGTAAAGAGCCAGCTCTCCATAAACGCACATGGATGCAAGTCAATACTTACGTTAACAATATTTACAAAAGGAATTTATAAATCTTTTAAATTATTTTGCTTTTAACTGTTGTCATTCTTGTACGCAGAGAGCCAGTTTTCAGTAAACGCACTTGAATTCAATACGTGCGACTTTATTAATATTTATAAAAATAAACTATGAATCTTTCAAATAAGTGTAACTTTAAACATTTTTGAATAATTTTATTTATGCTGTTTTTTTGTACGCATAATCTGGATAGGTAACGTACATGCATAGGTACAAAACAAATCAATACCTATGTTAAATAAATAATTCTTCAAAAATTATTTGTTAATCTTTTTCATTATTGTTCTTTGATATTATTTGTGACTAATAATTATTATTCTATCTTTTTCGTACTATTTCGTAATTGCATTATTTTATGAAAAAATAAATAAAGTGATTTACGATTATAATAAGTGTTGTTTAAATACCTACATGAGTAAAAGTAGCTAGGGAAATATCTCGACATTTGGCTGAAGTGAATAAAGATAAGTAAGTGATTTAACTTGTACAGTCTACATTGAAATGAGCAAATAACTTTACTAGATCAGTAATTACTTTAACTAAGTTAAAAATACAATTAAAGAAAAATATTTACTTCAGCCATTGTACTGGATACTTAACTCCTCTACCTACTCGTCCTGAGATTCACTTGTCGATACATTTATGACTAGAGTCGCTGCTAGACTGGCTGTACCTTTCCGCATTCGACTACAAATAACGCAAGAGTCGGCCTCGGGTTCAGGTCTTAGGACTTTAGGTCTAGATTTCGGGTTTAGATGTCGAGTCTAGGTTTTAAGATGTTAGTTTAGGTAAGATTTGGGACTTGGCGATTGAGTCTAAGTCTCAGGTCTTAGACTAGTTATGGATCTTGATCTTTAGTATTAGGTCTAAGTCTTAGATCCAGGTCTCAGATCTAAGTTCAGACCAAGGACACAAATCACAAGTCATGTCTCTTGGTCTCCGGTCTAGGTGTCGTGTATTTATGATTTAGGCATCGTAATAAGGTCTGTCTCGGGGTCGGGTCTAGGTTTAGATTTATGTCTCAGATCTGTCTCAGTTTAAGGTCTCAGGTCTAGGCCACGAAACTAAATCTTGGGTCTTGGCCTCGGGTCTAAGTTTTGGTTGTATTATGTTAGTTTATTTCACACGGCAAGGGTTTTGTGACATTTGGTATTTGACGTTATTAGAGAAGCAGTGACAATAAAATCAATTGAAAAAAAAGTTGATTAAATATATTTTTTTTATTTAATTTTTGTAGTTTTTGTTATTAGTAATTGTTTTTATTGATAATTTAATTAATTATTTCTATTTATATCACAGTACCCATGCTATGTGAAATAGACTATATACTATATAGCATGCAATTATGTACGCAAACACACATACGCCAGCACGCCCACACGTAACATGATATGTTTCATCATCATCATCATATCAGCCGGAAGACGTCCACTGCTGGAGATAGGCCTCCCCAAGGTCCTCCACAACAATCTGTCCTGCGCCGCCCGCAAACAGCGGCTTCCCGCGACCTTCACCAGATCGTCGGTCCACCTCGTGGGGGGCCTGCCCACACTTCGTTCTCCGGTACACGGCTGCCACTTTAATGCCTTTACGCCCCATCACCCAACGGTTCTAAGGGCAATATGCCCTACACATTGCCACTTGAGCATGCCCATTATTTTAATTATGTCGGTGACCCTGGTCCTTCTGCGAATCTCCTCATATCTGATTCTCGAATACTATACTATACTCTTCGATTACCCATGTCGTACCCACTCCTCTTAAGGTTGGAGACTCCACGCTCGAAGTTGTTCTGGAATGGAGAGGGCTATGCTCGGAGTCTCTGCGTGATGATATGTCTATTTGCGCAGAAATATATTTTTTAACTAAACGCGCGTTTGACCTCAAGCCCCATCTCACCTAAAGGTAAGTAAAGATGAGGCCGAACTACTCAATGGAGCGCGAAGTTATGGTTGGAGGTAAGGTCCCAAACCCAAGAGACTAAAAATATGGTCTCTGTAATCGGTATGGAGGGATCTGAATGCAAAGCGCTTTGTATCATAACATACATAACAAATATAATATGTAAAGAAAGCGGAATTGTGTAAATGAATAAAATTTAAAAGTAGTGTGGTCACAACGCTAGTCTCTATACACAATAGATTTACACAATGTTATCATAATACCAGCTAGTAACAACGGCTAGCCAATGACAATAGGCCGTCGCAAAAGACGCGTTCTGATTGGCCTGTTTGAATTGGATCAACAAGTGTCAAGATGCCAGAATGGTGGATTTGTATAAAAAACCCATAATTATTATTAATTAATCGGTTGTCATAAGTTGATCCACTCGGAGCCACAGTAGTATTGATTAGCTGTAAAGGATCAACAAATACTGCCCGGATCAACAAGTGAAAACGGATCAACAAAATACTAGTCATACGGCACGTCGGATCAACCAAGTGCGTAAAGTCATATATATATATACCCATCGTAGACTTGTCGATGCCTACTTTATTAATGATTTTAATTAAATATATTTTTACAGTCTTAAAATATACTATATTTTATCGAAAAATAAAACTTTGATTCGCTCTCCTGCAAGGTTTCTAAAATGTCGCTTAAACCAATTTGCCTTTCACCCGTCGATATTATTATTACTAAATATTCGCAAGATTACGTTTAATTGCAATAATAGTCGTCCATCGTTTAGCGTAAATAAATTATTAAATCATAAGACAATGCTAACATCCTTGTGTAATCAGCTTTAGGAAACATTTATGTTACTTTTACGTTACTGTCACATAAAAGTTTGTATGTTACTTTTACGTTACAAGTGGCAAAATTAACGGCCTTACCCATAAGAGGTACCAAACGAAAATGTCACAAACACATCCTGCCCACGCACAAGTACAACCAAACCTCAAAATTCCAAAGTCACTAAAATAAATTTGTATTGCCTATTTTAACAAAGAGCCTCCGAATACTGATGATGCTCTTGATAATTTAAACACTGATAACGTTAAGCCTTAATGTCTCAAGTGTCAAAGTCCGATATCCAAACGTTGAGTTTCGTGGCGAAACAGCCATTTCAACTTCCTATAGGTTTACACAATTCCAACCCCATAGATTCACAAATTCAATCACAAAAGTCAAAATCAATAAGCATAATCTCAAACATTGTTGTCAAAAAAGCATCCCAACCACCGATCCAAGTTCAAGCCCAACCATTACCCCAGCCACAGCCCCAATCATCATGCACATTTGAGGAACTGATGCTGAGAAAAATACAACAGGATAACAAACATAATACACCAAAACCAAAAAAAAGAGTTACTAAAGGAGCTGAGGTGATAACAGCAAGTTTGGGAAGGAAAATATTACAAGAAATAGAAGAGACAAAACGGAGTGAGACAGAGATGACAAAAACCAGTAAAAGTATTAAGAAAAAAAGAGTAACCAAAAAGGTTAATTCTACAATGGCTTTATGTACAGCACAAACACAAGAAGAACCCGGTCCATCAGGCATACAAAAAAAGATAAAACGGAAACGCCAGCCATCACTTGAGTCATCCAGTAGTGTATCTGACGTCATGAGTCAATACGGTGACTCTGATTGTATTGATTTTGAAGAACTTCTGGATGAATGCTTTAAGAATGATGAGGAGGAACCAAAGTCACAAAAAGAAACAAAACATGGATTAAAAAACACAAGATGTGAAAATTTTATTGCCAAAAAGATACTCTCTAACACAGCTCTCTAAAATGCTCTCAGTACTAAGGGTAAAGGTGTAGGTAAAAGAACTAAAGGAAAAGAAAATCAATCTTCTAAAGAAATAGTTTCGGACAAAGGAAAAGAAGAGGAAATACATTCTGAACGAGATGAAGGCGATGTTTTAATGAAAGGAAAAAACATTACTACCGAAGAAGACTTGAATGAAGAAGACAAATATAAACAACTACTACCTGAACTGGAAAATGAAGAAAATGAAGTACACGAAACTCATGTAGCGTGTGAAAATTATAGGCTAAATGATGCAGTGATTGTCAGATATTTAGTTAGAAAAAAATGGACGTACTATATTGGGTTCATAACAGAAATAATAAAACAAGAAGAAATACAATACAGTATCGACTTCTTAAAAACTAAGAAAACACGGCAGATGTTATACTTTATTACACCCAAAAGAAAAGATATCCAACAAGTTTCCGATGTTCTTGTAGTGAAGAAGATAGACTTACAAAGAAATATTGATAATGAAAAAGAACATTACTTACAATGATGAAGATAAGATTTACTTTTGCTGATAGCGTACCAAAGTGATTTAGAATATACTTACAATTCCACAGTTTATTTTGTTGGACTTTATTATGTTTATGTAGACCGTGCCAAAGATTATAGTGATGACAAAAATGATAAAAAAGACTGCTAGTTTCTACTTTGATTTAAAATTACATACTGATTTAATTATAATGAGTAAAATATTGTTCTATGTGGTCAAATAAAAGTTGATTTCGCCGCAATGACTTGTTTTAATTTTTAAATTCTATTCATAATAACGATGAGAACAAGAATTCATTTCTGCTGAGTAGGTACCAAGGTACATTTGGTTCAGACCAGTTTCTTCTGTTACATGTTCGTTTTCTCTTACAATGACAATATTAGAAAATGAAACAATAATTGTGTAAGCTAACTGAAATGTTGAGAACCACAATTTACTCCTGGGCAGAGGCGGTTCGTCCTAAGGAGCGCTGGTGCAGTGAACTCCCATCCAAAAAATTAAAATATCAATTAAACTTTCGTATCAATAGTATTTATTTAATATTTTGATTAGAAGACATACAACTACTTTGTACGCATGTTGAATTCTTCTGGAATTAAACATCATCTCATTTATTTAATTAATTCATACTTAACATCAAGTAAAAGCCAATGGGCGTTTTTGGAGCCTTTTGAAATTTTCGCGGCCAGAAACCAAATATGGTTATTTAGGTACATATTGGCAAAATAAATAAAACATATTATGGCAGCTCATCTGTAACCTCAGTCCGGGCCGAGATATTCGACTTTAACTTTTTACTTGTTGAACTCAAATATCTCGGCCCCGGTGGAGGGTAGAGACGTCGAATCAACATTTTTACATTCACTATGAGGTCGTCTACAAGAAAATGTTGTTCCTGGATGTTTACCTTCAGTCAGAGCAGAGATATTTAACTTTAAGTAAATGACAAATGTGAGAGAGGGGGAGGATATGCTCATTTTAGACGGTGCACCGGCCATCTACTATAACTTTTGTTATAATTCATCCCGACTGGGCCACTAGAACTCCGGTTCTTTTTAGATGGCCGGTGCATCATCTAAAATGAGCACATCCTCCCATCTCACGTTTGTCATTTACTTAAAGTTAAATATATCTGCCCTGACTGAAGGTAAAAATCCCGGAAGGTAAGAATCCTCTCACATCCGGTGTATCTTCTAGGCCCCCCCCCCCCCTCTCAAGTTTTATGACTTTACTTAAACTTAAATATTTATACCCTGACTGAAAGTAAGAATCCCGGACTTCACGATGAACGTAAAAATGTTGCGTCTCAGTTTCCCCACTCATCCGGGGCCGAGATATTTGAGTTTGCGTGTAGGAAAAATTAAAATCGAATATCTCGGAAATTCCCATGGTTTTAAAGACCCTACTGTCGTAGAAAGGCCACGACTCGGCTGTTATAAATAAATACTTTCTCTCTCATGTTACTTTAGTTTGTCATTTTATTTAAACTCTAATATCGCGGAGACTGAAAATATTTTAAATAAAGGTTCCTTTTTTCCCTATTGAGGTAAGGAACCCCCACCCCCAAAACAGTAAAACTTTTTCCGGTTCCCCTAAAACATCCAATAAAGGATCCAGACGATCTCAGTCGTTTATCAGCATCGCCTAGCTAGGATACATAATTATTATGCTACTATCATGAACCCCTAACATTTAAAGAAAAGTATACAGAAGCGTTAAACACGTTGAATATAAACACACGCTGACTCATATAACCATATACAGAGTCTGACATGCACAAAAATAAACTCTTAACTCCCAAGCACACCCCTAAACATAATAAAATATACCTAGACACTGAAACACGTTTGAATACGCTACCTTAATACAAAAACAACCAGATAAACATAATTACAGTCTCGCACACAAATTACACCCTGATATACATACCCTACGATACACAAACCCTGTTTAACGCAGAAAGAAGCAAACACTCAAAACACAACTAGAAACAAAAAACGCACCCATCTACACACAAACATACCTTTACGAACAACACAAAACACAGGAAACTGCATTTGAAACACACAAAATACAGTCATCTTTATGCATAAGCACACAGCCAAACAAAAATACTCTTTAGCGTACAAAATACAAAATGCAAATACACACAAATACGCCCCACAAAACACCTAGAATCAACAACGCACTCCTCAAATACAAACATACCTTTACGCAAAAAAATACATAGACAAACGAAAACTGTGATTATTTCGTGTCCTAACATAAAAAAATGCTCCCAAATACTCACAACACACTCTACGGTACTTACATTCTGTTTCAAAATACACTACCATACTTAGACGCGCAAAACTAATTAGTACGATATCTAGGGGAATTTTTATGTGTAAGAGAGTTTTATGTACCAGTATTTTTGTGTTATTTAGGGTGTGTTTTGCTCATCCGAGTGTAATTTGTGATTTACGGTATCTTTTTAAATATTACATCGCGACTGGGATTCGAACCAGAGACCTTGCCATTCTTTTTCAACTAATGTTGAGCTAATGCTCTGTTAAAAACTGTGACTCGAACCAGATCGACGATATTAGGAATAGTATCTTTTTGTATTTGGATCTCGTTTGGTGTGAGTTTGGGAGTGTTTTAATATGTAGGAGTGTTTATGTGTGCAAAAATATCCTCTAACACATACAAACACACAGAAGTGTAACATACGCCGCAACAATCGATGTACGGACGATAGCACATCAAGCGTATCACACTGGCATCATACGCAGGAGTTATACGATATATTTTGCAATGGTTTCTTTTAACAAGCCACTGGGCTTGTTACGGCGTATGTTATACTTCTGTGTATTTTTTTCAAAAGGTATTAACTTTTGTGTACAGTCGACGGCACATCAACCTACAAAAAACCAAACTTTGCAAACTACGTCGTATAACCCCTGCGTAGCGTGCCAATGTGATACGCTTTATGTGCTGTCGACCGTACATCGATCACCTAGCCAGAGGATGCTGAGGAACCATTTAGTGTAGTTCAGTTCGTCAAGTTTACACGGGGAGAATCCAACTACACCGGACACAAGTTACATCAGGGAGGATAATTATTATGGGAAATGAAATAAATATGTTTTTTTACGGGGGGAGGAGGAAAAAATAAATTAACATGAAAGGGGAAGTGTATTATAGATTTCACTTTTCGATCGACATTTTCAGATGCGACGCCTTATGAAATAATATACATTTCAACTTATTTTTAGGTGAGGGGGAGGATATTGTTCAATGTACATGTTGAACCGGATTTCCGCTTTGGTTGACCGCAAAAAAAAACGTTTAGGGGGAGTGTATTGAACATGGCGGATGCGACATCTTAAGGAATAATAGGAAACACAATTTGTTTTTGGTTTGGACGGGGGGGGGGGGGGGGGGGGGGGGTGTCAGGTATTTTGCACATGGTGCACCGGATTTCCGCTTTTGAAGACCGGGAACCAATAAATTGTCGCAAAGGGAGAGTATATTGTAGATGGCAGTTGCGACATTCTCCTCTCTTTTGGTAAAAGTTAAACTCTATTATCTCGGCCCGGACTGCGGTTAGAACCCCGGGAACAACTTTTTTTCTCTTTTTGTATGGTCCCCTACACAGTAGATATGAAACTAATTCTGGCCGCGCGAAAAAAAAAAGGCACCACCCTCCATACGAATGTGCCCATTGGCTTTTCTATAGAAAACTGCATTTGATAGCGAGTGCCGCCCCAACGATCCGCACCGACGAAACGAAGTTGTTTACAAAGTTAAATAGTGAATTCAATGAGTGCGAAAGAGACAACTGCGCTCATTCTGAAACAGCGCGGTTCGTGAAGGATTTATACTTATGAGAAAATGAGAAGAAAATAAGCTAAATTCGTGCAGGGCACCGCGAGCGAGCGAGATGCCACCATGCAGGTCGTGGGACGTAGAGAGAGAACGCGTGAAGTGGTACGACGGCGCGCGCATGCGCACGAGTTCGTTACGCTGTTCAGATCAGTTTGAATCAAATATGAATAAACAAACCTGTTGTTTTTCCGCCAACGTTTGGTTTTTTTGAATTTTCTTGTTTACACATTGAGTAATTAATAGAGACTATTCGATTATTGTGTACGTAGTGTTTGTGTTGTGAAATATAAAAATGGAACAATAGAAAGTGCTTGGACAGAAACAGGTACTTACTTATTGAAGATTTAGCGCATTTTTCTTTAAATGTTAAAACATTCACGATCTCGGCTTCACGTGTTAAATGAAGTGCAATTGGCGACAATTTGCCGCCAAGATATTCGTAAAGCGCTCTATTTTAAGCTTATAGAAAATCGAGTAGAGAGTTCAATGACCGCGTTGATCAAAATGGTTATGTTTTGTTTTGTTGAAGTTTGCAAGCACGACAACTTTGGCAGTCTAAAGCAAGGTCTCCTGCGACGTGTTTCCGTGTTACGAAACACGGAAAGATCCGATTTAGGGGCGTGGCGTAACAATTTTCCTTTGTAAAATCGGTTACCGAAACATGTTACGCGCAGTAACACGTCGCAGGAAACCCGCAGAAAGTTAACTCCCAATAAAATCTTTCACGAGCCGCCACTGCTCCTGGGGTAATTCCGAAATATCAAACTGTTAAAAGTCGAGAGTAGCAGTACTGTTAAGAAAATGTATGACATTTTGCGTAAGGGGTAATTACGGTTGAAAAAGAAATCTAAACCTAATATCAATGTGCAATAAAGTCCATTTTTAAAGAACTTCGGATTAACCCCAAGATATAACGTAATTACCCCTTTTCCAAAAATAATATGTTGTAATATTAAATGCTTAATTTTATTAATTCAACTACACATAAAACATCAAATATATATTTAGGTATAATAATCTTTTCGTTAATAAAATAGAAGTAAAATAATAATGGTAATAACTAAGAAACAGTTAGGAATTGTTATCCAAAATAAAATCATCCTATCATCTAGTAAAAAAATATATCGTAATTCCCCCACTGCACCTTACAGAAAGAAAGTATTTGCCATCTACGCTGAATATAAAAAAGATGTGGAGAATGTACGAAGAGCAAAGCGACGCTGAACATAAAGTGCGACATTGTTATTTTAGAAGATTCTTCAATAGGTGTTTTAACTTGGGTTTCGGAAATCCTCACACAGACACGTGTTCGAGATGTACAGAGCTAATTGAAAAAATTAAGACTGCTCAAAGTTCAGAAGAAAAAAACAGATGGATGACAGAAAAACGAGTACATGGCCAGATATTTCTATCGCCTACTAAAGGAACGAAAAGAAAATATAATGACAATTTCATTCGATTGCCAGAAAAACCAAACTTTACCTAAGGTATCGGATGGTATGGCATACTATAGCCGACAGCTTTACATTTATAACTTTGGCACAGTTTTGTCTACACCAGAAAATAGATTAAACAGAGATAATGTAACTTTGTATGTATGGACCGAGGACGAGCACAGAAAAGGCGCAAATGAGATTGCTTCTGGGGTATATCATAGGTTGAACAATCTATCCATAAAAGAAACTGTAGACACAATCAGATTAATAGCAGACGGGTGCGGAGCACAGAACAAAAATTCTATTATGATAGGAATGTGCGCCACTTAGCTTTTAAAGAATGCACCACGTCATATCAAAACGTTAGAGCTTGTATTTCCAGTGCCAGGGCATTCCTTCCTTCCACCAGACAGAGTCTTTGGAAATATCGAGAAGGATCTAAAGAAAATGGAAGAGATAATTTCTCCTGAGGAATATATAAATGTCTTTAACAAGTACGGGACTGTCGTAAGACTTGACAGCGTCATGGACTGGAAGTCTGCCTTACAGAATGTAATTCGCCCTCCTGGAAGTTGGCATTTCCAATTTGCTCAGTGCAAAAGATACTATCTCAAGAGAACAACCAACAACATTCTGGTAAGTGGTGAAGTGCATTATGCTTCTGATATTGGCGTGTACAAAAGCATTCTAAAAAAAAGGAAGTCATTGATAGATATGAATCCGCGGCAGATAGAGAAGAAGAAAGTCATAATAAAAAGAGAAAAAATAACAGACGTTAAGAAACTGCTGGCAAAACATTACGGCGATGAGTGGCGAAACCGAGATGATTTACGATACTATAAAGAAGTTGTTGAAAGAATTGAAACCGGACAAGAAGACGAGGAATATGCGGAGGAAGTATGTGAAGCAGCGCCTAACGATTCTGATTTAAGAGTTTAAATAATAATAAAAATTGTACTTAATAAGAATTTCGTATTTCTTTCTATACACGTCAACACTCCAACACCTTAGACCACGGCATGTCCGCTATGTCCACTTAGATGCCTTGGTTGTCGTTGGATCCAAGTGAAATTTTTCGTCCTCTAGAGTCCATTAACCAAAAGTAGTTTTTTTGTTCATGAACTCGAGTGGACTTGGATCTTTGGATGGGTCTAAGTGGATTTTTTCGATTATTCCTATCTGTCCCCCAGGGGGACAGAATCAGGGGACAGATAGGAATAATCGGATGTTTGTTCTCTCGAGTCCATTAACCAAAAGTAAAATAAAATAATAATAAATTTTGTTAATAGACTCGATTCGACAAAAAAGTCCACTTGGATCCAACTAAGGATCAAAGTGGACATAGCGAACACTTCGACAGCCCAACATATTTGCTGACTGTACTCTGAGAACGTTTAGATACAAATACGACAATGTCCGTATAATTAAATACAAATGTGCCACTGTCCACTATTGAGATACAAAGATGCCACTGTCATCATGATTTTCCAGTTATTTATTATTAAAATTTTAGCATTCGATTGAAGAATAACCTGTTTATCTGTTTTGAGAATCATTAAAATAACCCCAGTAATAAGCAATTTTATTAGAATTCATAGAGATGTAGGCAAAATCAATATTGCACCATTCTGCATCTTTACTAGTGGACAATGGCACCTTTGCTTTTATACCTCTCACTTCTAAATTGCACTATTTAAAATTTATAACTTTTTTTATACATATGCTATTTATATGGAAATTATACCAAAATTTGCGTAATTTGAATTATGATGACAATCAGTGATTACTTTTTTATAAAAATGCAATACCGAAAAAACTTTTCAATTTTCAATTTCGAACGAGCCCGCGCGAGTGAGACCGGCCGCTCAGTGCTCTGAGAGCTGCGTTACAGAAAGGACCTGTGTCGCGCGCCAAATCACCGCCTTGTGTATTTTGTGATATTTTTCGATCAATTTATAAAGGATAAAATATAGTCTGTTATGGGTAATACAAGAAATAAAAGAAAACGAAGAAGACAGAGTCATCTTATGACTGTCAGAGCAAATGCCAGGAAAACAAATGAAATACGGTAAGTGTAATGCAATACAGTAGGTGTACTAAATGCCTGTACTACGCATTCTGATTGAAAATGACATACGAATGATCGAAAAATGGCATACCAATGATCGACGTGTACGTAGATGGTGCCTGGTGTACTCGGGTCCTATGGAAATAATTTTCGAGCCTTATCAGGAGTGGCTGCAATAGTGGGAAGAAAATTTGGGGAAGTCATTTATATTGGGGTCAAAAACAAATACTGCCTTGTATGTAGCCGAGCTAATAAAAAAGGTGTTAATCCCAAAGATCATTGTTGCTACAAAAATTATGAGGGTTCATCCAGTGGTATGGAAGCGGAAATCATATGCGAAGGATTTAAGAGTTCCGTAGAAATGTACGACCTCATTTATGCAAATCTTGTCGCAGATGTTGACTCATCCATGTATGCCAAATTACTAGCATCAAATCCTTACCCCAATCATGTAGTTGGTAAAATTGAGTGCCGGAACCATTTTCTAAGGAACATGTGCAATAAACTGCGGGCACTTGCAAAAGATACAAAATATCCATTGGCTCACAGAAAGCTTATGAATGATGTGAAAGTTATGAGCATAAGAAAAGTCGTGAGTTTGTCAATAAAACAACACAAGGATAGAGTCGACAAAGTTCAGGCGGTTCAAGATCTATATGCCAATATAACCCAATCCATAAACCACGCATTCGGTGACCACAGAAAATGTGACGACCACTACTGCTCTAAGGATAAATCTCTTTTAGCAAGCACGCTGCTGAACTGGAAAATAGTTCATTGTGGTTTCGGATAATAGTTATCATTAATAACGTTGCTGGTAAATCGCGCAGTCTCATCGAAGATGTCGACACGAATTCAGTAGAAAGATTTAATAGCGTAGTAGCCACATTCATTGGTGGCAAACGAATTAATTTTGCTCTCCGACGATCATCGGCCGCCGCAGTTGCTTTCAATACCAGAAAGGCACTGCATGCAGTCTACAAAAAAATTCTTGGCCATAGTCCTAGTTCTCAAGTCATGAAGAAAATGGAAAGAAAAAGAGAGCAAAAGAATATGCAGTCAAATCTGGTTCCTAGGAAGAAAAATAGAAAACGACAGTTATTCCCGACCAAAGACACTGATCACGACTATGGTAGCAATAGTACTGCCCCCGACATACCTCCAAGGGATCTGGAATTAGCGAAACAAACCTTTTTAAATAATTTACAAGATCTCACTTCAGATCGGGATGCAATTCAAAAAATACAATACTGCAACGCGAAAGTAGTGAATGGATAGAGCTGCGAAAGAACATGGTGACGGCGTCAAATTTGGGACAGATAATTAAAAGAAAAACTGGAAATCTAGCAAATTTTTTCCGCCCGGGCGGAGTTCCTCACCCCCTGAGACGACATTTTTCATTGAACACACTGCATCTTAAACACTACGAATGTGTGCCCCATGACATGAAACAGGTAAATAAACGAGAGCCCCAAGCAAAAGACATTACTTCTGAGGTGGTACGAAGCGTAACTGAAATTTGGAAAAAGGCGTCTATTCCGACTGTTTCGGATTTAAGAGTGAGTCAGCTTATTCTTTCGTATTGTGGCCAGTACAGACAGTTATTAAAAAAAATTAATAGAGAGGCTAAGGGTCAGTCATATTTAACAAAGATTGAGAACTTTATTACCAAATCTAGCCTTTTCCTTGACATTGCTGCGTGCAAGTGCAACAACTTTAGTACTTGTAAATGTGGGAAGAACAAAGTAGTTCCAATCAAAGAACGTCCATTGCTTGATGATCAGCGGACATTACGCCAGATGTGCATTGGAAATATCGATATAAAAAGTACTAAAAATCTTCAGAAGAAAATTCTAAAATCACAGAAACAGCCGAAGCGCACTGCGTTCGAACTACCTTCTGTGAGTATTTCTGATTCTGACGACTCGTCGGATAATAATGAAGCCGTAATAATTCCGAATGATGAGGAGTACAAAGAGTCCAAATGTTCAGAATCCGTAAAGGAGACAAAATTGAACCTGAATACATTTGAAAAGTAGTCTGAAACCTGCGATCGTTTTGGAGTTTCATTTAGAGCAGGGGCTGCTATTGCTTCAGCTACCCTTAACGATGTGAGAGCTTCATTGGCGAACGTACCACCTATTGTTATTGATCATAATAAATTAAGACGTGACAGAATAAGAAGGAGAAGTACCTTATTAAGAAATCGTAAGTTTGAGGACTTAGAAGCTTTGTTTTTCGATGGGAGGAAAGACAAAACAATGTTCTGTGTTCGAGAGGGAAACAAGTTATACCGTCGCATTACAGTTGAAGAACACATTACGTTAGTACAAGAACCAGGTTCGATTTACCTTGGACATGTGACTCCATCCACTGGAAATTCAAAAGCTATCGAACAATCAATGATTTCGTATCTGAACGAAGAGGGCCAAAACTTGATTCCCTAGTTGCAGTCGGGTGCGATGGAACGAACACAAATACAGGCCGGAAAAATGGCATCATTTTTCTGATGGAAATACGCTGCCAGAGGTCCTTACAATGGCTTATCTGTCGTCTTGCCATTTTCTGGTCAAATAGGAAAAATGATAAAAGCGTGTGACAATACGGAAATCAAACGATTTGAACCTATTGCCGTTTTATTACCAGACCTGTCAGGTAAAAAATTAAGTACAGATCAACAATATTTATATGACATTTGTCTAGCTGTGTCAAATGGGGTGGTAAGCGCTGATTTAGCCAGAAGATGTCCAGGCAAAATGTCACATGCCAGATGGATCACGACTGCCAACAGAATTCTGCGACTTTACGTTGCAACACAGCGTCCCACGCATAAACTTAATCTGTTGGCAAATTTTGTATGCAAAGTTTACTGCCCGACGTGGTTTAAAATCAAAATTAACAGCTCATGTAAAGATGGAGCCAGGAATATTTGGTTTATAATAAAGGCTTCAAGATACCTGACTGATGACATAAAGGCTGTCATAGATCCTGTCATTCAGCGCAATGCATATTTCGCTCATCCCGAAAATATATTATTATCCATGTTGACGGATGATAGAAATCATATAAGAGAACTTGGTTGCAGGAGAGTCATAAAAGCCCGTCTTACCCAACAGTCTAAATTGAGAGCTTTTACAATCCCACAAATAAACTTTGACAGTGACTCTTACTACGACATGATTGACTGGCAGGACGAGAAACTGATATTAAGTGAACCACCGCTGTTGCGTTGTTTGAAAACCGACGATCTCCAGAAAATTGTCGAAGAAGGAAATGTCGGGATGATCGACTTTCCCAAGTTTCCTTGCCATACGCAGTCTGTTGAAAGATGCGTGAAACTGACGACTGAAGCTTCAGGTGCTGTTGCTGGACATACAGCTAGACAAGGCTTTATTGCAACCAGACAACGTTCGAGAAAAATAATGCCAAAATTTAATTCCAAAAAGGATTTTAAGTAATGTAAAAATTTGGTTTAAATGGTTATTTCAGTTGTTCTTTTATCTTGTATTTAATTGTAATAAATATTCATTTCTTTAAGTAATTATTGTTTTAATGATATTATTGACAAGTTATTGGCGGTTATAGGTTTAAAAATAAAGTATATCACTTTGTTTGTTCGGTCTGAAACACACACTAAAATATATATTTTTTGAAACTTCAACTTACTTGAGCGAGCCATAAGTATGCTTAAGTTACAATTTTTTTTTACATTTTCTGATAGCTATAGACGTAATACAACTTTTGAAAGGTGTTACTTCAAAATAAAAAGTACTTTTTTTTTCGCCATACATCGTGACACACCCTACTGTGTATGGCACGAAGCAGTTGCAGAAAGGGATGCACCACAAATTGTCGATTCTTTAATTGCATTTCTTAAACAAGAACGAGACACAGAAAATTTCATATTTTGGGCAGATAACTGTGTAGGTCAAAACAAAAAATGGTATCTGTATACTGCAATAGTAACAATACTCAATTCCAGCATTGCTGGGCTCATAAAATCCATAACATTCAAATATTTGACTAAAGGTCATACGCACATGACCGCAGATGCCGTCCATGGCAATATTGAGCAAGCGATTAAAAAGAAAGGCAACGTTTACGATTTCAAAGACTTTTTTGAAGTAGTGAAGACATCCCGACGAAATTTAAACGTTGAGGTTACAGATATAAATGACCGAAGAAAAAAAGAACGCCCCGACGTTCAAACGATTACATTTTGCAAAAATTAAAGTTACATGACGTTGTTGAAGTAAAATTCTAACGAGGGTCGCGAAAAATGATGTTTAAAGAAAAATTTGCAGATCCTAGCTACAAAGAGGTAAATTTTTTACAGTATATATTCAATGAACGAACGGAGCCACCGCCAGTTGAAGGACCAAGAGGGATCCTTAAGAGAAAGAAAGATGATATCATAAATAAACTACTAAAATACAGAATTTCTAACAAAAACATCCAATAAGTCACCTATCACGACACATTTACTAAAACCGCTCTGGTGTAAAATCGGCAATGTGGCGTTTACAGTGTTTCTTTTTGGGACAGCCGAATTGTTTACGAGTATAAACTAATGAGTGACGCCACCGTACCGTGATTGTGGGGCGGATTCAGGCTATCAAAGGTTTCTCATGACGGTCATGACTGCGATGTCTTAGAAATATCATTAATGTTAAATACCACTTTATCTCCTTAACAATCGAACCTTGTTAATATTGTCATAAACATAAAGTTAAGTTTATTTAGAATTTGTTTTATAACTGGAAGTATTATAATCTCTGAGAGCTTAACCTACTTATTTTATATATTATTGGACAGATTGATTGAAATCAAAGATAACCTTATAAATAACTAGAAGCATAGGACGTAATGTCGACAGCACATCAAGTGTAACACTTTGGATCATATTGACTGGGTCATGAGTTGAAATCTTACTGCAACTGTTACCAATGATCTGCTTTCCACTGTACATTATGATGACGGCAAGACTAACGACTTACGTAACTCATGCAACCTGAATGCACCCCTGCAACAGGAAAGGTGATGTGCCAATATGTGTAAGAAGATACTACTTATTGTTTTTACCTTCAATTTATATTTTGCTGATTTCAAAGTTTATCAGAATTCAGAGGTAACAAACATTTAAGAAAACGATAACAGTTTGTTAGTTAGTCAGTTATCAGTGACAAATAGATAAATATTTAAATAAATATAACCAAAGCAAAATGATCGTTATTTCATACGTAAAAAATAATAATTATATTATATAACTCAAAATAAATCTTATTTTTCTTTGCGAGTCGGTGTGTACGTACATAGTAGAAGTTTTGTCACAACAGTTACGGTTACCTACAGGTATTTTATAATGATTATTTATATTGTATAGGCATGCAGTTCAATATTTATATACAATTACAATTTAGTATTTTCACCTTTGCACGGCGAACAATCAGAGCTCTTTTTGTTTTTAAGTTTTTCACTTGTATATTTATTTAGATAGTGTTTATGAAATACGTTGTTTAAAATAAGATTGACGATCAATGGTTAACGATCCCTGTAGGTTGCAAATAAAAGGGGTTTTTGTGGAAATTTCCATTATTTGCCTGTTGTTTCAAAGTGCGGTACTCCTTCATTTAGTGTTCTACATATCTTCAAGCTGCGGATTCGTGCTATTTCAATAATGTTCGTAAGTTTTTTTTTTATATTTATAATATTTAGTGATTTTTCGATGCATTTCATTATTTTGCATAGCAGGCGAATTCTGATCCCAAATCAGATACTATAGAAATATATAGTTAATTGTGATCGCCTCACCCCATCGACAGCGAACGAAACTACTCGCGTTTCATCCATTCATTCGTTGTCATTAACACGTTGATATAATTGATGTTCTACGATTTATTTATTTATAAATAAATATTACAGGTCTGAAGCAGACTACAAGCGTTCTACAGCGACGACAGAGAAGGGACGGCGGCGGTCGTTGTTTTCCATCTCGGAATCCGAAGGCGACCCCTCGCCTTTCATTATCCAATTAAATATTATGTAATCTCTACTACATATATACCATAATACTTACCTAAATGTATTACATCTCAACATCCCCCGTTCGCTAGACACATTGTGATAATTCGCGTCAATCTTATTATATTCAAAAGGACTGAGTACCTACTTATACCCATTTATAGGTAAGTATATGTTTATTATACAAAGATATTTATTTTTGGTTCAATTACCGTTGCAGAACCGAAACTACTCTGAGAGCAGAACCGCCATCCAAGAAAGCGAAGAAGTCGCGTCCCAATAAGTCTACTCGCCCCACATCGGTCCCAGCGCCTATAGCCGGCGCACGCGGCCGCCAAACCGGTGCGAACGCTGCTGTCTTCAGATAGCGAAGACGAGAATGAGGTGACTCAGGCGGTGCAGGCCGCTCGAATAAGCGTTACCACTCTCACGTCAACATTAACGCGTAGGGTCGCAGACGGCGTGTTGCGACGCAGAGCGGACTTAGAAGGGGATGTATACGTCGAACTACGCGTATACAATTCCAAGGACGTCGCAGACGTCCAGGACTGGAAAGAGCGATTGGAGAAGGCGATTCTATGTCTGAAATATAGGGCTAACTCCAATGCGCGAGAATTATATGATTTGAAAGAGTTTGTCAGAATCGCTAAAGAAAAAATTGGCGACAAAGATTCGATTTATTTCCCTGACAAAAGATTTTTTTTGTGTACATTTTTCTGTTTTTATATTGTAATAACAGGAACTTGATAATTTCTTTCTTTACTATTGAATTAAAAATAAAGGTAAATAAATTATATTAAATAGATATTAATGGTAAACCCATATCGTTTTTATTCTACTTTGTTTTGAGTAAGCAACTTAGACATATTTCCGTTAGTATCCTCTTTAACTAAGTCTAAATAAATATAAAAATATAGTCGGCCCACTCTATAGAACGCAGAAAAAAAAGAAGCATCATATAAATATATTAATGTTAGAAATTGAAAACCGCACTCACTATTGTTTAATTTAAAAATTAGATCGATTGTTGAGATCTCAGCTGACCAAACATCATGGCATAATATATTTTTGTGATGATTGTTTATTATTTTTTAATGCTCAAAATACAATGGACGATCACGTATGCGGTGGTGTATCAACGATTTTACCAAAAATGGGTCCATTATACAGTTTAAGCATTATGAACGTATGTAAGATATGCCATTTGTAATTTACGCTGATTTTGAGTCTTTCTAGAGCCATGTGAGCCGCACCAGAGCTCTGGTTATTCAAGAGATTTAAAAAACACATTCCGGCCGTTTTGGCTATTACATTGTCAGTTCATACGACAGTTCTTTGAACAAGTATGCATCATATCGTGGACCAGATTGCATTGATAAATTCATTAAATACCTACAAAAGGATGTTTCATCAATTTACAAAATTTTAAACGAGCCTGTCCTCATGATTTTTACTCAAGAAGACTACAATAAATTTACTGTAGCACGTAATTGTTTCATTTGTTCTAAATTATTATTAGATGACCAAGTAAGAGACCATTGTCATTTAACAGGGAAATACCGCGGGGTATCGCATTCTTACTGTAATATCAGATTTGTATTGCCGAAGTTTATACCATTTTTTTCATAATTTGTCAGGATATGATGCTCATTTATTTATACGCGAATTGGGAGAGATGAAAGGACGGATAAAAGTAATTGCTAAAACCAAATTATTATCGAATATTAATAAAATTATTATCTTTTTTGCCGGAGATGTCAAAATTGACAGAGAGACAAAATTTCGAATTTCGCATGGAAATGATGAAAGCTTTAAATAAAGTGAAGTATCAAATAGCATATCAGCACACGCAAACAAACTGGCCTCGATTTTCATCACCTTTTTCGGATTCACATAGCAGCAATCAATACATCCCGTCACCAATCAACAGAGGATACACCACACATAAATATAATGAAACCAATCAATACACTCAATCTGATATTATAAATACATTCGATGAAACATAATAAACAGCATCAAGTTATGTTTTGTAATACAATATTTGTGAAGCTTTAAATATTATTAAACACTTTTAAAACTTACTTGAGTGTAATTATTATTCTTTCCATCGGACTGATGGCTAGTCTCATGTTTTGTTTGATTTAGTAATAAAAGGTTTTAAGAGTTGTAATAATTCTTGAAAAACATGTAATGGCAAATGATAGTACTTTTCAAATATATCTGGATTTGCACATAAACGTTCAAATAAAGTGTGGAACTGTCCAGGCATCAGTCTTTCACTATTAAGCGGATTTAACCAGCATCTTTTCCTGGCATTATCTTCTTCTTCGTCTTCTAAATATGATTCGTAAATACACAAAATTTTCAAAGGTTCCATTGCACGACACAAACATCCGCTATAAACGTTGGATAGTAACTGAATAAAATGCGCTCGTCTGGCAGTCCAACAGAATTTCTGCCGGGCAGAATTTCTACAACCGATATTCTGCGACTCACAACTCAAAAAATTACGCAGCAAATTAACAAAAAAAATTACAAAGCAAGAGAGGAAAAAAAATATTAGTGTACGACAACAGACATTATAGACAATGCAAAGAATTAACAAAAAGTGGCAGTGTTTTGTGGCGGTGCCCAAAAAAGACTCCTCATCCTCCGATGAACAAGAGAAAAAAAATACTAAGAAGCGATCGAAGTCTGCACCTGTGTAAGTACCTACCGGTAGAGCTCGGTGGCTCAGTGGTTGGGTCAATGGACTTGCAATATGGAGGACCCAGGTTCGATTCCCAGCCAGGGCAGCCATGTACCAATGAGTTATCCTCGGTTTTTTCGACGGAAAAACTTACGTAAATTTACCGAGTGCTCTCAAAACGGTGAAGGAAAACATCGGGATGAAACCTGCATGTCGTAGAAGAAGAAAAAAAAATCTAAGGCATGTGAAATCCGCCAACCCGCACTGGGCCCGCGTGGTGGATTATGGCCCCAGCTCCCTCGTTGTAAGGGAAGGTCTGTGCCCGAGCAGTGGGGCAATATAAATAGGCTGATGATGAAGTACCTACCTATATTATTCTGTTGTGTTCTAACAATACCTAATGTGCATTTCAGGTTTCAATTCGAGGATGCCATTCACTAAATACAAACATTAATTTTAATAGTAATTGAATCCCATTTAATGTAGGTAATAATAAAGTGCGCTTATCTGTAAATGAATAAACTCTCATTGTATTATTTTACTATCATTACTTTCAGTATTCAGCGATTTTTTGCTATATACTTTTAATGTATAATCATGGCTATTATTTGTTTTTACAGGTCTAGAGAAATAATCTCCACCGATACGAGTGATTCTGATGAAGAGGTTCAAGCAAACGCAGTAAAAGCAAAACGCTCCAAGGCAGTAGCCACAACATCGCAAACTGGTGTCATGCCGATGCCAAGCACATCTTTCGCCGCGCCTGCACCAGGGTCAACTGCGCATTACTGTCAGAGTGATGCCGAGCCGACGCCGAGCACGTCTCGCTCCAAGAAAACAACATCGGCGAAGGGTGGAGCGAAGTCATCAGTGATTCCGAAAACACTCCGTACCAAGAAAAGTAAGCTTAAAATACGATCAATTCCTGTCGAGTTGAAGCCCACCGCAAATGATCTCTTCGGCCCAGAAAGCGGAGATGATACTGTGCAATGCGATGGGTCTCAGTCGGGGAAAAAACCACTGATTTCATATATAACTAGACGAGTGGCGAATGGCGTTGCTCGACAAGTGAACAATGCGAAACAGGGTACTCAGTACGTCGAGCTTAAAGTGTACAAGTGCGATGAGATAGAGCGCACAGCGCCTGTTAACAGATGGCGTCAGGCCATCATAACAATAAAAAATAGAACTGACGAGAATACTGAAGCTTGGAAGCATTTAACTGATTACGTGTCCGCTACACGTAGAGAGTTTGTGAATTGCCTCCAACCTTCATAAGTTCTTACTACTAATTATAATTACTTACTCCATTTATAATTGACTATTTTTATTATGATTTTACGTTACTTAAGTAAATAAATATTTAATCTTCTAGTTTAATAATTTGTGAAGATACCTACTCAATCTTGTTTTCTTACCTTAGTAATAGTAAATGCTATTAATTGATATAAATTGTGTATTTTTTTTACAGTTACCCCTCCACATCACTCAAGATCAATGAATGAATTGATTAAATATTTATACCTATATATTATTCTGTTGTGTTCTAACAATACCTAATGTGCATTTCAGGTTTCAATTCGAGGATGCCATTCACTAAACACAAACATTAATTTTAATAGTAATTGAATCCCATTTAATGTAGGTAATAATAAAGTACGCTTATCTGTAAATGAATAAACTCTCATTGTATTATTTTACTATCATTACTTTCAGTATTCAGCGATTTTTTGCTATATACTTTTAATGTATAATCATGGCTATTATTTGTTTTTACAGGTCTAGAGAAATAATCTCCACCGATACGAGTGATTCTGATGAAGAGGTTCAAGCAAACGCAGTAAAAGCAAAACGCTCCAAGGCAGTAGCCGCAACATCGCAAACTGGTGTCATGCCGATGCCAAGCATATCTTTCGCCGCGCCTGCACCAGGGTCAACTGCGCATTACTGTCAGAGTGGTGCCGAGCCGACGCCGAGCACGTCTCGCTTCAAGAAAACAACATCGGCGAAGGGTGGAGCGAAGTCATCAGTGATTCCGAAAGCATTCCGTACCAAGAAAAGTAAGCTTAAAATACGATCAATTCCTGTCGAGATGAAGCCCACCGCAAATGATCTCTTCGGCACAGAAAGCGGAGATGATACTGTGCAATGCGATGGGTCTCAGTCGGGGAAAACCACTGATTTCATATATAACTAGACGAGTGGCGAATGGCGTTGCTCGACAAGTGAACAATGCGAAACAGGGTACTCAGTACGTCGAGCTTAAAGTGTACAAGTGCGATGAGATAGAGCGCACAGCGCCTGTTAACAGATGGCGTCAGGCCATCATAACAATAAAAAATAGAACTGACGAGAATACTGAAGCTTGGAAGCATTTAACTGATTACGTGTCCGCTACACGTGGAGAGTTTGTGAATTGCCCTCCAACCTTCATAAGTTCTTACTACTAATTATAATTACTTACTCCATTTATAATTGACTATTTTTATTATGATTTTACGTTACTTAAGTAAGCAAATATTTAATCTTATAGTTTAATAATTTGTGAAGATACCCACTTAATCTTGTTTTCTTACCTTAGTAATAGTAAATGCTATTAATTGATATAAATTGTGTATTTTTTTTACAGTTACCCCTCCACGTCACTCAAGATCAATGAATGAATTGATTAAATGTGAAAAATACAATTATTACGATCTGAATACCGATATCATATGAGAATCAAATTGTTTACTAAAGACTGAATTCGATAATATCGATATTGTTGTCACTGCATTCAGAAACAGAATTATTACTTACCGTTTAAATTGCACTCAAGAAGTCGAGTATGTACCTCACACCGGATGCGCTCTTGAGTGACAACAAGAAAGATGTCATAAAATTAATCAATTTCTCGCTTAATAAACACAACTGTACCTATTAAATTAAACTTTGAGTTATCTGCTTACTTTATGTTACCGAAATGTGATGAAACAGCAGTTAAAGACATTTACAACGAAATATGAAGTTGTTTACAAAAACTCTGATTTGAATGAATTATATGCAAAGGTAATTAATACTTTTAACAGAAAATTAACGGAATTCGAACACTTTGAATCTGATTGGACATACCATTCAATGAAACATCTAGAAATCAATGTAAATAAATATTGTCCTATGCGAGGGGGTACGTACATAGAGTTACCACCATCTATAAAGAACTCTAAAAGTTGCATAAATATACAGAATAGTGACAACCATTGTTTTTTGTGGAGTATTGTTGCTGCATTATTTCCCTCTAAAAATAATGTTTGTAGAACAAATTCATATCCACATTATAAATATGACTTAATCGTTGATGTTATTCCAGCAATTTTAATACGATCTATTTCAATACCGTTCATTTCATATCTGCCCCCTTACCTTGAAGTATTATAGCAGTATTACTTCCATAATACTTTGTTACTTCGTATAATGACGACCTTAAAGTAAGCTCATTAAGGTCGTCATTGTACGAAGTAACAAAGTATTATGAAAGTAATACTGCTATAAGACTTCAAGGTAAGGGGGCTGATGTCTTGGAACAAAAACAGAATAGAGTTGTTAGTGAAATCCACAGTCTTGTTAACGGGCTTCTGGTCTTTACCGATAAATGTGACATGTCCTTTGATATAAATAGAACTAACGGATGGTAATATGTAAATGTCTTGTTGATGTATAGGGATTCGAATCTCATCGTTTTCTTTGAAGCTATTATTTTATGGATTATAGGTATGAATTTCATAGCCTTCGATCGAGTTATCGTATTGCACTGAGTCACTGATTCGAAGAATACTCATATTTTAAATCTAAGAGCTCTGAGATTTTTTTATTTTCTTTTGTTATCTTTTTTAATACTTTAATACGTCCGGGTGCTCTAACAGTGCGAGCAGTATTGACGCGTTTCACATTAGTGATTTTATTAAAAACAATCATCTTGCTTTTCTTAGGTGAAGACGGATTTGAATATTTTCTTCTCTGAAGTGACACAGTTACCGTTTTCATCAACAATTTTAATCGTAATAGATGACAATGTTTTTATTGATTGGCAAGTAATAACACCCATATTCTAACAACCCTCCACTCGTCCTCGAATCGACTCAACCTCACTCGAGGAAATTGGTATTATTAGTTAACGAATATCTCCTTGACTCGAGAGATTTCCTCCGTCGAGTTGAGGAATGAACTGTCCATTTCGAGATAGCTCGGGACCAACCTTGTAAACAACGCTCTTACGTGTTTTGTGTGTGGTATTTTTACTGAAATGTCGAATGTTTACGATAATCCCTACGATTATCCCGCAAGGCGTTATTTGCGAGATGCCGACAATCCAATGGAGTGCTACGACAGCAACCAATTCCAAAGCAGATTTCGGTTTACATAGGAAGCAGTGATCAATGTCCTGCTGCCACTCTTATCTATAGTGCCTGGAAATAAAAGGGGTCTTCCAACCCCACCCATTCTACCAGAGATAATACTTTATGTCCACTAATTATGACGTCATTCCTTCACTCGACCTTACTCGAGGAACCTCCAGATAAGCTTGAGTGGACGACTAAAAATACGGATATCAAGGATGAGTTGAGGAATTCCTTAAGGACTCCTTAGTTGAGAGTTGAGGTTTTGAGGAACGGACTAAGAACACCCGTAGGTGTGTGTAAGACTAGGTTAAGCTAGCATACTATTGTTGTAACTATATTTATCTTACTTTGTACCGCTGCGCCGGCCTCCGATATAAATAACATTCCATTGCACATGCCGAAACTATTCCAAAACCACTCTATTCCGTGCTTAATAAACATTGCTCGCAGATTGTTGTTTGTCAATCTTTATCTAATCACACGATATGTTTCACAGCCAGACCCGGATGCACATGACTAACATCATCCCTAGAAAGCTCTGTAATCATAACATTCCACCCTCAGATAACCATTTCCAAACAAATAAAACTTTATTATTTTAGCTAAAACCAAAGGGGTAACAATTTATTAATCGTTAGAACAAACATACGTTTACGTTGAGTTAGAAAAACCTCAATGGAACGACACGGTGGAGATGTTCAGATCGGTATAATTGTTCTGCGACGGAAAAAATAAGGAAAATAAGAAGCATTCATGTAAAGCCAACACTAAAAAATAAAAAATTCTTACTATTTTCTGAATTCTTAAATTAGCTGTTTTTTTCAACTCGCTAGATGTACAAAACTTTATTTTAAACCAATAATTTTAATAAAAAACGGAGATATTTTTACATTAATTCGTTATCTTGTACATCTAGCGGTTGATGGTGGGGCAGAATCTGGCATTGTCATTTGCAAGCGAAAAATTCTGTCAACGATGAGCGCATAGAGACGAAGCCGAGACAGGGGTGCCGTATTAAAGAGATGCGTCCAAGTCGATCTTAGATATAGATATTAGGCTCCGTGAAACAGGCAATCTGCAACGCAGGGAGCCTGGTATTGCTGCACCACAATATCACGTTGAAGTTGACGAGCAAATATTAGAAGCGTACAACAGAGACCCTACAACAAGTATAAGAAAAGTTGCAAGACAACTAAATATGTCTACTTGGAAATGTGGTCAGTGGTACATGCTGAAGGAAAGCACCCCTTTCACTACACTCCTGTGCAAGGATTAGAAGAAGGAGATCCTATACGACGTACAATTTTTTGCCGGTATTTAATCAACCAAGACGCGGAAGATGGCACATTTTTAAAAAGGATTCTTTGGACGGATGAGCCGAAATTTGATAAAGACGGGGTAACCAACTTCCACAGCCTCCATTACTGAGAGTACAAAGGACAGAACCCACATTAAAAAAAAACAAGTCTCTTCCCAACGAAGATTCAGTGTCGAGGACGAGTTAAAAAAGTTTTTAAGACCACTTGAATGTAACTAGCACATGTAGGTACTTTTTTTTTAGTGGCCTCCGGCCGCACAAACTCTTAATTAGATCACTAAAATCCTATTTGACCAATATCTCCAAAACCATGAGACTTTGGACATAAGCATATGTGGTCCAAAATATTCATAACGACCCCCCTTAACGTTCCTTAAAATATCTACAACCACCTACCTAACACCCTGTATATATATAGTCTAAGTTTAACACCATTTATATATCATGAGACAGGAATGGACTGCAGGCATGCACCAGCAGTACCGGCATCATCATCATCATCAAAGCGCGACATAGAGCCGATCCCGAAGAAATCCCGGTCCAAGAAAAACAAGCACAAGATTCGTCCCATTCCCTCTAAGATGAGGTCTACTGCACGAGATCTCTTCGGAACTGAAAGCGAGGATGAGACGAAGCAGAGCAACGTGCGACCAGAACCTGGTAAAAAGCCTATACTATCATACATTACCAGATGTGTAGCAAACCGCATCGCTCGTCAAGTATATGGTTCGAACACAGGTACTCACTATGTGGAACTAGTGGTATTTCGTAAGGAACTATATTTCATTACTTACCATCTGACGACACGCCTACTATTATTTTCTGTATCATTCGTACTTAGTTTTCAGAAATCTGCAGAAAAATCTATGACGACGTAACTGAAGACAGTCTCAAAGAAATAATTAGTGACTGGCTAAATCAAGCGAAAGTTAGACTGTCAAGAAGGTAAGATTTAGTTATTCTACATTAAATGTACCTAATTTATTAACATTTGCAAATTATTATTATATGTGGTCCTTTCAAAATTTTAATTGACCAAACCTAATTTCAATTTTATTAAAGGCTACATAATGTTTTTGTATACCTACCGCTAAGACTACAAATGGGTGTAAAATACGGTAATGCAGTCTATTTGTTTTCTCTAATAAATGTACAAAATATAAGTATATAAAATATACTTACAGTAGACTTGTTTCTTTTTGTTTCAGAGCAGAAAGACAAAATAAAATAAAATAAAACAAAAGGTATACCTCCAGTGTGGTCCCATATAAATTTGGTCACAATTATTATAATTAAAAACTTTGTAAGTTAACATAAACATAATATTCATTTTTTATTATTATGATAATAAAAAATGAATATTATGTTTATGTTCTTTTTATTTAACAAATAAAAGTAATTCTGTTATATCAAACTTGCATATACTTCATAGAAGCAAACATAATGCAAGTTTGCTATGTCAAACTTGCATATACTTTATAGAAGCTGACATAATGCAAGTTTGTTGCTCGGAAACTAGAAAGTTTGATTCAAACTTGCCCCAAGTCTATATACTTGACATGGCAAATTTGAAACAAACCTTCACTTTTGACACATCAAACTACTGGGTACTATCAGTCCCAAAACTGGACGGTGGAACAGGAGAGGCATGTGCGCCAGTGTCTATGGTACAATACTGCAATGGGGATTGAGCGATAAAGAAAGGTGCATGTGCTTTGATACGACGGCAGTCAACTCGGGACTAAGAAATGGAGCATGCATACTACTGGAGCAAAAAATTGAGAAAGATATGCTTTGGCTTGTATGTCGCCATCATATACTAGAGATAATGTTAGAAGCTGTCGTGAGGACAGCACTAGGTCCTTCAAGTGGGCCTGATATTTTAATTTTCAAAAGATTCTGGAGCAAAATTGACCAGACCGACTACAAAACAGTAACATCTGATCCTCATTCGCTGGAATTAATTCAAAACGTAGCTCAGGATATGATTTCCTTCGCTCAAAATCAACTTAACCAGTATCAGCCTCGAGATGATTATAAAGACCTACTCAACCTCACCATTATTTACCTAGGAGGGGTTCCTGAGAAACGAACATTATTTAGAATGCCAGCAGGACTGCACAGGGCTCGCTGGATGGCAAAAACTATGTATTGCTTGAAAATATTCTTATTTAGACATCAGTTCAAAATGACAAAAAAAGAAGAAAAAGGAATTAAAGATGTTTGCATTATTTCAGTCATGATTTACGTTAAATAATACTGGTATCAAGCTTCTGTTGCTTCGTCAGCGCCCAGAAATGACTTGCAGCTATTAAAAGACCTGATTATATTCGAAAATATAAATCCAGCACTATCCAAGTTGCTTTAAATAAAATTATGGGACATTTGTGGTACTTGTCAGAGGAGCTCGTATCATTTGCATTTTTTGATGACGAAATTGCTTTAGATACCAAACCAAAAGTGGTACAGGCATTAGATAACGAAGGTCTCGATTTCTCTCCGAAGCGAATAAGTATGGGTACCAAAGATATTGCAAGAAAAAATATCGAAGACTTCGTGTCTAGTAATTCATTCCGTTTCTTTGAGATACTTGGAATATCATCCATTTAAAAAAAAAGATGTTGCTGACTGGCGAGCCGATGATGAGTATGAGCTGGAAGAGACAGTGCGGTCAATGAGAGTAGTCAATGATATTGCAGAACGAGGTGTTGCATTAATGGAAGAATTTAATAAGTTGATCACCATTAATTGAGGCATTAAGCTCGCCTTTTGTACACAATGTGTAAAAGCTTAAATAAATAAATTAATGAATAGCAAAAGCAATATCTACTTTTGAACGTAAGTAGGTAGGTACTAATTATACCTATTATATGTTATGAACACGCCCAAAACGTTTTTTTCTAATTAAATATGTAAGAAATGATCATATAGGTAGGGCATCCGGTCGATAAAAATACATCTCAAATGTATTCTGTAAACAGAGGTATTCGTCAATGGTCTTAATTACTTGATTCCTTGCGTTCATATTGACGCCGACTAGAATGTTCGCTTTTCCAAAGATAGACCTGAATCTCAGCCCTTTAAGTGTAAAGTAGAACGGCTGGTAACTTTACCGCATCTACTCAGAAAATAAAACAATATCTTCGGAACGAGCACGGTATTGCGGTAAGCACAAAAGGATTGACCAATTAAAAATAAATACAATACATGATGGCTCATACAATTTAGTAGTTAAGATAGTGCTGAGCGTTAAATCGATGATATTGAAAAATCTATTTACAACTACAAATCGATATAGTCCACCCAGTAGGCATCAGTCGCGAATCGATTTGTCTAACGACACTACACTATCACAAATGACTTCAGATAGGTATAATATGATTCAGTAGATGCGAATTTTCGCTCCTAATGATTTCCCCCTCATTCAACACCGGATTCGGTACTCCTCAAACGGAAGTTTGCTCAATATGCTTAACATTGAGAGAACGAATTAAATATGAAAAAGACAATGAAAATAAGGAAGATCTCATAATAGAAAAGAGGTGCGTAACTTAAGAACAAAAAGTTATTAAAGGAAAACAGAGACAAGTCGTATCTCTGATTTTAAGATTTCATTGGCAGAAAAACCAACCTATGCCTAAAGTGCCTGATCAAATCGGCTACTATTCGAGGCAACTATATACTTACAACTTCAACGTCGTGATTGGTATGATTCCTTTTGTACTGGTTTCCTAGTGGACATACATCGCCGATAACAACAAGCGGTTTCACACGGCACGTGCGTTATTAGACAACGGAAGTCAACACAGTTTTATAACACAATCATTATGCGACAAATTAAACATACTTACCATATTTACAGTCCACTTTCCAAATCACAGATGTAGGAAGGTCAATCACAAAATCAACACAATCATGCGAAAACAACATAGGTACAATCAAAAACTTGAAATTACAATACACAATTGAATTGTTTAGGTTTACCTAAAATCACAGCCAAACTGCCTAATATTAGGATTGACGCGCAAAAATGCATTCCTAGTAATATCGCAATGGCAGATCCCACCCTTTGCTCACCATCGGAAATCGATTTGCTGATAGGTGCTAACAAATTTTGGGAATTATTAGACGAGGGAAGGATTCGGCTATCCACTGGGCCCTACCTTCAAAACACCAAGTTATGCTTTATTGTATCAGGGCAATATGGGAACACTTCATAAAGGAATTGGTTGCCCTGCACGAGCGCAGCGCGGCGCGGCGCGGCGCGGCCACCGCTGGAGCCGAAGGCGGTCTATCTACACAACGAAAGAATTTTGGTAAAACCAGGGGTTCTGGATCATTGAAAAGTCCATCTTTGTTGCGAACATAGAATTTGCAAAACGCGAATATACGCAACGCAACGCAACAAACAAACAAACAAACAAACAAACAAACAAAGGGCAAAGTGGAAAGAATTCCACTTTGCCCTTTGTTTGCAATTCTTACATAAATGCAAATTCTCAGCCTTACACGATTATAATTTTGTTTTACAGATGGTGCATACTTACAAACGAACGTCCCAGCAAGCCCAATGGAGCGAAGATGCTATGCAAAAACCTCTTCAATAAAGTCTGCAGCAAAGAAATGCGGAATCCCGATCGGAACCCTTCATCGCCACATCAAAAAGGGGGATGCAACCAAAACTCAGTGTAGGTTTTGACCAGTTTTTAGTAAAGAGATTGAAAACCAGATATATGAGCTAGCTGTCGAACTTGATGCCTCTTTTTATGGCTTGAAAATGGAAACCCTGAAAAATGTAGCTTATCAGGTAGCCGTCCAGAATAACTTACCTCATCCCTTTCAAGGAGAGCAAGCTGGAAAAGCATGGGTTGAGGGTATTATGAAGAGACGCCCTCAATTATCCTTCAGGACCCCGGAGCCTACTTCAATTGCATGTTGTTCTGCTTCTAATCCTACGCAAGTTGATAGATTTTACGACAACTTGTGGCATGTGCTATGCCAGCATGGGTTCGTGTCCCGTCCAGATGATCTATAATATACAAAACAACACAGAAACAGGAGTTAAAACAAGTGCTAGTAAACCACCCAGAGTTATTGCCGTCAAAGGGAAAAAGCAAGTAGGAGTAGTATCTTCTGCTGAAAGGGGACAACTAACGACTATAATTTGCGCTTGTAGTGCGACAGGCAGATACCTACATACCCCCATGTTTCATTTTTGGCAAAAGAAAGGGAAAGAATCGTTTGTTGGATGATGCTCCTAACGGTGCACAGGCTTGGTGCTCAGACTCCGGGTGGATTAATAACGAGGCTTACAATAATTGGTTGCAAGTGTTTATTGAAAAAACTCGATCAACAAAAGAAAAGTTAGTTTTGCTGATTATGCAATCATGCAACTCACCAAAATTTGTAAGGTTTGAATATGGCGCGAGATAAACATGTTACGACATAGTAAGCATTCCACCATATACAAGTCATAAGCTGCAACCATTGGACATATCAATTTACGGTCCATTCAAAGCAGCATTTGAAAGAGTCATTGATACCTTTCAGAAAAACCATCCTGGAAGACGAATAACCTAATTCGACATAGTGAAGCTCGTTCGATTATCCTTTGAAAAGAGTGCTACAGTGCAAAATGCCACTAATGGTTTCAGAAAAGCGGGAATTTTTCCGTACGACAGGCAGTTATTTACAGATTTGGATTTTGCTCCAGCGATGGTTCATCATAATGAGTCAATTGATCACCGGACATCGATGCCTCGGAGCAGGATACACTAGCCGATCATGACACATCTGAAGTAACTGGACAGAATATTAATGACACAATGGCACCTATTGAAGAAGATAACTAGGGTGCCAATGAAAGTTTGAGCTAAACGGCGACGTCCACGACTTCGGTACACCGTACAAGGCAACGTGACCACATCCACGTCCCCGCAACTCGGCTGGCTAAGACTTCAGGAACTTCCTGTGCATGGTATCAGATTATTCAATAACCTTTCCTCGGACACGAAAGAATTGCCGCTACAAGAATTTAAAAACAAACTGAAACCACTTTTGATCGAAAAGAGTTACTATAATTTGAAGGACACTCTAAATGAAGCCATTGCGTTGCGTAGGGAACCCACAGCTTATATATTTTGAATCTCTTAATAGAGATTAAGTTATGTAAAGTTGTGTGTACAATAAAGTGTTAAATAAAATAAATAAATAAGATCAACAACTCTATACCTACTCTTTACAGCCACTTTTAGATTATAGATACATTTTTGACTTTGTTACTTATAGCTAATTAGTATAAATGCAATGACAAGGCCTCTTTACAGCCGCAAACAGTTGTGTGGACATAATATTTGATATTGATTTCTTTTACTTACAATTAATCCATAACTCAGGTTATTATTATTACTAATGATGATTGGCAATGCCTCTTTACAGCTGCTATTTATTTATTTTTTAATTTTATACTAAGACATGATTTTAATAATTTTGTCAACCTGTGTAGTGTGTGACCGACCATTAGTGACGATGGTCTGCTTTTTTGTCCGTTGTCACTATGCCTGTGTATCCAGCTAGCCTTTGTTTCTGGAATCTGCTTTTAATGTAAGTAATACTTAAAATAACTTAATTTATTGACAATATTGACGTAATCAAGTCTTCCATAGAGCACCTAAGGTGTAATTAATGAGTGGGGGCAGCAGGCAGCTTTAACTTACTGGTATTTGTTGTTTTTTCCCCACATTTTGAATTCTATAAAATTCCGTTTTCACTATTTCTGCCATACGATCCAGCATCAACAACTACAAATCTGTATTTTGCGTCCACCTACTGAAAACTTAATTTAGAGAACTATAATATAAGTACAGATTTTACAATTATGTGTAGAAAATATTTGCTCAAGGTTGTCTATGTTATGGACCAAATATAACAGGATAAAAACTAAATAAAAAAGTTTGAGCTGAGAAAACTAGTAAGTAGTTAAGTACATACATACATATCTATGGCGATTTCAATGAAATCAAAGGCAAAGAAGTGGCATGCTAAACACATCAAGCCGTACAAGCTTGTAGCCAAAAAGTCGACGATGTATGTGAATTTCAACAGTGATTCTGAGGAAGAATGTGGTAAATATTCATCATTAAGTTCATGTTTTGTAAGAAGATTGAAAAAGGGGTGTTCTTACACTAATGTCAAGAAAATGTTGGGAGTATACTATACTTGTTTTTCTTTCATAAAGGAAGTTTTTGTATTTAGTGTACATATTGGTCAGCTTTTAGAGTTCAGTTACAATATTTAATGTATGATTATCGTCGTTTATCAAAGATCTATGTCCTGTAACAAAGAAACATTGGGTTTAATATGAGAAGACCATGAGTCAGTCATAATAACATTGATTAAGGTAACCTAGATGCAGTATTGAAATGTAAGCATGCTTAATTTGATCAATCCAATCGCCAGCATTTATTGTCACAGACACTTTTGAGTATTAGTGGAAGTTAAGTTCGGTTTCACACAACTTTGACAATCGTAAAATCAAGCTCACACAGAGTTCATGCTCAAAACTGTCTATAACTATGGGCCATAAAGTACTTCAAAATACAAACTACTTATACTTACAATTTATTTCAATAGAGCTATTTATATTCAATATACTGGAGATTGTACAATATGCTAGATAGGAACTAGGATGGGTGGATTGAGACCTCGAGGACGAGAAAAAAACATTGAAAAAACATTGCAATGAATGAATGAATACAATACCGATAAAAAAATTTAATTGTGCCCCTTAGCGACACTGACCAAAAGGTTAAGATACAAAGGGTCAGGAGGCCTAAACGGTAGCGTAACTTTAAATCACGGTTTCATAACCCAATATCAATGCTTAAAAAGTAGTAGAAATGCAAAAATGTGGCGGTATTTATTTGCTTACCTTAAAATCGACGAGCATAACACACTGACAATAAATAATTATTATAGATTCAGGTGTATTTTGTATTATTTCATTACGATAATTATTCTTAAAAAATAGTATATTTGACGAAAATAAACAAAATCACATCCATGCAATCAATTCCGAACAAATAAAATCAATTTTTTTTTTTTTTTTTTTTGGTAAGATTCTTCCCAATGGGAAAGGCAAAGCCAACTAGGGCATACAGCCTGGTCTGATGTTAGTAGAATGTCTGAATTCTTATAAATACATACATATATACGAAGATAACCTAACCTAAACCTACGCACAACCCTCCCAAACCCCTAAACGAAATAACCAATGATCCGCGCAACCATCAAGCTATGCAAAGGAAACCTTGCTAAGAGCACAAAACTTCACAAACACGACTTCTTTCGAGCACTCCAACTAATAGAAACGTTCGCGGACATCTCCTGATTAACTTAACGCGATCATTAATCACTAAATACCACGGAAACTATTTAATTAGAATTTTCACAAAAAAGTAGCTAATGGCGTTTCGCGCGCTTAACAAGGAATCAATAAAATCAATTCATCAAACAAAACAAAAATGAATGAATGAATCCAATGAATGAATGGAATGAAATAATGAAAGAACCAACCAGTGTCGTGTCACCGAACCTACCGGAAAATCCGTAGATTTACGGATTTTAGGCTTTGTCTACGGATATTATTATACTGATATCAATGACAAATCTTATGGATTTTTCATCATCATCAGCCCGTATCAGTCCACTGCTGGACGTGTAGGCCTCTCCCAAAGCGCGCCAATCAACCCTACTCATATGGATTTTTGGCCCTTGAAAATTGCCACCAAACCATATAAAATATACAACGAAGCATGATTTTACTGAGTAATACAAAACGTGGAGCAGCTGCAAAAAATGATGTATAATTTACGTTTCGTAACATGCAGCTTGTGCAATAATTTTAGAAGAGAGCACAATAAATTCAATTTATATTTTATTATTCACCGGCTATCAACCACATTTTATAGTTTTTTTTATTCAGCAGACAGCTTATTAAAAAAAGGCCGTAGAATTACGGATTTTTATACAGTTTATCCAAAGATAATGTATACGTTAATCTACGGATTTTTCAGCCTCGCACTACGGAATTTTGAAAAACAGATCTGGCAACACTGAAACCAAGTCAAAGTAGTGATGCCCATAATCGATTATAGCGGTAATCGACCCCAATCGATTATGAAATAATTAATCTTTTAAGTAATCGATTATTAAAAGTAATCATGTCTTCGTGTTACAGCTGGCAAAATTCGACATCTGTCCTTATGCTAGCACTGTAGGTCTACGTGTGCGTAAACTGTAGACATCTGACTGTAGATCCGTCTGCAGATGTCATCTGCGGCCGTGTCCGCCGACGTGTAGGTAGACGGGGTAACGTTTAGGCTTAACGTTTGGTAACGGTTTTTGTGGAACGCATCAATGAGATTCCGCGCAAGTGCACGGTGCGTCTGTCCACAAGTCTCAAGCAGGGTCTCCTGCGACGTGTTACCGTGTTACGAAATACGGTAACATCAGATTTAGGAGCGTGGCGTAACAATTTTCCTTTGTTAAATCGGTTACCTAAACATGTTACCGGTTTCGTAACACGATAACACGTCGCAGGAGACCCTGTTTGACTGACGACGCGTCAGTGTTATATATCGGAGTTGTGAATGAGAGAATTGCTTCTTGCACTTTTTTCTCGTTATAATGACTGCTAATATGAGCAATGAGGAAACTATTTAATAAATAAAAACGTGTGCGTGCGTGTTGCGTCCGTCGATCGAGAATTAGCACAGGCTGATTGATCAGACGTGTGGTCGGTCGGCTCGCGCTGTTTCATCTGTAAATGTAGCGTCTCGATGGCAGCATGAAGAAAAAATGTCAAAGTGAAATAGTGTGGTTCCTTCTCAGTTTCCCAACATATAAGGGACATTATTCGACCGAAGTAGTACTTACATGTACTTAAGTTATTAATTATTATCATTTAGCCTTCGAAGTGTACGTCCAAATAAGTTACATATTGTTAAAAAAATCAACGAAATAAAATCATAATCGGAGTTAAAATCGATTAGTGAATAATAATCACATCAAATCCCTTCCTTGTGCGCCGGATTTTTTTTTCATTCATTTCATTCACTCACTGTCTGTCACTGTCATTTGTTTTGTTTACGCAAATATTATTTTTTGGATTGAGATTTTTAGTTTTTCTGTTTGTGGCTGTTTAATTCATATTTTTGTGGATATCTGAATTATCTGAGCTGAAACCTACTAACTACCTATATATGAGTATCTTACTATCTTGTTTGGCTCGGCCCCGTATTGTATTATCGGTGCCGTGTTGTAATTTTCTGTGCAATTTGCTTGGTTGTTTTGGTGTAATCGTAATTTGCAACTTTCTTATTAGCAGCCTCTCTTTGTTCCATATAATTTCTGTGCATTTCAGCGGCGCTGAGACCACCATCACTGAATTCCCGAGATGTATTCGCTCTTATGTAATGACTTTCATTTCAATACGGGGTGTCGGGATATTGAATTAATATGGTCACGCACTGATTGTTGGATTTCTGGATCAAGTATGCAATGGCTGGAATGCTTTCCTCGTTTATCAGTCTGCGTAATACCACAACCACTATTTTTCGATTCCACGACTACGCAATGTTCTCTCCCCAATTCCCAGTGTTAATGAATAATGTTTTACACACTCTGATACGTTTGTTTATGAAATTGAAACAACAGTTTGGGTTTCTGGGCTTTGTTGCGGTAGCTTTAATTCTGCGGCCTTGTAGTATTTGTAAAATCGTAGTACAGGAGGACAAATAAGTACGCTGTCTTTCCAGTGACGCTAAGCTAAGTTTTGATAATTGGTCGTAGATGTGTCCAAATGGCAGCAGGTGATGGGCTATGTTCTCGGAGACTGAGCATAAAGAAAGGATGGAATTCCGTAGGTAAACTACTACGGTATGCAGACTCAGTTGTGCTCGAGATCCACCGAAATGAAAATCCTGTATTTCTTCTGCGTACTTAGTGCAATATTTTCGCTGAAATCTACGTTGATCAGGACTTCATCATCTTGTAAGTTTGGCTTCATAGCATTCATGGCTTTATATTGATGAACAACATTTCGCTGGTGATACAAAAATTTCTGTAAATCTTCCTGCAAATGTGTTATGAGCTGTCTTGGATGTACTTCAAATGTTTTTTTCAAATATTTGGTCAAGAGTTGGGGCTTTTTAGTCTTAAAATCTTGGATTTGTTGCCTTTCTGAAACCCACATTTTATGACATTTCTATCATCAAATTCTTTATAGTTTGGGTTTTTATCAAGGCAAGTATGACATGATCTCGCCAAACAATCAGGATATATTTTCAATAGATTTTGGACATTATTCTTGTCATAATACAGTGGAAAATCAATAAAAATGCGGCTCAGTCAGTAGTGACACAGATCCGTGTCTACACACACTACGTACCCTGCACGGGTCCGTGACTAGATGCTCTAGGGGTTAATCGAAGTGACACATTCCGCTATGATCAAACAAAGTAGAGAGAGAGAACAAAAGCCAGTGTTGCCACACACAAGATAAAAGCAACGCTATTATTATCTTATGCTACTTTTTGAAATAGTGAGGCCTAGCGGCTTAGTGACGATGTCCCCCAATTGGTCGCCACTACATACATACTCTAACTTTATAACATTTCTAGTCAGTTTTTCTTCAACAAAACTTCGTTTGATATCTAAATGCTCTACTCTACTACTACCTACCTACATCTTGATCTACAATCGTCTTGGGACAGGGCTAAATCGGGTCTCATAATGGCGATTGTTGCAATGATAGCATCTTTCATCCTGAGAAGCCTATTCAACATGTCATAGGTGGAATTCCATCTGGTGCTCACATCCTGTTTCAATTTAAGTGGTTAAATGCTCATTTGCTCCTGTATTTCTTTAAGTTTTTTGGCGCCGGGCTGACTTCGTCGAAAGTATTCTACCACTTGTTTGACTTTCGTTACTGTCTCCGATATTTGAATAATGCTATCCTGCACAGCTAAGTTAATAGTGTGAGCGAAACAACTGATGGACCGCCAACCGCCATGGCGCACGGCAGCCAAAATATTTGCAGCATTATCACTAACAACCACGCCGATTTTATTTTCTATATTCCAATCGCGAAACTTCTGCTGCAGGAATTCTGATATATTGACGCCTGTGTGACTTTCATCGAACTTTATACACCCAATCATTGCTGAACTCAGTTTGTTAGTATCAGGGTTTATAAAATGTGCCGTAATGGCGATATAGTCGTCATTTGTTATTGACTTCTAGCCATCCGTGGTTATACAGAGGGCAGATGCCCAACTTCGACCAACACAAATTCACCTTCATGAAGCTACCGAGTAACTGGTTTTTGTAGATATTTTTTCTGTTAGAATGATCATATTTTCTTGTTCTTCAATATCTTCTTGTTGTTCTTCTAATTCATCCCAATCACTATCAGAATCTGCTAAAACTATTTCCTCTTCTTCATCTTCACTTTGCAACACTTTGCGTTTTCTTTTTTTTACCTCTGTTTTCTTTTTAGAAGCATTCTTCTCTTGTTCTAATTGAAGCTTTTCCGGTGTATCCGTAGCAATCAGGCTACGTCCGGCTTTTTCTGTTTGATTGCCTTGGTCCAGCTTTAATTTGATTGCGGAATACGAAAGGAGATATAAAAGTATTCTGTATTGATTTTAATGGAATTGGAGTGACTGCTGGTTCTTTTAAAGTGGCCGTTAGTTACTATATCGTATTTGAAAAAATATTCTAAAAATCTTGGTCATATACTTATCAAATTATAAGTTTCAAAAATAACCAAGATTTTTAAAATATTTTTCTGATAACTATCACGACTTAGCCAATGCCCCTTTTTGGGCTTGACGATGATATCTGTGAAAAATCACAATTATAAGTGGACTATACAGTATTTTCTAAAAATCTTTTTCAGGTTTTTGACTACAGCAATGAGCTTCAAGTCTGTAGCACAAAGCTATCGCATGGGTTACAGTACTGTTCTAACAATTATTCACGAAACCTGTGCTGCACTTTGGAAAGCATTGCAACCTATGGTTAACCGTTTGTTTCTACGTCGTCGTTGTCATTCGACGGTTGACTGGCTTTGACCATAGCTGGGCACAGTTAATCAAACTGTTAGCTTCGTTAATCGGTAATCCGCTACTAGAAAAGTTAACTTCGTTAAAAGTTAAACCGTTATATTTCGAAAGATTTAACGCAAGTTAACGTTAATCGTTAATCCGTTAACATTTGATAAAAAAAAACATTTATTATATCGTTGAATAGTGAGCTACTTAAGTATAAAACTAGATTTAGGTTCTGGAGGTGAACAGTTAACAGGTTAGAAATAAAAAAAGTCGTGTCTAATTCAAGTGTGTAATTTAGTCATCCGGCATTATGTGAATATTTCCTTTCATGAACATTAATATGTTGAAGTTCTCGTCCGAAAGCGAGGCTCGCTTGAGGGTATAGTAGTATTGTATTTAATAGATTTATTAATATCTGTTCCCCGAGAAATGCAGCATCATTGAGCGAGTCTTTCGATTTCATAGATTTTGCCGTTACTAAGCGAACCGAGGCTTCGCCTAACGCTGTTTCTGAGCGTAAGTATACCGTCGCAGCATATCCTAGCGACGAGCCGTCGCAAAATCCATGCAATGAGTAACTGATGTCTTTCGAAGATTTCAAGCATCGTGGAATCGAGATTTTTGCCAAATTGGGCAAGTCAGCTATAAAATGCTGCCTTATCTATGCAGTGGAGACATGTCCCTGGGGACATGAACTGCGCTGACGTGGCTTCGCGAGGCGCGACAGCAAATCAAATTAGTAAACACAAATTATGGTGGGGTGCAGACTGGTTACGCCAACCTCCGTCTAGCTGACCGGAAGAAGATATAACCAGCCACATTTTGACCAGACTTTGCGCTTTATTCTTAAAAAAGTTGTGGCTCTTAGGATTTTCTTTAGACTGAGTAACAGAATTGAAAAAGTCTTCCTCGTCATCATCGTTACTCGCATTACTGCCTCCGCCACTTAAACTATGTCTGTCCTTCTAATTTTCTGCTGCTTCTTGTCGTAAGACCTCTTCAAAATATTAAAATAATTTCTTCGCAGTTTTCTCACTCGTACGCGTCATACTTTAGATGAATTTGTCTCACTCGCGGTGCGCGCCCGCGGCCCCGCGCTATAAGTGCGACCCGTTCCGCCCGTTCGACCGAACCTGTCAAAACCTGTATTTCGCGCCGCGCGCGGCGCGTACGTGCGGTATGTTTTAGGTAAATATAGGCATTTTCGTGAGTTCGGTCGAGCCCTGTCTAATAAAAACACAATGTGTCCACAAAATGTTTATTGGAACAGTTTACAGTAAAACAGATAAAGTTAAACAGACAGTTACATAAGGAAAGCGCGCGCGCAACAAAACGCCATTCGACCACACTCTCGCTGCACGTACGCCAAACCATAGAATATATAACGTAAGGCGCGCTACTAGCGCGGCGCTAGTTGCAACGAGCCGGTTTTGTACCTCGTGTGGCCCGTAGAGGGGCCTGGGAGGGTCATTCGCTTAACGATTAACGGATTTGGGGATATTTTAATGAGTCCGTTAACGCTTTTAAAAGTTAATCCGTTACTCGAAATGTTAACTTCGTTAATTACCGATTAACGGATTAACGAGTTAATGCCCAGCTATGGCTTTGACTATATTTTGCCAAGCGTATTCGATTACCGTCAGAATGGCGCGGACGAGCTCCCAGGTCCTCGAGGCCTATCCTGGACTGATGTACCGCTTAAGCTAGAATTAGTGACGGAGTCTCATAATTTGTGACGCAATAGTTTAAAAGTTATAAGCCTTTGAAGGGGGCCGCGCCAAGCTGACGCTTGAAAATCTGACTGATCAAAATCAAATTAATGAACCCATATGGAACAAATTTGATTGAAAAAACAGGATGTGACGCTGAAATGATGAACATGTACCCAAATTTCATGTTTCAAACATAAACAGATAAAAAGATATAAGCCTTCATAGGGGGCCGTGCAGAATCTCGCACCACCCCCCCTGGATCTCGAGAACCAGACAAGCTACACAACAGCGGATTGTATGAGGACATAATGCCGCAGAACGCTGAATTCGTGACGGAAGAACCGACATTTAAACCGCAATAGTTCAAAAGTTATAACCATAAGAACTTTTCGGACCGTCAGGATGGCGCGGCCCCTTACAAACGCTAATAACTCGGTAAATATATCATCACGGATGACGTGACTACCATCAATATTTCGGCATTCAGCGGCTATAATTTGTGACGCAAGGTCCGGGGCTCCAAGTTTAATATTTGCTGAGAAAACAAAAAAACAAATTCCTATGGAGGAAGTCGATAGGGCGACAATGTTACTGAGTTTTATCGGACTTGTACTTAGTATATGTAGGTATAACAGGATGACATAATCGTATATAAGTAATTATCAATTAAAAAGTTATTAGCAATACTTTTTTTTTTTTTTAAATTAAAATAAATGTTACGTTATTATTACGTTTATTATGTGTATGCTGTATATGCTAGGTGGCTTCTACCTTTCGCTTCATATGATTGTAGAAATCGTTATGTCATCATGTTTGACATAGTCTTAGTATAAGTCCGGTAAAACTCAGTAACATTGTCACCCTATCGACTTCCTCCATAGGAATTTGTTTTTTTGTTTTCTCAGCAAATATTAAACTTGGAGCCCCGGACCTTGCGTCACAAATTAGAGCCGCTGAATGCCGAAATATTGATGGTAGTCACGTCATCCGTGATGATATATTTACCGAGTTATTAGCGTTTGTAAGGGGCCGCGCCATCCTGACGGTCCGAAAAGTTCTTATGGTTATAACTTTTGAACTATTGCGGTTTAAATGTCGGTTCTTCCGTCACGAATTCAGCGTTCTGCGGCATTATGTCCTCATACAATCCGCTGTTGTGTAGCTTGTCTGGTTCTCGAGATCCAGGGGGGGTGGTGCGAGATTCTGCACGGCCCCCTATGAAGGCTTATATCTTTTTATCTGTTTATGTTTGAAACATGAAATTTGGGTACATGTTCATCATTTCAGCGTCACATCCTGTTTTTTCAATCAAATTTGTTCCATATGGGTTCATTAATTTGATTTTGATCAGTCAGATTTTCAAGCGTCAGCTTGGCGCGGCCCCCTTCAAAGGCTTATAACTTTTAAACTATTGCGTCACAAATTATGAGACTCCGTCACTAATTCTAGCTTAAGCGGTACATCAGTCCAGGATAGGTCTCGAGGACCTGGGAGCTCGTCCGCGCCATTCTGACGGTAATCGTATTCGTTTGTCTCAAGTGCTATTTTTTCCATTATATCTTGATTAAAAATGGTTGAGAAGATCTGGAAGGGACTCGTTACAGATATCTTAGGCCCACACTGCCCAGTAAAGATTTCTTCCTGCCCGGTGAAGGTGTTAAAGTCGTCAGTCCAATTGTAATTTTGTGATAAATTTTCATCTTCTGCTATATCTTCACTATCTTCTTCTGAATGTGCTTCCAATATTTGGATAATTTCTTCCTCGGTATAATCATCTTCACTTCCCGAGTCTACGGCCAAAGCTTCAGCAACAGATGCGGGGAAAAAATCTTCGTTGACCTGATCTCCATCCTAAAAACAAACAATCAATGCAAAAATATGCAGTAGCTTTAAGTAGAAGTACTATCTGCCGACCTCCGTGGCCTGTCACGGCCTCCGTGGTTACATACCTGCCTGTCACGTCATAGGTTGCTGGTTCGATTCCCACATGGGGCAAACATTTGATGATGAGCCTAAATATTTGTTCTCAAGTCTGGTTGTCTTTATCTACTATTTACCGAATATAATAAGTATTAGAATCATTGTCTGATAACCATAGCACAGGGGTAGCCCTAGTTTAGAACCAATTTGCGTTATTGTCAGCACATATTTATTTATTACTTTACTATATTTTGCAGTGTAAAATATACTCCTGTTTATAAATTGTACTCATAAGATACTACTACTGAACTTGGCAGATGCAGTCTATGAATAATTCTGTTGAATTTTGTCAAACTTACCCTGGAGGGTCCTGGGGAAATAACATCAAAATCTAGTCTCTGCTGTCTGTGCGGTGGCTCGACAGACAGAAGCTGCTCGATTTCATCTACTACAGGATTCGTCTGAATTGGCAGTGAATCGGATCGAACAGCCTGCGAACACTGCTGTGGGCAATAAAATGTAACGTCGAGCGGCTGCATCCTGTGGGAAGTATGCGGAGGCTGAGAAAGCATATGGATTCCATTGATTGTCGAGGCAAGTAGAAAATTATAAGAATTTGTCGAGAAACACGTACACACATGTACGGCGGCCGTCGCTGCTCGGGAGTCAATGCCGCTCGGGGAACGTAAGTAGAGTCCGGCAGGACTTGACACACACAGGTGTTTGCTATTGTAAACAAATTTGTAGGTGTGTGGGGGCCTTGCGCGGTATTATCCAACTCTCCGCTACGCGTTGATATATTCATGTAGCCACGTTTTAATGACTACGGAACTTTAGAAGAGCTAGGTTCACCTAGGCTAGTTGAAAACACGAGTGTTACGCTCTCCGGGTTGTGGAGATGTGGATAGAAATAAACTCGAATTGAATCACAAATTACTTTTATTACAACTCGTAGGTAATTATACGCATTGACACTGCTATTTACAGCTTTTCACTCTCTAGTGAAATAGGGTTGTGCCACCGAGATTCACAATACTAGTGCTGTACCTTACAACTCACAATCCGTTTCTTTCTTAACAAAACAAAAGCATACTAGTAGGTACACACAATTTGCAATTAAATTCAGAAACTTACATTCTTAATTAATACAAAGAATATTAATCATTGATACAATTAAATATCGGGCCAAGCACAAAGTCTTTATATCTGGCCGGCTGTCATCTAGGTCTACACAAGTCTGATCTCTGAGACATGACGTCTGGGGATAACTGATCTGTCATGTCCTCGTCTACTAGCACATCCTGGTTATTCTTTCCCACTACATTCTGTTCCTGTGACTGCTCACTTTCTCTCTTTTGCGACAGACAAATCATTTTCAAACTCAATGTCAAGATTTCCTGTATCCTTTATTTCATTTCCATCAGTGTCATTGTTCTTTCCCTTTGCTTCAAATCTCGTCATGTCTCTTTCCTTTATATGCTGGAAAAACGATGCATTTCTTCGTACAATCCTACCATCAGGTGATTATGCTGCTACTGAATTTCCAGATTTCCATGTAACTGCATGCTCCATAATATATACCTTACCAGTTAATAAGCAGGATTTTTTTTATCAAGTTAGACTCATAGAGATAGATGTCACGCTGCTGTTGCCACAAGCTGATGATTTTTGCGATGTTTTTCTGCGAGTGGCGACGATAGGTTTAGTCATGTACCTGACGTCCTGGCTCACGGATTAAACGGTGTCCAGAATTAGTTGATGGCTGGCTATATTCCTACACAGACGAAGGCAGCATTGCCATGAAGATTGTGCTGAAACAACATAGGTATGTATATATAACCTGTTTCACAGAATTTCATGGGGATTCTACAGAATAAACTCTCTCTTCCGGATACTGCTATCAGGAATTGTCCTTCTTTTTAAGGTCTGATAATACCATAATTAAACTTACCAACTTGCTTCTCAACTTCTTGCTGCTCCTTGAATGATAATCTTCTCGGTCACAGGACGAGGATGTCACTGACAAGGTACCATTACCTTGTCAGTGATATCCTCGTCCTGTGATTCAGGGATGCCAGTGAACAATAAGAGCTTACGGCGCTCATGCATCTCGATGTTATCAATGGGCCGACTGCACTCCAGGATTTGCTGTCTCAGGAAACCCATCATCCTCCATACAAGGTCTCGGAAGGCAGCAAATTCCCCGGCGAACTTCTCAAGATTTGGAAGTGGAGATGGTGCGGCTGCTGAGGTATTCTTCAGCTGCTTTTGAAAGTCCTCCATCTTCTCAAGGAGCATCGCCTCAAGCTCCTTTTGCGTATTGTGTATACTCGTCACTTGTGCCATTGTGGACATTAGTGTGTAAGAATAGCTTTAATGAACTGGCAGTTCGTTAGTTTACAACTAGATATAGGTGCACAGGTCGCATATAAAACACTTTGTCTTCCTTGGAACATCTGCGCATGATGCATGAGCCCATTTTCCACAACTTAAGCACCTCAGCCAAACTTCTTTTGGCTTGGATCGGGAGAATAGGTCGTTATAGTAGATGCAAGCGCAATCATCTTCATCATTATTTGCAGTGTGAGTTTGCAAGGAGGAGAAATCTTCTTCGCTGCTGGAACTAAGATTCACAATTTTGGTAACCTTTCTCCTTTTCCTCTTTGGAACCGGGGGAGGAGCAGATTTTGCCTTAGTTTCTTCCATATTTGGAGTTGAAGTTAACAACATCACTGTTAGTTTTTTGCGTGGTTTTCTTTTACCTTGACCAGCCACATTTGATCCTTTCGGCACTGGCGACAATACATTGACTGGAACAGAGATAGTCTCTTGGAGTATTGACCTGAATGGCGTAGGTAACTCAGAAGTTCCATGGCTGACATCTTGTAATATGGACGGTGATTCAGGGGTCGTACGTTTTTCCGCCTGAGATGCTGAGGGTGTACCAGGATCTTCCACTGCCATGGTGCATTCTTCAACTTGGGATGTGTCTGGATTATCTACTACCGATGTACCTTTATCAACCTGGAACGTTGTAGGTGTGCTTGGGGTTGCCACTGTCAGTATGCCTTCTTCAACCCGGGAAGTAGAGGGTATTCCTGGATTTTCCATTGCCGGTGTGGTTTCCTCAACTTCTACCAGATCTTGCTGTAGAGGGATGTTAGTTGTCTCTGCAGGTTCAAACAAATGATATAAAGTATTGACACTTGCCTAATTTGTCGAGTACGTCTGTAATGTTCGGTATTGTATATTTGTTGTTAATTTCCGAAAGTCAACAACTAATGTCCATTTCTGCTTTCCTGAGGCATCGCCCTTTTTGGGGACTACCCAAATAGGTGAACTCCATGCTGACTGGGATATGATCCCCTGGTCCAGCATCTTAGAAATCTGATCTCTCACTTCCTGGCCGTGCACAAACGGGTAGCGGTAACTTTTAGTATAGACATGTACTTTGTCTGTGGTTTGAATGCGGTGCTTGATTTGATTTGTAAATGTTAGAGGTTCTTTCTCTATATAAAATACCGGTATATATAGCACTTAGTTCTCTAAAAATATTATATGAAGGATCAGGAATATATACAGAAACGAAACATACATTATTTACAGAAGCAGCAATAATGGAGAAGCCATTATTGTGAGGAGAGACAGGAATATGTACAAAAGAAAGAGGATGTCTGATGAGCATAGCGACACCACCATACCCATCTGATCTGTCCTCTCGAAGACAGGCGTAGCCAGGGATCTTGAAGCAGAACCCAGGCCGTAGCCATGTTACCTGAATAGCAAGGATAAAAGGATTATGTTTGTTAATCAAGTGTATTAATTCATTTTTCTTATTATTGATACTTCGGCAATTCCACTGAATTACCTTGGGCCGTAAGTCCATAATTGGGTTGTGAAGATTTAACAAAAGTGTCAAGAATTTGAGCAACGTTGGGCGGTATAGTATTACTGGATAAAGATTTTATAAGTGCAATGATGATAGATTAATTTATGCGTCTTGAACACTGGAGATCCTACACGACGAACAGCTCCCCATATCAACACCAGTGCTCCGGATTTATCCATTTGTTCTCCAAGCTTAGCTTCTTGTTTGAGCTGGGAAACTTTACCTTCCTCCTATGGAAGTGACCATATTCCAATTTTGTTATCTTTCCCGTATCACAGTAATAACAGGCAGCCACATAAGCGTTCACATCGTCTAAAATATAACCTTAATGACGTAGACTGGGATTTGTTTATGGAGCGTTTTGATCGTAAAGTTTCTACATTTCCTGACATATGTCATGGGGATGAGGTCGCATGTAATAACGTCATAACTTCAGCTCTTATAGAAACTGCGGATGAAACTTTCCCCGTCAAAAACGAGATCTCTGGATTTATTTCATCACCTCCGTGTTGTAACTACATTGTCACTAGATGTGAACGTTAAATATGATCCGTTCTTTCTGGAGTTTGGTGGGGAGCCCACCCATTCTGTTTAAAACTTTTATATAATGCAGTAATAAGAAGTGTTTTGGATTATGGCACTTTTTTATTGGAACCAGGAACCGTTGCTGGATTTAAGAAGTTAGACAAAATACAATCAAAAGCCCTTCGAATTATATTAGGCGCAACGAGGTCGAGCCCCATTAATGCTTTGCAAGTAGAATGTGGAGAACCTCCTTTACAACTTCGCCGTCAATACTTATCTGATAGGTTTTTATTCCGATTATTACAGTTTAAATATCACCCTCTTTATTTAAACTTTAAAATGTAAACCATCCTTATCAGTTCTAAATTCCGATTCTAAATTTTTTAATTTTAAACTTAAAGTCGAGTCCATAATAAGAAGAAAAAAAAATGCATTACGTCTAAGTCTAGGGACACACTATGCCGAAGTTCCGCGTCGGAATTTCGGCGACTGATTTTACGTTCCGACGTATTCGGCTGAGATGACACGCCATTTACGCCCGACGGAATTATCCGCCCGACGGAATTTGCGCTTCTGCGGAATGAACGGAGTTCAGGCAGTGTGTCGATTGAATTTGCACTGGTTGGTCGGATTTAAGAAGTTAGACAAAATACAATCAAAAGCCCTTCGAATTATATTAGGCGCAACGAGGTCGAGCCCCATTAATGCTTTGCAAGTAGAATGTGGAGAACCTCCTTTACAACTTCGCCGTCAATACTTATCTGATAGGTTTTTATTCCGATTATTACAGTTTAAATATCACCCTCTTTATTTAAACTTTAAAATGTAAACCATCCTTATCAGTTCTAAATTCCGATTCTAAATTTTTTAATTTTAAACTTAAAGTCGAGTCCATAATAAGAAGAAAAAAAAAATGCATTACGTCTAAGTCTAGGGACACACTATGCCGAAGTTCCGCGTCGGAATTTCGGCGACTGATTTTACGTTCCGACGTATTCGGCTGAGATGACACGCCATTTACGCCCGACGGAATTATCCGCCCGACGGAATTTGCGCTTCTGCGGAATGGACGGAGTTCAGGCAGTGTGTCGATTGAATTTGCACTGGTTGGTCGTACTGTCGTGTCGGATTGTCCAGAAATCATGTATTATTTTACAATCATAGCAATTACAGAGTGTTTAGAAGAGGACAAATACAACAAACAATTTTGGGTGCATCCATTAAATTCTATGAGAATACAGAACGGTCAGTTCCAACGTTATGAAATGTACAGAGCCTATACTGATAAGTTTTTTAAATATTTTCGGATGTCAATTCAATCATTTGACGAACTGTTATTTCTCATCAGCAACGATATTTTGAGAAAAGATACTACATTCAGAGATTCTATTTCACCCGCAGAGCGATTGATGGTCACGATACGGTAAGTAAATAAAATATCCACATAAATTCTATTATAATTTTAATTATTTAAATGTGATGTACAGTCAGAGGCAAATAATACTTATTAGTGCCTTTGACTGTACATGTACAATCAGAGTTATTTCAATGATACCTTGAATCTTGAATCTTGAAGACTGGGCTCGTTCACACTTTGGCCGCAAGGCCCATTGTGCGCGAGACGGCTGGCGCTACTCTAGCCAGCCGAGCTCAGCCAGGAAGCCCAACAGGTTCTTAATGACCCTGCAGGCCTCCGGGAGCGTCCTCGGTGACCCGAGGATTGTAGCCCGCTGCTCGGCCACACCACTGCACTCTAGAAGCACATGTGCGGCTGTTTCCTCCTCCTCCATGCAGCCCCTGCACAGAGGACTATCTGTGATCCCAATTGTAAAGAGATGTTTGTTTAAAGAGCAGTGACCTGTCATGATGCCAGTCACTAAGCGCACATCTTTCCTGCTTAGTTTGAGTAACTGTCTAGTCAGACGGTGGTCAATGTGTGGCACGGCCTCACGGGCCTGCCGGCAATCTGCTCTTTCTGTCCAAAGCTTTTGATGAGATAACACTGTATGCTGACGCAGACCGCTGCGGACGAAACTGTAGGGCAGAGGAACTATAGGCTCTGGGCCTATGACCAGACCCTCGGCACCCCTCCGCGCTAGCTCGTCCGCAGCGTCATTGCCTAACGATTTGCTATGTCCCTTGATCCACTGTAGAGTCACTGTGTTATGTTCGCAGACTCTCTCCAGTAGATTGTGACATTGATGAATTAGCCCTGAGTTTATGGTATTACTATTTAGAGCTTGTAGTACTGCCATACTATCAGAAAGTATGCGAATGTTGAAGTCCCTTACTTTCCTAGTCATTATGGCGTTTGCGGCCTGTATGATGCCCACACATTCCGCTTGGAATATAGAATTATGGACGCCTAAGGTGGTGGAATTTGTGATGTTTAGGTCAAAGGAAAACGTGCCAGACCCTGTCCCTGACCTTGTTTTCGAGCCGTCCGTGTAGATTCTAAGTTCCTTTATACCTGAACTATCCGACAGCTCTTCGTGTAATTGTATTTTGTATTTCTTATCGAAAACAAGTATTTTCGGGATCCTATCAAACATAGAGCACATCAGAGGATTGTCTCTCTTGTGCTCGTCTAGAATTTTTGTGTGTGGGATCCGAGTGTAGTCCTTCCAAAGTTTATGTATCGCGAGCCTACACGCTGCCACGGCCGCCTCCTGCTGGATAAACAGATGGAGTGGTGGCAGCCCCAGAATTGCTTCCAGGGCCGCAGTGGGCGCTGTGCGCATACAGCTGGTTGTGGCTACGCAAGCTAATCTTTGGAAGCTCTGCAATTTGTTTATGACCGTCGTTAGTGTGGTTCTGGGCCACCATACAGCTGCACCGTATGTCAGCGATGGTCTTATTACAGTCGTATAAAGCCATAAGGTAATTTTTGGAGTTAATCCCCATCTTTTCCCTATCATTCTGCGACATTGCCAGAATGATATACAGGCTTTGTTTAGTTTATGTTCCAAGTGTCTGCTCCAGTTCAACTTGCTGTCCAGTGTAAGGCCTAGGTATTTGACATCCGCTGAAATGGGCAGCTGTGTGCCAAAAAGTGTTGGCAGCGTGTGTGCGCCTAACTTCCTTTTGTTGGTAAACATTACAAGTGTTGTTTTGCTTGGATTTACTGTGAGTCCTGTGTCTCTGCACCATTTTTCAACGTATTTAAAAGCAGTCTGCATGACATTACACATCACATTTGCAAAAGTTCCGTTTACTAGGATTGTTATGTCGTCGGCGTAGCCAACGGTGAATAGATGTTTGTCATTTAATAGAGTAATTAGATCGTCCACCACCATGTTCCAGAGCAGTGGCGATAGGACACCCCCTTGTGGGCAGCCTCTCGTCACTACCCCTCTGGCAGCGGTCTCTCCAAAGCGTATCGCTCTTTGTCTAAGCATATTATTAATCCAATCGACAATCATCGGATCAACTTCATGCTTTCTCAGAGCTACTCTGATGCTGTCAAAATTTGTTCTGTCAAAGGCGCCTTCTATGTCTATGAACGTCCCTAGACATATGGCTTTATTTTGAATGGCTGTCTCTATCCTGCTTACGACCCTGTGTAGAGCAGATTCTGTTGATTTACCCGAGCTATAGGCATGTTGCTCTGGGTGTAATGGTTTTCTTATAAGATTGTTGTCTCTGATCTCCCTGTCACATAGTCTCTCGAGGGTCTTTAGTAGAAATGACGATAGACTTATGGGTCTAAATGACTTGGGGTCTGTGTAGTCCGATTTGCCTGGTTTCGGTATAAACGTTACCTTGACTTCTCTCCATACTGTGGGTATGTATCTGTGGGCGAGGCATGCTTGCAGAATTCCTACAAGCTGGACCACAATACACTCGCCCCCCCACTGAAGTAGTCCAGGAAAGATGCCATCCAATCCCGGCGACTTATACGGTTCGAAGCTGTTTATCGCCCATCTTACTCTATCTAATGTTATGATATTCCGAGCGGTGGTCCAGTCACCTTCGCTCACGTTTATGGGTGTAGTCGACACCTCCCAACTGTTGTCACCTGCGAATGTGCATCCTGGGAAGTGTGTTTGAAGAAGTACTTCGCTGACTTCTTGTTCCGTTCTGGCATAACTGCTGTCCGGTTTTTTCAGCGAGCCTATTGACCTTTGTGGTCCATTGGATAGGACTTTGCTTACCCGTGCAGCAGCTGTGTTGTTTTCTATGTTGTCACAGAACTTGCGCCAGGATGCCTTACTCCAGTACCTGAGCCTGTTTTTGTACTTGGACCGCGCTTGCTTGTAGGCGTCCCAGTCTGCATCTCTGTTTGTGTTCCTGGCTCTGTTAAAACTTTGTCTTACCTTATGTCGCAACCCTTCCAATTCGCGACCCCACCAGCTTTTCCCTTTGTGGGGTACGGTGGGTGGAGTGGTCAGTGGACATGACTGCTGGTAGCTGTCCATCATGTTGGTGGTGAGATTCGTGATTTGTTGTTCAATCATATCAGTGTTCTCAACCGTTGTTACCATGTCCGCTTCTCCTAGTCGTGCACAGATTAAATTTTTATATTTCCTGCGATCAGTTTTCCTTGGATTGCGTTTTGGTGCTGGAATTGTTGGTTGTATTTGAAGGTTGAACTTTATCCACCTGTGATCGGAGCCGGAGGACTCTCCTGATACGCGCCAACCATTAACTAGCTCTGTTGCTTCGTCTGTGGCCAGCGTGAGGTCAATAATTGTTCTAGCCCTACGTGTTACAAAAGTTGGCTCGATTCCTATGTTTAGTAGGGTCAACTTTGTTGTGAATAGATAGTTTACTAACTCCTCCCCCCTCGCGTTCGCCGATTCCATTCCCCAAAGTGGGTGATGCGCATTGGAGTCCATCGCGAGAATTAGTTGTTTGTTAGTATGTTCACAGTGACTTACCAAGGCCGTCACTTCCCTGGTCGGTGCGTCGTCGCCCTCGTGCATGTAGGCTGACGCTAACACCATATTCAGGGTGTCGTCTAGTGTTGTGTTGCTTACGCTGTTGTCCGAGTCTAAAGGGATCACGATGGTTGTCAGATCCCTGGAACAGAACTCTGTTAGTATATTGGCTTTAATATGTCGAGAAAGGTAAATGCAAGAGCGTGGATTGTTGCACGTTGTGTCATAAATAAGCTTACCGCCTATGTTATTGAGACCGCAAATCCGTCCGCCACATATCCACGGCTCCTGGATAAGGGCGACGGTCTCTGTTGAGGCCTCCAGCAGCCTTCGCAGGTTAGCCGTTCCAGTCCGGCTGTGCTGGAGGTTGATTTGTACGACCTTAGTGGTCGTCGGTGTTGAGGTCGCCATCAGAAAGCGACATCTCCACCTCCACCATCTCCTCCATGGCATCTGCTTTCCCATCCCTAAGCAGCTCTTCTTCCACAGCAATGTCCATAGGACATTGTTGTCGTGCTGCCTTGGAGGTTTTGGGTGCAGAAGGGCCCTTCTGCATAGCCGCTTTGTCTGCTACCACCGGAGCCTCATTCTTGAGGTCTCGCGGGAGGTCACGCTCAGCAGACGGCATGCTCGAAGCTGGAGGCTCGTCGGACAATTTGCCATCTTCCCCAAAGAACCTTACGTACACTGAGCCAAGCCCAAATGTTAGGCGTCTTCCGCGGGAAAGTAAACTCTCGACAGATGTCGTCGGAATTCCTAGTGTCAGGAATGTATTAGGACCTTGTTGTACGGCATTGTATAGCGTCCAGGTAGATACAGACGCCCATACATTTTGTCCGTTCAACATATCCTCTATGTCTGCGAGATCCCCTGGCTGGTCAGGGATGAGCAGGCCTGCCTTCAACTTGGTAGGTAGCTCGGCCTGCTGTCTCACTTGTATTTTTATGTTTGGTTCCATTGGAGGCATAGCCTCCACTACGGTGTAGAGCCAGTTCAAGGTGGCCTGGTTCTCGCACCACAGCTTCAGAACACCATCACCAGCAATGGGTTTGCCTCTGAAACTGGGTATAACGGGGGACTTGTTCCTAATATGCTCTAGGATCTGTCCCTCCAGGTACCTTTTGATCTGTATCGATTGTTCTTTTGTTAGGTCGGTCATTGTCTGGGTCGTAATGGCGATATAAAAGTCGCCGCCGGCGACCTCTGCATAACTCAACCTTGTTTGTGGCCGTTTCGGTTTGTCGAGCCTGAGTTTCTTCTCCATGCCTCGGGGTGACGACGTATCATCAAGCCGGGGTCTTTTGCTTGGTTGGAGAGCGGGCGCGCTTTCACACTGTGCTGCTTGCGCAGCTCGTGCGGCGGCGGCCCTAGCTCTAGCTCTGGCATTCCGATTCGGTCGTTTGTTGGCCTGGGTTGAATCTCCGCCGGTTGCCTCTCTTGTGGGAGCTCCTTCTCCATTGTTTGAGGTACTCAGCTTCCGATGTGTCACATGGGTTTCCCCCGCAACAACAATCGAGGCGGCGCCAGATTTGGGTTGGGTGCTCATGTCCAGTTCAGATTGGGTCGCAGCGGTATTTCTACCCTTTTTGCCTTTGTTGTTAGGGCGGAGTTTATTCATCTTGCTCGCTTCGGGTTGCTTCCCATCCTTGCCTTTAGGCTGATAGCCTTTAGACTTTGGATCCACAACCCTCAGTTGCACAGACTTCCATCCGCCCTGAGAAGTACCCTCCCCAGAGGCTGGCAAGGCCATCACCAATGATGTCATATGTAGACCCGTCCCGGTGCCTCCAGCTTCGTCACGATCCGGAGCAGGCGCCCTCGGATTCCGCTGTGGTGCTTCTTGATTTTTTACACTGTTCGGGGCCTTGGAGTTGCTCATCTTGTCTTGATGGATTATCGTGCTTGCTAGGATAATACTTTTTGTCGCTACAAAACTGCTATCTATAACAGAGAGAATATTGTTAACCATATTCATACATATACAAATTCACTGTTTCGACGTCCCACCCTCCGTGGAGCCCGCACATCTGGGGATGTCCATGTTAGACACCAGGACTATCGTAACAGTATAGGAATCCAGCGGTGGGTCCCTCTGCGCGACATCTGGGGCTCGGGTGTGTGACCCGCGTAGCGGACGGTTCACACAGACGGGCCCCTTCAGCATGGCCGTTTCCCCCTACTGCAACCCCTCGCCCGATGGCCGTCTGACCGGGCATCTCAGCCGATTACCCTGGATCTGGCTATTCTCCAGAGCTACCGTTTTGACCTGAACTCCAGACCAAAGAGGTGTGTTGTCTCCTGTGCGCATCAATTGGCACACATTTGACTCAACCCCCAGGATTCCTTCATCCTGGTGTACGGCGATCTACTACGCACGGCACAAAGCGTTCAATGATACCTTCTTATTAACTTAATTGTTTATACCTTCCACATCGAATAAACTTTCGTCTTCAGCGACATCATTACGCTGATTCGAAATACTATGAGTCTGCAATATCCCTTCAATGTCTTCATTACTGGGTAAATCCACATTAAAATCACCTAAATAACTCCGAGTACGAGTACTATAACCATAATTTTCTGAACTGTTACTTTCGACACTGGAAGGTTGATACTGATAATGTTGACGTTGTGGAGTTATCGAATTTGGGCGATACTCATTCGTAGATGGAGATGATGTTAACGATATAGGGCTGCTATACTTTATTCTTTTAATTGAACTCATAATCTCAGAATTTGAATTCAAATTTTTCGCTGTCTTTCATTGTTTTCATATCTGGTAATAGTGACAATAAAAAACTTTTATCAGGATCATCATCTTGTGATTTGTCAGCCATTTTCTTTAAAACAGATTTTTGAAATGGTGTAATCTTTTTGTACTCGGACGCGGACAATTCAAGTTGGTTTGATGGCGGTGGGGTAGCTGTTGGCGGTGGCGGCGTCGCGCTATTATTAGTACTTTCATCTTCCGTTAAACTAAGACTGCTATCAGTATTTCGGCATTCTAGGCGAACATCCAAAAAAGTTAACATTTCAAAATATAGATAGATAGATAGATAAAACATTTATTCATTTCTACAACACACAATACATATACACAGAAGAAATACACAATTGGTAGATAAATATAGATAACTAGAATAAAGAAGGTTACAATATAAATAGAAAGAATACAATTATACAATAATGAAAGTTCTACAAAACAAACAATATTTTAGGTATTGTCTGTGTGTCGCAGTAATGAATGGGCGCTGACTCAGCATGTTGCTGCGCGCGCGCACGCACGGGGCGGCGCGCGCGCAGCGCTGGTATTCTGTCAGTGTCGCCTAGTGACGTCACGGTCACTCCGTTGCAGCGACTCTTTGTGTCTAGACAGTATGTGATAGGGCTAGAAATGAAAGGATGGGTATAAGGTGTGTGATGATGTGTGTGTGGTGTCGTAGTGTGGTGTGAATGTGGGTGTGTATGAGGGTATATTGGTGCGTGTGAGTGTACCTATACTTGTGTGTATGGATCAGGAAAATAAATGGGGACGAATCCGTATCAATAACGAGCGATCAGTGCAATGCGAGCCGTAAAACTGAGTGAGTGAATATTTGTATATAAGTGCATGTTTTTATGTCAGCATATATGTTGTGTGTAAGATAAGATGATAATAATAATAATAAGAGTGTATATGTTTCCGTAAAATATGGGGTCGGGAAGCCATTATAAATGGAATTATAAATGTCTTAAAGTGTGTACAGTTTACTTTTTTTGAATATCCAACAGGTATGCACGAAATTTTGTTCTGAAACCATTCTTCGATTTTTGTTCTCTAATGGGAGGGGGAAGATTGTTCCAGCACTTCGTGGCTAAGTATCGGAAACTACCACGAAATGCCGCTGTAGCACACCGGGGTACAGTTTGGAGACAATCCGAAGATCTTGTGCTGTAAATATTTCCAGAACGTGATCGGAACCAAGACAGCTTCGCATACAGGTATTCTGGTTTTTGGAATTTGATTACACCGAATAGTAAGGTCGCGAAAAGGAGATCTCGGCGGGCCACAATTTTGAGAATCCCTGCGTCGTTAAAATATGGTGTAACATGTGTACGAGGAGGTATGCGGAAACAATACCGAGCACAGGCATTTTGCACACGCTGAATGAGCCGGTGCGTTCTAGCTAGTAAGCAGGGACCATACGCCGTAATGCAGTAGCTAAGTTTTGAAAGAATCAGCGTCTCGCATAACCTGATGCGTAAGTCAACGCTGAGATATTCTCGAGCACCGTACAGTACCTTCACTACAGTAATATGGAGTTGTTCTTTTCTTGGCTGGCGCAGAACTTCCACTCTTTAAATTATTCTTTTTCTTTTCTTTACTGTAATAGTCCCTTATATGTTTCCACTTCTTTTGTAAATCATCAACTGAAATAAGAAAAGACAATGAATTATTTTATAATATTTATTAATTTTAATATTTCAGGTACTTATCTACTGGAATGAGCTTTCAAAGTGTATCACTGAATTTTTTAATGGGCCGTTCAACAATTGCCGGTATAGTTCGAGATACGTGTATTGTTATTTGGAAGAAATTGCAACCAACAGAAATGCCCGAACCTACCGAAGAAATGTGGCTCGGTATTGCACAAGTCTTTTATTCTACAACAAACTTTCCAAATTGCATAGGTGCCATAGACGGCAAGCATGTACGAATTGAGTGCCCTGCACAATCTGGTTCTCGTTTTTTCAATTATAAAAAATATTTTTTTATTGTTTTGTTGGCACTTGCCGACGCAAATCTACGATTCATTATGATTGACGTAGGTGCCTACGGTAAAGAGGGTGACAGTGCAATTTTTAAGAAATCTAACTTTGGAATGCGATTGAGCAGAGATATGTTAAATTTACCAGTTAACAGAGAACTACCCAACACAGACGGCCCAAAGCTTCCTTTTGTAATAGTAGGCGATGAAGCCTTTGCTCTTGATAAGCATTTAATGAGACCATTCCCAGGTAATAATCTAAGTAGGGAAAAACGCATTTTTAATTATCGTCTCTGCAGGGCGCGAAGGTGTGTAGAATGTGCATTTGGTGTTTTGTGCAATAAATGGAGAGTCCTACATACGCCAATTTTGACTTCTCCTAATTTTGCTACTCACATTGCAAAAGCAGTGTGCGTTCTTCACAAACTACAAGGATAAATTTTTTGATCAAAACTTAGAACATATTGCACCAGAATCACGACTTCAGAATATGACTAGTGCCACTACTGCAAGGCAACGATTTATGGAATATTTTAATAACGAGGGAAGGGTAGCTTGGCAAGACCGATTTGTACAATAATTGCATTTAATATATAAAGATTTTAATAAACTTACTTGTTTCAATTTCTTTTTTGTGGAATAGTTACTCCAGTCCTCATTAAATTCTTGAACTATTTGCTCCCAAACACTTTTTCTTGCATTCCGATTACTATAACTCCCATCGCCACTATTCCAAAGGCACGGTCGTAATTGGACCTCCAAAATTAATTTCTCTGAATCAAACATTATACACACACCTACTCAACGTGTGTCGTAACTGCGAAACGACCGCCGCCGGCGGCGCCCGCTAATGTAAGTCTTCGTATTTGATTTGCGTTTTCTTGTTTGTGTTTCCTTAATCGTAGACGTTTCCTGTATTGACCCAGATGGCCCAGGCTCTTCTTGAGTCTTTGGTGTCGATTGGTTCTTTGCCTTCGTGTTTCGTTTTTTTGTTTGTGTTTCTTTAATCGTAGAGTTTTCCTGTATTGACCCAGATGGCCCAGGCTCTTCTTGAGTCATTGGTGTCGATTGGTTCTTCGCCTTCGAGTTTCGTCTTTTTGTTTGTGTTTGCAGTGTACTCTGATCCCCTAATTCTTTCTGTTTTTCCAAGAAAGTCTGGGTGATCACTTCTGCTCCCTTTGCTGCACGTGTCAATGTGACCGCAGGGTTGCTGCTAGTACGTTTAAGTTTTTGGAGAAGAAGTACCTACCTCAAAAGAAGTGTTACGCTCTGACTCCACAGAATTTTCAGTGCGAGTGTTGATACCAGTCTGACCTTCAGGAGCAGAGGGGATGCTGTAATACATGGCTTTGTTTATGTTATTAAGACATAGCTGTTTCAGAGTCTTGACTTTTGTTAAATCCCTTTGAGATACGCTTTTTTGCCATCTTTTGTAAGCAATGGGATCATATTTTTCTTTTGGGATGACTTCCGAGTTGAACGGGTATATGCCCCCCATTTTAAACCCATTTCTTGTTACTTTTGGGCTTGTTTGATGCCAGACAGCAAACAATTCAGCAAACGCCTGCTTGCGCATTTTCTGGCCAATGTTATGTTGTGTCGTTGCCATTGGATAAGTTTCTGATCCCAAAGGTTCTTCAATGACTTGAATACCGCCAAATCTAACGGTTGTATCAGGTGTGACGTATGTGCCGGCAGTTTTAGAATTGTGATATTATTTTCTACTGCTAATGCCACAACTCTTTCATCAACATGAGTGCTGTGGCCATCGTACACCATTAGCACCGGTCTTTCTTCTCCCAAACTGGGAATTAAGATTTTTGACATATAATTGTAAAATATGTCCTTCTCCATCCAACCACGTTTGCTCGCAGCGTATGAGATTTCAAAATCATGATTTTCATTTTCCTTAGCCATCCATTCATGATAAACGAACTTACCTTTGAAAACGATCAAAGGAGTGAGTTTTTGTCCAGCCGCATTAACAGTTGCCAAAACAGAAATATTTTCTCTACCGGAACCAGCCGTTGTTCTGGTGCACGCCATATTCACCCCACCAACGACTTTGGTTTTAGATGGATCCAGTGCTACTGAAGTTTCGTCTAAATTATAAATCCTGTGTGGATCATTTAGTTTCAACTCTTTAAGTGTGTTGTTAAGTAGAGTGAAATATTCGTCAATGACAAATGGATCGGTCATACGTTTGCGGAGATACTCAACAGGTTGAGGTTTCTTTATAGATAGTCTATGTCGCTTACGGAATGCAGAAAACCAATCAACGCCGAGTTTACCATTACTAAATGGGGTTTTTATATTATTTTGCTTTAAAAACTCCGACGCAATGTCTATAACTTCAGTACGCGATAGGCCCCAACCCCATTTTTCCATTGTACGAAGACATTCTGGCAGTCTAGCTTCTATATCAGGGGGAATCACTGTTGGCCTACCCAGGGTATTACTGGCTAACCCTGTTTTTCCTCGAACTCGATCATTTAGCGTCGAAGAAGGTATGCCATATATAATTGATGCAGCATAGTTGCTTAGTTCGTTGCTTCTTACTCTTTCTATTGCTGATTGTAAATCTTCTGGCGTGTACGAGGTTGCCCGCAGAGAAATTCTCTTGTAGTTTCGAGGCATGATGAATCTGAAAGCAACAATTAATTGAAGTAAATTATCGATTTTCAGTATTTTTGTACAGACTTACGTACTAATTAACTGACTGCATTTATGAAAACATCGTGAGTAAAACTGCATATTTTGCGAGAAAATGATTAAAGTACCTATTTAATATTTATATCATAAATAAAATAAAACTTTATTAGGTACCACCTTTGAAATTTGTTACACGATACCACAGAGTAAGTAAACGATACCGAGAACCCTCTTTTGCGTCGTCGACAAAGTCGGTTAAGAAAAGTTTGAGTACCACTGCTTCTCCTGTCTACCTACGATCTTTACCCACTATGGGGTAAGACCGGATCTCAGCAAACAGGTGTCTTTAGCTTGTTTGAAGCAGATTAATTAAACCATTACTTATCGCATAATATCGATATGCTCAAAAACCAATAAAATAAAGGAAATTACTCACCAATATCTCATAATAAAGTTAGCAGGGGAAAGACCGGATCTTGAAAGTTTTCGAAAACACGTCACTTTTTGTTTTCACTCACATTACACACGTCCAATGAGCTCAAGCGACTGACGCACAGATTTGGACTGACGCGGACTGAAGGGCAGTGTTGCCAACAAGACTAATGCAGAATATGCTAAAGTGTTGCCGAAATTTTGCTAAAAATATGCTAACAGCTATTAAAAAATGCCAAACTTTATGCTAACATTTTTCAGTGTGAAATAAAACTAATTTTATTTTAAATTTATTTATTAAACAAAAATATTGGTTGTATGTATGCTTAATCTAGTAGGTTTACAAATAAAATGTCGATATCTTGATCTTCATCAGCTGTAGCAGCTGATGTGGATGTAGATGTAGAAGGCTCAGTGTCAAAACTGTAACTTTCCTTTGTACCAATAGACCGGAACTACGTACGAATAACAACATTTCCCTGACCTCTTTAGGCCGAATCGGACGTACAAAATGGCGTTCAAGGTTTTTACCGACAAACGATTGCGAAGCTTAGTTTTAACCAAATTCATTTGGCTGAAAACTCTTTCAATATCCGCGTTTGAATGCGGTAGTGATAATAAGGATATTGCTAACTGAGCTAAATCTGAAAAGGGGTTATTTCCTGCCGCATCTTTATATTCAATCACTTCATTCCAGAACTGTACTGTGGAAGATGTGCATTCCCATTTAATGTGGACGATATTTCTCCATTGAGTCATGAGCCTTTCTATTTTAGATGCATTCACTCTGAACTCTTGGGCTATTTCAACAATAGATGGTTTAACTACTTTTAAAGTTTCTTGCACGGAAAACAAAGATACTTTCTGAAGTAGATTGCAATTAATAGGCAATCTCGACCGCAGTTCTGTTACAAGTTTTAGTGTGAAATTGATGCAACGTTGACGTAAATTATTTTGTACTTCAGGTAGAAGGTTGTGTTCAAGCAATTTTGTTTCAAATGCATATCCCATGTATGGTCTAGGATCCAAATAACTCTCTATATTTTGTGTTAAAACATCGACCCTTGCTGTTGGGTTCAAGATACGGCGACTTATTGATTCCACTAAGCCACACAGGTCTTTGTAAAGTTTTGTTGGGTCAACATTGTTGCTTTCAAACAGCTTGTTCACTACTTGAACTTCCTCCAAGACAGGTTTTAAATATAATAGGTACAAATGATTTACAGGATCATTATACATGTTATACAGTGTTTCTGCCATATAGCAGTGGTTGTCACGCCTGGAAACCTCAAATAGGAGTTTTAATTCCAGCCATTGCTCTAGAATGCGGTTGACAGCTGGTTCAATCGATATCCATCGGGTGTTGCACATTTGTAGGATTAATAATGGATTGGAGCCACAGTTGATCGCTTGATAAAGACTTTTGTAATGTAGTCGACGATTCGAAGAATGGCTAAACCAGTTGTAGGTTTCTCTTATGAGAAATTCCACATTACGTGGTAGGGTTCCTTCGGAAGCGTGAGACAAAGCCAACTGTAATGAATGGCACACGCAGCGAACTAAAATCAAATTCTCGTTTCCAGTTTCATTTTTCAATAAAGCGTGTACTCCGTTGTTAGTGCCTGTCATCACAGTAGCATTATCTGTGCCAATACCGATCAATTTTTTAATTTCCATATTCAGTGCTGATAATAATCCTTTAATACCGTTGACTATGCTGTTTGCAGTGCCATCGTCAATCTCGACCAAACCTAAGAAAGTGGAAATTATAGTTTTTAAGGATCGGCTGAAGTATCTGATTGAGACTCCCAACATTTTGCTAACAGAAATATCTGTAGACTCATCGAGTAAGAGACTGTACTCCTGGTCTGCTAAATCCGACACGATTTCTTTAATAAAATGCGGCGCCAAAACATTTTTTATTATATTTGTGCATTTTGTACGATGTACTCGTAAGTCGCTGCTTTTGCTGTCAGCGAAACGTTGTTTGCATAATTCTGATAAATGATCGACAGCCATAATCGCACAATGTTCGCACACAAACATAGCTAGTGAAGATTCTGCTCTCTGTGTACTTAGATCTTTTTTTGCTTTGGGAAAATTAATTGTTCTCTGACTCTTCATTGGCTCTATAGCTTTTTTATGCTTTGCTGACATTATATGTAACTTCAAACAATGAACTTTTGCAATCATGTCGCACTTGCAGTACTTACAATATGCTTTCGTTGTATCGTTTTCGACAGGCTGCAACCACTCTTTGAAATCCGGCATTTGCTCCCAGTCCGATCGGTAATGTTGACTGTATTTAGGAGGCATATTGCGATAATTAACTCGTCTTTACAAAACTTTATCGCATACAAAACTGCACTGGTATTTGAACTGAAACACGCACGGTGGTCCACTTTCATTCATAATTTGTAAAGACAGAGTTTACGCGGTACAGAAGTAGATTTTTCTCTCTTCTTTCTTACAAGAAGGAGGGAGAGAAACAATTCTGGTAGTCTATGGTTCCGATCTAATTAATAATGAATGAGATATGATGGGGATTTCCCAACAAATCCCATTTCCACAAAGGGGAAACCCCCGTGCTACGTTCCGAAACACGGTAAATAGTTTGATTACGGTGCGTGAATGCAGCGCTCAGAGAAATAATGACGGGAGTACGCAAGCGCTGGCGTTCCCCTCTGCCGAGGTACATGCACGAATCGTTCATCGCCCTTTATAAAAACTAGTTGCCGCGACCGGCCGTCATTTTGCGTCCGTACGTATCGCTGAACACATCTCCCGAAAATGGTTGGCTGTGCAGTGGTTTCCTGTAAAAGGCGATCAGAAACATCAAATTTTACAACACACTGTGTTTCTTATTATACGTAAGTAATTTATTTATCAATTTATGCAACTATAACATCAAAAACTGCATTTTATTTTACAAGTCTAACGGCCAAAAAACGATAAATTAGCGATACAAAATCTCGTGGTACGAGGTTGCTTAGAGTAGTGGTGGGAAAATAATTGAACGAATGAAGTGAATGAAGTTTACCTTGCAGTATATTTTAGCATTTTTATACGGTTAGTACTTTTGATACGGTGCTTCTTATGCGTCTAACAGCAAAAACAAAACGATATAATCGTATGCAAACATCATCTATGTTATGTTGTTTCCAACAGTAGTTAAGATGTTCGTCAATTTTGAAGCCCAGGAAATTGAATGTATTCATTTATTCAACTTCGTAACCTCTTCAATCAAAAATATCTCCCAACTATTGGGTAGTCAAGAAGATAATTAGTTTTGCTCACAGCGCCATCTAGTAACATACATCGAACTAGTGTTTTTAACAAATGCATCCTTTCATTTATTTTCTTAAAAATGTTTTACTTCGGAAATGCTTGTATGTTCATAAACTCTTATTAAACCATAATTATTTTATACAAAATGTGTAATTTTATACCCGCAAAAAATCCCTCAATCCCACTAAAAATAATAGTTCTATATTGTAATATGTATTATAATTAGTGTGAAAGTATGGATGTTTTGATGTCTAAATTAATCAATCACAAGGAGACAGTTCAGTTGGTGATTAAATAGGCTGGATAAAACATTATTTGGTGATTACGTAGGCTGGATTAAAACATGGGTACTTTTCATTCCGGAAAAAATGTAATTCCCTAGTGAAAATGAATTTTGAATAGAAAATCTAAAAAGGTAAAGCCGCGGGAAAAGTTAGTTAGTACACACTAAAAAACTAAACAATCGAACTTGGTATATCAATTTCATTCGTTCCTTCACCATTCAATTCAATCGTTCTTTGTACATACCACATCACTAATTTTTCGTTTGTGGTTGTCGTAAACATTAGTGTAATTACGACGAAATGTTTATTTGTGTGCGTGTTTTATCTTTGTGTGATGATATTATTTTCGTGTGCGTTTATATGGACGTGGCAAATTTTGTTGCGAGTGTGCAGCAATTTGCAGATGTGTGCTGTACGTGTTTACCTCACCTCCCCCAAAAAGTGGCAGAAAAATATGTACGGCTAAAGATAGGTAAGGCAACTCCCGTCCTTATTTCTCTGAGATGCAGCGATATGGAACGTTTTAAATAACCCTTCGAGCGCTGTCATCGAAGTCATCGGTTGTTCGGAACGTACCCGGGAATGCCGGGCATGGATCGTTCCTTTCATGGTTATATTTTCATTGAATTTATTGGTTTACGTAATATGCTAAAAAAAATATGCTATATGCTAAACGGCAAAATAATATGCTAATCGTCATGGAAATATGCCAAATTTAGCATAAAATATGCTAAATTGACATCACTGCTGAAGGGAGGGGCAGAAAGAAATGGCGTCGTGAGCGGTGTTGCCAGCATTACTAAATAACGCCAGATTCAGTATCAATTTGATGAATACGATGCAGTGGCGTAACTATAATGCCCGAGGCCCGTGGCAAATTAATTGGAAGGGGCCCCTCCTCAATCGAAAAACGACCAATGTTGCAGATTTTTAAATAAATTACTATGATAAGGACTTAGAATCTAGTTACACTAATTACCGATGCTTTTATTATTATTGCGTGCTATTTTGGTTGAAATGAAATACGAGTATCAGTGAACATTTTTCTTAATATTTTATTTATTTACATCAACAATCTCTATTACATAAGTATTATTAATATCAAAGCTGAAAAGGAGAATTCGTATGATATTAAAATTCCTTTTTTCTTGCTTTTTGTTCTGCAAATGTGTCAATAACGTCATCAAAATTCAAATTTCGGGCCACGGAATGTTCAATGGACAAAATGGCTAAGTTGCGTAACCGTTCTTGTCCCATAGAATTTCTCAAATAAGTTTTTATCAACTTCAGTTTTGAAAATGATCTTTCAGCGCTGGCCGTAGTCACAGGAATTGTTTCAAATAAAAGAAATGCAGTGCACACTTCAGGAAAGCTTGACGATATAAAATGATTCTTAATGATTAATAAATCAGCAAGTTCTCTTATAGAAGCCGACTTTTCTATTTCCTTCCTGAAAGTGGATCGAAAACTGAGAATTTCCTTGGCAAATGAAACCGATATGTCTCTTTTATATACGTCAACAAATTGTAAAGCCTTTTGCATTAAATCGGTATCATTTAAATTTTGCAAAGTCGCAGGTTGTAGTACACTGAAATTGGAAACAATTTCATTGATTCCAAGGAAACGCGATTTCAGTTGATTAATGATAATGTCCAATGCACGATAGAAAACGTTAACTTTAAACAAGCTTTCGGGATCTTGGAGACGTTGATCTTCGCAAATTTCGTCAAAGTGACATTTCATCTTTTTCTGGCGAGTATTAGGAAATTCGGGGTTGATAGACCATTTTTCTGCTATACTGTTTGCTTGCATTTTTAAGTCTCCAAATCCATTTCGATACTTTTCAAGTTCTTCCAGACAGATTTGCAAACGTTTTGAGGCATTTGAAAGATCCGTGGTTTTTGACTGAAGTGCTTTAGAGACCGCGTCGATAGTTTGTAAAATTTTACAATGGAAAACCAGTAACATTATAAAGTTGTAGTTTTCAATCTTCTTCTTCAGTGAAATAGCTTCGTTTCTCTCATCTGCTTTGGAACTTAATAAAATAGTTTTGGTTAGCGCTTTTTGAATTTCCACAAACCGAACTTTTAAAGCAAAAATGGCATCATAACGTCCTGCCCATCTTGTCGGGTTTAATGTATTCAATGTTATGGAAGTTGAAGACTCCCCTTCTTCAGCTATTAAACTTGATAACATATTCCATCTTTTGATACTATGCCCAAAAAAATTATAAACTTGTTGCACAGTTCCAAAAAAAGTTTGCATTTCTATTACCTCTTTCACTGCATCATTGACCACCAGATTTAAGTTATGAGCAGCACAATGGACATTTTTTGAACTCCGCCGTAAGTGCCTTTCATGTTACTAGCACCGTCGTATCCTTGTCCACGACACGTATTCAAGGGTATTTTTTTGTCTTTTACGGATTTTATAATCTGGTTGGATATGGCTATGGCAGTTTGATCCTTGACTTCGTGAAATCCTAAAAATGACTCTTTAATTATCAGCGCTTTTGGAATCCCATTTTCATCTTTCTCGATCACACAGTAACGGTAAACCTCACACAATTGATCTGTTTTCGAAATATCTTGAGTGGTATCAAACATAATAGAGTAAAATGGTGCGGCTTTTATTTCATTCACTAGCGCTTTTTCCACTTTTTGAGCTAGAACGGCAATTAGCTCATTCTGTATTTTCGGACTTAAATATTTTATTTGGCCCTTTGGTTTGTTTAATAATTCTTGTAAAACAGGATCGTACTTCGCTAATAATTCAATAATGTTCAAAAAATTTCCACTTGGACTTGAGTCGTTGCTATAGGTATTTTCTCTATGGCCACGAAAAGCTAAATTACATGTTGAAAGTGTTAAAGTAACGTCAAGAAGTCTAGTGAGTACTTGGCGCCAAAAAGATTTTTCTTTCTTGATGATGGATTCTTGCTCTTCATCTAGTGTTCCATGTGTTGCGGAGCGAGCGTTTTTATTAAAAATACGATAAAAATGGATTAAATATTATATATTATTTTACTTCAGATTTTATCATTAAGTTACAAGTCGTAAAAAATCAACCATTTTTCTCTCCATCCGTCATGTCAGTGAAGCTTTTCTTTTTCTTTTTCAAACCTTCCTATTTTTAAAATTAGGCGGCCAATACAAGATGCGGCCGAAAGAGGCCGCATCGTAACACATGTAACCGCCATTGTTCATGTATGAGACATGAATCCAAGTGATTTTTGAGGTCTCGTGTCTTTCTATGGCTTCTACAATATGTTTCCAATCGTCATAGCCTTCTATCCAAACATTTTGTATATTTTTAGATGCTCTATTTGCAAATAACCAACATGGCTCACAATAAGCCTTCTGAAGCAACAGAGAATAGGACAACCATGAACGTTCTAGTTTTATGCCAGACTTAGAAACAGTATAATAATATTTTTCCGAGAAAGATCTGTTCCCACTATTTTTTAAGAAGGGGAACAGATAAACCCTTAGGTTTGCAGTGCCCGTTTTCGATCACAAATCGTTTCACTTGATCATTAAGTTCCTTAAAATTACCCTTATCAGTAGCATATGGCACAGACGCGATTCTCTCAACTTTAAGTAATGATTCATTTGGATGTGTACTCGTACTTGGTTGTGGTTGCTCTGGATCTAGATGTTCTTTGTCGTCAGGCTCTGGAACACTGCCACACTGTACACTCGATTCTTCATTACTAGAACTGGATGAAGAATCCGGCTTCTTAAAGTATTCACTTATTTTAGGCAACTTTTTATTTTTTTCTTTAAACTCGTTCTTTCTTCTTCGTTTTGCACTCCCACTTAAATATTTTCTAGAACTATTCATCGTAATATCGTATTAAGCACAATTTTCACAATTAACTTTGCAACTTATCTCGAGTACGATAAAACAAAATTCTAATATTGAAAAAACATCTATTCCCGCTCGAAGTCCGAACCTCATTCCAGAAGAGGTGAAAAATACTTTGATTATAATCTGTCTCACGCAAATGCTACAAATTGGAAAAAGACAGATTGATATCAGAGAAATGTTTTTGTTTTCGAAATGCGCCTTTGAATACATTACTTGACAAGACAGAAAGCGGGAGTTCCCCGATCGTCACCATAGATTTACTCAATAGAAGCTCTACTGCAGCGTGAAGGAAGTCCCGCGGTAAAAAATTGAACTAACACACAAACTTTAGTCAAAATATTTCTTTCATTAGCTAATAGATAGCGCCACGCGTACCTAAAGGCGACAGCGACGACGACGCCCGCAGACTTTTACTACTCACACACACATACCGGGAATCCCGGGTTGCGTTTAAAAATGCGTTTTAAAACTGGGATATCGTTTTCTTTTGCGTTTAAATATTGAGATATTGGTTTATTGTGTGTGTTTTAGTTAGTAGGTAACTTAACAATATTTTGGATTAATACAATGATAAATTCCTCCTTAGTCACGAGTCTCTCTGGGGGTCCCCTAAGGCCGGGGGCCCGTGGCATTTTGCCCGTTATGCCACCCTATTGTTACGCCACTGATATGATGTTGCCCCACATCTGATCTTACCCCACTCCGCCTTAATGAATGGAAGCGCGCGCGACGTTGTCGACGGTTTTTTCCGCGCGTATTTTTCCGTCGCGTATAATGTGTCGGTTCCTATACAAAATGCATAGAATGCGTTGTTGCCGATCTTCCGCCCGACCGAAATTCCGCTGTACGCCAAAATGTGACGGAATTTCGACCAGTGTGTCTTAAGTAACTAAAAAAGCATTGTGAGCGTAACCGAGAGGAAATTCCGTCGCGTACTTTCCGCATAGTGTGCCCCAACACTAAGTCGCGTTACTGACTATGTCCGTATTGGTCGTAAACTGCCTAATTTATAGTATGCCTACATCGCTATAATAATAATAATAATAATAATCCATCCCGCTGCCGGTGGGTGGCTATTTTTTATATTTATATATTTTTCTATTTGTTTTTGATATTGAAATCTATAAATATATTAAATAAGATCAAAGAGAAATAAAGGAATAATAATAATAATAATTTATTGAAGTAAGAGATTTACAAGTTTTCGGACTATCGAACGACTATCGGACTAAAACGCATTAGGACTAATGCGCATGAGGATTAAACCGCGTATTGCCTAATTATTAGAAAAAGTTTCTCATTGCTGTATTTGAATGAATGAATGAATGACCATTTATTTGACACAACACAGCACAGATACATACACATTGTACAGAAAAACGGATAAAATAATGAAATATATAACTACGGTATTTCGTTCTTGCTTAATTCGTTTAGTTTATTTACTTTCTTATCTTTGTTCTTTAAATGCATTAATTCAAAGTTAGGCCAGATATTAAAATCATAATCATAAACCATTAAATAATACCATATTATACTTTTAAAATTTTACCAACATTTTATTAAAACTTCTACAATACTATATTTACGCAAAATAAATTTAATTATAGTAGTACAATGTCAAACTTAAAACTAAAATATCCGGTAAACCTTCGTCAGTCAAATAACCCGCCCCTTGTCATACCCGGTGCAAAGGTACCCATAACGCTTGCGGCGTTACCGCGCTGAATAGCTATGGCTAACCTTTGCAAATTAATCAACCTATATTTTATAACTTAACTTTTTAAACTATTTCATATTGATAACATTACCCTCTGGATATAAACGAAAAAACAGTTCTTCAACGTAAAATTACACATATTATATACGATCAAACGAACTTCTTGAAGTGAAGTTCGATCAATATTATATGAGTGGCTTCATTCGAAGATATAAGATATTTACATTTAAAGAATCGATTCACAAAATCGATATATATTTTTTTTTCACTCGATTACAAATCCATGCCGCCATTTTCATTTTCTTTAGAGTACATTGTGTACAATATTTGCAAAACTTTCTTTTTGGGGTTCTGGGCGGGAGGGTGTTTATATCTTCGAATGAAGCCACTCATATAATATTGATCGAACTTCACTTCAAGAAGTTCGTTTGATCGTATATTATATTTCCTGGGTTCATTCTTCAGATATAAGATATTTACAACGTAGAGGTTTAGAGTCGAAAGTTTTGTTTATTAAGTAAAACATTTGATCTCAATCAACTTGGTTTATTTTAGAAAAACATAAATAAACTTCTAGAAATAATATTAATTAACCAATGATATCAACTTCCTAATCAGAATTGTGATTAGGTATACACACAGATCTAGCAAATCCACCTTCTTCTATAATGGGCCTGTTGTAAAACTTGGCGAAGGTATAGGACGAAGGGGTCCAGCCAGCGGTCTTCCGGATGATGTCAAGACTGAGGCCGGCCGCCCGCGCGGCCGACGTGGCTGCGTGCCGCGCGCTGTGCGCGCCGAACACCGCCACGTCCACGCCGCTCTCTGACAGCACCTGCTTTATCCACCGGCTGATGGTCTGACTAGTAGCGCCGACATACGGTCGCTTGTGTGTTATTAAAAGGTTCCTCACGTTTGCGGGTCGCAGATCCCTAGTGACGGATATATAGCAGTTTAGGACTGTAGCGGGACAAATGCTGTGATTTTCCCTAAAATACGGAAGAAATAATACAGGTTGTTCGCGACCTGGCCCCGATGTTTTGATACAATCGGTGATAATAATGTTTACGCCATTGGAGGTAATTTTTACATTTTCCAGTCTCATGAGGGAAAAAGTTTGTACCCGGTGAGCAGTACATAAAGCAAGAAGCATCACTAGCTTTTTTGTTAATTTATCAATGGTCAGTTCGCTGTGAGGAACTAATCCTGATAAATAATTTAAAACTATCTGCGGGTCCCAGGTTGAACTATATTTAGGTATCGGCGGTTTAAGCCTGTACGCGCCTTTAAGGAGCCTTTTAACACACTCATTCGAACCTACATTATCGGTACCAAGTAAAGCGGATAAAGCGGAACGGTGACTATTAAGCGAGCCGTAAGCATCGCCTTTATGGTATCGCTCAGCTAAGAACGACAAAACTGATTGATTTGTACCCGCATGTGGGTTAACATTGTTTGTCGCGCAATACTGCCACCAAAGCTTAAGCGACGTGCCGTACTGTTTAGTAGTGCTGTCAGCTAGCGAAGCCATAACCAACTCTAGCGCGGCCGCCGGCGTGCCTCGTCGGAGATACGCCTGCCGCAGAGCTTCGCGACCCCCAGGGTAAGTTGTTTGAACAGGGGGTGGTGATCTCTGAAAGGAGATTTTAATAGATGTTTATCCGGTTTTAAAAACATAATATCTGATATTATGATACTTTTTAAAAGGGGGTACCATGGCTGTGATGGCCAATTTGGAAAGACAAGAATACCAGTAGCATTGTCTTCTATTATTTTTCTAACACATTTCAAAATTAAAGAAAAAGGTGGAAATGCGTAAAAATTATATGGGTTCCAGTCGATCGTGAATGCATCAATAATCATTGCGTCGGGGTCTGGTTTCCAAGAAACGTAAGTTTCACATTTGGCATTGGTGCGTGAAGCAAATAAATCAATTTGAGGCTGACCAAATTCTGTAAGTACACTCGTGTAGGCTGTGTCAGACAGTTCCCATTCAATGTCTGGGTTTATTCGCCTGGATTCTTCGTCTGCTTCTGTGTTCTCTTTTGTATCTATGTAAGAAGCAGTTAGCCATATGCTACGCTTCTCGCACCATTGCCAAATCTGTCGAGCCAGATTGTTTAAGTGAGGGTACTGTATACCGCCCATCCGATTGATGTAGCTTAAGGCAGTGGTGTTATCCACTCGTAGCAGAATTGTACAGTTTGTATCGTTTCGAACAAAACTTTTAAGACCAAGAAATATCGCAAGAAGCTCAAGGTAATTGATGTGGCATCGACGTTCCTCGTCCTTCCAACTACCGTTCGCCCGTTCATCATTATATGCCGCGCCCCAACCTGTTTTGGAGGCGTCAGTGAAAATAATTTTATCGTAATTTGATATTCTCATCGGACACGATGTGTGGGATATATTTTGTGATCACCAAGATAAGTCTTCTGCGATATTCCGAGGTGGGGTTATTTTCGCGTTATAATTATTATGTCTTTGCAGGAAAAGATATTTTTCTCTCTCTAATATTTTAGTATACAGCCACCCATACCTTACGGCTGGGCAGGCAGCAACTAACACTCCGATCAGTTTTGCAAATTCGCGAATTGTGCAACGGGTAACACTTAAGAATTTATTGACTACCTGTGCAATATTGCTACGTTTCTCTGTGGGCAGTGATAAAGTCATGTTATTTGTATTAAACAAAAAACCCAGAAATTTACATATTTTCTGCGGTTGTAACTGGCTTTTAGAATGGTTAATTACGAAACCAAGACACTGAAGTAATCTAATGGTTTCGTTTACATTTTTTAGGCAATTATTGTAAGTATTTCCAATACAGAGAAAATCGTCCAAGTACAGCACAGACTGGAACCCACGGCACCTTAAGGAGGTGACTACCTCCTTCATGATCTTGCTAAAGGCTCGCGGCGCTACAGACAACCCGTAGGGCATCGCGGTAAATTCATAAGTTACCGGTCGCGAATCTTTTTCGTCTTGAAATTGAAACCGCAAATATTTACGTTGAGATTTCTCAATAGGAATCAAGAGGTAGGCCTCTTTAAGGTCTATCGTGGCTAAGAATCCGTCCTTTGGTATTAACTTGGCTGCGGTTCTGTAATCTTCCATTTTGAAATGAGTTGTCGAGATGAATTTATTCAGCGATTTTAAATTCAGAATGAACCTTTTTCCGCCATTCGGCTTTGGTGCCAAAAATATTTTTGATATAAACTGACCACTACATGGAAGACATACAGATATCGCACCCAAGTGTAGCAAGTTTTGGATCGCTAACGACATATCCCGACGGTCGTCTGATGACCAAGACATGTGGGGCACAACTTGTTGGGCTACTTGTTTGTCGAAAGGGATCGACAAACCATCGCGAATCCATTTTAGAATAGTCTGATTATCAGTAATTTTAGACCAACAGTTATAAAAGTACTGAACCCGGCCAGCGTGTTGTACCTGAGCGGCTGCTACTTGCTCGCTGCAGCACGGGTTTGTGACTTGGGAGTCGGAGCGGCCGTCGAGCCCGTCGGCGGCGGCTTGCGGGGCATGTATGTCTTCTTGGCCCCCCCGCGCGTCCCTCTGTTCGAAGGGAAACGGGAGGGCGCTGACCAGTTTCCCCGCTGGACGTGAAGAAGTAGATGGTGCCGTGGCAGTGACGGTTTTCTTTATTTTAAGCCCTTGTTTTTCAATGGCTTTAGAGGCTTTTATTTTTTCCGCCAGTTTACTTCCGAATAGAGTGTCGTCGCGACTGGTGTCGCTAATCACTGTCAAAAAGTTTTTGGTTAAACTTGGAGTTATTAGCTTTACTCTAGTCTGAGTATCCATTTGGTGTAGGTCACATAGGATGCGACATGCGTCACTCATGTATTTAATAGCCTGAAGCCTATTTTGATCCTTATCTAATAACGCGTCCAGCGCCCGACTAACTGCCGTTATTCCGGCGCCCAGCTGTTGTTGGTCGGTTTGGATCTTTTTATCTTTGTTTCGAGCGGCATCTGTTAACGCCGCTGAAATTTCAGCATTTAGCTTGGGTGCCTGTAAAAGCTGACAATTTGCCGGCACCAAATATTCCTTGAGAATTTTTTCTTTGTCCTCTCCAATCATACCCTTTTTTAAAAGAGGCTGCCATAGCTGTGCTATGCTAGAGTGGATATTCGGCCCATATTCGGGCTCCTCACTGGTTTGTGCCCCTAGCGCGGCTAAAATATCCGGTTCTAGCTCGGGCGTGGCATCTGGAGGCGTCTCCGGCGCCGGTGGCGGCGGCGGCTCCTGGGGGCGTGCCTCGGAGCTGACGCAGTCCGTTGCTACGGGAGTTTCCATTTCCTGGATCTCAACCGTCGAATCCTCATCTGTAAAATACATTAGGAACATGTATTTACTATGAGTAATTAATAAATCCGCATACCAAACCCACATTTTATAGCAGGTACCCACGTATACACGTAAGTTCTCCCAATGTGCAAAGATTATATTTTAGAACCTTATTATGTGGGTAGATGTGTTTTGATACACAAAGTACGTGTCGTAATGTGTGTGACGGCCCGCGGAGCGATTCTCGATCGAGGCGCGGCCTATTTTGCCGACGGGATAGTTCTCGACTATCTTATCGCTCGGCATGAATTTCACTTAATTATTTTGGTTGTTCAAATCTTGCCTTCGTGATGGTTCACGACCAACCCCCGGGCCTACTGATTTTTGAACTAAAACCGTTACGGTAACTCTCGGCTAACGTAACGGTGTGAAATTCTGTACATTTTAAAGATGCAGATTTAAAAATAATAATGGTATTTTGACTTACCTGAGCTTGAATCAGACGACGAATAAATAATCCGGCGTCGTTTCACTTGATTTCGGTTTTCTTTTTTGCGTTTCGGCATCGTAACTGAGTTTCACGTGTGCACGCTACCTCGCACGAAAAAGGAATGAAAATGGCGGCATGGATTTGATATCGAGTGAAAAAAAAAATATCGATTTTGTGAATCGATTCTTTAAATTGTGCGATGCTACCTTGTAGGTTTAAGGGCAAGGGACTACGTTGTAAATATCTTATATCTGAAGAATGAAGCCAGGAAATATAATTAAGATTATTTAACTTCACCAATATGAAAATTAATTATAATTATGAATATGACCAATTTCTCTTTTAATTTTGCACATTTTATTTAAGAAATAGGAAGCTGTAATATCTTTATTATTTAACTTTTCCAGTTCTTTTTTTTGTAGTGAATTAAATAGAACATCTATCTTTCTTCTCGCATTGCCTTCGAATAATATTTGCTTAAGTTTCATGCTTTGCCATTGCGCTTCCTTTCTCAACTTAAATAAAAACAGGATTAATTTTGGTTTTACCTTCATTCGAGAATTTAATCGACTGTGCCATCCCTCCAAACAATTATTTGTTCTGTGTACTTCATTGGCACAACTAATAAGTTGAGGAATTTGACTTATCCACTGCTTCTCCATATAGCTTGCAAATTTGTTCATTGTTTCCGAATTTCGATCAGATTCTAGTAGCCTAATTGTTTCCCAAACTTCGGATATATATTGTAGTGGCAGATTTGAACGTAGTTTAGTTATTTCATCGCCCTTGGTTGTGGTTAAAAAGCCTAATTTTTCTGTATTTTTTCCATATAGCTTTAGAAAAATGATAATAGCAACCCAGGTATACACATAGTATACCTGGGAATACTATCTTCAAGGCCTGAATTTGACCAATTTCGTAGTCGCACTTAAAATGTCTGATTACAATATGAAAATAAAGAAAGATAAAAGATAATTTATTCAAATGAAAATAACCTTAATCTAAGTTCCTGTGACTCCACACTAGGATTCCCTGTGTTGTGGAGTCATGCTCTTTCAGATATACAATAAGTTGGTTATACATATAATATTTGACATAGGTACGGATTTGATACTAAATATAGCTTAAGTAATTTTAATAGTTAATTTTAATAGTTAATGTGCAGTAGCCAGTGTGTGTTTAGTGTATTTTAGACAAACGACATATATACATACAAATATATACTTAAAAAACATACATACAAATGCATACATACAAATACATACATACAATTACATACATACAATTACTTACATACAAATACATGCATACAATTACAGATACATACATAAACATGCATACATACAAGCACATAGTTACTTATTATTATAAAATATGTACTCATTATTTGTTAAAATCAGTGGGACTTTTAGTCATGATGTAAGTGAAGTTCGAGTATTAAAATGCTATGACTCTAGTTTAAGTATTTACCACAATCAATGAGCATAACGTAGAAATTTTTAATTTATTTAATTATTAAAGAGTTTACTCCTTTATCTTCATAATATTCTCAGTTCCTTTATAATCCAGTGTGGCAAGCCATGCCATTACTGTCTTTCTGCAAAGGGACCTTGTCAGCTTTACCAGGTCAAGTAATTGATTAATTTTAGTATACAAATAAGGACCTAGGAAATAAGAGAATCTTCGGCTAAAACCTGTACGTACTTTAGGAGAAGACCACATCAGACGACGAGCATTAGGATTAGTAACAGTAAAGTTAGAAGTTCTGTGAAATTTAAGAATAGTGGAAATTATGAAAAGCTGTCTTACGCGCGGGAATTTAGCCTCTTGGTAAAGTAGATCAGTCGGATAGCGATAGGGTTTCCTGAGGGCTACTTTCAAAACCGCTCGTTGGGCGCGTTCAATTTTTATAAGCACTGTTTTATTGGCAGCTCCCCATGCAACCACGCCATACTGTAGTATGGACTGACAAAGGGCAGTGTACACGAGCTTTATCGTTTCAGGATCAGCCACCTGACCCAGTCTTTTGAAAATAAACATCAGTTTTCGAACACGGCCACTTAATACCTCTATCTGTCGTTCCCATGTTAAACGTTCATCAATATGAATTCCTAAATATTTCACACTAGTTGTCTCTTGTAGGACTGGGCAAGTACACTTATTCTTGTCTGCTTCACTGCATGAGTGGAGAGTAACGTCTAGTGCCTCCTCTGGGGCAGTTTTATGAGTAATCCTGAAACATACTACTTTCGTTTTTGTCGCATTAAGAGTTAAAAGGTTGTTTTGCAGCCAATTGCCTACCCTACAAAGACCGTCTTCCATTACACTTTTAACAGCTGCCCATGATTTCTCATAAAATACAATAGCCGTGTCATCTGCAAAAGCAAAAAGTTCTGCTTGAGGTATTTGCTGTGCGCACAGATCGTTCATATATATTATGAAAAGCGTTGGCCCTAGTACGCTACCTTGGGGCACACCAAAATTTATATTGGAGTATTCACTATATACCTCATTAACATACGTCCTTTGCTTTCTCTCAGACATGTAAGAATGAAACCACTCTAATGGAGTACCGCGCACACCCAAGTATTCCAATTTCTTAAGCAGTATTTTGAAAGAAACCGTATCAAAGGCTTTGGCGAGATCCAGGAAGACGCCAGCACATTTATAACCTTTGTCTAGTTTTTTAGAAACATAGTCTACCAGTGATGTGATGGCGTCCTCCGTTGATCTCCCCGTCCGAAAGCCAAATTGGTTATTAACTAGCAAATTTTCTCCTTCAACGTACTTCAAGAGTCTTTTGTTCATTAATTTTTCTAAAATTTTTGACAGTGAACTTAACAGTGAAATGGGTCGATAATTAGATGGCTCCCGAGGATTACCCGCCTTCAGTATGGGACAAACATTAGCAACTTTGAAAGAGTCAGGTACAACGCCAGAGCTGAAACTGAGGTTGCAAATATGTGCTATAGGACTTGCTAGGGAATGTTTGGCTCGTTTAAGGATGTCATTGCTAAAGTTATCACATCCAGAGGCACGTGAAGTCTTTAAGTTCTCAATAATTCTTATTATTTCTACCTCGTCAGTAGGGCCAAGAAAGAAGGAAGTGGGAGCGCTCTTCAATTTAAGAGGCAATGAGTCCGTTAGCTGTTGCTCTGTTTTCCCTATACTATTCAAAATATTTCTAGCATACCTTTCACCTACAGTCGTGAAATATTCATTAATCTTGTTTAATGATTCAATAGGACCTTTATCAGTTCTTAGTAACATAGAATTATCTGATTTTGTAGAGTTGAGATTGCATACGGTTTTAATTGACTCCCACACCTTTTTAGTGTTGCCTTTACTTTGCCTAATCATGTTTCTTTCATATTCAATTTTTAGATTTTGAACTAGATTATTACAACTATTTCGATACTTTTTGTACATTTCCTGAACCACAAAATCATCCTTATTGCGTTTTGCTTTGATGTGTAAGGCATCACGTTTACGCATACATAATAGGAGCCCTGGTGTGATCCATGGCTTGTTGATGTGCTCAGCGTTACGTATTTTTTTCATAGACTTTGAGCGTGAAAATATATCGTTGAATTTTGCAGCAAGGTAAGTAGCAGCTTCATTTACCTCAGTAATTGTATAAATATCCGACCAGTCAATTTCATTAAGGCGATTAGTAACACTATCATAGTCAATTTTCTCGCGTGATTTGGGACTCACAGTTTGACAGGTATGGGTACGGTTTATTCCAAGGAGAATAGTGGCATGGTCTGTTATATCAGATAAGCAAATAACTGCACGTGAAGATAGTTTAGTTCTAATGAGAAAGTGGTCCAGACAATTATTGTCTCTAGTTGGTAGGTGAAATGCTGGAGTAAATCCATGGTGAGCGGTTAAAGTAAGATAGTCTTCAGCGTTCGAATCGAGCTTACCTTCGGCAATGTTTATATTAATATCGCCGGTAATAATGACGTTGTCACAGTTACACAAATCTATCACTGTCTCCAGAGAGGTCAAAAAATTTGTATGGTTTTGCTTTTGTCTAAAAGATGGAGATCGGTAAATTGCTATAATCGAATACAAGTTGTCTACTTCGACAGTCAGGCAGTTTGCATCTAGGAAAGAAGGCTCATTAACTTGTACTTGCAAACCGATCTTTGAGTATATAACCACTCCGTCATTTTGATTTAAGTATATTTTTGAGTAGTGACAAACATAATTATCGATAACAATGCCGTTAAAAGAATCATCTAATCTACATTCCGTCAAAATAATTATGTCTGGTTGAAAACCAAGACGGTGCAAAAACACTTGAAAGCTATTAAAATTTTTATGAATACTTCGAATATTTTGAGTTACGACGGTAAATTGCTTGGTAATGTCACCTATATGTTGCTTACATACTTCTGGGTTACCTATTTGTGTGCAGTCGACAACGGATGTGTTGTCGAAATCATTAATTAATTCACTATTCGCCATAATTTTTAGTTAACGCAATTAAGAAAGACTTTAAAGTTGTACGTTTGGCTATTTTAATAAGTTCCCATTTTATATATAAAGCAAAAAATACGACTATTCGGCATCCGGCAGCATAGGCACACAAGTTGTACTCGAAGCAATAGGCAGGTAGGTACAGCACAGCGTATAGGTATGTAACGATCAGCTGGTGCCGGGGCACGCGCAGCGAGGCAGACAAGCGAAAGCGGCTCAGTAGCATTAATAGATTAGTTGTTATAGGTATGTTTCGATTTAGATCCGAGTAGATATTAAGTAAGATTATAATTGATGTGTTCATATAAAAGTGATACTCCCAATAGTTAGTTAAAGATGTTACTCTCAGATATACATAATATTCGATATTGTAATAGTACATAAAGTATGATGTTAGATATAATATTATTGAGGTTATTTGTTGTAGGTTCCAGGTTTTATCAGTTGTATCTATCTCACAAGACAAACAATCGAAATATTTATTATAACAATTTAAGAATTGAACTTCATACATTACTTTTTTATAGAACGCAAGACAATCATTTATATAAGGAGGTAGGTGACATAACGTAATAATATTTTTGTTATGCAGGTTACGAATAATTGTGTGTAGAAAAAGTGTGAGCAAATAATAATAGCAGATGAGACTGCTTATTGTATGTGTGGTATTAAGTTGGTTGGCGTGCGTAAGTAACATAAATTCAACATAGATATAACAAAGTATGCAAATCAAACTATTAAATAGTGACTTAAAAAATAATAATTTTAGAGCCAGTCATGTAGGCTGGTTCAATTTATCCAAGTCGGACTCCGAGTCGATACGTATGAGATTGTCTCCAGCCTTTTTTCGTAGGTATATTTTGCCTCGTGATGTCCAACAGAATTCGAATTGATACGTTTTGGCATAGTCTCGAGCGAGAAAGTATAACCGTTTCATCTTGAAGGTTAGATTTTCAGAAATGTAAATGGGCGTACGAGGTCCTTTAATATGAAGTTGTTCAGTACTGAATTTCGATTCTTTGTGATCTTTGTTGTATGATTTAATAGATTGTAGTATATTTTCTTTCAATATTACCCTCGTGAAGTCGGTAATAATAGGTTTACTCGTCGGTGATTTCGAGTTTACACGAAATCACCGACGATACGAAACTATGAAAATGCTCGAAGTCTTCGAACCATTTTTTAACAGATTCCTCAGTAACGATAGCTCTAGCCTGACTTATGGCTTCGGGAGCTCTTTCACTAAGTGCCGTCTTATGTCGATTCATGAATAGTTTGTACCACTTAGGTCCAGGTCTTCAGTCTTTAAAATTGTTTTGTCTGTTGTCGTCTCTTATGATTTTTGCGACCGTATTTATTAAATCACTTCGTTTCCTGGGAAAACCACATTTTGCCAGTTGTATTAGCCATTCGACTAAAACTTTTTCCTCTGTTTCATTTAATATTGTATCTCGTCCTACTTTTAGGCAATTTTCGGCAACTCTGCCGTGAACTCTATCTTGCAGAGTTGTTCTCGGTATTTGAAAACGCCGAGATGCCTCTCTTATGCTCACATTATGGTTTTTAACGGCGTCAACAGCATTTTTTATTTTGTTTCTGTCGTACTGTATGCGTTTGGTTTTATGTTTAGTTTTATTTTTGTCTGACATGATTACATCTGTTAAGTTAACCTAATATAATATAATTTTCGCTCAAATTTCCATCGTAGCACATGGGTGCCGGTTGGGCTTTCTCCATTTTTGAATTTTTACTTTTGTTTTCGGGTAATCCTCCTATATGTATGTATTTAGACTGTATTTTGTATTTAGTTAACCACCTGACACCATGTTTAGTTCATTTAAACACAGTTTACTGGTAATAAAGTATTTATTATATATTATGCAAAACCAAAGTTCGTTTTTTACGAGAAGCTTCACGCAGAGAAAATTCTAGTTTAGTTAAACGGAATATAGTTAATTTAACTAGAATTTATAGTGCTATATGTGACATCAATACACTTTGTTGAGATTACTAGAAAATTGTAGTATTAACCTACCAGAATATCTAGGTCAGCAAAACTTTACTTAATTTTGGTACACATCATAAATATTTTTGTTTGCTGTACACAATCCCATTTGTAGACGTAAACATATTTTTTCAATTTATGTGTAAGGAACAGTATTATTCATGATACCATACTTTATTGTGAAGTTAACCTGATATTCATTAGCGACAAAAAAAAATTACGTTGCATGCTAATAGGCTAACCGTATTACGAAACTATATTTTTTTACATTTTACTGTTGATATTTTGTCTTTAGTGCCAAAATGTATTTAGGCTTTATCATAGCAAATGGTGCGGTTTACTAAAATAAGGTTCAGTTTACTATATCGATATTGTATAGTTTAATATATTTTCGGTTTATACACGGTGCTTTTTAGTCGCTTTGGAGCCGCAGCGTGGTAAACCTGTGACAACAGTACAATCGATAGGCAGGGGCAGATATTAAATTTTCTCAATACAATTTTTTGACTTTCCAAACAACACCTTGAACTATGTTCGAAAGACAATTTTGGTCAGTACAGTTAATTAGGTCATTATAGTGTTTAAGGGTATTTTTTAAAACGCCGTTCATTTCTAAAAACTCTTTGAGAACTAGCCGTAACGGGATATGTTGAGCAGTCGATGTAACTGGTAAATATTCAAAATTATTTTCTGTTGAGTACTTTGCATCCATTCTTTGACCGATAGTATATTCTACTGGCTCTATGTATGTGCCTAGCTTCTTTAAACTTGCGATTTGTTTGTATTCTGAAGATTTTTTTTTTAGTGAGAAAACCATTTGATCCATTCTAGATTGCAAACGATTGTAACAATTCTCGGAAACTTCACCATCTTGAAAACATTTCAATAAATCTGTTGACATCGGATCGAATAACGAATTTTTTAACAATGATGTAATCTTTTCTATAACGTCTTCAGTTACATTACGAGGTATTACTGGATTGGCATACAAAGAAGAAACAAATATTGAAATTGGATCTCCACTGGGTGTAGGCGTGAAAGATTCTTGAAAAGCTTCCCTGCTACTACATGAAGGTAACTCTAATATGCCAGAGATTGAACTGTTTTCAGGAGAAAATTCTATGGATGTTGATTGTTTTGATGAAGCGTTCGTTGCAGTAGACAGACTTGGTAAGTTATTACCATACAAAGATATCTTCAATGACTTCTGGAAAGTGAAAAATATTAATAATTAGCGACAGCATATCTATTTATTCGTTTCGGTGTGATTGAGTTGAGTATCAAACATAATGAAAACATTCAAAATGTTCTTAATTACAAATATGAAATAGCAGGATTGAGTAATTAAGGAAATTAAACGACATTAAAACTAACCTGCAGGGTCTTGATTACTATTACCAGTACTGGTGTTCAAATCATTGGTCTCTTTATATTCACAGCCGCTTTGAATAGCCACTCTGTATTCCTTCTTCCTATTTTGTTGGCAGTCGTACAGTTTCCCTTTCGCCAAACGTCTAATTTTCAGTTTGGTATTGCTCAAATATGGTACAAAATAAGTACTTATGTTCTCTTGTCTGAACAGTGTTGTAATTTGTTGCGCGTAGGTGAGAAGGGTTGTACTCGATACTCTTTCTTCTGGATCTTTTTCTAATATATGTTTTATTATTAAATTGCAAATCTTTCTGCGGCCGTTATTTGACAACAGACCATTTTCAGAATGCAAAGTTAATAAACCTCTGCCCTCTAAAGTATCTTTTAATAAATCCTTTAGTCCCTGTAAACAAAAGTAATGAAACATTAGTGTCGAGAATTTCGGCTGGTATTCGAAATAAAACTTGGATCTTTAACTTTTCTGTTTTATTCGTATGTATGGTAATCAATCAATGCCAAAAGGAAGCCAAGAAAAACGTCGAATATTTGAATTTGCTTAAAAACTAAGACAGTGGCCAGCATGGTGACATAATTATATGACCTGCGCCGTCCACAATTAGTATTGCACTGCACATAATAATGTAACTTATTTATGCATTTCACCACGACCACGACAGCATTTCTTTTGTTTAAACAATCCCTATTTCAAAACTTACAGTATATTTGAAGTATGGTTTTGGAGCACTTGTAGAGGACTGTAAGTTTGGAGATATACGAGTACTGCCTTGCGATGATGAGGTTGATGGTGATTCCCACGTCGTGGACTGTAGTGGTAATACTATCAAGTTTGTTATATCATTCAAGGACATATCATTCGCATCATTAATATCAGGAGTATTTACAGGTTATATCTTTAATCTGTGGGTGTATCCTGTAATGATATAAAACTATAGCTTTATGACACAAATTGATTCATTTCTGCCAATTAAAACCAAAAAGACCAAAACCAGAAAAAGGACATGTGCAAAATGGGCAACGAGGGGCATACTGATTTCTCGTCAACAACTATTTGCTCTGTATGATCTTACATCACTGTATGATCTTCCGAATCTTAAAGAATATACTAGGCAATACAGCAAAATTTATAAAAGGGTATCAATACAAGCCAAACGAATCTACCTACGTGATAAGATCATAAATTCCAAAAACAAAATTAAAACTACATGGAATATTATAAAAGACATGACAGGCAAATCGAAATGGGAATCGACTAATGAATTAGAAATCAGGGTGTCAAATGATTTAGTAACAAAAGACCCGGCATTAGTTGCAAAGCATTTCAATAAGTTCTTTATAAATGTAGCTGTGGAGACAAGCAAATCTCTAGGGGTAGATGTCCATAAAGCGCTTACTTACGTAGCTATATAGAACCACAAGGTGGTGATGATTTGGTGTTTTTCTTGACGGATGAAAATGAAGTGCATAGGATCATTAATAATATTAAAGCCAAAAATTCTACAGACTGTTGGTCACTCTCGTCCAAGTTGATTAAGGCCTTAACGCCGGAACTTATTGTACCCATAACAGCTCTTGTGAACCAATCCTTTATAACAGGAGAGTTCCCGGAATTACTGAAATTAGCTCGTGTCATCCCGCTCTACAAAAAGGGAAATAGTCTTGATGCACAGAATTATCGACCAGTTTCACTTCTACCAATCTTCAGCAAAATTTTTGAACAGATTATGTACAATAGGCTAATGAAGTACATAAACAGTAACAATCTACTAAATAACAAACAATTTGGTTTTCGAAAATACATGTCGACAACAAATGCGCTATCAAAAATGGTACAACATATATTAAGCTCTTTAGAATCGAAAGCAAATACATACGGTGTCTTCTGTGATTTATCGAAGGCATTTGATTGTGTGCATCATGACGTCCTCCTGGCGAAAGAACACTACGGTATCAAGGGTAAGGACCTAATGCTTTGCAAAACATACATATTAAATAGAAAACAACTGGTAGATATTAATGGCACAAAGTCAAATGAGGATGCAATAATTTGCGGTGTACCGCAAGGGTCAATCTTAGGGCCCCTTTTCTTCTTAATGTACATCAATGATGTCAGCGTATGTATTCCAGAAGACATTGACATGGTTATGTTTGCGGATGACATTTCCCTCTTAGTGAAAACTAAAAGCAAAAACGAAATTGCTGATAAAATAAATTTAACTATATCTAAACTAACAGAGTGGTTTCAATGTAATAACCTACTCTTAAATATAAAAAAACAAACCTAATGCACTTTACCCTTGATACCAATCTAAAAAGCAGACAGAGTCCAGTCAATAATGTAATAATAAAACCAACCAGTCAGCTCACTTTCTTGGGCATTGAATTGGATTCTGGGCTCAGATGGCATGGTCAAATAGATAACCTAGCGAACAAACTTAGCTCTGCCTGCTTCGCGATAAAGAAAGTAAAGGAGCTATGTGGGCTGGACGCTGCTAAGTCTGTCCATTACGCGTACTTTCACAGCTTGATGTCGTATGGCCTGATTATCTGGGGAACAGCAGCCAATATTAACAGAATATTCATATTGCAAAAACGTGCGGTTAGGTATATGTTGGGATTGAGGGCAAGAGACACCTGTCGAGAAGCATTCAAAGAGCTGAATATGCTGACCCTAACAGGTGCATATGTGCTGGAATGTTTACTGTACATAAAGAAGAACTTTAGTGATTTTACATTGGTTGGGGATGCGCATGATTATAACACAAGACAGGCTAGTGACTTTAGATTAAAAAAGGTGACAAAAAGCTTTCTATGTAATTGTGTTAAATTTTATAATAAATTGACTATAGAATTAAGGGATCTAAATATGCCAACATATAAAAACAAAATTAAAGAAATACTCATTAAGAAAAGTTATTATAACTTGAAAGAAGTGTTAGATGAGAAACAAATTACATAGAAAGCTCTGCAAATACATAGTATTAAGTGACAGTACCTACCCAAAATACTAATAGTCTGACATTTTGATATACAGTTGACATTTAGAGTAATAAAATATTATATTTGACATTTATTTCCTTATGAAGACATTTAAAAGTATAATTATTGTTTAATTTTTTTTGTTGTTGTATGTATGTGTATATGTGTGTTGTATTTTATATAGTGACAACGCCAATTTACAGCATTTTAATAATATTTTTTGTAGTTGGATAAATGCTTAATAAAAAATGATTTTGTATTACAAAATGTTTTAAGTTTTTATATTTTAATATTTAATTTTCTTTCTTAGCATCGATCCAGTCTGATGTAGTCGCCATCTTGCCCACTCCAACTCGTGAAATTTTTGTCTTGCACAAATTACACACGACAGTTTTGGGATCATTTTCATCATCTTCAAAATATGTACATATAAGGTAAAAGCACCAATCATGGAAAATCCGAACGAATCCAAGACTGAGGCTATAATATTCACTAGAAAGCGCCGTCCACCCTACTAAAAATCAATGGACATCCAATCCCATGGAGTCCGTCGGTTAAGTACTTGGGTGTAAAATTAGACACCAAGCTCAATTGGTCCGAACATATCAAGGCTATTCGCCTTAGTGGAGTTAGAGCAATGTGTGCTCTGAGTCCCATCCTTAATCGTAAATCTAACCTGACAAGTAAAACTAAACTAGATATTTATACTACCTTCGTCAGGCCATGCATTACCTACGCTTGTCCGGTATGGAATGCTACTTGTAAAACCAACATGAACATGTTGCAAGTTATACAGAATAAAGCTCTAAAAATAGCATACAATTTAGAATTTCGCACCAACCTTTTCAAATTTCATGACAAAATAAACCTACCCAGATTATTTAATTTTATTATTAAAGTCACAAAAAAATTTTACTGGCATAAAAACTTAAACCACGCTAATAAACTTATTTCGTCGATCGGAACGTCACGATCATCTGATTTACCATATATCGATAAATACAACAGATACCGCTTACCGCATCACTACCTTCTCAGTGATAACTGAGAACTGGTTTAGTCAGTCATCATTGTCTCGCCTGCCTATTCCGTGTCACTCGGCATGCAGTAGTTTTCATACCTAATTATTATAAAACATGATGCGTTCCGTCGCAAATATTGAATGCCATCCATGTAGGTATTTAGTACAATTTATTAAGTCAATGTTATTTTCTTGTGCTTATATTATGTTTTATGTAAATTAGGTAACCATGTTTAAATATTTCCTGGAACTAAATGCCAACTAACTAAGTTAGCATAAAAATAAGTAACTCTGTTAAGTAATCTACCTACACCAATTCGTATAAGTATGTATAATCATAGCCATAAGTTTAAAAATAGGAAACTTCTCTTAGAAATAAACAATTTGTCATTAGGATATTACATGCTAGGATTATTATAATTTACACTAGTTAATGTAATTGTTAATTTTATGACAAATAAAGACTTTTATAAATCAAAATCAAATCACCAATCATGGACAGTATAAGGTAGATTTTTTAGGTTTGACATTGTATTGGGAAATTTATTATACTTAAAAGTATGGGAGTTGTTGCAAATAATAGAAGACTATTTAATTAATCATTTTAAGTACTTGAAGTTTCAGACGCAACATGAGGTACAAAAATAATTATAGAAAAACGAGACCCTTCCAGAAATCTAATCATGGACATTCGAAATCCAGCCATGGACACCCGTCTATGGACATATCCCCAATGTTGGACACCCAATTATAGACATATAAATAATACTTAAAATCTTAACTTAATAATATACATGGCACATCGAGTATTTAATTCTACAGTATTATTTTCTAACTTTGGCTCAACTATTTGGTCAATTTACATAACTATTATATATGCCATCATTTCTGATAAATTATTGAATAAGTAATATAAACATTTAAAAAGTAACATTAGGAACTTCAAATAATATGTTAAAATAACTAATATTACGGAAAGTTAAACAAACAGTAAACTATAAGATATAGGAACTTCAAATAATACGTTATAATAACTAGTGTCACGAAAAGTTAAACAAACGGTCAGTTATTATTGACCGTACCAATAGCGCATAATAAAATTCTTACCTATAATTAAAAAAAACGGAACAGTCTCAAAAGTTACAAGATCAAACTTTACAAGAAAAAAATAATAGGCACAGTCACTCTATAGATAAATAATTAAGAAATAAACGGCAAGTGTTTGTCCATCTCCTGTACTTTGTAAAATCCTCTTCGATTTATTGGAATAGGATCTTTAATATACTCCACGATATCATTTTTTTATACCAGATTTTATCCGGTACATCCGGCCAACGGAACGTATTACCTTTTGACAATGTCATCGTACTTATTTCGAAGTATCCCCTATCTATATTTTCTATAATCCCCGGAAAGAACTCTCCTTCGTACTTAATTATTACATATCTTTCTTTCTGTTTATTATTGGACAATTCTAGCAAAGGTATGTTTTCTTGATCACTCTCAGATGTTTCTTTACGTTTTGACATTTCAGACCCAAGGTGATCAAGTGTTTCATCATTCTCAAACTCATCGCGGACGTCATATTCGCTTTCCTGATACTCTATTTCTGTGCCGCCATCTTCCGACGATGAGCTTGTTATGTATTGTCTTTTATTCTTTCCTTTTTCCACACCTTTTGTCACAAGTTTCTTATTTTCTTTTGCTTTTTTCTCCTTCTCTTTCAAAAGCTTTTCTTTTAAAACCTTCTTTTCTTGTCTTTCTTTCATTCGTTTTTCCTTTTCGTCTTGTTTTTGTTTCTTTTCGTTTTCTTTCTTTAACATGGAAGCTTTCCAACTATCACTAGTTATAGCTGAAGGGATGCGGTCTTTTGCGCGTCGTTTTTTAGCTTCTGGTTCGGGCCACAATAAAGCGCGTTAAAAGGTGATGGAATATTCAAATCCTTAGAAACAGCTGCAGAGGTCGACGGATAAGATACAATAGTATTTGCAGCGGTAGATTTCGCTGGTGTAACACACGCAGTAGAGCAGGGATTTCTTTCCGGTGGCTCATCTGTGGCTTGTGGCTGATATGTGGCTTGTTGCTGATCTGTGACTAGTGGCTGATCAGTGACTTGTGATTCATCTGCGGGACAGGCGAACTGTAGCGGACCTGAAACTACTACATTCTCTGCTGAACAGCAAGCTCGACTGTCCAGAGTTGATCTCACGAATTGGATTCCGAGCGAGCGCCTATCGCTCTAGACACCCTCGTTTGCTATACCACTCCTTCGCCCATACCAACTATGCCGCCAATTCGGTTCTACATAGATGTGTTAACACTCACGAGCTCCTTATGGCAGACTCCGATGTTTTCTTTATGTCACAGCCTGAGTATATCCGCAGGCTGTTGAGAGCACTCACTGAGCAACCGACCGTAGAATGACAAACAAACACACACACACACACACATGCACACACAAACATACACACGTAGATAGACAGACATAGACTCGAAATTTTAGTTAACCTTTGTTTTTATTTTATATTCATTTTTTTATATATACTATATAATATTTGGTACATGTTTAATTGAAATTCATTTTGCGTTGTTATGTAATTGGCATTATATATTTTTATACATGTATTTTTTTCAAATGTAACATGCTGTATAACAACCTGTAAATAAATAAATAAATAAATAAATCTGTGGCTTGTGACTGATCAGTGACTTGTGGCTCATCTGTGGCTTGTGGCTGATCTGTGACTTGTGGCTGATCAGTGACTTTTGGCTTATCAGTGACTTGTGGCTCATCTGTTGCTTGTGGCTGATCAGTGACTTGTGGTTCATCTGTGGCTTGTGGTTGATCAGTTATTTGTAGCTTATCTGTAATATGTAACCCATGAGTGGCTTGTGGCTCAACTAATGGATTTTCTTGCGATTCTAGCGCCTCAATATCATTTTCCTGGTTCTCTTGTCGTGTGATTTGTATATGAAGTGGTTCTTCTAAAATTCGTTCCTGTGGTTGCTCATAATTCTGTTGCTCTGCTTCAGCTCTTTTTTCAGGGATTTCTTCTTCGGGCGGGTCTTCTCTAGGACATGTGTTTACATTTTCAGAGTCCGTGCCTGTTAGTGTATGTTTAGCTTTAGCCCAAATGATATACAGTGACTGATCTTCTTTGGGTAGAGAGACATACATAATGAACAATCCTCATCGCAAGAAATGCATCAAGTTGACACACTGCCTGATTCGGAAAATAATGAACACGACAGAGAAGAAAACATTGAAAATATCGAAAGAGCAGGATTAAGTTTGACAAAAGCGGGAAAACCACGAAAAAGAAGTAGGTTTGATGAGCCCCTGAAAGAAAGACTGTCTAAGAAGAAGAAAGAATTTAAAAATAAACACTCCTTGAAAAGTCCTTGCAATATTTATTCTTGCAAGAAGAAATGTACTACCAAAATAAATGAAAAACAAAGAAAAAAAATACATGACCAGTACATCAATTTAAGTTGGGAGGAACAAGGCTTGTATATCAAGTGCTTGGTAGAAGAAAACAAGTTGCGAGAAGAATTGTATCTAACGTTGAAGGTGACCCAAATCGCATGGTCACCTACAGTTATTTTCTTAAGTCAGATAATCTTCTGGTAGAAGTATGCAAGACCTTCTTCTTGACTACGCTTGGTTATAATGGTAGAAATGATTCAAGACTTATGACAGCGCTAAAAAAAAACAGTTGATTGTCAAAAATATGAACGTGGAAGTTACGAGAGGACAAATAAAATAGATAAAGAAATCATAAAGAACCACATTATGAGTTATGGACCGGCCATTTCACATTATAGGCGCGAACATGCGCCAAAAAAACTGTACTTGCCAAGTGATTTGACTATAACTTTTATGCACAAACAATTTCTTGAGAAAAATTCAGTCCGACCGATCTCATTCGAATTCTATAGAAAGGTAGTAACCAAAGATTTAAACATATCATTTGCTCACTTAGGCAATGAAGAGTGAGCAATGTGCTCACTTTAAAATGCATAATCCACAGCACATTGATAATCCAGATGAATCTTGTGAGATATGTACAAACTACTCGGCTCATAAAGTGCGATACAGAGAAACTCGTGCCGAGTATAAAAAAGATGTCGACTTGGCAACTGCTGGCAATGAGAATAATGTGTACTATTCCGTAGACTTGCAGAAAGTCGTGATGTTGCCCCGAATGGAACAATACAAAGCGGCAATATTTTGTCCAAGAATAATAAGCTTTAATGAAAGCTTTGTACCTTGGGGTCAACGCATAATCGTACTGTTCCATACGCAGCGGTGTGGAATGAGACGGTATCAGGAAGACGCCAAGAAGATATTATGTCGGCATTTCGAGCATTTCTAACTTATAAAAGAGATGCTGAACACATCATATTGTGGCTAGATAACTGTGCAGCCCAAAATAAAAATTGGGCCCTGCTGTCATATTTAGTGCACATTATCAACAGCAATACAATCGCAGCCAAGACGATCACAATGAAGTATTTGGAACCTGGTCATACCTTTATGTCGGCTGATGCCTTCCATCATCAAGTGGAGTTATCAATGAAAAAGAAGGGCAAGGTTTACGACTTTGATGATTTTGTCGATTGTGTTCGGTCGTCAAATTCCCAAAGAAATTTTGTGAAAGTCATGGATGTTTCTGATTTCTTTGATTGGCAAGACTCTACGTCACAGCACAAATTGCGAAATAAAACATCACGAGTTTATCTGAAGGATATCATGTGTGTACAATCTCGAAGTTTTAGCTAATTTATAGGAAATAAATGAGACGCCATTAAGGGTTCTTGAAACGAGTGTTGCTTTATTATATCGCATTGATGGTGGCGACACCAACGTACAAAGCCAGTACTTAAATTAAAAAGTATGAATGCAGTGTTACCATTCTTAATTCACAAAAACGTACACTCCCCTTTAACACTAGCATTCTATCAATATAGGGCTTGCCCTTAAAGACATTCACATATACTTAGCTTACACACACTTTACATTAGAAATGAAAACAATACTTAGCAAACGCTTAGACCTATACCGTTTCTTAAGTTACAAAACAAATCTTTACTTAATGACTTTGTGAAAATATCAGACTTCTGTTGTGAAGAAGGAATATATGTCGGAGGAAGAGGTGGATCATCACCGTCATCAGTAACATTCATCTTGAATGTCTCAACTGGGCGCCGGTGGGTAATGTTGGATGAAGAAAATGGATTCACACTTTCAATCAGATTATAATTTCAATCAACACAGTACATAGGTAGACACGTATAGCTAGGTAGATCTGTATCACAGAACGCAGGATGGTTTTAGTGACGACCGCCCCACGCGCGCACCGACGAACAACTGCACTACCAGTCGACCGCGCGTGTGTCACCAACTCCATCGAGCGCCAACAGAGGGCGCTGGCGTCCCGGATATCACTTGATTGCGACATATATTTAATCTTAACGGAACCATGTTCTATAGTATCCCTAATGAAGTGATGTTTGATATCTATATGTTTGACCCTTTTACTATTTTCTCTATTCTTAGCAATATGAATACAGCTTTGGTTGTCCTCGAAAATCAAAATGTATGGGCACTCTAACTTTAAATCAAATAAGAGACCTTTAAACCACAAAGCTTCTGAGACTAAAGAACTAAGTGCAACATATTCGGCTTCAGCCATAGACAATATAAGACGTAAATACAGTTTTCTGCTTACGTGTAGCCCAAATTACTATATCCCCATATAACATAATACAATATCCTGATACACTTTTTCTATCTATATGATCAGCAGCCCAATCCGAATCTGTGTACCCTACAACATCATGTTCTTCTTCACAACTTTGAGTGTAAACTAAACCTAAGTTTTTAGTATACTTAGCATATCTTACGACTCTTTTTAAATGAGTCCAATGATTATCATTAGCGCAATCTTGGAACCTACTAAAGAAGTTCACAGCAAAACATAAGTCGGGTCTAGTTCCCATTACTAGATACATTAAGCAGCCAATAAGTTCTCTGTATGGATTTTTAGTTAAATTGTTCAAATCAGTTTCCTTAGTTAATACTAAACCCTTTTCAATAGGAGTACTAATTTCTTTACAATCAGACATGTTAAAACGATATAACAATTTATCAATGTATGACTTTTGGTGAATTTTTAACACATTATTTTTATAGTCTCTATCAATTTCAAGTCCAAGAAACTTCTTCATACTTCCTAGTGACACCATGTCAAACTTTGACATTAATAGTTTCTGAAATTCACTAATAACACTTTTGTCCTTATGTACTAATAGAATGTCATCGACATAAAGAAACACATAGAAAGGAAATTCACCACTTCTTATGTATAAACACATATCATGTAAAGAACATTCAAAATTGTGTTCTTTCATGAATTTATGGAAAGCCTCGTTCCAGTTCCTGGAGCTCTGCTTAAGGCCATATAATGACTTATTCAATTTACACACATGTGTATTATCTTTCATTTCTTCTGGTAGATGCATAAAGATATCTTCCTTCAATGTCCCATGTAGAAACGCCGTCTTAACATCCATCTGCTCAATTAGCATTCCTTCTTTGTTGGCTATACACAGTAGTGACCGTAGAGTGGACAGTTTACCAACAGGCGAGTAAGTATCTTCATATTCTGTAGTTTCATAGCCTTTCGCTACAAGCCTGGCCTTATAGACATCATTATTTTTCTTCCTGAAGACCCATCGACTATGGATAACTTTTTTATCTTTTGGTTTCTCAACTATTGACCATGTAGAATGTTTATCATGTGAGTTCAGTTCTTCTTCTATTGCTTCAAGCCATTTATCTTTGTCATCTGATTCTAATGCTTCCTTTTTAGTTTTGGGTTCATTATACATTATATTTTCTACACTTAGTGCAGCAAAATCACATTCATAATTCTCCAGATAGGCAGGTGGTTTTCTGTTCCTTTTCTCTCTTTGATTAGATGTAAAATCTTGATTCTGTTCTTGTATATTCTTATTCTTTTCCTTTTCTGATTCTGTACGTACTGTTTCCGATTGTTCTAAGTCTTCCTTTTCATTTTTCAGTTTATTTTCTTCTTGTAGGTCTAAATGCATGTGAGGTAATACAATACTTTGTTCATTAAAGACGATATCTCTTGAACGAACTATTTTTCTTTCCTTCGGATCCCACAATCGGTATCCATTGTCACAGTAACCAACCATGAACAATTTCTTTGACTTTTCTGACATTTTGTTTTGTCTATGTTCTTTGTTTATGTAGGTGTAGGCTTCTGAACCAAATACTTTCAGCTTATCATAATTAGGCATGCCACCGTTCCATATTTCTGCAGGTATTCTGTTTCCGACACTTGGCAATCTGTTTACTATGTATGTAGAGGTATAAACTGCTTCGCCCCACATTTCTTTCTCGAACTGAGAATCTGCTAACAGCGTTCTTGCTTTTTCTATGAGAGTACCGTTAAGTCTCTCACTCTTTCCATTTAACTGTGGAGAGTAGGGGATAGTGGGTTCCAGCTTTATACCTTTCTTGTTACAGAAGTCTTCAAATTCTTTATTCATATATTCTTTTCCATTATCACAGCGGAATCTGGAAATCCTGGTGTTAAATTTGGCTTCAACTGTTTCTACATACTTCTGAAAATACTTCAATACTTCTGATTTACTTTGTAACAGATAAATAGTCGCGAAGTGACTAAAGTCATCAAGAAATGTAAGCATGTACTTCTTATTATCGTGTGTGACTGGACTGATCGGCCCACACAGATCACTGTGAATCAGCTCTAATATTCTTTTAGATTTGTGATATTCTGAGTTGTTAAAGGGCAATCTGGACTGTCGACCTTTGAGGCATGGTTCACCAAATATTTCAACTTCTGAGCATTCACAATTTACTAATTTTCTTCTTTTGAGTTCTTTAATTTTCTCTATGGATGCGTGACCAAGGCGCCTGTGCCATATTTCGTCTTTGGCTGATACTGAGTATGCTTTCTGGGCTGATTTCTGTTCTTTCTTAAATGCTATCTCATATAAGTTCTTCTTCTTGTATCCTTCTTTAATTAAATGTTGATTTCTGTAAATAGACACTTTATTATTCTCAAACTTAACCCCGTAACCAGCTTGTTCAATTCTACTGACGGGGAGTAAATTATTTCTTAGACTTGGCACATACAAGACGTTGATTAAATTGCATTCTAATGTATTTATTGTGCCTATTTTAGTGGCAATCAATGATTCTTCTTTCTTAGCGATTTGAATTCTTATTGGATTCTTCAGTTCCAAATAGCTGTCAAAATGTTTATCGGTGTTTATCAAATGATCTGTAGCACCCGAATCAACATAAAATTCAATTGACTGACCTGAGGTATCACTTTCTTGATTGTTTGCCATAAAACATACTTGTTCTTCGTCATTATCATCAGATTTTTGCTCCGTTTGGTGAGCGTGTCTATTTTTCTGAGGTTTCTTCTTTTTGTACTTACAGTCGGCTTTCATATGGCCTTTCTTACCGCAATTGTAGCAGTCAAATGGGAATTTCTGGTTTTCTGAATTACTTCTCTGTTTCGTCACGAAAGCTTGAGGTTCCTGGTTTTCTGTTGCATTTCCTAATTGTTTCTTTTTTATTTCTTCCTCTAGCAGACGTCCTTTTACGAACTCCAGCGATAAGTCGCGATCGACGATTGTTTCAATGGCTGTCACGACATTTTGATACGATTGAGGCATTGCCAGCAGCAGATAACATATTACCTCACTGTTGCTTGGGTTTGCATCACTGTTTTTAAGTTCACGGACAAGTTTGTCAAATGACAGTAAAAATTCTTCAATATCTTCACTTTCTTTGTATTGCAGCGTTAGTAGCCTTTTTCTTGTGATTAATTGTGACGAAATGGATTTCCTCTGAAATATTTTCTGAAGCGTATTGATAATATCAATGGCCGTTCTGCATTCTTTTATCAATTCAAGATGTGAATCTGATATGCATTGTATAAGAATGTTCTTCGCTTTCGCGTTCTTTGTTTTCAATGAAAAAAATGAAAAAAATAAAACAGGACAAAAACGAAACTAAATCAACAAAAAAGACACGTATCACAAAAGGAGCCGAAGTGATTACTGCAACCATCGGCAGGCAATTGCTAGAAGACAAGGATAAATTAAAAGTAACGAAAACTAATACAAAGAAACAAAAAGTCAAGAATAAAAATGTAAGGGGGAAACAAATTGCAACAGATATTGATTGCAAAGATGAACCAGGTCCGTCGGGTATTGTGAAAGTTAAAAAAGGAAGAGCAAGAAATAAACAATCAAAACAAAAGCTACACGTTCCATCAAGGTCGGAGGACTCTATAACTAGTGTATCAGATGTAATGAGTTTATATAATGATTCTGATTTAGATGAACATTATAAGACGATAGCAGATGGATGGCTGTGTGAAGAAAATTCTGAAACATGCATGGAAGAGTTTAGATCACAAATAGAAGTAGGTGATGAAAAATACATCGAAATGGAAAATTCTAAAATTACTTTTGATCAGGAGATGGTGACAAAGTGTCAAATGTTCCCAAAAACATCAAGGGTAAAGGGAAAGGTAAACAAACTAAAGGGTAAGAAAACGAATGCATTCAAGAAAATGAATCAGAAACAGTCTCTTTTATGAAAAAAGACGAATGTATCAAAAAATACAGTGACGATTTACGAGTATTGATGGAAGAAATTATAGATGACCCTGAAAAGTTGCAAAATTTGGAGAGAGTTACTGAAACTACAAGAAGAAATGACTGCACAGAGAATGACACAATTGAACAGCTTAGTAACCAAAATGAGGATGAAGGCCTAATGCACGAAATTTATAATGAAAAAGATACCGACTACAATAAAATTGGTTACAGTTTGAATGATTCGGTACTTGTTAGATATTTCAATAAAAAGAAGTGGAGCTACTACATTGGATTTATTGAGAATATAATGGAACGTGATGAAGTAACCTTTTATTCCATAAATTTCCTGAAAACTGTAAAGAAACCACAACTTAAGTTTGTTATACTCAGAAAAAAAGACCGTGATGACGTAACTGAATTATTAATAGTCAAAAAGATAGATTTAGAGAAGCGCAAATATGAGGACAGAGAATTTGTCTTATGCAATGAAGACGACAAGGTGTATTTTGATTGAACTTAGACTACTAACCTACCTAGGTACAATATTTGTGATATTACAAATTTGAGGATTTTGTTGTTTTAAAAATTTGGTGCTTATGTTCCTACTATAGTTGCTGATTATGAAGACTGACGAAGTTATGAGGAATGATTATTTGATATATTTATACCTACGACATGGCGATATGAAACTTTTTAGTAGGCGTCTAATGATATTGAGATGGGTACAACATATTACTTACTTAATTTTTTAACTATTATTTTAGAATTAAAATAACAGTGAGACATTTTATGTAGTAATAGAAATAGAAATGAGATCGGAAGAAACTAGTAGGAGAAACTTTCGACCTCATCACTGATTGTGATTAATACTCGTATCCGTGAATTATCTAAGTAAACTTTTAATTACCAAAAATTACTGATAATTAATTGCAACTCCTTTTTTAAAATAAATGTATTAAAAAATTAAAAACTGTTTTAATTTTTGCATTAGTCTTTTCACTAATAGGTAGGCAAAATATAGAGTTACCAAAATGTTGAGTACCCCAGACACGGGGTAATTCCGAAATATCAAAATTGTAAATGATAGTTACAGCTGTCCTATGAAGAAAATTCTCGGTATTTTAATGCAGGGGTAAATCCGAATGAAAAATAACAATGTACCTTAAATCAATACTACTTAAAAGCCACTTTTGAATGTCATTCGGAATTACCCCAAGATATATCGGAATTTCCCCTGTACAAAGAAAATATTACTTTATTTTATAAAATGCATATTTACAGAACCATACGGCTTTTAACGAGAGTTATTACATAAAGTACAAGGCAATTTAATTAAATAAACAACTTAAATAAGTATCAGCAGAAATGCACAGATGCTGATTTGTTACGGACCATAATACATACCTCGTATCATCTCGTCGAAAATCCTTTCGGAATTACCCCAATGCACCTTACTTATTAGTAGCTGCTAAAGTATTGGTTATTTGTTTTTAGTGTCTAACTTGCACGATCACAATGCCTCCGAAACGTGCATTGTGGACAGAAGAAGATCTGGTGTCAGCGGTCAGAGCTGTGGAAAGAGGATTGATGAGTACGTATAAAGCAGCAGAAAGGTACAGGATACCCAGAAGGACAATAAGGAACCACCTCAAGACTAGCAGTTTGAAAAAATCACTAGGACGGAAAGCCGTTTTAAACGAAGAACAGGAAACTGAGCTGGTAACAAGAATAATCAGATATGCCGATATAGGACTTCCTCTAACCCCAAAAATCCTGCGTCGCTTGGTGTACCGTTTCTGTGAACTGAACAATATCAAACATGTTTGTTTTAACGAAATTAACAAGCTCGCTGGAAAAGACTGGCTTAAGTCTTTTATGAAAAGGCATCCTGAGATATCAAAAAGAAAGGCTCAGTTCATGAACCCGACTCGGGCTCAAAAACTAAATAAATTTATTGTTGACGATCATTTTGCTAAAATCAGAAAAGTCTACGATGAAATGGATCTGAAAAATCATCCCGAAAAAATCTATAACATGGATGAAAAAGGTTGTCGCCTAACTGTCCATCATCAGCAGATTATTCTGGCTAAAAAAGTAACTAAACGAGTGCATTTACAGTCTTCGGAACATGCAGAAAGTGTCACCGTCGCTGGATGTGTAAATGCACTTGGTACGGCCATACCTCCAATGGTTATATTTAAAGGCAAACGGTTGAAACCGGAATTGTTTGACAATTTGCCTCCAGGATCACTGGTAGAAAAGTCCACAAAAGGTTACATGACAAACGAACTTTTCAAGGAATTTTTGAAGGATTTGGCCAAATATATAACTGCAGGAAAATGCCTTCTAATATTTGACGGAGTAGCCTGTCATTTGGACCTGTCTTCTGCCCACACCAGTTAAAACAACGCAAACCACACCGACAATTAGAAGGAAAGCCATTAATTATAGAGGAACCCCCGTCACCAAAGATCTTTTCTCTGATAAAGATAAGGGCAAAAAAGAACTGACAAAAACTGTTCCAACAAAGAAAAAGAAGACCGCATCCACAACTAAACGTAGCCGCAAAAATAGTACAACTCCACAAGAGCAAGTGAGCTGGTACTGCCATGCCTGTGAGGAAGATAAAATGGTCGACATGAGGTATTGTGTCAAATGCGGTAAATGGTATCACGAGGAGTGTGTCGGCTTAACAGCTGATGATGTCGATGCCTTTGAGTGCCCCGATGGCTGTTAGGCCAGGCAATTGTTTATTTTTCTATAAAAATTAGGTCGTAAGCAAATGTTTAATTTCTATGATTGTTGATCTCAAGTACCAAAATTTTGATTAAGTATAGAAGTGTTATGTTCGAATTAATGTTGTAGGTTGTTACTGTACCGTGCGTACTGCATGTTTCTTTTTTTGAATGTTTAATTTTGTTTTTCTTTGCGGCTTCAGGTGCCATTTTTTGTTTTAATTTTATTTTAATTAATAACGAAGACTGATTCCTTGAATGACATTTTGATTATTGTGACGAAAATAATGTGGCTGATACCATCTGCATTGTGTCAATTAGCATCACGAGGAGTGTACTTATTTGTTTAAAACCTTATTTAGTTTAAATGATTGATTCCCAGTACCAAATTTAGTTAGTTAAATCGTAGGCTTTGTTACCTTACCCTATTATAATAAGGCCTATTGGTAGTGTTTTTAAAAATGATTAATATTATTTTTGTTAACGGCAGAAGGTGCCATTTTTTGTTTTCCTCTTGTAGTACATAAGATGGAAGACTGAATCCCAATATAAAATGTTGATTATCTAATATTTTTCGTTTTATTTCAATTCTCTCTTAGCTAGGCCTTATTACCCTCGGGTATTTTATACTAAGTAGGAAAAAAAGGCACCAATTTTTGTTTTGGGACGCGCAGTTATCCAGCCACAAAATCACATCAAGGAAAAATGCTTGAAAGCAGATAAAAAAAGGAAGACATAATTGTCTTCCTTTTTTCTCCCTGCAATAGCTTCGTGCCATAAGACTGTAGGTACAGTCACGAGCAATTATATGTATACATTGTTACATTTTCTAAAATATCTTAACATGTAGCAATCTAGAAAGAAGTAGGTATACGACAATTTGTTATAAATTATCTAACCATTGAAGTGTGTCAAAATAAGGTATACTTTACAGGAATTGCGAATAATGCAAAGAATATGAAGATCATCACACTAGGTACATTTCAGCGAGAAAGAAATATGAAGAGGATGTTGAAAGCTAAACGAAGCAAAAAAGTACTGACACCATAATATTCGCAGTTGATTTAGAAAAGGTAATTGTTACCTCGCATGGAAGGGTTCAAAACGGTAATGTTTTGTCCAAGGCTTATCGTTTTCAACCAGAGTTTTGTTCCTGTACAGTCACGAGCAATTGTATACATTGTTACATTTTCTAAAATATCTTAACATGTAGCAATCTAGAAAGAAGTATACGACAATTTGTTATAAATTATCTAACCATTGAAGTGTGTCAAAATAAGGTATACATTTATTCCACATAAATATAATCGAAACAAAACCAGAAATAACTTCACACTTCCAATATCATTGTAATGTATCCGTGACAATTTCTATTACATGTATACAATTGTGTACATATTAAAGAAATTATCATGGATACATTAAAATGATATTGGAAGTGTGAAGTTATTTTATATCTAGATTTTTCTATTGATTGTGTCATTTCATTAGGCTAATGTTACAAAAAATAAGTTTTTTTTTTAATACTAAACTAGCCCGCGTTTGACCATAATGTCACCAGATGCTAAGATAATATTTGAAGTAAAGAGGGTAGGTAGCCATCAGCGAGCGGCAACGAGTAGCGGTTTGGCTGGCCAGTCGACTTTTTTATTTCCGTATACCGTCCTAAAACTATCGTGCTGCTAGATTCCTGCGGAAATATTGCAGTAGGGATAAAAGCACGCATTATGTTTTTTGTCGTCGTAACTAGTGCAGCTAGATAAATATTTCCTGTGGTTTTGTGATTATTATTGTAATCGGTGTAAAATGAATAACAATAATGTGCCGTATCGTATTTCTGCATATGACAAACACAAAATAATTGTTCTTAAAGAACAGGGACTTTCGATACCGTCAAACGTGGCTACTTTACCTTCTGTAAGCAACTTTACCATAGTCTACCTTATGTGACAAAATGTGTTATTACTAAATAAAAATAGCTGATAGAAACTTCCGACAAAATAGGGTAGCTTTTTAAAAATATTACTGACAACATTTATTTTTCACACTGGCAACATTCACAGTTATGCCAATATGGCTGCTTATGTCTGCTAGGGAGTTAAACGTATTTTCGGACTCGTTATAAAATTTCGTTCATAGTGCCTAAACTATTGGTTGCAGGTGAGTAAAATTTTGGTGTAAAATGTAAAATAGATCGGAGATTATTATCACAGTGGTGAAAAATGCATAAATACATCCATTTATAAAATATCTTCTTAGGTAATGTTATTTAAGGTTAGGTAAAGTTGCCACTGACAGCAATGTGGCATCTTTACCTATAGCTAGGGTTGACACAATTTAAAGTTTTAAAATCAAGTACTCGTATAACGTCTAATGATTGTAGGATTTTTGTGACAAAGTAATTGTGCATCTTATACACTATGTGGAGTTCTTCACTCTTTATTATGTCTTTTAATAATGTTATGGTAAAATAATTAATAATTAAAACAAATTATTACTTATACTAATATAAATAGGTACTTATTTTTTTGTCTCTATAACATTGCATTATTTTTTATTCATACATAATAATATGTTATGCGTCGGTGGCGTAGTGGCTGGGACGCCGGACTTCCATGCAGGAGGTCCGGGGTTCGAGTCCCAGTCGGGTACCGTGTACCAATGAGTTTTTCGGTGTTTTCGAAAGACTGTACATTTACCGACGCTCTAACGGTGAAGGAAAACATCGTGAGGAAACCGGCATGTCTGAGAAAAAAAAATTAGTTTTCGAAGACATGTGTAATCCACCAATTCGCACTGGGCCCGCGTGGTGGATCATGGCCCAAGCCCCCTCGTGCAAGGGGAGGGCTGTGCCCCAGCAGTGGGGACATAATAGGCTGATGATGATGATTAATAATATGTTTTCATTAATATCTGTATTATTATTTAGTTATTTTCTTTAAAAAAAAATCAATGTTAGGTAGTTATATGATACCGCTACCTAACTAGTATTAGATATGTGGAAGGTTTAAAGGTATTTTATTTGTTTATTTTCCTTACACAGAATGCCGCCAAAAAAAAGAATTAGACGGAAACTTGGTTCGAGACCTTATAAAAATTATTCAGAGGAATCAATGTCTGCTGCTATTAAGGCAGTCGCAAGTAAAAAAATGTCGACATATGAGGCGGAGAAAAAATTCGGTATCCCTCGTCGAACAATAGAAAAAAAATTAAAAACCACCATAAGGACAAACCTGGACCTCCATTTAAGCTAGATGAAGAGGAAGAATTAAGTTTCGTTAAAGTTCTTATTGCAGCCGCAGATTACGGAGCACCTTTAACGCAACTGGATCTGAGAATACTTTATTAGAATATTTAAAAAAAAAAATAGAGCGGATATATTTAACAATAAACTCCCTAGTGAATGGTGGGCCAGAAATTTTATTGAGAGACATCGTGACAAGCTTACGGTAAGGGCAATACAAAATATTCAAAGAGCCAGAGCGGAAAAGACAATAGAAGAGTTTCAAATGTATTTCGCAAACCTTGAATGTTCACTTGAAAACGTGCCTCCCACTCATATAGTGAACTACGACGAAACAAATTTTAGTGACGATCCTGGGTCCCCAAAATGCATATTTCGTCGCGGGGTCAAATACCCCGAAAGAATTATGAACTCATCCAAAGGCTGCATTTCAATTATGTTTGCGGCAACCGCAGCAGGAAAAGTGTTACCTCCATACGTTGTATACAAAGCGGAATGCTTATGGACGCAGTGGGTGGAAGGCGGACCCGATGATGCGCGATATAATCGCACCAAAAGTGGTTGGTTCGACTCGGCGGTTTTTTGGATTGGTTTTCCAACATAATTATCCCCTGGGCGCGCCAACTAGACGGCCCAAAAGTGGTGATAGGCGACAACTTAACAAGTCACATCAATATGGACGTTGTAGCACTATGTGAAAAGCACAATATCCGTTTCGTGTTATTACCACCAAACTCCACTCACTTGAGCCAGCCATTAGATGTGGCCTTTTTCGGACCATTAAAAAAATCATGGAGAAAAATCCTTACACAATACAAGATTGAAAATCCTCGTCAAGCATCGTTGAACAAAGCACATTTTCCGCCGTTATTGAAAACAGCAATGGACGATGTCAATATGACTAAAAAAGAGAACGCGGTACAAGGATTTAAAGCCACAGGTATACCTGTGGCTTTAAAACTGAGGATTAAAACTGAACAATAAAACTGAGGATTAAAACTGAACAAGGAACAGGAAAAGAATACAAATATACCTTATCAAAGCCTCATAGGTGCTTTAATGTACTTGTCTGTGGCAACAAGACCCGACATAAGCATGCCATCAGTTGCTTGAGCCAGTTCAACAACTGCTACTCAAAAGAGCACTGGTCAGCAGCCAAGAGAATACTAAGATACTTAAACACACACAACAGTACAAAGGATTTAAAATTGGCTTTTACAAAGACCCATGATCCTCTCACTGGTTATGCTGATGCAGATTGGGCATCATGCCCACTGGACCGCAGATCTTACACCGGCTACTGCTTCATGAAGGGTGGACTCCTTACATGGGGATCAAAGAAACAAAAAACTGTGGCCCTATCAACGGCAGAGGCCGAATGCATGTCTCTTACTGAGAGCTCTAAAGAGGCCATCCACCTGAGACAATTACTAAGTGACATGTCAAGCGATGAACCAGAGACAGTCACAATATTCAATGACAACCAGGCAGCGCTAAAGCTTGCTACCAATCAAATAATTGGACCAAAAACGAAGCACATTGACATTAAAATGCACTTCATTAGAGAAGTAGTCCAGAATGGCCAGATCAATGTCAAATACATGCCCACAGAGAAAATGGTTGCTGACATTTTTACGAAAGCTTTGCCAGCAGCTAAGTTCATACAGTGTCGTCAAGATCTAGGTTTAATTTAAGTTGTGTGTGTGTTGCTATTCTGTTCTGCTTAATTTAATATTATAGACATGCTCGTGAGGTGGAGTGTTAGATTAGTATGCACTTGGCATCTCTATTAATGCTTTGTTATAAACAACAATAACTGTCAAACAAAATGTTGAGTTTACCGCGCTTCTTGGTTTGCATTTATAGCAGTTACAGACCCTCAAGTCACATAAAACAACAAAATGAAGGACCTAGGAAGTTCTAATTTGAGATATCTAGGTATAAATATAACAAAAAGGAAGGGTATTTTGGAGCTGGACCAGAAACAATATTTGGAAGATATACTAAGAAAGAACAATATGGAAAATTGTAAACCAGTTTCAACACCTATAGAAGCCGGATTAGAGCTACCACAGAAATCATCAATAGATGCGGAGCTACAAAAGAGATGCAGGAAGCTAATCGGAAGTCTCATGTATGCCATGTTGGGAACACGGCCGGATATGTTTTGCATTGAACTACCTAAGCAGATTTCAAGCGTATGAAAGCGAAGACTTATGGAAGGCTCTAAAGCGAGTTCTGCGTTATACATATAAAGGGGACTTTGGACTACAAACTTATTTACAAAGGGGGAGAGTCACTATTAGTGGGCTACTCAGATGCAGATTGAGGTGGGGATAGAATAGATAGGAAATCAACATCCGGGTATAATATGAAGGTTTTTGGATGCACAGTGTCATGATGTAGTGCAAAACAGCAGTGTGTTTCACTTTCATCGACAGAGTCAGACTATGTAGCCTTGGGGAAGGGAGTGGCAGAGGGCTGTTGGATAAGAAATTTGTTGTTGGAAATAGGGTTAAACTGCCAAAGTTTCATCATGTATGTTGATAATCAATCTGCCATTCATGTTTCAAAGAACCCAGAGCAACATAAGCGTTTGAAACACATTGAGTTAAAATATCATTTTGTAAGGGAGAAAGTAAGTCAAAAGATAGTAACATTACAGTATATACCTACAGAGGAGCAGTTAAGTGATATGTGTAGTAAAGGCTTAAACAGAGTGTTGTTAAAGAAACTGTGTTTTGGAATTAATTTGTTGTAATGGTTTCACTTATGTCAATGTGTCAAAGAGTAAGTAGGTATAGGCATATTTCTGTTTTGTCATAGATTAAGTAAGGTACCCAAGTAACACAAAAGTGCTGTACGATAGCATTTTCACTGTTCACTGCAGATCCATTAGCTGTATAAGCTTGCTGTATATCAGAGTAGACAGCGCATCCTCTGCTAATATAACTCTAATTTGGGCACAAATTATTCAGCACATAGCTGTATAAGAAAACCCATTAACGAATAATGGGATTTATGTCAACATTATATCAGCATTTATGTGTGTAACAGACACCCCAAGAGCTGAACATTGACTGATTAATAAGGCACGTGTTACCTACTATACAGCAATAAAGACAAATGTGTACACATTATATGCTTTTAAACAGTTTTTAGTACACTGTGAGCGACATTGTGGAATGCAATAACTTTGTTATTTATTATTCTTTTATAATTAGAACTGTCAAGTTGTTAAACACGAAGTGTAAGCTGTGTAAGTGTATGTGTGCAAATGGCAGTCGGAAAATAAATATAATTTAGGTAAGGAAACTTTTGATATTTGTAAATTATGTTTGAAATTGTACCGTAAAAAAAACTGTACCGCCACGGTGCTATCAACGACCTCATCCGTCGTGCTCTCGTTACCGCGGCCGTGCCGGCCACACTGGAGCCACGCGGTCTGCTGAGAGACGACGGAAAGAGGCCTGATGGCGCAACCTTGATACCATGGCGCCTGGGAAGGACCCTGGTATGGGACGCGACTTGTGTAGATACTCTCGCCCCGTCTCATATCCAGGGTACTTCTCATAAGGCCGGTGCTGCTGCGGAACAGGCGCAAATACTCAAGCGCCGCAAATACTCACGACTGACTCCACATCATGAGTTTGCGGCGCTTACTGTAGAAACAATGGGCCCATGGTCGACAGACTCAAAATATATCATCCACGAGCTGTCTACCCGGTTGGTCCACATCTCGGGTGATCCCAGAGCTGGCAGCTACCTCGCTTAGCGTTTAAGTATTGCCATACAGCGAGGAAATGCTGCCAGCGTCCTGGGCACCATGCCACAGAACGGGGACCTCGACGACGTGTTCGTTCTTTAGTTTATAGTTTTATTTCATAAGTATTTTTTTTATAGATATTAAGTTAGTTTTATTTTGTAGTAGTTAGTTTTTTTTGCAATAAATATATTATAACAGTATGGGGTAGCGTAGTCGGTAGAGCAAAAGTCAGGGTGTGATATTAATGTTTATTGAGAAAACAGGGGCAAATCAATAAAAAACTGGTAGAGTAGGTATTACAAAAAGGTGTTTTCGCGGGTGCGCGGCTCTGGACACGCGACGCGGGCTTTGCCGGCGAGAGCTTTCAGTCGACTGGCGTGACAGTTTAAACAAAAGCGTCTCCAGCGCCGCGTTACATAGTGACAACATTACAACGCCGAATTATGGCTTGTATCTGGCGGGCAGTTGACCGCGATTGGCCCTACCTGAATACCGGGTTGCCACAGACTCCCCTTCAAGACCAGGAGAACGTGCTCGTTCCTGGACTTGTGCCACTAATTGCTTAGGGCGACCTCGCATTCGTTTAGGAATAACAGGTTTTGGAGGAGGATCGTCTCCATTAATGAAGCGTGTGAGATCCTGAACGTGATACTTGCCCAAACTCTCCCCCTGGTTATCTAAATGCGAGACATTGTACGTTGTGGGGCTATTTACTTTGGTTATAACATATGGACCGTCACGCTTTGGCACAAACTTGGAGGTTAACGACTTTGATCCTTTACTGAGGACATGCGACTTGAGAAGTACTTTATCTCCGATTTTAAATGTGTCCATGGGTCGGCGTGACTGATCCGCATAGCTTTTGCATTTATCTTGCTGAATTTCAACGCGTTCTCTTACTGCAGACAAAGAATTTAAAAACTTTCTGATGTAAGGAGCAATTTGAGGAGCGAAATTGTCTTTCTCCTGTATAGCACGAAGGTCATGCGCCACTTCTGTGGGTGATCTCATCTCTCTTGCGAAAGTCAGAAACGCTGGGGTTACACCGGTAATGCGGCATACTGCGCTGTTCATAGCAAACCTTATCACAGGTAATTTCTTGGGCCATGAACCATGGTCACCCTCAACGAGCTGTGCTAACAACACTTTAAGGTCGCGGTTCTTCCGTTCCGCGGGGTTTGCCTCCGGATGATACAAAGGCACAAAATTCTGTTGTATGCCTAATGTGGCCATGCAGTATCGCATGACGGCAGCCACAAATTGTACACCATTGTCTGAAATGATGCGTCGGGGCAACCCATAACGCGTGAAATATTCTTCTATCAAAACAACAGCACATGCCTCTGCTGTGGCATCTTTTAAAGCGTAAAGCTCGACGAATCGTGTTGCTGTGTCTTCAACTAATAAAATCCATCTCTCTCCTTGTTCTCCCTCGGGCAAAGGACCAAATAGATCAATGGCCAACACCTCGTTTCTCTGGTTCATCACGGGCGTCTGAAGAAGTCCTGGAGGCTTTTCATTGGTCGCTTTATAGCGCTGGCAGTGAATGCAGGCTTTCACATAGTCTGTAACTATCCTCCGCATTCCTGGAAAGTAATACAACCGAGCTACTCTCTGGTAAGTCCTGTCTATTCCGGGATGACCGGCCAACGAGGAATCATGGCACTCGTTAAGAATTTCACTTCTCATGTTTACAGGGACTACAAGCTGTGGTGCATCATTGTCGGAGTCAGGGTTGTACCTGTACAAAACTCCTTGATCAAGTAAGTAACCTCTTTCAGTCCATCTTCGAGTAGCAACTTCATCGGTGTCTTCGAGCTCTTTCACAATCTTCTCAACTTCTGGATCTGCCAGCTGTTCGTGCCGTAACTCTTGTGGCTTCTTTGCAGGTAAGTCGACGATCACGGTACAAATACCGCACGCATCTGCAGTCTCGTCATCGCAGTTGGGACGACTGAGCGTATCCGCCACTAGATTGGCTTTTCCATGTGTGTATTCAAAGCGAAGATCATAAGCTTGAAGCTTAAGCGCCCATCTTACTAAACGTCCAGACGGCGACTTTAATGTAAACAACCACTTCAGAGGTTGGTGGTCGCTACCGACAACGACAGGGTGGCCTTCTATGTAGCTGCGAAATCGTTCCACTGCCCACACGACGGCAAGGGCTTCCCTCTCTGTCGTTGAATAGTTGCGCTCAGCAGACGTGAGTAGTCTACTGGCATACTCGATTGGTCTTTCGGTTTTCTCCTCCCCCTGCATTAAAACGGCTCCTAATGCGTAGTTACTCGCATCCGTCCTCAGGATGAAGAGCTTCGAATAGTCTGCTTGGGTCAAGATTGGGGCACAGGTCAACAGTCTTTTCAGTTCTTCGAAAGCTCCTTTCTGTGCTGGACCCCACTTCCAAGGTTTATCCTTTCTGGTCAGACTAGTTAATGGTTCGGCTACTTGTGAGAAATTTGGTATGAATTTCCTGAACCATGAGCATGTTTGCAAAAATGTTCTCATATGTTTCAAATTTGTAGGTTCTTTCATCTCGAGAACAGCTGATACCTTTTCAGTATCGACGGAAACGCCCTCTTGCGTTATCACGTGGCCGAGATATTTAACGTTCTCTCTTGCGAAAACGCACTTCTCCCTATTAGCGTGGAGGTTAAACTCGGCCAGGCGCTTGAAAACGGCCTCGAGATCTTGAATGTGCTGCGTGAATCCTTCCGAGATTATTAACAAATCGTCCAAGTACGCTAGGACTGTCACATCCTTTAATGCTGAACAGGACCGGAAGCGATCTATGAGCCGCTGGAAGGTGGCTGGCGCATTTTTCAAGCCAAACGGCATGCGCTTGAAACGGTAAGTACCCAGGGGCGTTACGAAGGCTGTCTTATCTTTATCCTCATCCCTGACCTTCACCTGCCAGTAACCAGACCTGAGGTCTAGTGTGCTCATGAAACAGTTCTTCTTCGTCGATTGCAGCAGCTCGTCAATCAACGGCATGGGGTAAGAATCTGATTTTGTAATATCATTAAGTCGTCTATAATCGACGCAGAATCTAATATCACCATTAGCTTTAGGTATCATCAACGCTGGAGCACTCCATGCAGATTCGCACTCCTCGATGACGTCATCTTTTAACATCTTCTCGATTTCATTTTTCATCTGCTCTTTCTTCGCAGGATTCAGGCGATATGGAGGCACGGAGGTCGGCGGGTGTTCACCCGTGTCGATGCGGTGCTCGGCGTACGGAGTCGGCGCTCCCCCTAGCTCGAAAATGTGCGCGTGATTAACGAGAGTCTGGGCCAGTATCTGTCGTTCAGATGACCCGAGTTGAGGTCCCTCGTCATTCCTAAGAATGTTAGCCGCGGCACAAGCAGTGACCCGTGAAATTGGTTCAAAACACAACTTTCGATCCACCTTATCATCGGCAAAATGCCATAACTCGTTATGAAAATCGATAACTACCTTTGCAGCTTTAATAAAATCGATACCGAGAAGCGTTTCGTTGTTACCCGATTCGGGAAAAATCAAAAATGGAATCGTAAAAACTTTATGTTCTAGTTTCACATCTACTGTCGTGGTGAGCATATTCATTAAACGAACGTGACCGTCAGCGAGTTTAACATGCCTTGTGGTAGGCGAAAAGGGGTGGCCTTTACCTTGAAGGAGAGTGTGTAGCGTGTGGCCGGCAATACAGTGCTTAGCGCCTGTATCAATCATTGCGGATCCGTTTATACCTAAAATCCCGATTTTAAAAATGGGACGCAAGCTGGCGGGCCCATCGCGGTCACTGTACAGTGACAACTCTTCCTGAACACATAAAATGCTATTATCAGAAACAACATTATTTTTAGAAAAAATTGAGTTATTACATTTCAACTGTGCGGGGGTTTGACCCAAAACATTGTCGTTACTGCAACAGTTATTCATTGAAGTCGTTAAATTATTATTCACATTTTTAGAAAAAATGGGTTTACGACCCTTTACCTTTGAGACGCCACAAGAAATTTTATCTGTCTCACATCCAATACAATTGGGCAAAATATTAGAATTATTAGAAAATACTGAACTGACAACATTATTAAACCCTTCAGAGCACTTATTATCAGTATCACTTTGATGGCCTAGAGAGCCAGTATATTTCCACTCACCCTTGTCCAGTAACTTACGGCATTGTTCTTTCGTGTGGCCGTAACGCTTACAGTACGCACACGTAGTACGATTCTTCGTCGAGGGGAACGCGGGAACACCGCCCGAAGTGTCCGCTGCGTGGCCGGCGGCGGGGCCGGGGCGCGGCGGCGGCGGGGGTGGCGGCGCGCGCGCGGCACATGGCGGCGGCGCGTGCGCGAAGTGCGGCGACGAATTGCGCGCGGCGTGCGAAATGTTCGCCGGCGCGACGTGCGGTGGCGTATGTGTGGATATAGGTGCGGGTGCGGGTGCGGCGGCGGCGGGCTGGAATGCGCGCGGCCCGCGCGCTCCTTGTGTGTTGCTAGGGGCGGGAAAACGCGCCTGGGTTTGACCTTGCGCGACGTACGAACTCGGCGACGACGTTGAAAGTTGTTTGCTTGCGATTGATTGGCGTTCTGCCTCTGTGATAGAGTCTTCAATATTTCTCGCTCGCTCTAATAATTCGCCGAATGTCGTAACTTCCTCCCTGCGTAACCTCCGTCTAATTCGTGTGTGTAGGAGCCCGTAAATCATATCTAGTTGTACCTTTTCAGGTAGCTCGCCGGGCGGCAGTCGGGAAAGCAAGGCACGAGCCTTTGACACGAATATATCCGTGTTCTCCGCCTGTTGCTCCGTCGAGAAAAGATCTTTGTAAATTCTGTGAGGCGGTCTCCTATCTCCGAATGCACATCTGAGGTTCGATATAACATCTGCCCAGGTATTGACCTGGGGCTTTATGCCTTGCACCACGTGGCGGCGGAATGGCTTAGTAACATAGATAATCCCTTTATGGCATTACTGTCCGTGACATTAGAACATTCTTTGTATGTTTCTACGGCGTCTATAAATCCGTCTATGGACTCTTGCGGTGAGCCGCTGAAGGATGCTCTGCATTTTGCGAAGGTGCCTTGGGGAACGGCGGAAGCGGGGGGTACATAAAATGTCGTCGGTGTCGACGTCGCAGCTCGGGGGCCGATAAAATTGTCTAGGATTTCCCTGATGGCCTCTGTCTGTGTGCGTTGCAAAGACGAAATGAGCTGGGCGACACTCTCCTGTGAAAAGGTCGCTTCGACACGTGGCGGCGACGAGGGCGGAGGGCCAAGGCCATCACCGGCGGCGGCAAAGCGCGCGGCGGCGGCCTCTGCGCGCGCGCTGGCCGCGAATTGCGCGGCAGCGGCGGCGGCGGCCCTTTGATCCTGCAGGAACCGTCTCTCATCTTCGTCAACATCCTCCCTACTATCACCGAGTGCACTTCTAATAATAGGCATAGTTATAAACTGACGAAACTTGTCAACTCGCGTCGAGAAAAAAAAAGATGGTGTCCGTTAATTTTCACTGAATTGAAATAAAAACACTTTTTCGGTTCGAAAACCCACTGTTGGGCTGCCAGATATGGGGTAGCGTAGTCGGTAGAGCAAAAGTCAGGGTGTGATATTAATGTTTATTGAGAAAACAGGGGCAAATCAATAAAAAAACTGGTAGAGTAGGTATTACAAAAAGGTGTTTTCGCGGGTGCGCGGCTCTGGACACGCGACGCGGGCTTTGCCGGCGAGAGCTTTCAGTCGACTGGCGTGACAGTTTAAACAAAAGCGTCTCCAGCGCCGCGTTACATAGTGACAACATTACAACGCCGAATTATGGCTTGTATCTGGCGGGCAGTTGACCGCGATTGGCCCTACCTGAATGCCGGGTTGCCACAACAGCTATTAACGGTAAAAAAAAAAATTAAATGTTTGAAATCAAATTGGGGAGGTAACTTTACTGTGAAATACCATATATATTTAGTTCAAATCTTTCATGCGCCTTCATAATACAACTAAATACTAACAAAATCTAACATAAATGGGTTATTGGTTGTTTTTTTTGGGAGAAAAGTTATTGGTTTTTTTTCTTCATAGAAATAGATGAAAAGCTGTTATAACGTGTTAATCATTTGTAATTTTGTAATCCAATTCAATTCCAATCGATATCTTCTAAAATAACCCAAAATAAAAAAAAGACTAATTTGAACAATATACACAATCACGTAGGGAAAGGTGTCCTCATTGACTTGCGGACTGAATTTCGACAGTACATTATTTCGACACGTTCCGAACTCCGAAAACACATAGATCGACAAGTCATTACTTAGACGACACACACCTTCGAATGACCACTACTTCGACAGTCGATTGTGCGACAGACAATACTTAGACGACACACACCTTCGAATGACCACTACTTCGACAGTCGATTGTTCGACAGACAATACTTAGACAACACACACCTTCGAATGACCTCTACTTCGACAGATTTTTGTAACAGAACATTCTACCGGAATAATAATCCCCTGAATTGTATAGTTCATAAAATTTACATAATTAAGTATCTACGAAATTAATTTATTGTCCGGTTAAATAAAAACAAATGTACCAATCAACAAAATTATCTTTAATTTGAAACTCGTACCCATACAATATTTTCATAAAATAAAATCAACAAGATGGAGAACATTGCTTGTAGTTCGGTGTACCTGATAGATCATTAATACTTATTAATACATATTGATTAATAATAATAATTCACACACATATAAATATAAGTACAGTTTTTATTATTTCTTAGGCATGTAAGTAACATACGCTATCCCACTAAGGAATGAAATTATATCCATGTCATCTTTCAGTAACAAATGTTTTTGTAGTATTTCGTTTAACTGTAACTGTTTTTTCTTCTTCGGTTTTTCAATTTGAGCCAGTATTCTCTGTATATCGTTTTCTGTACTCTTTATTTCTTTTTTAACATCAACCAATGAAATTCTTCCGCTCGTATATGGCTTTATGAATAAAAAAAACCAAGAGTCCTATTTAATTTTTTTTGAAATATTACAACGTTACACTTTTAACAAATTCGGCACACAGTTGAAGCCACAAGTGATAATAACTGACTTCGAGAAAGCGGCAATCAATGCTAGTCAGCGTGTGTTTCCTTGCGCAAAACATAAATGTTGTATATTTCATCTTAAACAAATTATTTGGCGACATATTGAGGGGGCTAAACTAGATGAAAAGTACATAAATGACAGCGATTTTGCTCACAAGTTGAAACAAATTTCAGCCTTGCCTTATGTACCAGCGTCGGAAATACCATCAGCATTCGAGCAAATTAAAGAAAAAGTGTTACCCGTTGAGGCTAAACCACTTAGTGATTGGTTTTCCAAAACATATGTTACTGGAACGTATAAAAAAAAAGAAAACAAGACTAGTCCCCTGAAAGTTACATATGAGAAAATACCACCCACCTTTCCACCAGAATTGTGGTCGGTCGCAGATTCCATTGAATGTGGAATTCCTACAACTCAAAACTCTATCGAAAGCTGGCATATGAGATGGAATACTCTGCTAAATAGGAAAAAAATGAACATATTCAAAACTTTGGATGAAGTTAAAAAAGAAATAAAGAGTACAGAAAACGATATACAGAGAATACTGGCTCAAATTGAAAAACCGAAGAAGAAAAAACAGTTACAGTTAAACGAAATACTACAAAAACATTTGTTACTGAAAGATGACATGGATATAATTTCATTCCTTAGTGGGATAGCGTATGTTACTTACATGCCTAAGAAATAATAAAAACTGTACTTATATTTATATGTGTGTGAATTATTATTATTAATCAATATGTATTAATAAGTATTAATGATCTATCAGGTACACCGAACTACAAGCAATGTTCTCCATCTTGTTGATTTTATTTTATGAAAATATTGTATGGGTACGAGTTTCAAATTAAAGATAATTTTGTTGATTGGTACATTTGTTTTTATTTAACCGGACAATAAATTAATTTCGTAGATACTTAATTATGTAAATTTTATGAACTATACAATTCAGGGGATTATTATTCCGGTAGAATGTTCTGTTACAAAAATCTGTCGAAGTAGAGGTCATTCGAAGGTGTGTGTTGTCTAAGTATTGTCTGTCGAACAATCGACTGTCGAAGTAGTGGTCATTCGAAGGTGTGTGTCGTCTAAGTATTGTCTGTCGAACAATCGACTGTCGAAGTAGTGGTCATTCGAAGGTGTGTGTCGTCTAAGTATTGTCTGTCGAAGTAATGACTTGTCGATCTATGTGTTTCCGGAGTTCGGAACGTGTCGAAATAATGTACTGTCGAAATTCAGTCCGCAAGTCGTCCTCATTGTCACAAGTACTAGTTGTCACAATGGCTATATCTTTGAACTGTAAAGATTTTGACGGACACTGTAGTTACTGTTTGTGAACGCACCTCAGTGCTACCAACCTCAGAAAGTGTCATGGCTGCCGGCCGACAAGATCGCCGTGCGTAATAAAAAAAGAAAAATATTGAATGGTGAGTGTATCAATTGTTTATATGGTTTTCATACTACATTGAACTAATATTGGCAATACTTTTGATGCTTTCTAAAAACAAAATTAACTCTTTTTACCATATTAAAGAGTGTTTACATTATATTACAAATAATTTGAGGTTATTTTTGGTTTTGTTATTTATTGTGGATCAGGTACATGTTGTCTCATTTGTTTGGGGGCTAGTTGTTACTGTGACAACTAACCCCATCAGACATAATTAATTTAATGAAAGTGCATTATATATTTTTGACTGTTTATTTACACTCATTTTTTTTGCAGATACGAGAATCATGCCCAGAAACCGCAAAAGAAAAACTGATCGAGGCCAAACGTCTGCAGATGTAATGATGCAAGCTGTGAAGGCAGTAGGTCCTGGAAATTCGATACGAAGTGTTGCCAAAGATTATAATATTAACTATCGCACACTTTCTCGGTACTGCAAAAAACTAAAAGAGAAAGAAGACTGTTCTAATATTTCAGTGGGATACGTAAAAGTTAGGCAAGTGTTTACTGACGCTGAGGAAACAATGTTGTCTGAGTATATACAGAGGGCTGCTGATATATATTTTGGATTAACTCCTATAGAAATTCGCAAACTTGCATTTCAGTACGCTGATTCTTTGAAACGGAAATTTCCGGACACATGGACTACAAATTCTATGGCAGGTGAAGAGTGGCTTAAAGGGTTCCTTCGTCGTCATCAAGAGCTTAGTCTTCGAAAGCCAGAGGCTACTAGCCTTGCCCGTGCAACCAGTTTCAATTCTCATAATGTCAATCTCTTTTTCGACAATTTATCTAATGTTCTAGAGAAATACAAGTTTGAGGGAAGTGATATCTGGAACGTCGACGAGACGGGGGTCACCACCGTTCAGAAACCGCAGCGAGTTATTGCTAGAAGAGGCATGAAACAGATTGGTGCCCTAACTTCGGCTGAACGAGGTACATTGGTAACAATGGCTCTTGCCGTGTCGGCTACTGGGAATAGTATAGCCCCTTTTTTCGTCTTTCCCCGGAAGAATTATAAAGACCATTTCGTAAATAGTGGCCCAGCGGGATCAGTTGGTAGCGCAAACCCCTCAGGATGGATGAACGAGGACTGCTTTTATATTTTCATTTTGCATTTTGTTAGGCAAACTCGATGCAGTATTGAACGTCCTTTACTCCTGCTATTAGATAATAATGATTCTCATCTATCTATAAAAACTTTGGATTACTGCAAAGCAAATGGGGTTGTGGTCTTATCGTTTCCGCCCCATTGCTCTCATAAGTTGCAGCCGTTAGACCGTAGTGTTTATGTACCCCTCAAGAGATATGTAAACACGGCTTGCGACAGTTGGAGAAAAATCACCCTGGTAAAACTATGACTATCTACGACATTCCAGCAATAATTAAAGTAAGTTTACCACAAGCAATCGCACCTCAAAATATTATGTCTGGATTCTCAGTGAGTGGCATATCCCCTTTCAATCGCAACATTTTTACAGAGTTGGACTTTGCTCCGGCTTACGTAACAGACCGTCCAGAAATTGACGTGTCAAAAGAAAATGACAACAACATTATTCTAGATTCTGAACAACCAGCACCGGAACACAGGACCCCATCTCCAACTCCTGGAACTAGTAGGGACGCCCCTGGGACAAGTACTTCGACTCCTCCGATTGGGTGCCATTCTGATTGCATTGACAAAAATCCTACAACTAGTTCGACGACTGCAGCATTCATATCACCGGAAAATATAAGGCCATTTCCTAAGGCTCCCTCAAAAAAAACTGTTTTAAATAAAAGAAAAAGAACTAGCGCTGTCCTAACTGATACACCAATCAAAAATGCATTGGAAGAACAACAAAAAATGAGAAAAACAAAGCAGAAGATACCTAAAAAGAAAAGCATTAAAAGAAAAAAGAAAAAGGCACAAATTAGCAGCGAGGAAGACGATGATTCTGAAGAAGTAATTTGTTTCGAACCTTGGTCAGCCAGCAAACCAAATGAAGAATGGGTCCAATGTACTCAATGTAAGCTCTGGGTGCACAGTGAATGTAGTGGCAAGAAGGATTTATTTTATTGCTGCCCAAACTGTGCTTCAGATGATGACAGCGACAGCGAGAACATGGTGTGACAACATGGACCTATCGTTGTGACAACATACCCCATGTCCGGGGTAAGTTGTCACACTAGACTTAGGTTTAATTTCTTAATATTTTTATTTAATTGGTAGTTGATTTTTGTGATAATCTTGCAATTAATAAAGACTGATGGACCAAACATTATAATTAAACATGTTAAATAAAGGTATCTTAGTTACTTTTCGTCATAACGTGGTTTATATTATTTTTGTGACAACTAGTACCCGTCTCCCTACCCAAAATGGCGGATAGACAAGTTGTTTAATTTTGTTACCATAATTAAATAATTTACATTACACACACACATTTCCTATTTCTATTACATTTATATAAATTAGTGTGTATGTTTATTCTCCTATCCTTTTTAAATTTGGGCGCCGATATCGGTCCTCGAAAACGCCACAAGCACCTCTAGTGAGAAATGCAAGAAAACTTTTGCCGCCCGCCTGTGACAGCGAGTTTTTCCGTTGTGAACTTTTTATGGTGAAAATTGCTATAAACTCTTGGAAGTGCTGTGATCTCCAGTGAATTCTTCCTCCATCCGTGCACGGACCGGTTTGGGTGAGTTTAGGGCATAAATTATTGTATGTAGTGTATTCTTACTCGATATTTTCATCACACAGGCGAGCCCATTTTGACAAGGTAATTTTTCATATTTTAAAGCCTATAAAACTAACCAGCGACCTGAATTTCTACACCCGGAGAACCCCATCTGAGGTCTTACAAACCAAAGAAGGTTTTCCCCACACAAGTGAACAGTTTTAATCTTAATTTAATGCTAAGGGCTGTACGAGTGTTCACTTGTGGCCTATAATTATACAGCATTGAGTAAAATAATTAAGCACTTGTGAAAAACAAATCAGCCACGGATCGATGTGAAGAGTAGTAGTGGTTCACATTTACGCCAGTTAACTGGATGAACCACCATTATTTCTTACTAATAGATAGTTTGAATAGTTATTTTAGGATCATGCTACTTATATATATTTCATTTCTGAATAAAAAATGTTTTTACAGAACATGCCTTTCAAAATGTGCAAACCATAGAGGGAGGTGTTGCTAATCTGACAGTTGTTCCTGCACTATTAGGCCAGTCATTAAAGGAGTTGACCCCAGCAGTAACTCATCTATCTATGAAATTTGGCACAGTGATAGAGTACCATATGTAGATTGGAATTGACATAGAATCCAATAATTTGTAGAAACGGAAGTTAGGTATTTTCAAGGTCAAACTTAAATTACGTGGTATCAATTACAGGAAAATTGCTCTATCCAAAATTCTTTTTTTACAAGTTCTAGTTACCTATAGGCATGTGTTGACAGAATATCCAACCATATTTCCATATGGAAATATATATATTTTAATAAAATGTGTTTTTTTGCCGTAATTTCCAAGGGATAATTACTCACTCCAATTTCTATTTAATTATGTATTTAAAATATTACTTTCGAAAGTAGTTATGAATTTCCAATAAAAAATCCAGACCGAAAAGCGTTATCCAGAAATTGACGAAAAATAGGGGTTTCCAAAAATGCTCAGCCCGATTTTTCTTGTCATTATGAACAGACTATCTTATTAAAACTGCTTTTCAAGTTTTCCAATAAAAAATGCAGGCGAAGCACAAAATATCAAATAGAGTTGTATTCAAATATTTCTAATCAACGCGGCGGTGCATGCGCCACTGCGCGCGGATCGCTACTACGGCCGATTAACAACCTTATTCCTATTACACGTACAGAACAGCGGGAACGCGGACGAGAAATTGGACGGAGCGGAGGAGATATTTGGAGATGGGATTCTGTTGTCTACTCATATACAAATAAGGTTAATTGTAGATTAACTCTTTACTAAAGTCCAGTAAAGATCCATGCGGACAAGCGTTTTCTAGAAATCGACGAAAAATTAAAGTTGAGAAAAATGCTAAGTTCGATTTTTCTTATCATTATGAACATACTTACGATCTTAGTCGAACTGTTCTTCAAAGTCAAAGAATTTATAATAAACCTTATTCCTATACAAGTAGAAAATATCTATCGCATCGGTAACGTGGACTGGAAGTTGAACAAATATTTTGGAGATAGGATTCTGTACTCTACCTACAGTTATACGAATAAGGTTTATTTTAGGTTAACTCGTTACCGAGTGGTAAAAGCTCGACCGACCTACGCCAACATGCACAAAACCATTCTAATCTAGCCCGTATCATCGGCGCATAAGTACGACAACATTTCAAGGTTAGTACGGACATAGCAAAACAAATGGTAACACTTGCAGTACGATTTCAACTCTTACGACGCAGATAATAAAAACGGTTCAAAGTGTTACACTTGATCTGATTTTGGAATGTTTTAAGTAAGCTCGACCGACACAACAGTACCTACGCCAACATACACAAAACCATTGTAATCTAGCCCGTATCATCGGCGCATAAGCGCAACATGTCAAGTCAAGGTTAGTACGGACAAAAGCAGATCAATAGTAACACTTTCAGTACGATTTCAACTCTAACGACGCAGCTAGATATATAGATTGGAGCGGCCCAAAGTGTTACAACTTGATGTGTTTTTATGTGTACTTACTAGGTACCTACTACGTGGAATGTTTAAGTAAGCTCGACCGCGACGATAGTACCTACGCCAACAAACACAAAACGTAATCTAGCCCGTATCATCAACGCATAAGTACGACAACATATGTCAAGGTTAGTACGGACAATGGCAAAACACTTCTTTTTCGCCGTGGGATCTCGTTTGGTGTGCGTGTATCAAATTATTTCTTAAAATTATAATTATCTGTTATATAAAACCCTACTGTATTGTGATATTATTAGAATCAAAATAGATTATCAGTCAATAAGTGATTCAGCGGAACGGTGCGCCGTGCTACATGCGATCGGACCCCCCTCACCCCCTCGAGTAACAAAGACAGCTTGTTATTTTTCAACTCGCTCGCACATCGACTACGGGTATACTTGCGTGCGGCATAGGTCTTATTACTTACGTCATACTGACGACTACAGCTAAGCAAATTTAAATTCTACACTTGTACGATGAGCGTGAGATATTCACCTACTAATAATATGTAATCGCAACTGCAACCACAAAAATCTATAAGTGAGGGTGATCTGCCTAATATACTAACCAAATTCCAAACACAATTATTTTTTCAATTCGACGAATTGATAACCTCCTCCTTTTTTTGGAAGTCGGTTAAAAATACAAAATAAAACACGAAACAAAATATAAAACAAAAAATAAATAAAAAAAACAAAAAAATATATATTTAGCTAAGGATCGAACCCGGAACCGCGTGCACGGGAGGCGACCGCTCCAGCCACTAGACCGATTCGTTCGCTGTTTAGCCCGGCGAAATTACCAAGCATATCTCATGCACCAGCGTGAGACATGAACGGACCGCTCCGTCTAGATTTCGACGATAATAATAATTAAATTGCGATGTTTAGATCAACCTCCTACATACATACATACATACGTATAGTACGGACAACAGCAGATCAATAGTAATACTCGCTCGCATTCGCACGATTTCAACTCTTACGACGCAGATAATAAGAACGGTACTTAGTCCAAAGTGTTGATCTTCTGTTAGCTGTACCTATTAACCTACTTTAAGAAACTCGCCCGCCGCTCGACCGGTTTTCGACGCCCCTCGCCCGCCTCGGGCCCCGCGCTGGCCTGCGCTTGATAGGTATTTCGAAATAATGGTGTTCCGCCTGGATATTTTGTTGGATTCTTTTGAAATCAGGTTATTTGTGGGTATCTCATTACAATTTCTGTATAATGAATTGTTTCATTTGGATTTTTTTGTTGGATTTTCGTACTTATACTAGAAATAATAATTTGAAGGCATATTAAAAACAGAAACCCGGCGGAGCAATTATCCTATGGAAACTACGGCCAAAAAAGACATTTTATTAAAATACCTACACTTTCGAATTAAAAAGTAGTTTTACTTATGAATGTACAGAAGCACACTAATAAAATACAATTTATAGAAAAAGAATTATGACCATAACATTGTTCCAGAAAAAGATACGGTATAATGTTGAATTTCAATTAAAATAAGTAATTTCCGCCTCGAAATATTATTGGATTCTCTGACAATTGTTCTTATAAATATGCTATTAAGTATACAAAAAAGTTTCATCGATAGAGGAGTTATTGTTGGGGTCTCCATACAAACGCTCGCCAGAATGACTGGCCTATATGGGAAAATAAGGGGCTTCTACGGTGGCCGCCGAAAAATATTAAATACCCCTTGAAATGAATAAGAGATGAAAATTCAAGACCAGGAGCAGATTGGGACACCCAAAAATATGTATTAAAACGAAATAAAATTCGGACCTATGAAGAGGCGAATTAAGTATTATGGAACAAAATACTGATACAGATAATCTGGAAAACGAACCTTATAAGCTTTTCGGCAACTTTTAAGACTAGCATGAGAGTTACACGAATTTATATTTTTTATATCGGATATTTTCTGTATTTACGGAAGATTTTTAAAATTTATTTTATATTATTAAGTGTCAGGAATGATTAAACACATGTGCAAGATAAATGAGGAAAGAAAATAAAACGTAAAATAATCAGTAACCTATGTAATGTATTTTATTATTTTCCTAGCGGTATGAAATCGTTGGGAGAATTTGTACGAGTACCTACGTTCGTCATCATAAATATTACATCCGAATACGGAACCCGTCTCTTCCAATTGTTTCGCGCATTAGCTTTTTATAATTTTTAAGTATTCTGCATTAATTTTACGACGTAGTTCTTTGTTTCGCTTTCCACATTTTATAAAACAACTCTAAATACGTCAACAAAGCTGTGAAATAAGGCCTGATGTAAAAATATTCACTCCATGATTGGTTTGATTACATATAATTCAATCAGCAGATTAAATGCCTACGTTAGTTTAATTATTCAGCCCAAGACAGAATCGAGGGGTAAAAGTTAACTTATTTATAGTAGTTTGCTGTTACGTAACTGCATAAAAGTTCACTTTAAGTTCTGTCTTGGCCTAGATATATGCTGTTATAGGAGCGTACACTAACACCTGACTAATAGAGCAAAATGATCGACAGCGGTGCAAAATTTGCAGCCAGAAGTCGCACATATGTTGCAGCAAATGTTCTTGTTACCTTTGTCTCAACAAAGACCGCAACTGTTTCAAATCCTTTCATTTGTTAATTTCAGAATAAATATTATCATACTACATAACAAGAAGTATTTCAATTACTTGCCTTAAGGATAATGAATGTAGGAACCTGCCTTTTCCTCAAATTAACGATAACCATAACCATCAATGGTTTATACGGTACCGCGACTCTCAATCGCTTTCAAATTCGGCCCTCTTGGATTCAAGAGTGAACTAAACACTTTCAGCGCTTTTTTTCTGAGCTAAAGAGAAATGTTACATGAAAAAAGAGATAGCGCCATACAATGAATATTCTCTTTCGCGCACAGTATTTATCTTCAAAAAAATCGCTCGAATCGGTGTCTGTCTTTGAAGTGGATTTGAATTTGCCGTGTTGTGGAGATTGGAGGTTTTTTGTTCAAATTACTTTCATCACTACTTACTAAGCAACAACTAGTTTTACGAATCACCGTGTGATAAAGAGTAAGTCTTCATTTAATAGTATAGTAACCAAGGAACATAATATAGTGTGAGGTTACATTACTTGTTCGCTAAATCGCACCAATATTTTCTAGTGCCCCGGTCTAGAGTGGCCTCACCTGCTCAGCTGGTGGAGCTGTTGCTGCTAATGGAGTCTAACAGGACGTTAGCGACGGGGCGGCTGATGCAGGGGCCTCTTGGACACCAGACGGCCGTTACCCATTGGGAGGAAATGGCGCAGGCCAGCACAAACAATATTAGGTAAATGACATTATAAAGCATACAGCCAAACTTCTTAACACGGTACGGGACACCACGGGCTTTCTTGCGCCAGCAGCGCTGGCCGCGCCTACCGCCATTGGGCCCTCAATGACCTGAACAAACGCGCCCTCATCTCTGTCTCCGTGCCTGCCACCCTGGAGCCGTGCGGTATGCTGCGTGACGACGGCAAACGTCCAGACGGGGCCACGCTCGTCCCCTGGTGTCTCGGCCGCGCCCTCGCCTGGGACGCCACCTGCGTGGACACCCTGTCCCCGACTTATGTCAGCAGCACGGCTCGCAAGGCAGGAGCCGCCGCGGAACAGGCCCAATTTTTGAAGCAGCGGAAATATTCACAGCTCGGCGTGCACTATGAATTTGTCGCGCTGGCTGTGGAAACTTCGGGCTCGTGGTCGTCGGACACAAAAATGTTTTCGAAGAGTATATCTACACGACTGGTCCTCGCTACAGGAGATCTCAGGGCTGGCGCTTACTTCGCTCAACGGCTGAGTTTAGCCGTTCAGCGAGGTAATGCCGCCAGCATCCTGGGAACCCTGCCGCATGGGGGCGACGTAGGCGATATGCTTATAGTATTGTAAATATTTTGTAAATATGTAGGTACTTTTTTATTATTATTATTACTTGTATAATTTTAGTGTTGTGTTGTAATATAATATTAGTGTATGCTATTCTGTATTAGATTAGATCATATGTAAATAAACACACATCAGAATATATCCTCGGACCGAAATCATTTTTGAAATGAAACAAAACAAGAAACTAACATGTTTCGGTAACTGATTTTACAAAGGAAAATTGTTACGCCACGCCCCTAAATCGGATGTTACCGTGTTTCGTAACACGCTTTTTCTGGACAATTTTTATAATTCTGTCGCCTTAGCGAGATTTTTTAAACAAAATAAAACAGACGTGTTGATGCAAATTTACAGCTTGCAATACTGATGCATGTCACTTTCTCTTTGTCGTGAATGGCCTTCTGCTCACCACCTATTTTATGTATTTTTCCGTACTTTCGATCCTTATCATAAATTCTGGTCTGTATTATGATAATAAAGCATCAGAGTTTGTGAAACACTCAAGCATTTTATTTATCCGCCCGCCTACTACAACAGCAGACACTGGCTGGGCGATCCACGTGCCTCCCAACAGGTTATGGGTACAGAGCACATTTTTCCAGCCAACAAGAAGACTATTATCAGGTGCGTCTGCTTCTATTACTCTTATTACGTGTCAGCAAGGCGCCGTGATTGGATTAATTGTCACATTGTGACTGAACTGACTAAAATGTCAACGGGAAATGGTGGCGGCGTGAGCGACCGCGTGGCCGGTGCGCCTTCCGCATAATCAGCAAGTTTCATCAACAAATACCGCGGGAGCAGGACGAAATGCGAGAACGGCCGGACAAAGAAACACATTTAAAACCTTCTTCACTACAATGTTTCTACTAATGCTGACGCTACTTTCACCGACAATACAACAAGAGGCAAATTCATACATTGTCACCTCATTCAAGAGTAATCAAGGACTATATTTTGATAAAATATCTGACCTACAGCATATAAGGGATGAATGGAAGCTAATTGTGTATTATAACATGTCGACGTATTGGCGCGGCTTAGCTCACGCAGAACATTACGTCACACATTTGAAAACGCTATGTCAGGGCAAAAACGCTCAATATGAAAGTATTATAGCTCAGTTGGAACATGACGTAAATGAAATTGAACACTATAACAAAATTCTTACATATCAAAACAAAAGACAGAAAAGAGGCCTTATTAACGGAGTAGGGTACCTAGCTAATTCATTATTTGGAGCATTGGATTAGAGATTTGCAAAACAGTATGAAAAAGATATACAATAAATTGCATACAACGAAAATCATCTTCAAATGCTAATTAAAAACCAGACGCTTGTTATCTAGTCTGAATACAACATTCTAAAACGAAATGCAGACATCATGAACGGACAGTTTCACTTCATCGAGCGCAATATACAAACCTTATCAGACGAAATTAACCGGGTGCACACTGAAACTCAAAAGGAATTGTACATTATATCATCAGCATTAGCAGCAAATATCATTTTGTCTAATTTAAGGCATATTCAGCAACTTTAGTATTTTGTACAACTTATCATGTTACTTATTATGATCATGTTTATAAGATCCTTGCTTAAGGTTTATGTTTGTAAGATAACTTGCCAAATATGTATCATTAAAAGAGCAGTGCAATAAAGGCATTCAACCTGAACGGTCGTTTAATTAGCAGAAAGGTGGTTTAGGTAGCAGACGTCAGGCAGTCGTCATTGAGATAGTATATCCTACAGATATACCTCACCTCATAGCATTAGCATAAATGTATGGACATCACCATACAACAGCAATGTTTTAAGTTAGGGAAAATAATATCTGATAAGATTTCAAGAATCTATAATTTTGTGAAGGCGGAAGAAAGCAGAACATCAATGAACTAAAGGTACGAATACATGATGTATGCGAGCTATATAGTAAATACAATGAGATAAAAACAGAAACATAACTATTAGATACAGATACTGATTACGGCAAAGAGAGATACGATATAGAAGAGAAGTATTACACAGCAAAGGCCATAATAATGTCGCTGTTAGAAGACACTGCCTCTACTGCCGCTACTTTACAAACACCAGACCGTAACAACGCATCTCATCACAATTCACCCACTTTAGTTCGTTTGCCAGAGTTAAATATACCTGAATTTCATGGAGACATAAAAGATTGGCCCTCGTTTAAAGAACTTTTTAAATTGTTAATTGGAGACAACGCCGAAATATCACCTACACACAAGATGTACTACCTAAAATCAGCATTGAAAGGCGAAGCAGCTAGTCTCATATCTGCTCTACTCATCAGCCCGACAAGCTACGACAAAGCCTGGAAGATTGTTACGGAAAAATACGAAAATAAGCTTGTAGTAATAAATCACTATCTAAGCAATATCTTACAAAGTTCCAGCATCAATAAAGAAAATTTAAATGAGTTCTTGATTACTCTCCAACAGACAATGGACTCATTGAATATTCTAGGACTACCCGTACAGCACTGGGACACCATTCTCATATATCTTATTTGCCAAAAGCTGGATTATTCGCTGCGATCTGCGTGGGAATTTAGTAGAGATACTACGAATTTACCTACATTAAATGATCTCATATTTTTCTGGAATAACAGAGCAATAGCTCTAGATTTACTCGGTGATAGACTTCCAACAAGATTTCTACAGCAGGATAAGACAATCTCTACTATACCTCAACAACATCAAAATAATCATAATTTTAAAAGTTCTTACATTACAACTACTATTCCCAACTGCAACCTTTGTAGCACGTCACCACACAAATTATATAAATGCCCGATATTTATGAAAATGTCAATAGAGGAGCGGGACGAATATGTCAAAGGCAATAAATTATGTTATAACTGTCTCATACCATACAAATTAAATCATAAATGTTCTATAAATAGTTGCAGTATCTGTAGGAAGAGACGCCATACCACTCTGCACATGGAGACACCTCAGCTTTTGTCGAAGTCCTCGGAATGCGATTCTAACCCAGAACAAGAGAAGGTAACAACTGCGTCACAACCCTCAGTTCTCCTGTCGACAGCTTTGATCAAGGTACGAGCTTTAGATAATACATGGCACACAGCTAGAGCACTCCTCGACTCTGGTAGCGAAGTATCTATCATATCGAAACAACTGATTAATAAATTGAAAATGTCTCCTGTTGCTTCTAACACGATTATTCAAGTCTTACTACAAAGACACATGGTTATTCTTTCATAGATATAGGTTCACGATACAATGACTCGATATACAATTTACAATGCATAATTTCTGACACCGTAACTGCCCCATTGCCGAACTGCTACACAAATATTTCTGGTTGGAATATACCTACATCCTGTAAATTAGCCGACCCTCTGTTTTACTCACCTCAAAACATAGATATTTTAATCGGTGGAGATCTATTCTACAATCTCATATCTAGAGATGTCATTGCCCTTGGAGAAGGAAAGCCAAGGCTTATTAACTCAACTTTTGGCTGGATAGCAGCTGGCTTCTATGTATCTAATAATAATTTCAAGAATCACCATCAAGTAGGTTTATGTTCCAAAGTTCCGTCAAAACGGTCTAATCCTAACTAAAATACTGTCTCTAAACAAGTACAGTCACCTACAAATACTTTACATCATACTAACACAATTTTTATGCATGTTAATGACACAGCTTTAATTAAAGATGAGTTGTCTCCTCCCGCGGGTTGGCCTGTTGGCAGAATTGTTCGTATATTTATAAACCCTAATGATAATCTGGTCAGATCAGTTTTAATTCGAACCAGTAAGGGTGAATTCTATCGCCCAGTTAATAAAATAATATTATTGCCTTTATTGCAACATTAATACTTACTTACTTATATATGTTTTAATCGTTACTATTATGTGGTTATGTGTTATATTATTTGACCTTTTAATCTAATGATTGTTATTCTTATGCCTGGCTATGTGTTTTGTTTGACTTTGTTGTGTTACATTAAGTTTTACCCTTCGCATATACATGTTTTAAAACTGGTACTATCAGCGAGGTCCTGCTTAGGGATTGCAATTGCTGGATCCTGATGTGTGTATGTGCTGGCATCTCACTCTAGTATAACTCCTAATGACTCGAATTAATGTTGACCTACTCGATTCTGTTCGAATGTTCTCGCGTTTGCAGCGCAGTTACTTACGAGTAAGACGGACATCGTACTTACGAGTAATAGGGACATTTAATTTTTTATTTATGATGACGATTTATTTAATGATCTATTTTAACATGTTTATTCTAATTAAATAATCTATTTGACATTCTATTAAACTACTAATTTATAAATTGAACATGTTGACTAATTCCCAGTTAAATTGAGCCCAGGCAAATTAAGCTAATTAATGATTTATATGTAAAGATAATGTGATAATTGTGAGATAAAATAGGTTTTTTTATAAAATTAAATGTTTGTCATTTTAAATCTTAAATGACAAACATTTAATTTTATAAAAAAAAACCTATTTTATTCAATTTCACATTTACGTCCATTTGATATTTGAATTAATTTGCTTACATTTGATGTGTTGCCAGATCCGTATTTAAAAAAAATATATATTTTATTAGAAGAAGAAGATAGTGACAATGGAAGGAAGACGTTAACATTTCAGGTATTTGCGTGTCATTTAAACTTGAATCAGGGGCTGATTGCAATACATTACCACTTAGTGTGTTTCGGGAAATTAATAAAGACAAATTACAGCTCAAGGACACGCAAACTGTACTTGTTGTTTATAACGGTGAATTAGATTGCACTATAAGGGAATTAGATTGCACTATAAGGGGGTTGCAACAAAAATTAAAGTTCACTGTATGTTGGTTCACTTGATGTTTTTCAGGGTCTTAAATGAAGGTGTACAACCTGTAGCCAAGTCGAATAAGGCGCATTCCAATGGGAATAAGTGGACCGTTTAAAGAATACCTTAGATAACTATGAAAATAGGAGCATAATTGAGAAAGTTGAAGGCTCGAGTGCTTGGTGCAATAACTTTGTGATTGTAGAGAAACCAGATAAATCATTAACATTGTTGATTATTTTTGTTTTTTCAATGAAAAAATACTTAACGAGTTCGGGCTGACCGAGGAGCAGAAAAAATGTGAGTCTAAAATCTTGTGTCAACAGGGGGATGAGCATTTCGATGACTAAGTATTAAATATGCTCTCACTCCGGAGGTTAGTAAAACCTTGCAATTATGAGGACAAAACGGATGAAATGCTGAGAGAGAGAGAGTTGAGTTGTTTAAATGCTTAAGTAACGTAATGGCGGACATAATTGCAAATAGCTGATGAAAATTGACGCTGAATCATCCAATAATTTCACCATACTGTCATTCGCGAACATTTTCTGATTTATTTAACGTGGTATTAAACACAAAACAACCACTGTACACACTATAATGAAAAAATTATGAAATAATTTCGCAACTGTCGTTTCACGCCATTTTCAAAAGTCCACATATGTTGACGAATCATTGACTTATACCTATGGACATGCCCTATTCTTCTATATTACTATTTGGTTATACAAATATCATGCATTTCGACGTTGAACTCTTAAATATAATGCTATCTCTTTTTAACTATCATGAATTTCAATAAGTGGACAAGGACGACGCTAGTTGTGTCAGTAAGAATTTTGGCAACACTTATTATGTGGCGTCGCGACCCGTGGGAAAGTGCCCAGTCGCCATATTTGTTAACGCATTTGTTGAGTACTTCATGTGTCAATTTGCTGTTTTGATTGTGATTTTTAACTAATTAAACCTTGTTATCAAGTGATATAGCGCATAAAAAGTACAAATTAATGTAAAGGAACAATGACTAAATGAAGTGTAATAGGCTGTGGTTCGAGGAAGACCAGGAATAACCGAAATTTTAATAATATAACATTTCACCGGTAAGCAAGACATTTTGCTATGATATATCGTCTAATTCCATATATTTCCACTTCTTGTTTTCGAAATTCAAAGCAGATCCTAATTAAGTACATTTTAGATAGGCTAAACTACTGTTCTAAGCCATATTTCAAGAGAATTTGACTTTGTAAAAATAGCAATAGTTGGACGATAGTGTTGTTCTTTTGTTATTGTGAAATATCGATATATTCATTTTTTTCTGTTTTTGTACTCTAATGCAATATATTATATAACGAATGCGTTTTGTTTGATTTCAGGATATTTCTTTTGAGAATCATAAGAAATTTAAGCAATAATTATGTATGCTTCAAGGAATAAAAATCAAACGATTAACTGAGAAAATTCGCAGGTAGAATAGATTTTTCTTTTTAAATATTACGAAAGATTTACGCAAACGGAATTTGTTAAATAACGAGATTTTAATTATTGAATATTTACAAGGAAAGACTTCATTAATTCCTTAAAATCTAGAGGTTTGCCTGTGGAAAAACAATATCCGGAAGATATTGAGCAGAGAGTAGAAGATTTGCTTTGACCCTTCATTTTTTCTTACATTTAACGTTTTACGGACGAGATTTACTGTCGGGTTATTCAGAGTTACATCATAAAAAAACTTGAATAACATTAATGAATTGTAGTCACAGTACTTGAACACATATCTAAATTAATTAATCAATCATGTACGTAGAAAGGATGTGTAGTGTACCTAATTAAGTTAATAATAAATCATATTTCTAAACTGTTTTTTTATTTGTCTAGATCGTTATGGCCTACGCTCGAGGACGGCACAGTATGGCTTGGCACGGCACAGTATTTATTTCTGATCAAGTTATTTTAAACCTTATTTCGATGATTTAAGGATGATAATAGAGGTTAGATATAAAATCTATGGGGAAACTGCATTTACCGTCTCCGGTCAATATCGATAAAAGTTATCGATGAACATCGAGGCTGCACTACGACAATCCGCCATATTTGTTCCCCACAAAGTTTAGGTAGGCAAGTTATTTTCGTAGGTATGCCATGTCCATAGGTATAAGTCAATGTGACGAATAGATTTTTTTATATAAAATTCTTTCCAGAGGGAAAGGCAAAGCCAACTAGGGCCTTACAGCCTGGCGTGATATTAGTAGAATTTCACGAGAATTTCTGAATTAATGACAAATCAATTTTGCCACTTTGTCTTTCTATGAATTTTTAAGGACTTTGGAGTACGCATTGCCCAATTTTGGATAAATTTTCGTTCTTTTTATGAATTCATTCCGCAGTGTTACCAAATGTTACCGTACCAAAATACTTTTGGTGTTTAAAATGACGATTAGATAATCACTGCTTAAGTAACGTTTATAAGTAAAAAAAGTTAATCACTGATTAACAGTTTAAATAATGATTAGCTAATATGTTGTTCAGTGGTTGATTAGTGTTTTTTTTTATAACTAAGGCTGTAAGATACCAAGGAGGAGTTATCTCGATCGAAGAGAAGACTTGATATTGGAATTAGCTGTCAACATTTGCTGATCTGCCGAGACAGCGGCTGCACAGATAATGCAATAGTAGTAGTAGCCTCATCTGCCATTAAGGCAAAAAAAAAAAAAAAAAAGCCTCATCTGGCTGCAAGATGAGGCTACGGTAAATAAGATTACAAACAAAAATGTGAAACAAAGCAAAGCAATGCAAATTTTGTAGTGGCATACATGTTTTCAACAAAAAACTATGTCCAGCCTATGGGAAAATGCTCAAAGAAATAAAGACGGTTACCATTTTTTGAGGGAGGTGAGGTAAACACTACAGCACACTGGTAACAAAATTTGTCACGTCCATATAAACGCACACGAAAACAAAATCGTCACACAAAGACAAATCACGCACACAAATAAATATTTCAAGTTGATAATGGAATTGCAAAGTAGGCTTTCACCAAATATTGATCAAAATTAACAAATTATCCGTCAGTGAAGTTTTGCGAACGAAGGCCCAATACAATGGCGTCATAAATTTGTCAAAAGAGTCAGGGGTCGCTGACTCTTTTGACAAAGAGTCGTCGACGTGCAAAAAATTGGAAAGAATTGATTTACTTACAGTGGAAAAACGTAAATATTGTTAAATGGCGAAATAATAATAGCACGCTAGAGTTTTAGGCCGAAGTCAATCAATATGTCGTGGTCATATCGTTAAATTGAACATTTCATGAAATGGTCGACCATTTCATGAAATGGTGGTATTTCACGAAATCGTCAAGTGTAGCCTGTGTTTATTATTGTTTTTTAAACGACAACTTGCTCAAGTGTTTCATGAAATGGTGGTATTTCACGAAATCGTCAAGTGTAGCCTGTGTTTATTATTGTTTTTTAAACGACAACTTGCTCAAGTGATCAAGATTAATGTAATGATATTTTATCATTCATCGATATCCACCCAGCCTGATAAAGAATTCAAAAAAAAAATTTTTTTAGAAGGGAAGCGCTATTGATGGCCGGTGAGAGGTTGCACCATCTATCTCCACATACAGCATTAATTCTGTTAAGAGGGTGTTTCTCAATAGCCAAAATAACATATTTTTTTAAGAACTTCACCAACTTGGCTATATCCTGCAGAAGGTTCTCGCTTTGACGGTGCCTTGAAAGATTCTTTAGAACATATTGTCAATGTGCACCTCAGCGAGAGTCAATGGAACCAGGCGGCACTGCCGATTAGATACGGTGGTTTGGGAATCCGGCGTGTCCGCGATGTTGGTCTGCCGGCATTCTTAGCGTCGGCACATGGAGCGGCTGCGCTCATCGCTAATATTCTTTCAGTAAATGGCAATGAGTTGTGCCCTTTGTGCCGGAGGCTACGAATGTCTGGTTGACCGGCGTCGCGGATAGGCCAGATAATCCAGACAGACAACGGGCTTGGGATGACATTTTAGCTAAATCTGCAGCTGCCCGTCTGGTCTCGAGTGCTGTGGGGTCAGACGTGGCGAGATTAAAGGCCGTCGGCCGCACGCCCCGAGTCAGGAGCGTGGCTGCACGCCATTCCGTCGCCTTACATGGGGACACTTCTCGATACAGACTCCCTGCGAATATCCGTTGCTCTCCGCCTGGGCTGCAACGTTTGTGAACCTCACGTATGCGTTTGCGGCACCCAGGTGGAGATCAACGGACATCATGGGTTGAGCTGTATTAGGTGTGCCGGTAGGCGACCGCGGCACCACGCTCTAAATGACTTATTGCGCAGGGCTTTAATTTCCGCGGGCGTGCCTAGTGTACTCGAGCCGCCCGGCCTGAGCAGGACCGATGGCAAACGGCCAGACGGCCTGACTCTTGTCCCGTGGCAGAGGGGGAAGTGCTTAATTTGGGACGCAACGTGCGTAGACACGTTCGCTGCGTCACATCTCCCCAAAACTTTGAAAGCCGCAGGTTCGGCCGCCGAATCTCAGGCGCGTCTCAAACATACCAAATATGCTGACATAGGAAGAATATACACGTTTGTGCCCTTTGCGGTTGAGACAGCGGGTCCTTGGGGAGCGGAGGCCAGGGAGTTTGTGCATGGCATTGGGCGGCGAATGCGGGACCTCGGTCTCGGGCCTCGCTCTGAATCGTTCCTGATGCAAAGGCTGTCCATAGCCATACAGCGCGGTAACGCCGCTGGTATTATGGGCACCTTTGCATCGGGAACGATCAGAGGGGGCTTATTCGATTAAGTTTTTAGTATTTTATAGTTGTATACTTTTCGCTTAAATAGTTAAAAAATATATTATATATTAAAAATACTTCAATACTTCAATCAGATAGCGATACTGAGGATTGTTTTGCGCCAGGCCGTTGTAATTTAGATAAATTTACGAGATCATTCAACGTTTTTTCGCATCTACCTACACGGGTACGGGCAATGAAGCTGAAGACATAGAAAGTGCAAACACGAGTTTAAGTGACAGTGAAACTTGTCCTATTGATAAACAACTTAATAAAGAAATTAAAAAATCATTAAAAACAACTAAAGAAACGCGACCGCTAAATGTAGCTTTAGAATTAGATGAAGAAAGGGAACAAGAATCGCGGCAATTAACGCTTGCAAATGCGTTTTTCCAGAAGTCAGAAATAAAGGGTGCTTTTTTCATCTCGGCCAGTCGATCTGGAGACACATACAGTCTGCTGGGTTGGCGAAGAAATATGGCGAAGACAGCGACTTTGCTCACAAACTTCGACATATTGCATCACTTGCATACCTCACACCACATGAAATTCCTGCAGCTTTTGAAATTCTCCGCGAAAATGTGCTGCCCGAAGAAGCCTCGGAAGTCACTGACTGGTTCTTTCGATATTATGTAGGAGGAAGCTACAAACGTATTAGACGTACGAGTCCCTTAAAGGCAAAATTTAAGAAATGTTCGCCTTTGTTTCCTCCTGTAGTGTGGAGTGTCGTAGATTGCCTTGAATCCAATCTACCATGTACCCAAAATGCGGTCGAGAACTGGCACAATCGGTGGAATTCGTTATTAAGCCGAAAAAAATGGAGTTTGTACAAAACACTTCGTGAAATTCAAAAGGAGCAAAAAAATACGGAGTGCGAAATAGAACGAAGTAACGCGCAACTGCATCAGAAGAAAAAAGATGTTAAATATTTAAAAAAAATGACAGACTTCGTCAACATTTACTAGAAAAAGATAACATGGACCTTATTTGTTTCCTAGGTGGAATTGCAAACATATGTTACCTTAAAACATAATTTATTTTGCTTTAATCATCCGTTACTTAATGAGGAATGTTTTGTACTTAATATTAAAATAAACCAAAAATATGGCAATGTGTTTTATTTACGTTTACTATAATATAACTAGATTTTTAGCTGAAATTCCAGTCGCAGTTCCGTGTCGTCGCAGTTCCGTGTCGTAGCAGTACCGTGACGTCGCAGTACCGTGACGTCGCAGTACCGTGTCGTCGCAGTTCCGTGTCGTCGCAGTTCCGTGTTGTCGGTGTAAAACATTTCGCAGTATCATGTGTCGTCGTTCAGTGGTCGAGTCCTATGTAGGTACGTGCGTGAACAACGATTCGATTTATTTGTAATAATTATAACTGTTCTAATAGTATTTAGAGAGGTTCAGTGGTTACACATTATTAAAAATAAAATCAATAGTAACAAAAATGAGTGTCAGTATGGTTTACAAAGACAATAAGGGATCAAGTTTGGTTTGGAAACACTTGTTAAAGTAAATTCAAAAAATATATTGACGTGCAAAAATGTACTCAACGTGCTTACTTGCAATAAAGAAATTTGACTTTGACTAAATTGATTGATTTTTGGTTAAAGTCTGACGATGGTCTTTCGGCTAAATGTAAATTGTGCTCTGCTATAATTAAAATCTCTGCTCGCTCCACTAAAGGCCTTCACACCCACTTGAGAACAAAGCATAACAATATAAATGAAGCACAGAGCGACAATAGTAGTGTCGACAATTTAGCCCCAGGTGGAAGTAGTAATCGAAGTAGTAGCCCGAAGCCCAGTAGCTCGTTTGGTTCTACTTCTATGCAACAATCGGAAGAAAGTATTTCTGTGCTACCGAAGAAGAAGAAAATTTCAGACTATTTTCCAACCGAAAGAAAAGTTTCTATGGAAAATAGAGTGTCTCGAATGGTAGCTAAAGATGGTATACCATTTTCAATGTTTATCACATCGATTGACGTGCGCGAACTATTTGAATCAGACGGCCACAGATTACCTTCTTCAGCCAGTACGATTCAAGCTATGGTAACGGCCTTCCGAAAATCGATTCAAAAGAAAACCATTGCTGAACTTGGAGCAATGAAAAATTCTAATAAGCGATTTACATTGACCTTTGACGAGTGGTCGTCCTTAAGAAATCGTCGCTATTTGAATTTGAATCTTCACTTATTTACCGCTGGAGCTGCAAACATTTGGAACTTGGGCCTTGTACGAATTTCGGGCAGTTTTCCTGCCGAATCATGTGTGATTGCATTGGAAAAAAAATTGGGAGAGTTTAATATCGATCTACAACGAGATATTATCGCAGTGACGACAGACGGGGCTGCAGTTATGAAGAAAGTGGGCAGACTGCTATCAGCAAACCATCAACTGTGCTTCGCTCACGGGCTGCAATTAGCCGTTCTCGACATACTATACAAAAACACATGCCAAGAAATAGAAGAACAAGTGCAAGATATTGCGGAAGTGAATAGACCCAATATTACTGACAATGACAGCGAAGATGATGATGAGCAAGGAGATTTTGCTATAGAAGAAAGACTTACAGAAGAAGCAGAGTTGCTACCAAAGTACAGGTAAATTAAAAGGCTCATTCATATGTATTAGCCTACCCTAATGCTTAGATCGAAATTCACGGGCCCAGCGCTGATTTGTGGATTTTCTCAAACGTGCTGGTTTTCTCATGATGTTTTTTTTATGCCTCGCATTCCTCGCAATAGGTGTCCAGTTCACAAACAGGTGCGGATGTGGACGCACCCATAGGTATGCGACCTCAACGAGATAAAATACTGGCCTCTAATAGACGATTAATGACGTCAAAATGACGCTTAGATAATATGATTGCTGACTGCATGTAACAGAGTTGCATTTGTTTAAATAATATAAAAGCGGACTTGAAATTTACTGTCTCATGTTTAATTGAAATAATAAAAAATGGACGTTAATCCTGAACATTCCTGTGACTACGAAAAAAAACCTGTAATAATTAAGAGTGGGCGTGGTTTTGTAATGTTACATTGTGGAAAACAATATTACAAAAATCGGGAATATAGGGAGAAATCAACAGCTATTTGGCGATGTACATTCAAAGAATCTGGCAAATACATATGCAGTGGTTCCTTGAAACTAAAAGTAAGTGCCTTTGTCTCTATAGTAAATTGAAATATCTTTTGTTCAAGAGTTGGATTAATAATAAATAAAAAACCGGCCAAGTGCGAGTCGGACACGCGCACGAAGGGTTCCGTACCATTATCTCTACAACATTAGACACTATATTTATAACCTTTTCTTTAGTTAGAAAAAAAACGGCAAAAAAATAACATTTGTTGTACTTATTTATTTAATTTTATTATTTATTTTTGAAGTGAATATACAACTAAATATTCTATGAATATTTCAAACGTTTACCTGTTGCCGTTATTGACATCGAGCAAAAAAACGGCAAAAAAAATCACGTAATTATTTATTTTATTCGGTTTTTAGTACTTGTTGTTATAGCGGCAACAGTTTCTTTCCGCCATTTTAGTGCCACGCAAAAACTTACGAACAGCTGGCTGCGCACAGTTTGAAAGGTAGGTAAAATTAAAAAAAAAAGTGTATATTGATCTAATTTTTAGTGTTTTTTAATTCGAGGGACAGGTCTATATACTAAGTGATGGTAAAAAGTGATATTTTCTATGGATAGCTTTGTCATTGGAGTTTGAAACGCCAATGTTTGTTTTTATGGAACGTTTTCATAACCTACAAATTTCTCTCTTTGATTTAAAAATACCCAGTTGGGTTAATTGCGGACAAGCCTTGCGGGGTTAATACGTACGTCCGCAATTACCCCTACTTCGATAAACTATTATGAAATTAATCAATAACAGCTCATTTTTAGATGCCTCGGAAATATATAAGAAAAAAAGAACAATCATACACCATCGAATCATTACAAAAAGCTGTGCAAGAAATAAAAGACCAGAAGATAACTTTTCGTCAGGCGGAAGAAAAATATGGTATTCCCAGAGCTACTTTGTTTGACCAAGTGAAAAAAGGCAGTGTTTCTACAATACCAAAGAGATTTAACGAAATACAAGAAAACTAACTGGTTGATTTTATTTTAAAGTCATGTAAGGCTTTCTTTGGGATAACAATACCTACTCTGAGAAAGATAGCTTTCGATTTTGCCACGGCAAACAACATAAAACATAATTTCAATAAAGAAACTTGTATGGCAGGAATGGATTGGTATTACAATTTTTTGGCTAGACATCCAAATATATCACTTCTATCCAAATATATCAGGCCTTCGAGGCCTGAAGCTACTTCCATAAATAGAATTACCGCATTTAATGAAGAAGAAACCGATATATTTTTTGTGAATCTGAAAGCTCTCATGATTAAATACAAATTTAAATCTGATTCAATTTACAATATAGATGAAACTGGGGTTAGTACGGTACAACGCAATTCCAGGATTCTTGCACCAAAGGGACTAAAACAGGTTGGAAAATGTACCAGTGCAGAACGTGGTTCTTTAACTACAGTTGTGAATTGCTTTAATGCTGGAGGCTCGTATATTCCACCATTTTTTATCTTAAAAAAAAAAAAGGATGAATGCTCAGCTTATGAAAGACAGTAATAGCAACATGGTAGCTTGTGTTTCAGACTCTGGTTGGATCAATGAATCGATAATTGTTGATTGGCTCCAGCATTTTAAAGAATTCGCTAAACCATCGGCTGATAATCCCGTTTTGTTAGTTCTAGACAACCACGAGAGCCATATTAGTCTGAAAGCTTACGAGTTTTGTCGTAAAATTTTTATCCATGTTTTGACATTGCCTCCACATACATCGCATAGAATGCAGCCATTAGACTTGACCTTTCATGGACCACTAAAACAGCATATGTCCAGAGTGTACAGTTTTTCGCCACGGTATAGTACCAGAAGGGTGTGGGAGCGAATTATCAGGTGCCATTGTCGCAAAAGTCGTTTAGCACCTGCATAGCTGAAATAAGAGAGGCACTCCACAACCATACAATATTGACCAAGTATAATCATTTCCCGACCGAGACGAGAGAGACAAACTTTATTACCTATCTGTGACCACAACCGCGTTTGAGGGCTGAAACCGCGCCTGCATGGTGTGATGGCGCAGGCTAGCGCCACGGAGGCGCAGACTCGGGTTTTATAAAGGATAGAGATGATATTCAGAGAGCGGCAGAAATCAACGATGTAGTTCATAGATGATCGCAGTTCCCTCTGTATACATACCGTTTATAGTTGTTGCGCTCTCCATATCGCCTCTAAGGCTGTGTTTCCACTGAGCCTGAGCGGTGCATGAATGGACGAGCTATCGATTAATGAGCTATTGTACACCGTTCTGCCTCAAAAACTATGCCAAAACGCACCCTTATGTTCGTACTGTTGCTTATGTAAAGTGCCTTTTAAAATTTTAACATTACAGCGGTTGCGGCTGAGCTGCAGGCTACCAACAGGGTCACAGGTGACGGATCGTGGACGGCCATCAACGTAATTGTCAATATTCCAGAGGCTTCGTGTGTGACTTTTGCAAGAATAAATGTTAACTAATACAGTGCGCGAGGCGTAAGCTCAGGTTTGCATTTGTGTGAGTGCACACAGATAGAGTAGAGTGATATTCGGCCTGTGGCGCGACGCGTCCTACGCATACAAATTTATAAACAGCGGGACGCCACCCTGCCGCGCACGCACCGCACTTCACCTCTTGTACCGCTAGCAGCTTGGCGATCACTCACACAAATGTAAACCTGAACTTACGCCTCGCGCACTGTACCTTGAACGTATTCGCCCTATGGGCTGTTCGGATTTACCCCGCGTCTGTCGGGAATTTGCGAAAAAGGGTTTGCAATTATAATTATAATTTAAGTTTGTGTTCACATGTTGCCAAAGTTGATTTAATATTTTGTAGTAGTCAACTAATGTAGTATTTAAGAAATAAATGAAAATTATAACTTTTATATTCAGACAATTATTTAACATCGGGCTTAAATATTCGCAATTACCCCCACTCTCCACTATGTTTCGAATATGTTAGTTCTTTACTATTATTAACTTATGGTTTGAATTCACATATAGAATCCCGCACTTGTACTAAAATACATAGAATCTGAATAAGAAACAATAGACAAATTGATGGAAACGATGGAAATCTTCGTGACAAAGATTACGCCCGTCAAACAGTAATATATATATATAATATATAATACTTAAATAAAAACGATTCCGGAACTTTACTTCCACAAATCGTTGCCCGACAGACGTACGTATGACCGACATAGCTTTTGACCGACACTACAGCTGATCGACACGACTTTCGCCCGACAGACATGTCCGACAATACAGTTGATCGACACTAATTGAAATATTTTCGATCACAATTAGCGAAAAAATGAAACGTGGGACTACGGCTGATTGATTGATTGCGTTGGAATCAATAAAAACGACAATAAAACGGCTCTCCTCTAGTATGAAAACGTAATTAAGTAGTTAATTACATGTTGATATTGACAAGTTTTTGGTACGAGCCCTACCTACCGCGGCGTACAGGTGGCGGCCACCAGGCAGACGTTGCCCGACTATTTCGGACAATTAGTGATTAGTGTTAAATTCATAATGTGGAAAGGGAAACACTTTGGACACTTGCTGTTACGCATCAAAGACGTCATTTTAAGATAGCTATTAATCGATCATCAAGATCGTAGACCAAGTTTTCTATTGTAGAAAATTCATTAAATCATAGATAACTTCTCTAAATATGGACCGGTCACATAATATGGACCACAGTAATATTCCGCAAGGTGGCGTTGCTAGCACAGCGAAGTTAGCTACAATCGATGCCGTTGCCCAGCGGCTCCTCGCCAGTGAAACACAGCGTGGCTACATGTGCGTCCGTGTCAGTGGCAGCCATTTTGATATTTTAGCGCCGTTTGATGTAATTTTACGGTAAGTTTTCCAAAATTATTACTGCTGTCATTATCCTCATTACAGTTTGATTGTCCACATTTTAGAAACATTATTGTGTTAGTAGTTTTTGGTCATGTAATTCGTGACTGAGATACAGTCATAATATTTTTTGAGAAAATTATAACCTTGAAATGGCAGCATTTTCTAATGTGGACCCATCAAGGGTTTTAAAAATGGACTAGTGGTCCATATTATAATCCTGTGGTCCATTTTATAAGCCCAGTTAATTTTTGTTTTAGGATATGGCATCGACATCTAAAGGGCCAGGAAAAAGGCAAAAATGGGACAAAGACTTAATGACTATGGCAATATTGGCTATTCAAGAGGGAAGAATGGGATACTTAAAAGCTTCCAAAACCTTCAAAGTGCCAAAAACCACCCTCATCCGTTTGTGTCAAAAGAAAAACAAGCCGTTACAGGAAGTTACAAATATGAAACTTGGAAGAAAATCAACACTTCCCGCCGAGTTAGAGACTGAGCTAGCTGAGTATGTACTTCAGATGGAGGAATCGGGATTTGGACTAACTCGACGTGATATTATGTTAGTAGCATATCAATTGGCAGAAAAAAATAACTTGACTCACAATTTTTCTAAAGAAAAGCAATCAGCCGGTAAAACATGGTTGCGATTATTGCTGAAACGCCGCCCAGAACTATCTTTTCGTCAACCCACGGGCACGTCTATTGCAAGGCAAAAGGTTTTCAACAAGGAAAACGTCAATGGATTTTTCAAATTATTAGAAGACGCTATGGACAAGTACAAGTATACTGCAAACAACATTTACAATGTAGGCAATAAAAATACCAATAGAAAAACTATTAGTTTTATTAAGTAACAAATATTATTTTTAATAAAATGCAAGACTGATTACGGTCTCTTCACAATAAAAGTGCAATTTTCATGAAAGTGTTATAATTGAAACCACTTTCATACAAATTCCACACTGTACTAAAGTGCCCCGCGTGATGTATCCAAGTGGCCCGTTGGTGGGGTATATTGATTCAAAATATTTTTTTTACAAAACACGTAACTTTCTTGTTATTTTTCAATTTAAACAGTTTTTTTCCTTAACATTATAATATTTATCTATACACTGACTTGAAATTAATTTTAAATAGTATGTTTTGTCACGTAATATTTATTTTTTCTGTATCAAACTGCCCCACCTCCCCCTAAATATGACAGGATGTACCTAGATGAATTAAATTATTTTTATCAATACTTAATTATCAATACCGACATGTTCTTTGTAATCTATCATCCACTTTGTGACCTAAACACTATGTGTAAAGACTCGAACCCTTGCCCAGATATGCAAATGAAAAGCAAAACTAGTGGGAATTAGTACAAGATTGCGACATAAAAACGACAATGAAAACGGTTTTTCTCCAGTATGATAACGTAATAACATTGTTATTACCAGTATCACCAAAGTAGTAGTAGGGACCATGAATGCGTTTATGCTGCAGATCGACAGTCGCTGGACCAGCCGGGGTGGGCTCAGCAATACGAAGAGCGGCGGATTGCGGTCGAAGCGGAAGCACTGACGGTCATTAGGTGTACTGGCGGTAACGGAGTTGGGAACGCTGGCTACGATCGCGGACACGATTACGGAAACAGCAAGACCATTGAGAGTAACGGGAGTTCACAAACATCAAGCAGCAGGAATTGCAGTAGCAACTATAAAGCTAATATCAAAATATCCGAGTTAATACGGAGAATGAGAAGCCAGAGACCGGCGGCAGAGGCAGAAGTAGAGATGAGCATTAAATGACAATGCCAGATTCTGCCCCACCATCAACCGCTAGTTGTACAAGATAATGAATAAATGTAAAAATATTACCGTTTTTTATTAAAATTATTGGGTTAAAATAAAGTTTTGTACAAGTTGCGATTCGAAAGAAACAGCTTAATTAAGAATTCAGAAAATAGTAAGAAATCGAAGCGAATTATTCATTGTTTTTGTTATTCTTCTATAGGAGTTGCGAGAGTTGTAGAAAATGATACTGATTATGATTATGTAATATGAAACCTGTAATAAGTTCCCAACAAAATGATAGGTACAGCTTAAATGGTCACGTAGTTTTGTAGGTGGGGCAAAGCTTCATTGAAATGTGGCAATGTCTTTTCAGGTCTCGAGACAGCACCAAATGGTTGGTGGGGCAAATTTTTCCAATTAGGTAGGACTTTTAGTTCAGGTTTTCTTCTATATTTTAAGGTCTGTTGACCTAAATCCATCGGTGGCGCTCATGTGGTTTTTAGTTTTATGTACTTACCTAATGAATAACAACGTTACCTTCGGTACCCACGACCAGTTTCTTTTCCCAGTTCTGAACCCGTATTAGTCCGGCTGGCTCTCTAGCTGATAAAATTAATTATAATATAATTCCGCGGGGGCCTATTTGACGAGCCTCCTATGTAATCAATTGTATTAAGTAATTGTAGTACTTATTTCTGTCATTTTTTAATTATTTTATATTGACTGTATTAATACCCAATTAATTGCACAAATAGACATTTTTAAATAAATAAATATAATTAGAGTTAAGTATGAGTCGTTATTTACAAAAAATTATACACCTACTTAGGGGAGTGGAGGGTATACCCGTACAGCGGCTAATACCGTACACGAGTTTTAAGCAAAACTGACAATGGAAATATATATCTGTCTTTGTCCATCCTAAGCCAAAGGGCATTTCAAACGACTGAGCGTTGCGACGAGCCAGTCGGCCATCAAACGCCTTGTGAAACGGTCACGGTACGTTTTCGCACCAATTGTTAAAGAAAAGATCGTCAACTATTTAAGCTGTAAGTGTTTCAATTTACGTTTTATTATATGCATATGATTTTATTGCGTTTATATAGGTATGGGATCTATCAGTAATGGCATAATGTTCGACAAATACGTTATGTGGGTTTTATGTTTCAAAATATTTTCAATTTGGGTTTCGGGCAATAACGTACATTTTGTACGGTATTACCCGACAGCGCGAATGGTTTAGAGTTTAGCACATAAAAGCAAACCTTGATAACCTATAATTCATTTTTGACAACTTGTGAGCATTTCATTTCATCTATGATTTGTTTGCATTCAGATGCCAAAAGAAAAAATGTTCTTGGTTACCACGCAAGATGAAATCGGCCGTGGAGGCCGTACAGGGAGGTGCCAAATTGCGAAAAACTGCATTACAGTTCGGCGTTCCTGTCATGTCTCTTCACGACCATCTAAAGCAGAGGTTCCCAACCAGTGGGGCGTGCCCCCCTTGGGGGGCGTATAGGGATCCAAGGGGGGGCGCGGCGAGCTGCTCCAGATTTAAACTACATGTAGGTATTTATTAAAAAATCATATTCTCGCGCACCGCGGACGGCTGTCGCCGTCGTGACTGTCAGTCACGACGCGTCCTCCGCCGGCCGCCTCACCCCGCCCGCGCACGCCCCGCTCTCGCTCAGTGACTCGATGTCTGCGCTGTGAGTGAGGTGTTTTTCGCTGACCGATACGCACGATATTTTAAAAAATAACACGCAAAAATGAGTACTTCTAGTAAAAAAAGAAAATATAATGACGATTACATCAAGTTCGGCTTTACTGTTACGGATAAAAACGGTATTGAGCAACCACAATGTGTCATATGTTACGACGTATTAAGTAATGATGCGTTGCGACCTACACGACTCATGCGACATCTTGAAACAAAACACGCCGCACTAAAAAATAAACCGGAAGAATATTTTGTGATGAAAAGCCGCGAACTAAAACGAATTCAGAGCAATACAGCGGCATCGTTCGTCCCATCAACAGGTAAAATTGTTGAAGCATCGTACGAACTTTCACTGCTTATAGCTAAAAACCTAAAACCTCATACTGTTGGCGAGTCCCTCGTGAAGCCCTGTTTACTAAAAGCAGCAGAAATAGTACTCGGACCACAGGAGAAGAAGAAGTTGTCAAATATTTCACTCTCAGACAACACAGTGAAAAGGCGTATTGATGATATGGGAGTAGATTTACAAAACCAAGTTGTGGAGGGGATCAAGTCTTCTCCCTGGTTTGCTGTCCAGTGTGACGAAAGCACTGATGTGGCAAATTGCTGCCAACTATTATATATATTATTAGTATTTGCGCGTTACATATATGAAGACAACATAAAAGAGGAGCTACTATTTGTCCTTCACGACCATCTAAAGCAAGGCCCTGAATTCGTACCAAGCCTTGGCAATAAGCCTGTCTTTACTTTGGAGCAAGAGGCAGAGATGCGGCAGGAGCTAATAAGATTATCCAATTTGTTTTATGTTAAACCATAAACCACACGCATTACGTCGGGCTGCTTTTGATTACGCAGAAATAAATAAAATTAAACACACATTTAATCGAGAAAAGAAAGAAGCCGGCAAAGATTGGCTGTATGGATAATTTAAAGCGTACCCCTGAAGTCAGCATTAGAAAATTAACGTCGACGAAACAGGAGTGACAACCGTCCACAAACCTGGTAAGATAATAGCACCGAAAGGTCAAAAACAGGTTGGCGCTGCAACTAGCTGGGAAAGGGGTAAAAATGTAACGGTATGCTGCTGCATGAGCGCTACAGGCCAATTCATCCCACCTCTATTTATTTTTCCCCGTATACGGATGACACCGGCTCTAGAAAGAGGTGGACCAAGTGGCTCATTATACAGGTCTTACTCATTTTTGATGGTCATTCTACTCACGTGGATCTAAATGTAATAGAACTGGCTGCTGCTGAAGGAATCACCATACTTAAGCTACCAGCACATTCTTCCCATTTCCTACAACCTTTAGATTGTAGCACTATGAAGCCCATGAAGGACCGAATCTGAATAAGAAACAATAGACAAATTGATGGAAACGATGGAAATCTTCGTGACAAAGATTACGCCCGTCAAACAGTAATATATACTTAAATAAAAACGATTCCGGAACTTTACTTCCACAAATCGTTGCCCGACAGACGTACGTATGACCGACATAGCTTTTGACCGGCACTACAGCTGATCGACACGACTTTCGCCCGACAGACATGTCCGACAATACAGTTGATCGACACTAATCGAAATATTTTCGATCACAATTAGCGAAAAAATGAAACCTGGGACTACGGCTGATTGATTGATTACGTTGGAATCAATAAAAACGACAATAAAACGGCTCTCCTCTAGTATGAAAACGTAATTAAGTAGTTAATTACATGTTGATATTGACAAGTTTTTGGTACGAGCCCTACCTACCGCGGCGTACAGGTGGCGGCCACCAGGCAGACGTTGCCCAACTATTTCGGACAATTAGTGATTAGTGTTAAATTCATAATGTGGAAAGGGAAACACTTTGGACACTTGCTGTTACGCATCAAAGACGTCATTTTAAGATAGCTATTAATCGATCATCAAGATCGTAGACCAAGTTTTCTATTGTAGAAAATTCATTAAATCATATTAATCCAGTACAACGAGCTAAATACCTCCTCCGACAGCCGAAATCCATACTTATCTAGTTTTCTGAACACACAGTAGGCGGGGCACATTGATACTAGGGGCACATAGATAACACAAGCATTATTTTATAATCGATTATATGTTAGAGTGGTGACATCTCTAAAACGCACCTTTTAATGTGTGAACGCAACCGTTGCAATAGCGCCTACAGCCAGTGAGTCGGCGACTGTTTACAAGATTGAATGTGTTTCGAGTGCGGCTAACTAAAACAATACGTCACATGTAAAAGTGTTTCAGTGATCTCCTGTGCCATCTTGTATCGATTTGTATATACCAAAGGTAAGTTAGGGCATCCAGTCATTAAGATATCGTGCATTTTTTATGTAATAATGATAGTTTCATGCTTTTTGAAAAAAATCTTTTGGGGTACTTTGATACAGCGAAGTACGGGGCACAATGATAGGTATCAATATGACCCATATCTGTATTAAGGTGCCCCAATATAACTTATAAAATACAGTTTTGATTATCATCAGAAAAAGTATAAGCCAAATACAGAAAGAATAAAAAAGAAAAGGGGTAGTCCAGGGTTTATAATGACACCCCATAAAAGTCGGTTACAAAAAGTTACACGAGGGAAAGGAAAGAAAACGGCAAGTTAAATTGATGCAAAAAGCAAGGGAGTTGAAGACTGCAAAGAATTTATTGGGACTTACAGAAACTAAAAAACCTAAGAAGAAAAAAGTCTGTCCTCGACCCAAAGCCATTGCATCGAAGCCATTGACAGATTTTGATTACAGTGAAAATGAGTCATTGAAATTAAGTGATAACGATGATGATGCAGGAGGTGGAGAAGAATTTGAAATTCCTAATCATGAAAATATAAATATTGGGGATTTTCCTATCAAAATCAAAAAGAAGAAATCTGTAGTTTATTACGTGACCAAAGTCATTTCTAAATATAATTTGACTGATTATCAAGTGTTATATCTCAGAAAAAATCCAAGGTCTTATGTTTTTGTTTTTCCAGATGATTCCTAGATGAATTAAATTATTTTTATCAATACTTAATTATCAATACCGACATGTTCTTTGTAATCTATCATCCACTTTGTGACCTAAACACTGTGTGTAAAGACTCGAACCCTTGCCCAGATATGCAAATGAAAAGCAAAACTAGTGGGAATTTGTACAAGATTGCGACATAAAAACGACAATGAAAACGGTTTTTCTCCAGTATGATAACGTAATAACATTGTTATTACCAGTATCACCAAAGTAGTAGTAGGGACCATGAATGCGTTTATGCTGCAGATCGACAGTCGCTGGACCAGCCGGGGTGGGCTCAGCAATACGAAGAGCGGCGGATTACGGTCGAAGCGGAAGCTGCCAGAGCACTGACGGTCATTAGGTGTACTGGCGGTAACGGAGTTGGGAACGCTGGCTACGATCGCGGACACGATTAGGGTACGGGCGGGTATTCCCGGTCAGGTGACAATACCGGTCACCAAACTATCTTACGAAATACTTCGTTTAGGCGCACTTACACATACAAAGAGGGTGGAGTGATCGTTCCCCACCTCGACGCACCGACCTCCGCTCAGGTCCTGCCACGCGCCACTGAGAATTATAAGTGTATTTGTTTCGCGCCATTTTCTTATAACTTTTCGGCCGCACAACATAAGAGGTGAGTATCATTATATATATTTTTCATTTATTGTCGGTAATAATTTTTGTATATCAGTTATCTAACTATCCTTTTACTTGTATATTTCAAGCAATTTGCGACAAGTCCTTTCTTAAATTATTACTAACCTCCAAAGTACACAGATGGCCATTGACCGGCATTACCCGCAAGTCTATACAAGTAGGTAGATGATATTATTTAGACGTGTAAAAATAATTTCTGTTCATATTCGTCGCTTTTGTATTTTATTGTATCCATGTATATTCATTTTATTTTTAATTTTAGGATGTCGAGACCTCGGAATAGAAGCCAAGGATTGAAGGTGAAATTAAGCTGAGATGAAATCTGAGAATAGATGTGTATACTATGTAACGATTATGGCCGGATTCAGTGTGGACTTTGGGCTCATGCTGAATGCTCGGGTTATGAGTCCCTCGAAGGCTACGTGTGCGATATGTGTCGTTAAAAGCCTGACCGGTATTGTCATCCTCCTGACCGGCATTACCAGCTATGTCGGGTAATGGCAGTCAAAGGCATATTTATTTTAAATGTTTATTGTGCCATTTTTTATAACAATAGTGATCTCATTGTTTGTGATTATCTTAGAATAATACTTGAAGTTATGTTTTCCTAATAGATTTTTAGTAAAAGTTTGATTTTTCACTAATTAATTATTAATTTTATTTTGCTTAGCTGACCGGCAATACCCTTCTTTACCCTACGGAAACAGCAGGACCATTGAGAGTAACGGGAGTTTACAAACATCAAGCAGCAGGAATTGCAGTAGCACCTATACAGCTAATATCAAAATATCCGAGTTAATACGGAGAATGAGAAGCCAGAGACCGGCGGCAGAGGCAGAAGTAGAAGTCGCAGATGAGCATTAAATGACAATGCCAGATTCTGCCCCACCATCAACCGCTAGTTGTACAAGATAATGAATAAATGTAAAAATATCTCCGTTTTTTATTAAAATTATTGGGTTAAAATAAAGTTTTGTACAAGTTGCGATTCGAAAGAAACAGCTTAATTAAGAATTCAGAAAATAGTAAGAAATCGAAGCGATTTATTCATTGTTTTTGTTATTCTTCTATAGGAGTTGCGAGAGTTGTAGAAAATGATACTGATTATGATTATGTAATATGAAACCTGTAATAAGTTCCCAACAAAATGATAGGTACAGCTTAAATGGTCACGTAGTTTTGTAGGTGGGGCAAAGCTTCATTGAAATGTGGCAATGTCTTTTCAGGTCTCGAGACAGCACCAAATGGTTGGTGGGGCAAATTTTTCCAATTAGGTAGGACTTTTAGTTTAGGTTTTCTTTTATATTTTAAGGTCTGTTGACCTAAATCCATCGGTGGCGCTCATGTGGTTTTTAGTTTTATGTACCTAATGAATAACAACGTTACCTCCGGTACACACGACCAGTTTCTTTTCCCAGTTCTAAACTTATTAGTCCGGCTGGCTCTCTAGCTGATAAAATTAATTATAATATAATTCCGCGGGGGCCTATTTGACGAGCCTCCTATGTAATCAATTGTATTAAGTAATTGTAGTACTTATTTCTGTCATTTTTTAATTATTTTATATTGACTGTATTATTACCCAATTAATTGCGTAAATAGACATTTTTAAATAAATAAATATAATTAGAGTTATGAGTAAATTATATATGTTTTATTTAAAAATGTCTATTATTATGCTACCTCTCTTTTTGGTGTGAAATCCTAGAAGAAGTTAATCAGACACAAAAGTATATCCAAACATCTGGGCTATCGCTGGAAAAGTGTGTTATAAAAATCAAAGCCCTAAAAAATTTTCTTCAAACTCAACGTATCCAAATAGTGGAAAGAGCTATTTCCTACGCAACTGAAAAATGTGAGGACTTGGATATTTCCGTTGAAAGAAGAGGAAGGAGGAGATTCCGAAAACGAATGCCAGGAGAAATGTCCCAAGACGTTGGACTAACATTGCCAGAAGTGTTGCATAGAGCTATGTTAGAATGTCTTGATAGATTTTACGAAGAACTAGAGCATCGCTACAAAGCAATGGATGACATTCTCATAACATTTGGTGTTGTTCAGTCTGAAACTCTTTTTACGTCAACAGAAGAAAAACTTCGTGATATAGTTCCAAATCTTACAAAAATCTATGATGAATTTTCTGCAGAGGACATTATTTTGGAGATTTTACAACTGAGGCGCCACTTGGAAGCCGCCAGCATTTCTCTTCAAGAAGCGATCCAATGACTACCATGGAGCTTCTGAAATTTATTGTAAAATGGGACTATTCTGAGTCTGTTCCAAGTCTAGCTCTATGTCTAAGATTTTTTTTAACTATTTGTGTTTCGGTGGCTACTTGTGAAAGAAGTTTCTCAAAATTGAAGTTAATAAAATCTTACTTAAGATCTACAATGAGCCAAACACGACTTTCCAGTCTATCCATATTGTCCATTGAAAAGGAGAGGAAGGTAAATTTGGATAATGTCATTGATTATTTTAGCAAAATAAAGTCACGTAAACACGTTTAATATTTGTCGTTTTATTTTGAGGGTGCTCGATAGAAAGTCGCCCCGGGTGCCAACCTATGCTATGCCGCCACTGTATGAGTTATTATTTACAATAAATTATACACCTTGTAGTGTATGTCGATAGAGATACATACGCTGTGAAGCTGGAATAAAATCTGCTAAATATTTATTAAAACGTCAACTTGTGAACGTTCGATTACCATACGAAGAATTGATGACAATAGTTGTTCAAATAGAAGGAATCTTGAATTCACGGCCTTTGTGTCCGCTCTCAGACATTCCGAACGATTTGATGTGTCTCACGCCTGCACATTTTCTAGTAGGACAATCTATGATGGATATTCCTGAGCCTAGCATCGAATTGTGGTCTACTAATCCAGTCGTCATGTGGAAAAAGGTTTTTGTCGTTAAGCATCAGTTTTGGAAACAATGGCGTTTAGATTAGTAGACCACAATTCGATGCTAGGCTTCTCGTGTGTTCATGTGTCAAACTGTCACGTCACTGTCACGGGAGCCGTGGGCGAGTGCGGGCGTGGTATAGCGAGATACGTGTGCATTGCCGAGCCAGTGGCCTCCTGGCCCCTGAAGGGACATTACAAGTGGCGACGAGGAAAAAGGTAACTGTTTGAAATGAAATCTCGCGGAAATGAGGATTTATATTATTATTTTTCGGAGGGTGAGCATACGTTCCGAAACCTTTCTTTTCGACTATAATTAAATATAGTTAACGCATTCCAAGACACTAGTAAAAGGCGACGCTTACTAGAGCATACAGCCTAGTGGGATGTAATATAAATTCAATACGGTTGCAAATAAAGGTGGTTAATTGGAAAAGTTATTGTCGTTATAACCTATCTTAGAAATATTACCTCTTAAATAACTTCGTATATGTTGACCAATCGGGTAGCGTACCCAACCAGCTGGAAATTCTATACAATTTAATTGGACATACTCAAATTACATCGGATTTTGAGTAAACCCGGCTTATTTTGCAAATGCATGCAGAAATTAACAAATTGGATCAGCGGAGGAAATTGTCATTTTATTTTATAAATGTCAACCAACGTCTATTGAAATTAGTGAACTTGGTGAATGCGCCCATTAAATTGGGAATGTTATGGTAGTCTGTCATCCTATCGAGATAGTCAGAAATTACCTCCATTAAATTGGAAATGTAATGGTAGTCTGTCATCCTATTGAGATAGTCAGAAATTACCTCCATTAAATTGGGAATATTGTGGTAGTATGTCATCTCATCGAGATAGTCAGTAATTACCTCCATTTGATTGGAAAACGGTGGATAAGTTCACCTCCATTAAATTGGGAATGTCATGGTAGTCTGTCATCTCATTGAGATAGTCAGGAATTACCTCCATTTGATTGGAAAGTGGTGAATAAGTTCACCCCCATTAAATTGGAAACAGTTGACCCGAAAGAAAGTATGGCTACATTGCCACCATTGGAAGGACTGAACATAGAAGGAGACACTGTCTCTGTTGGTCATAGATGGGAAAAATGGAAAAGAGCTTTATCAATATACATTGATGCCACCGGAATTGATACCTCGCAAAAGAAAAGGGCGACATTGTTGCACTTTGGAGGGACAGGGCTGCAAGAAATATATTACAACTTACCGGGTGCTGACGTAGAACCCGGACCAGGTATCGATAAAAAAAAAATATCGATAATAAAGATCGAAGAATCTTTTGAATCGATAATAAAAGAATCGATCTTTGAAGTTGCTGTCAAGAAACTTGACGAATTTTTCCTTCCACAAAGAAACCGAGTATACGAGCGTCACATGTTCCGGCTTATCAAGCAAGAAGAGGAGGAGAAATTTGAATGGTTCTTAGTGCGACTAAGGAAACAAGCGGATAAATGTAATTTCCACAATAAAGATGAACACCTGATAGACCAGATCACTGAAAAATGTACTTCGGTAGACCTGCGTAAGAAAATTCTGACAATTGGCGATAACATTACGTTAGAAAAAATCATAAATGAAGCAAATACACTGGAAGTTGTCAACGCTCAGTTGGACAACTATGGAATCAAAAAAGAAAGCCATAGCGTCAACGCAATATATAACAAGAACAAAAAGGAGGATACTAAACGAACCAGACGGACTGACAGCAACAATAAGATGAAATCTTGTAGCAGATGTGGAAGTAGTAAACACCTAGAAAATAGCGACGAGTGCCCAGCAAAAGGAAAAGAATGCCACTATTGCAGGAAAACGGGACATTTCCGTCAATACTGTAAATCAGCGAAGTCGGCTACAAAAAGAAAGACTAACGAATGGCAGGGAGCGAAGGAACGTACAAAAGACATCAAGAAATTTAAGACAGAAGAAGTGGACTACGTCTTTACTGTTGACGATGATGCGACTGTCGAGTGCACGCTAGGAGGAGTGAAGACCGACATGCTGGTTGATTCTGGCTGTAAAGTCAACATAATAACCCACGAAACATGGGAGATGTTGAGGGGAAAACATGCCAGAGTCGAGAACCAGATATCGAAACCGAACAAAACCCTAGTAGCTTATGGAAGTAACACTCCACTTGATGTCGAGAGATCATTTGAAACGGCAATCAAGATTAGAAATCGGACAGAACATGCAACAGTTTACGTTGTTACCGGTGGTACACGGAACTTATTAGGAAAAAGGACTGCTACGAGTCTAGGCATTCTTAAAATTGGCATCGAAATTAACGATGTCCAGGAAACACCGATTTCCCGGTCATTCCCTAAGCTGAAAGATGTAGTGGTGGAAATCCCCATTGACAATACTGAAAAGCCTATATCGCAGCCATACCGACGTATACCCATTCCTCTAGAGGCAAAGGTAGAGAAGAAGATCCAGGAGCTGCTGGACGGTGACATAATTGAGGAAGTACATGGTTCTTCAAGGTGGGTGTCGTCTATAGTACCTATACTAAAGGAAAACGGCGATTTGAGACTATGTGTAGACATGCGGCGCGCTAACGCCGCCATCATGCGCGAAAACCATCCCTTACCATGTATGGATCAACTGTTGCCGAAAATTGGAAAAGCTAGGTATTTCAGCAAATTGGACATAAAAGACGCGTTTCACCAACTAGAACTACACCCTGATTCGAGACACATTACGACCTTTATTACAACAAAGGGACTATACCAATTCAAGAGATTAATGTTTGGCATCAGTTGCGCCCCAGAGATTTTCCAAAAGGTTTTGGAAAAAATACTTGTGAAATGTGACGGCGTAATAAATTTTATTGACGACATATTAATCTTCGGCGATAGTGAAGAGCAACATGATTCAAGGCTCCAAAAAGGTGCTAGGCGTCCTCGAAAGAAACGAAGTGCTATTAAATAGAGAAAAGTGCATTATCAAAGTGGAATACAAAATGGATAGCGTGAAGGACGACATAGACGTACGAGATAGGGACATGATCCAGAAGGAAAAGGGTAAGGAATACGGGGATAGGAAAAGACAAGCTACGGAACCAACCATAACGGAAGGAGATAATGTGTACGTAAAAAACATGGAAAAGACAAACAAGCTCAGTCCAAACTTTAACCCAACTCCACACACAGTTGAGAGTTGTAACCACGGAGATATAACGGTAAGGAATAATGAAACTGGCAAATTGTTGAGAAGGAATATTGTCCATTTAAAGAAAATACAAGGCCAATGGACAACAGTCCAAGGAAATGACAGGGATGAAGGGGAAGGGAATCAGGATTGTAACGAATGATTATTAAACACAATGATACCGGAATAAGAATGAAGGGAATCAGAATGATAACGAGGAAGATTAAATAATAAAAATGAAGGGAATCAGAATGATAACGAAGGAGGAATAAATAATATGATAGATACCGAATAAATCTGTTTTGGCCATCTGACTAATTAAGGATGATTAAATAAAAGTCAATCTAATTCCAGTTGATTTCATTTATTAACAAGGGAGAGATGTAGTGTATGTCGATAGAGATACATACGCTGTCTCGTGTGTTCATGTGTCAAACTGTCACGTCACTGTCACGGGAGCCGTGGGCGAGTGCGGGCGTGGTATAGCGAGATACGTGTGCATTGCCGAGCCAGTGGCCTCCTGGCCCCTGAAGGGACATTACACACCTACTTAACTGTTAAGAGCCATTATTATTTACCTGCCCCCTCTGTAGACGAAAAATTCCGTAACACCAAACGGATAGATTTTTCTTGTGGTCAAACCAGTTGAACTAATGACTAAAAGGAAGGACCGGTACCTACTTATACTTCTAAAAACCTGGACCACTTTTCAAAAATACAACTTAAGAGCTGCAAATCTAACAGAGATTAAAAATTCTTACAATATAAAAACCACAGTGAAAATGGTTTTCCCCCAGTGTGAAAACGTAATTAATACATAGCAGCTATATGTGGGTACCTAGTACAATAAGTACCGAGTTCTCTATTATTATTAAAAATTAATCATGATAAGATAACTGGAAAAAACGGTGATGGTAACTCGATTTGCATTAAAGGTTTCAAAATTGCGTAGGTACTCATTGATTGCTCTACCCTTTATGTTTTCTCATGTGGAAACAAGAAATACAACGAGCTTGCTATTGGTAAAAAAAGAACCAAACTAGGTGTGAGCGTTGACGAAAGACAATATACATAGCATGTAAAGATATTGGTTAACCAAGAAAACGTACTCCAAGTGTTACAAAGTCCTGTGGTTTAGACATCGTTTTGAAAGAATGTAAGTTCAAAGCAATGTGGTTCCTGAAAACTAAAAGTTTTAAGCCAGTCTCGTTGCTACAGTATTTAACTTCAAAACTAAATGGGTTTATTGATGAATTTTGAAGGTGTGTCTAACTTTTAAGGTTATGTTCTTTTCTATGTTTTATTCAACACAATATCTGGTATTAAATCGTACCAGCTGTAGTTCGCTTAATTGTACTGGTACCTACGATTTAGTGAACTAAAAAGTTCACTATTCTATAAGTGTAATTTTTTAAGACAAATTTTTTGTTTTGTTTTAGATGACGGACGCGGAGGGTAAAAGGAAATACTATCAGTGGAGTAAGGAAGACTTAGAAAGAGCGCTTTTGGCCTACGAGAAAAAAGAATTAAGTTTAAACAAAGTCTCAGAGACGTATTCGATCCCAAAGCCAACAATTTTACGGCATGTTAGAAGGAGAAACAAGATCGCGGTTGATAAATACTTCCGTGATGAACTACTGAGAGACAAAATCGTTTTTGGCATTAAAGATATGAAACTCAAAACTGATTTCTTTACGTCGAGTAAGACGGACGGTTGGAGAAAGAAATACAAAATGGAACCGCGAATAGTTGTGAGGCCAGTCCTCAATGGTCAGTAGCATTTAAAATAAATATTCATTTCCTATCCTTCCGATTTGAATATTGCTGAACGAACTTAACACCACACACTATATAAATAACTTTAACAATTATGTTACCACATAAGGCAATGAATAAATGAATTAAAATGATGGAGGGTTTGTGTTTTACATGGTGGTTGGTGGTGATATTATTTTGTGAAAATAAGTTTATGAGCAATGATTTGATATATAACCCTCAAAATTAGGCATGAAATATTTCTACTAGTATAAATTGTAAATGTGGCCATCTGTCCCGGAAGATTAGGAGAGATGGCCATGTTCAATGGTGGCTGGCCATCTCACCCTAATTAATTATACAAATATTTTAAAGCGTTAATCATCATCAGCCCTTAATATCTAGCTGCAGTCTCTTCTCTTTTGTGCCAACCCTTTCTGTATTAAAGCATTACTTGTGATTTATTCAAATATTAAGCTAAATTTTGTTTAAGATGCCCAATAAATAGAAAAAGAAAACTTGCTTTGCGACTGTGGACTGAATAATCATTAAAATCAGCAATTAGTGCTTTAAAATATGGAATGTCGGTGCGCGCGGCCGCTTCTACCTACAAAATACCGAGGAAGACCTTACAGAGGGTGTTAATGCACACTCGAAAGTTCCCGCCCGATATTCCAATCATCATTCGTGTCCCCACCACTCCATTTTTGCCCACTCACTACCTCACCGAATCATTCAATCGATCATCATCATCTAATAAAAAAAGAAGAAAAATTGCGCGCCGCGGATCGGCGCCTGTGAAAATCAAAGATCAAGATCCAACACCAATCATCAGCCAGCAATACTCAAGTCTCATCAGCCGGCCGGCCAAGGAGCTCATCGTCCAGCCAGCCGCTATCATCCATCATTCATCACTCAAACCCGGTAAGTCCATTTCCATCTCTTTTTTACTTTTGGGTGTGCAGGTCACAAAAGGGCAGTTTCTGGGTTCAATACAGTCAGCGAGCTGTCGAAGTAATCACAAACAGAAACATTTTGGTACCAATTATCAGAGCACATGCGAGACGCATGTGAATCAGAGCGCGTTGAATTCAACTTCAACCCGCCTGAGGCTCCACACTTTGGAGGCCTCTGCAAGCAGGTGTCAAATATGTCAAAACCTATTTATATCGTTATCGGTAACCAAACATTAACATATGAAGAATTGAACACATTAAGTCCAGGTGGAATCCATTTTAAATTCACGGCCGTTATGGGCTTATGCTGTTATCGGCCGTGAATTTAAAATGGATTCTTCTTTGTTTGGAGAAGAAAATGAGGTTGGCGACTCATACTCAATCAATGCAAGCGAAAGGCCCTATTACGACTGACGATGTCAGATCTAGCCTATGTTTTTTGCGGAACAGTTGAATTTAAAACATACATTTAATAAGGAACACCAAAAGGATACGACTGGTGGACGAAATGTACCTAAGTAGAAATCCATCAATAACACTGAGAAAGTCAGAGTGGCTAGAACCACTGCTATGAACAAGTCAGAATGAGAAGCATATTTTAAACAATTTGAAAATGTCCTAATGCAATGCGACAATATGCTAGCACCAAATTGTCTCGTCTATATTAGACGAGACAGGCCTACAGTTAAACAACCGTCCTGAACATGTGCTAGCTAAAAAGGGAGAGACGAGAACCGTTGTAGTTACTATAAAATATAGTACCTACCCTACTATTTTGAGGGCGTCACTACAATAATTTTGAAAAATATATAAAGTAGGCAAAACTACTATATTGGGAATCGTGATTTTACACGCCCTTCAGTATAAACAAAATACTAGATATTCTTGTAGATCATCTGGAATTTATGTCAAAATCATCTAGTCAAAAAACCAAAAGCACGTTGATCTTCAAAACATGCTTAAAATTATGGCATTTTTTTTGCTAATTATTTTCATTTATTTCTAACAAATCAATAACATATTTACATAAACAAAAAAAATATATATAAAAAATTGAAATTTTTTAATTATCTATACCTATAATCTTATAAAAATCGTCGTCCAAGGAAACCAACAGGAAAAGTTGGTAACAACATTAATGAGAAACACAAGTAACTTGTAGTTGATTTAGAGTTTGATATTCTAGTATACTTACGAAAAATAGTGTTTGACTTATTTAACAATGTGCATTTTCTGAAGAGTAAAACTAAAAAGTGAAACTGCATCTCAAATATCAGAATTTGAATCAGCTACAAGTTCACAGGCTTTTAGCCAGTAATTAACTTCACTATTATTAATATACCTAATAATTATTTTAATTATAGATATAAATGATAAATTGAGAAAAAATTTCATCACGACCGGAATTCGAACCCGGGACCTCGCCATTCCGTGGCACGCTCTATTCCAACAAAGACCTCGTGATTCGTATCCAGATCGTGAATTATCATTTATCATTTAGATTTTCGTTTAGAAAATATCAAAATTATAGGTATATTTAAAAAACCCAGATACCGCTGGAGCGACGTGGCCGAGAAGGACCTACACCGACTGCAGGCACGCTGATTCCCCTTCAAAGCATAATGTACAACACGCAAAAAGTAGATACAAACCGGCAAAATGAACAAGTAAGCCCCTTACTTGTTCATTTTGCAGGTTTGTATCTCCTTCTCTTCCTTTTGCACATTCTGCTTATTGTTGTACTTATATTTTGCTTGTATTGTACATTATGCTCCGAAGGGCAGAGTTCAATTGAATTATTTTATGAAAATTAATGAATGTAAAAACATGAATACATTTTGTTTTTATTTCATTATCAAAAAGTGTGTAGGGCGAGTTGCAATATTGAGGTAACCCTTGGTTCAGTACTTAATCCGAGAAAATTCCATACATTTTGCTCGAGTTAAGTTGCTAAGAATTATCTTATATTACAAGCGTACTACATGACAAAACAATAATAATTATTATACAATTATTAGGTAGTACTCAGACAATTATAGTAGGCCCTTTGTGTAACTACTGTGTAACATTAGACAAAGTTACACAAAGGAAAGGGTGGAATCTTTTTGTAATTATATGAGTAAATTTATACAAATCAGTCAAAATAAATATGACCGTCATCCATCATTATTTATCTTTGGATTTACCTACTTAATAAGTGTGTAGTTTTGTGTAACGTTAGATAATGTTACACAAAGTAAAGGTTGGAAACTGTGGGGTGACCGCGACTTCCATCGTTATCGTAATCGCTTTCAATTTGACACATGGACGCTATACATTGCTGCTATGTTCTTGCAAGTTTTAACACACGACAACGAAACGCAGCAATCGTTCAAGTATCAAAATGATAAAGGATAACGAAAACGATTGAAGTCGCGGTCACCTGTTTGAAATTCACTTGTCAAAACTCACACCAACAGTCAAAAAAAATTGAAGAACTCAAAATATCCGAAGCCCAAATCAAAGCATTTACTAAATTTATCAAAACAGTAATGATGCTGATCATATTTATCTTGACTGAATTCGCAAAAAGGTTCAAACCAATTCCAAGAGCTACTGTCAGAACTAAGTACAGTTTCGCAGGATTTGGTGGTAGACTATAATAATATTCTAACTATCGGAGAGATTCTTCCACCAACAAATGCAAGCCACTGTGCTGACGAAGATATCTACACACAATGCAGAATGGTGAAAATGTGATTGTCAATATAACAACATCGCGGGAAGGTATGAGAATCGACGCCTCGATCGATGAATTAGGTAAGTACCGGGCTAGCATGAGTCGCGTTAGTGATCGAGGCAACACCGCGGAGCTGTCAAACGCCTTGTAATGTCACCCTGACAGCTCCGCGGCGTTGCGTCGATCGCTAACGCTGACTCGCGCTACAAGGGATCTTATATGAGCCCCACATAACGCAAAAGACAAATAAAATGAAAATTACCTGTATTGAGTTAAATGCTTCACAAACTCCATGGAAATAACAAATGATTATTACTTAAGTCGCTTCTTCCTCGCGTAGGGTATCCAACATAAGCTCTATAGCATTACCACTGAATTTATGAGTATAATCTAGTTCTTTGAGAAAACTCCAATCCCTATAATATTCCTTCATGTGTTCTGCGCAAGACTGTGCTTCAGGGGAAACGTATAAATTGTAGTTTTCTAGTAACACTTTCCTTAAATATTTTGGCGTTGGACGAAGTAGTCTATGACTGCAACCTCGTACAAAACAGTGTTTTGTGTTCGGTGAAGCTCTGTAGTTAGGTAAATCGATGACTTCACATGGTTCAGCATTGTTATTTTCTTTTGGAGTATTCTTAATGGCTACGTCGATTTTTTTTGCAGATGTTGTTGAAGGTTTCCAGGTCTCATCCTCGTCTGGTGCATGCCTAGCTCCATCATCAGATTCTTCGGCGTCTTCTTCAATATCTCTATCAGTAAGTACAATCCCTTTCTTTTTTCTCTCTAGTAAACTCATTTCTAACACCTTCTTCGGATTCCTTTTGTTTTTCTTTTCCTTTTTAGTCAAAGCTGATCCAACCTTGATCCAACAGATCCTGCAAACTCTGTGGCCAGACACAATCTGAAATTATAATAATTGAATTACTAAATGTGTATTTTGTAAAACTTTGGAGAAATATTTTATATGTTGATGCGATGTTGATTTGCAGTGAAAATATGATTTCCCAGTATTAACTAAAACTTAAATACTGCAGCAATATATCAATGACTTGAGTGAGTTAAAGTTCAAAGAAAACTGAAATTACGAAAATAATCATTGATTATAATTTGTTGATATTTTGCTATTTAAAAAATAATAAAAATACTGTTAGTACGTCCCGTGATTTATTGATTGTTGATACCCTAGCAAATTAACTTTCAACCAGTTAGCTGAGCGTCATCAAGCTTGTAACGGAACGCAGGTGGTAAATAAATATTTCTAATAAAGAAATGCTCTTCCAGGTTACTTGCGCAGGCCACCGCTCCATTTGGTGGGAGGCACCTTACGGTTACTAGCGGTATCTGGTTTAAGGCACGAGCCTGGCGGCGCATCGAGGGGGCTCGGGCCGTGAGCTAGCGCACGGGTCCAGTGCGGATTGGTGGCACTAAGGGTGTCTAGGAATACACGACACGTGTAAAGAGAGCCCAAGGCTGGGCGGTGAAACATTAAGGAAGCGGTTTTTGATTGTGCCTAGACCTTAGTATCAACAAGCGCTCATGTTATTCAAAATTAGTGGGATAGGTAGATGTAAGGAGAACCATGGCTAGGTATGATGACAGGCGGCAAAACTCAAAAGGTGAGACCTTCGGTTGTGGCTGGATCGCAGCACAAACAAGAGCTCTGTTGTTTAATATTCGGCGCCGTCAAAGGCTATTTCAGATAAAGCTGTAACATGAAGCTGAGAAGTCTTAGGCATCGAAGAATGTTCCAGAAACATAGATTAAGTAATCGAGGCACAGATGCTGAAATAGGCAGCAACACATGTCTTGTACAGTCATCGGAAATCAGATGTGAGGCTTCGGCCCTTGTATGGTTCTTATTGGAGTCGCCATAGGAGTTAGGATTATTGCATTTCAAGTAGGTTGAAAATAGGTGTAGGAGCGACATATTGGGCGAGTATATCTAGGTTACTTGTCTATCTGAATCGCCGCAATTTTATTATTGAAAATCATGTGAATTTATATTCATACTTTTATTTTAAATTATTGCAAAGCCTCTGAGAGACAAACTAAAGAAAATGGTCAGTCTCCGAGCTCGCTTGCTCATTGGAGTAATGTTTACATTAAATCATAACAATAATAGTGTCACACGAATCGAGTTAGAGGATTAGGTTTATTTTGACCAAGCACTACGGTCTCGGTCTCTCGAAAATAATTAAAACTTAGATATTTTGTAGGGAAGTATTATACCAAAAATTAATTATGGAATTGTATCGGTGTCCAAAATTGTCTACTAAATAGTCAAGTGTCTTAGTTTACAAACATCTAGCGAATATGAATCTTTGGGTCACTCTGGTTTCGGTTTCGGGAACGGATTCGTTCATTTAGGGCATCTCTACGAATTTGGAGTGAAATAAAACCGATTGCGTGACCTGGGGAAGGGTCAGTCAAGGGATAGTGAGTGGGGAGAGAGTCTACAGTCAGTAGAGGAGGAGTGAAGGGGTTAATCTTAGGACAGTCAGTGGGCAGTCAGTCCAGGATTAGGGGAGAAGTTATTTTGGGTGACTCGGGGCGTAAATAGCTTCACGTCGCGGTGTGCAAAGCCTAGGAAACCTAGCTAGGTCGTGACGGACCTAACCGTATAGGTTTACTGTCTCCTAGAGGTTTCCTCACGCGGTTCGGCTGATTCGATCTCATCGATGAGAGTTAGCTGATAGGGGTAGCAACCCTTCGCGAGTGTAGCGTATATCGCAGTGCGTATTGTGTCGTAATAGTGATAAAGTCTCGTCGCGAACTTATAGCAGTTGATCGGTTCCTTTCGATAGGAAATCAACTGTTTACGTGAATATAGTGAAAGTGTAGTGAAGTGTTGTGTTAGGATTTAACTTCGAGATTCTAGGCACTCTAGTACGCGGGCTGGGTCATTTATATTAGATCTCAGCAATTAACAGTTTAGACTCCGACTATAAAATAAACTAGATGTCTCGGTGTTTATAAAATAATTACAAGTTTGGATTTTAAGTGCTTGCTAATTTTATTTTCTATAGCCTTTGGTACGTGTGGCAGAAGGTAAGGTTTACTTGCTACAGTAGAGCCCTTGGGGAAAATAGTCTCTGGTAAATTTTACATTTTCCTTTATTTTATTACTTTATGTATGTAATCAGAATATGTGGCTCATTGTTAAAATTTGTATGAAATCCAAGGACTCTATTTTATAGGTAAATCATTTCTATTATTGATTGATAATTAAATTATAATTATGATCAGAGAAATGATTTATTTTGCATGCTTATGCTTCGCTTCTTTTTACAACGTGTGCAGTCGAGGCTCCTGAGAAGTCTGAGGAGGACTTATTATATTAGATTTTAAAGATAGAGTCAGTGAGAGCGTTTTACTGAATAGTCTGGCTGCAGAAGTCAATGACTAAGCTAGATGACATTTTATACCTGAACTGGTTGGTGATGCAGAGACCTATTAACGTATAGTGAAGTGAAGTGATTGGTTTTGTTTGGTTTTTGCTAAAGTCCTCCTTGGCTGGGGTTGGTACTTTGTTTGCTAGGCTTTATTGGATCTAACCTAGGTTTCCTAAACTATAATCTTATATTTCTAGTATTTGTCTATTAGAATCGTCTTAGATCCAATTTAGTCATCTGTATGGGAAAAATAGGTGTAAAAATATTAGACTTTGATATCGAATTGATTATTACAAAATTAAGTAAGTAGATTATTTTCACCTATTATGAACATACTCTCACTGCTTTCTATTTCACATTGTTTCTTTTTGACTACGATGTTTCATTTTTATCTCCACCTCAACTATTTAACCTTTAATTAAACCTCAACCTATCATTGAATCCTACTTGTATTTGGTGTGAATATTACGAGCCTGTTGCCTAGCTAGAGCTTTCTAGCCAGGTTTATTTGAACTAGGTACCTATGGTGGAGAGTCGTAAGACAATAGGGTTTTCATCCGTTTATCTCCAAATACTTAAATATTATAATTATGTGATGAGTTAACACCGAGTGTCCTTGAATGCTCTTTTGGTGTTCCCACGGTAAAATATTGTAATCGTTTAATGCGTTAACACCGAGTGTCCTTGTATGCTCTTTTGGTGTTCCCACGGTAAAATATTATGATGATTTGTTGCGTTAACACCGAGTGTCCTTGTATGCTCTTTTGGTGTTCCCACGGTAAAATATTATAATCGTTTGATGCGTTAACACCGAGTGTCCTTGTATGCTCTTTTGGTGTTCCCACGGTAAAATATTATGATCGTTTGTTGCGTTAACACCGGGTGTCCTTGTATGCTCTTTTGGTGTTCCCACGGTAAAATATTATAAACATTTGATGCGTTAACACCGAGTGTCCTTGTATGCTCTTTGGGTGTTCCCACGGTAAAATATTGTAATCGTTCGTTGCGTTAACACCGAGTGTCCTTGTATGCTCTTTTGGTGTTCCCACGGTAAAATATTATAATCGGTTTTTGCGTTGACACCGAGTGTCCTTGTATGCTCTTTTGGTGTTCCCACGGTAAAATATTATAAACATTTGATGCGTTAACACCGAGTGTCCTTGTATGCTCTTTTGGTGTAAAATATTATAATTCCTTCCTAAGTGATGGTGTCGATAATGATTCTGCTAGTGGTGGATGTTAATGTCCCTACTGGTAGTTTTGTTGTCTCGCAGTTGCTTGGATTCGCACTTATCAGCCGGGTTTCCTTTAACCTGTGTTGGTGGATCTGAGATAATTGTAGGCATATGGGTCTTCACCCTTTGCTATACACCCACTTACCACTAAAATATTATAATTCCTTCCTAAGTGATGGTGTCGATGATGATTCTGCTAGTGGTGGATGTTGATGTCTCTACTGGTAGTTTTGTTGTCACGCAGTTACTCGGATTCGCACTTATCAGCCGGGTTTCCTTTAACTTGTGTTGGTGGATCTGAGATAATTGTAGGCAGATGGGGTTTTACCCTTTGCTATACACCCACTTACTCAACGTAATATTAGATTTAAGCAAACCCAAACACTGGATGTCGCAGTACACTCCTTTAGTGTTTCGCTGGGAGTTATTAGATTTAAGAAAACCATATACACCGGGTGTCGCAGTACATTCCTTTGGTGTTCCTTCGGGAAATATTAGATATAAGAAAACTATATGCACCGGGTGTCGCAGTACATTCCTTTGGTGTTCCTTCGGGAAATATTAGATATAAGAAAACTATATGCACCGGGTGTCGCAGTACATTCCTTTGGTGTTCCTTCGGGAAATATTAGATATAAGAAAACTATATGCACCGGATGTCGCAGTACATTCCTTTGGTGTTCCTTCGGGAAATATTAGATTTAAGAAAACCATATACACCGGGTGTCGCAGTACATTCCTTTGGTGTTCCTTCGGGAAATATTAGATATAAGAAAACTATATGCACCGGGTGTCGCAGTACATTCCTTTGGTGTTCCTTCGGGAAATATTAGATATAAGAATACTATATGCACCGGATGTCGCAGTACATTCCTTTGGTGTTCCTTCGGGAAATATTAGATGTAAGAAAACCATATACACCGGGTGTCGCAGTACATTCCTTTGGTGTTCCTTCGGGAAATATTAGATATAAGAAAACCATATGCACCGGGTGTCGCAGTACATTCCTTTGGTGTTCCTTCGGGAAATATTAGATGTAAGAAAACCATATACACCGGGTGTCGCAGTACATTCCTTTGGTGTTCCTTCGGGAAATATTAGATATAAGAAAACTATATGCACCGGGTGTCGCAGTACATTCCTTTGGTGTTCCTTCGGGAAATATTAGATATAAGAAAACTATATGCACCGGGTGTCGCAGTACATTCCTTTGGTGTTCCTTCGGGAAATATTAGATATAAGAAAACTATATGCACCGGGTGTCGCAGTACATTCCTTTGGTGTTCCTTCGGGAAATATTAGATGTAAGAAAACCATATGCACCGGGTGTCGCAGTACATTCCTTTGGTGTTCCTTCGGGAAATATTAGATATAAGAAAACCATATGCACCGGGTGTCGCAGTACATTCCTTTGGTGTTCCTTCGGGAAATATTAGATGTAAGAAAACCATATACACCGGGTGTCGCAGTACATTCCTTTGGTGTTCCTTCGGGAAATATTAGATATAAGAAAACCATATGCACCGGGTGTCGCAGTACATTCCTTTGGTGTTCCTTCGGGAAATATTAGATGTAAGAAAACCATATACACCGGGTGTCGCAGTACATTCCTTTGGTGTTCCTTCGGGAAATATTAGATATAAGAAAACCATATGCACCGGGTGTCGCAGTACATTCCTTTGGTGTTCCTTCGGGAAATATTAGATTTAAGAAAACTATATGCACCGGGTGTCGCAGTACATTCCTTTGGTGTTCCTTCGGGAAATATTAGATATAAGAAAACCATATACACCGGGTGTCGCAGTACATTCCTTTGGTGTTCCTTCGGGAAATATTAGACTTAAGAGTATTGATTACACAATAAAATATTATTCCATACTGAATTATTTAAGTACTAACTGAAGAATGCGATATGTTTTAAGTATATACACACACACTGTCTGAGTAGGTAGTTTTAGTTAAACCATAGGCAGGTTTTCCAGTAGGCTGCTGAGTTCTTTACTGGTTTCTCTCAGCGGGTCCCCTTAGGAACCAGAGTTAGGTTAGGCCCAAAAGAAAACTCCCGCTTCAGGAGGACCGGGTAAGTCCACTCGGTACAGCGAATATAGCGAAAAGGCTGTACCGCTCGGTCAAGTTATTCATTTAGTGCGTTGGTAAGTCGCATTGGTGGTTTCTTGAAGTAGGGCCAGCTTCTTTCATAACGTTCAGGTGTTATCTTATGTCCAGTAGGGATCGAGCCCACTCATACCTCTATCAAAGAATCTTAGGTTACTACATCTTCAACACAACGTATGGGTCCGCCCTTGACGATCACAGCCAGCACAGCTATCACGGCCATGATAGTTTATGAGTTTATGTATGTATGTCCCTTTATGGATGTTCGAATTTATGGATGTATGTACTTCCATATAACTATTTAAACCACCCAGGGGGCGGTTGTTACAAGCTGTAGTGTTGAACGTTGTGTTCAGCCACTGGCTGACTAATTGATGTTTAGGCGTGTGGGTGAATAGCATTGTTCAATTAAAGAGCTAGCCGTGCAATAAAACGTCTATTTCAATCAGTTGCAGCCAACTGATTGAAATAGACATATTGATTTCGATAATTTTTAAGTCTTTATTTAAACTTACTTCAATCTTGAGACACATCTTGTTATCTAAAGGTTGGGATTTGTAATTAATGTCTAGATATTATTAACTAACCTAAAGTTATTACAGCTGTAAATCTTCCTTGAAATAAATAATAAATAAACTAAAAAATCTAATAGGAAACAAGGGAAGCGATTAAAATAATAACTACAGAAGGTATTTAATAACCTAATACATACTTCTCTGGGTAGTATTCGAGTTGCTATTAAGTCTTTCTCTGGACCTTCTTTCAATGGCCGAGACCGAACATCACTGAACGGCGTTAGACACCAAACACATTTGTCAAGGTCAACAGTCTTATCCACGTCATCTTCATCCGTTAGTTCCGAAGGTTCTAACTTAATGTGACTCGATGTAGTAGGAGAAAGTAACTCAATAAAAAACTCTGGTGCATCAATGCTCTTATATGAAGGTCCAGACATATCCAAATTTGTATGTGAAGCATTTATAGTTCCAGCAGTAGAAAATTCATTGATTAATAACGATTCACTGTTCTTAAGAGGCACCGGCTTTGATAGAATTTCCCAACAATTCTGACATACTCTATGTGCTTTTGTTATCTGCAAGAAAAAAGAATTAAGAGACTTCATTTCACATTTTCTATACATATAATAAGACTGTAAAAAAGTTGTGTCTAAACATGGGATTTTTTTTGAAAAGAATAATTTGTAATGTGTTTCAGGATCGATACTGATGCCAAAACACTAATTTTTAGAATTTTTGTCTGTTTGTCTGTGACTTTGTGCAAGTATCACGCCATAACTACTGAAGGGATTTTGATGGGAGTTTCACTAGGAGACAGCTGAAATATCCGGAGCTATAAGCCATGGCGGTATGTGATGTGGAAACAAGGATCCAGAGAGGAATATCTGCCTCCTGATCTCCTCCATCCTCCTCCTCTACGCAAACGAAGTTGCGGGGTACAGCTAAAGGGTACACTAAAGCCAAGTCTGTTGCGACTTGTTACCGTGTTACGAAACACCGTAACATCCGATTTAGGGGCGTAGTATAACAATTTTCCTTTGTTAAATCGGTTACCAAAACATGTTATGGTTTTTCGTAGCACGGTAACACGTCGCAGCAACTTGGCTTTATTTTAACTTGGTAACACAGCTAGTGTCCGACCGAAAGTAGGTTTTAGCCCTAAAACCGAGTTTCGGCCACGGTCTTAGTTTCGGCTGAAAACGAAACTTCCATATAAGTTGTGGAATTATAATCAGTCTGTTTATTTATAAATCATATATTAAACAATTCAGTCTCTGATATTTGAAGTAATCCTTAAGCACCTACATATTATCACTCCCTTATTTCAAATACATTATTTACGCTTTTAATATTATAACGTTGTATTATAGGCTCTCTAACTCAGTTTCGGTTTCGGCCGTAGTTTCGGCCGGATGGCAGCCGAAACCGAAACTAAGCCCAAACCCGTTATTTGGCCGAAACTAGGCCGAAATCGAAAGTTCGGTCGGACACTAAACACAGCACTAGTACTCTAGGGTTAGCCAATCAAAGAGGAGTCTGTAATTATATGTTGTTTTTTTTTACAAACTCCGTCCCCTGAGAGTTGAGCTGCATAGCGGACCCGTTTTCAGGGAGTTACACCTTTAGGGAGGAGGAAGAAGTATAAAGTGGAGCGCACAAAAGATCCCAACGGGTAGAAGAGCCGCCACGATGGCACCCTATCAGGATAACATAAGAATCATTCCACTAACCTTTCGTGGGAGTACACGTTGTGCCAGTTCCTTTCTCACAGGTCCTGGCAGTTGATGGGTTCGTATTTGACCATGACTTATTGAGATCAGACACAAAGCGCATTTATCAAAGTCCGTCACTAATGGTTCTGCTTTACTTACAATCTCTCCCGCTGTAGGCAAGTTTAATTGATCCTGTGAACAAGTTTAGTTTACTATAAGCCCAAATCAAGTGTCTTATTTTGTAAACAAAAACTACCCTACGCTACTAACATTTTAAGCTGTTCTGTGATTATTGCAGTTATTTACACATTATTAGTTCGGATCATTTTATTTTCACAATGATGAACAAGTTCGATCAATCAGTTCCTTCAGTGTTACATCACAACAGGTAATTAGACGATCATATTTGTTTATAAAATAAGACACTTGATTTGGGCTGCGGTATACAGCAAAACTATTTGAATTGGTGTTATAGAAAATGGGCAAACATGCGAGGAATGATTTTGGTGTAACGGAAGGGTATAGTAAGCCGAAGGGAGGGTGTTCAGTATCGGTAACTGAACAACTTGTGTTCTACGACTTTTCGAATAAAAAATAAATCAATGTCTCATACAAATCGATCAGCTGACCGGTACGAAATGTATGAGAAAAGTCGTAGAACAAAAGTTGTCCAGTTACCGATACTAAACACCTTCCCTTCGGCTTCATAGACCCTTTCCGTTACACCCTGTATATCATATGATTAAATCAGAATTTTTTGGCAAAGCCATTTCCACCAGACTAATCCTCGCCTCGAATGATCCCAGAGCTGGCGCCTACTTAAGGCAAAGGCTGAGCTATCCAGCTGGACCACGCCACCAGCGTGCTGACGGGCCCACGCGGGGTGGCCGCCGACGAGGTTGTGGTATCTGGCGTTGCGTTCCCACAACCTCGTCCAAACGCGGTGAGTTGAACACCTTGGGGGGTGGTCTCTGCCGCGCAGTGCTGAGCTAAATGGCTATTGTGGCTTTCATTGTAAATTAATTGTTTTAATACCTATTTGTATTAAATTTTAGATTTATTTCTTACTTAGTACTTAATTACTTATGTACATTTCACACTCAGTAAGTTACAATTTAAAGTAGATGCAAGTGGTAAGTTGTTTCATATCCATAGAAAAAAATCTGTAATAACATCATGTTTCATGACATGTCCTATGACATGCATTAAACATAGCAGAGTTTTTTTGCCACTTTTTCTCCTCAGCGATGGCACCTTTTCCTTGCAAAGTGGTGTAAATGTAAATTCAAAAAATATGTCGACGTGCAAAAATGTACACAACGTGCTTACTTGTAATAAAGAAATTTGACATGAAACTTAGTATTCATTCATTAAATTTTAGTAGGTATTCTACTATAGTATATATGTTACCTTCGCATCCAAAAATCCTTGAACATCTTGTGAAATGCCATCGAATGGGTCCTGGAATACATCCTCGGTTTTCACATAACGTTGGGCTATGTTCGGCATATCAGAGATCACATTGAAGCAGCTCTCACAGAGACAATCATTTTCATTGCTCTAAAATTGGTTAAAAAACATTAGGGGCCGCCACATAGGTACGTACATACGGAATTCCGTTTCGAAATATTGATTCGGGATTCTGTAAATACCCATACGTTTATTTCAATTCTGAATAAAAAGGCTGGCACAGGCCACCATACGGAATTTCGAATCAGAAAAAACTCAGGTCGCAAAACTACTGTCCACAAATTTGTACGGATTCGATCCCTGTGTTCGATATCCCGAAACGGAATTTCGTACGTATGTGACGGGATTAAATGGATAATTTAAACAGTTCTGAGTATGAGTGGAGTTTGAGTTTGGTCTCACAACTGTCAGTTCATACAATTTTGACATTAATAGGTTCTTAACTACCACTGTAACTGATAGGGTGTAACTAAACAACCTTTGTTCTAAGACAAAATGAATTAATGTCTCATACAAATCAATCAGCTAACATCGTACAAAACATTATGAAAAGTCAAAAAATAAATTGTCCTATAAACCCTTTACGTTACACCCTTACAGCAATAGAGGAAATAGTTATTCTGTACCTCCCGTTTTATCTTCAATTCCACATTCGACAAAATTTCATCGCCGAGGTCAGAGATTTCATAGAACATCATATTGTGTGGTACTACTAGGCCGCACTGTGTGCATTGCTTCATGATGACCGACGTGATATAGATGCTTCATACAAGAAATTAAACCTGGAAAAAGTAAGTATTTTACCCTTCAGGCCGCCATGGCTACTGAGTTTGGCAACCAGTTTAAATAAGTTAATATAGGATATTTTTCATATTTCTTTCTTAGTTGCGAAAGAATAGTTTTCTTCCTTAGTACGCTAGTTGCCAACAAAGATTACTATTACTATGGCTATCGCAATTATGTTTCGCAACCAGTTGCAATAGAGTACTTTATTCTCCTGATAAGCAACTGTCACTCCCGGAAGTCATCTTGCTAATGTGCCAACGAAATAATATTTACAACTTGCATCCAAAAGTCCTAGACTAGACAAAATTAACAGAACCAATATTGTTACCATTGAAAGATAACAGATTTAGAGCGACTTGCGACAAGTATTGAGTGTACAATACACGCTTGCGACAAAATAGGGTTGGCGCTCAACCCAGAGTTAAACTTATTAGTACTTAGAAAAAAACTAGACCACCCAGAATCATTAGGTTAGGTTTGTTTTACGACTACAAACGCTCGAGCCGAGCGAGCGAAGCGAGCGTGCCGCGGCAGCGGCCGTCGAAGTGTCAGAGTCAGAATCGAATTTCTTACGTTTCACTAATTCGACACGGGTTGCTCGGACAAAATAACGACCTTGACAAAAAATAATTCCGAAAGAGTCCTACCTTCCGATTCCGATGGTATTATAATAAGGGGTTACATAGAGACGAAATTTACGATCAAAATTTTTCTAAGTGTTTTTCCTCAGGCCCCCTTAGCGACACTCACCGTCAAATACAAAACAAATAATAACCTGTGTGGCCGACAACAACGAAGTGCCTTATAATGCAATGCAAGCAATCTAACTTGATAATGTGATTGTGAAGTAAATGTTTCTTACCAAGTAGTGTATCCTTTTACTTAGCTAGTTACTTTCAGAAAATGAGTAATTAATTTCAATAATTTGTTAAATGAACAAACAAAAATTTTTGTAAAATTTTCCCAGAGGGAAAGGCAAAGCCAAATAGGGCATACAGCCTAGTCTGACGTTAATAGAATGTCTGACTGAATTCTTATAAATACATACACATACACACGTAGACAGATTATAGGCTTCTCTATCTACGCATACACACGATATCTACGAAAACTAACCTAACCCCATGCACAACCCTCCCAACCTAACCCCCTAAACTAAATAACTCAACGATCAACGCCATCATGGAAACCTTGCTAATATGTATAATTAAGAGCACAAAACTTTACAAACACGACTACTTTCGAGAACTCCAATTAATAGAAATGTTCGCGGACATCTTCTCATTAACTTAACGTGATCATTAATTATCAAACACCACGGTAACTATTTATTTAGAATTATCACAAAAAAATAGCTAATGGCGTTTGGCGCGCTTTTCAAGGAATACAAGAAAGAACTAAAAGAAAAGAAAGATTGCTTCTAGTCTTCACTAGAAGCAATCTTTCTTTTCTTTTAGTTCTTTCTTAGTATCGATTCTGAAATTTCGATTTTTTTTATTCGATATCACCGAATAATTCGTTCATCAACAATGTCGCGCATCACTAGCTCGGTTGGGTTGTGTTCCAAAACAACGTGATAAAAAGCATTCAATTTTTTCTTGCGTGAGTGATGCGATTCCACAGAATGAATATATTTATTCCGTGTGAGATTCGTATTCGCTGGCAATGCCGATTCTTGCCGTCTTTCTGCAGATTATCTGCGCGAGTGGCTTTATTTGTTGGCTCTTAAAAATTGGCGCTAAATCGCGATGTTGTTCGGGATTATGAAAGCACAATTGATTGTGATTTGTGTATCCATTGCTCTTTGCTGTAACAAGAATTTTCATATAAAGCAGTAATGGATGATTTAGTAACGCGCGCGCGGTGCAGAGGAAGGCGCGTGGACAGTATATTATGCAACTTCACACTATGTAATATGTAATGCACACGTGCAGTTCGAAATCCTTTCTCAAACATGCTCATGCTCAATGTTCGCCAACACACACACCCTTATTGCCCATCATCACATCACATAAGTGATAACGCCACAATTTTCGTGCCTGCTAATCAGCGTCCGACAGTGCCACCGTCATATTTCTCTGAGGTGCCACCATTTGACGCAGATATGGTTTTTTTGAGACAACACGACAAAGAAAACAACCTTGCCCACACACGCGAGTGTGTAAATAGGGTATAAGAGAAATATACAGATAAAAGTGTGCATTTTGGAACGCCGCTGTTTAAAAAAAAAAAACTCGGGCTGGCTGGTTTTTCGTTTGCAGATTTTACATTTTGTTCAAATTCTCAAATAGCTGTTTTATTTCAAAATTCCATTATTATTTAGTGAAAATGGATGTCACAGACGAAAACTTGCTTACATTGGCTAATTATTTACAACAAACACTAAACCCTGATCAAAATGTTCGTAGGCCCGGTAAGTAAACATATTTTTGATAATTTGAACGTTTAATAAGAATCTAAATCGTAACTAGATTAATAATGAATATTACCGTTTTATATCCTAAAACGATGTGTTGAACGTTTTATTGATTTTGTATATAATCATAACCTATGAATTTTATGATTGCATTTTATTTTGCAACACATTTTACACACCATTCGAAATACACACAAATTTTAATTATAAAGCCGGTTACCATCTGCAAGTTAACTCGCGCAAGTCTTGCATGAGTTGCAATATCGTTTCCACTGACATTTTCCCGCAAGTACTCGCAGTAAGTGCCAAACACAGCACTTGCTGCGGTGTTTACACTTGCAAGCTGCTGTGGACAGACTGTCGGACATTTCTTGCAAATGGAAATGCCTGCCTAACGAAGGGCTTTATAAATCTAGTTGTAACCACACTTTCCTTGTGTTTTGTTACTTTCAGACTTCGTTAAAAAATGTTATGGAATAAATTTCATGGCATGTACAATCGAAGACAGAGATAAGTATACAAGGGGCCTGAATAAGGTTGAGATTTTCTCAAAAACTACTACATGTTACAGTTACATAGTTTTAACTTTTATCTATCAAAGAGCGAAATAATTTTTACAACAGGTCAGTCAAGTAGTTTTTGAGAAAGTCTCAACCTTAAAAACTCTCCTCTACACCTTTCTCTGTGTTCCACCGTACCTAACAATATGTTTAATACTTTAGTGGTTATTCATACCACAATTTACCTATTTAGACAGTTGTTCAACCACTGAATTTCTATAGCGAAAATCCTTCTACATATCATAGACCACCGAATAACATTACACTGTATTTATTAATACCAGTCTTAAACTTTATTTTCAGCGGAGAAGTTTCTGGAGAGTGTAGAAGTAAATCAGAACTATGCAATACTGCTGCTGCATCTCATCGACAAAGATGGTATGGACATGAACATCCGAGTGTCCGCTGCCATTGCCTTCAAGAACTACATCAAGAGGAATTGGCCTATAGTAAGGATTCTACAATGTAGTAGTCTAATGATCTTTGATTCTACCCGAATATGATACATATTTGAATGAAAATACTGGATGCCAGTCATGTACCATTGAGCTTTCCTTAGATATTTTGCAGGAAAATCTTACAAAGCTGTGAAGGAATACATTGTGATGCAGTAGAAAAAATCTAAGGCCAATCCTCAGTGGGCTCGCAAGGTTGATCATGCCCCGAACCCGATGGTATGTGCCCGAACATCAGGGGTATAAAAGATGATGTGTTGATCGATAATACATTTTGTTTTCAGGAAGAAGACAATGTGGACAAAATTCATGCGTCCGATCGAGCCACAATCAAAACCCTGATCGTGACTCTCATGCTGAAGTCGCCTGAAACCATTCAGAGACAGTTCAGTGACGCCGTCTCCATTATCGGCAAAAGTGACTTCCCAGAGAAATGGCCGGGACTCATGGCAGAGATGGTGGAGAAGTTTGCCACAGGTACTGACAGTTTCAGTTTCAGTTTTTCAGTTTATTTATTCACAAACAATTTTTACATTGTGTTTGAATGCATTATAAAATATGAATTAAAATTAAGCATACCTACCTACAATATCAATGTCAATTTTCAAAATAATAATAATAATTGAATACATACAAGTCATTAATAATTTCCATGTCAGCAACAAACAAACAAAAAATCCAAAATACAATCATCCAGCATTACATAACGTCAATTAAATCTTACATCCGTCATAGTAGGTATTCATCAATGCTATAGTAACACCCCCTCAACAAGAACTCCCTCAGATTCTCTTTAAACTTAATGTGGCTCTCCAACGCTTTCAAATCCTCCGGCAGGTGGTTGAACAACTTAACCGCTTGGTACTGTGCACTGTGGTGAACAATCGTCAGTCTCGGGCAGATTGCCATTGGCACTGCTTTCCGTCTGGTTCTTTCCCGTGCTTCTCTCTCGCACTGTGTCTCCGTTTCTACTAGTTTTTTTCTAAAATCACTAAGGAGCACCAGGATATAAAGACAGGGTACCGTTAGTATTCCTAGGTCTTTGAAATGAGTCCTACAGGATTCCCATTGTGGGATACGCACAATAGTTCTAATCGCTCTCTTTTGTAGCACGAAGGCCTTCTTTGTGTTGTAATCGTAACTATTTCCCCACAACTTGATGCTGTACCTCAGTCTAGACTCAACCAGTGCAAAGTATACCGCTTTGAGCTGTTTGATAGTCAGCTCGTCTCTTAAGCTTCTAAGTGCATAGCAGGCGGAACTAATTGTGCTGTCGATAGTGTTCAATTCCTGTTTCCAGTTTAATTCAGAATCAATGTTTACTCCGAGAAACTTCACCGTATCGATCTGTGCAACAGTTTCGTTATTCAGATTGACAATTAACTGTTCTGTGTTTCGAGCAGTCGTTTTGAAGAGAATGACTCCTGTCTTGCTAGTATTTAGTTTAAGATTATTCGCCGTGAACCACTTATAGAACTCCGCAAGGGCATCGTTTGCTTTTTTATTAAGTTCTTCGTTTTTGTCAGCCCACATCACTGCATTTGTGTCATCAGCAAACACGACAAGGTGGGTATCACTTACAGTATCTTCAATAGCATTTATCAGATCATTTGTGAATAAAATAAAGAAGATAGGGCCCAGAATTGATCCCTGTGGGACACCCCGTGATATTTTTACCATCTTTGATGTATATGATTTTTCATTTTTCTCTTCAGTACTGGTTATCTCTACAAATTGATATCGGTTGGTCAAATATGATTGGAATAGTCGTAATGTATTACCGCCGACTCCGTAATATTTTAATTTTTCCAATAACAAGACATGATCCACCATATCAAAAGCCGAACTTAGATCAAGAAAAAGAAAAAGACAACAGCAGATCAATGGTAACACTTGCAGGGTGATTTCAACTCATACAATGCAGATAATAAGAACCATCCAAAGTGTTACACTTGATCTGCTCTGATGTGTACAATTCACGAGGCATAAGCTGAGGATGGTATTTGACTCAATTTTTTTTATTGCACCATTCAGCTCTCATATTCCTGCTGAACAGAACTGTGAAATCAGTTTACGATATCACAATTAATGCGACATTTTAAAACGTCTTTGATGGCAGGCTTTTACTTATATTATTTGCCAATGTCGAATTGGCATGTAATAATTGTGAATCCATGAAAATAAATAACCCTTGTTTGTCTTTGACAGGTGACTTTCATGTTATCAATGGTGTGCTGCGAACGGCCCACTCGCTGTTCAAGCGTTACCGGTACGAGTTCAAATCGCAGCAACTGTGGGAGGAGATCAAACATGTGCTCGATGTATTCTCTAAACCACTCACCGAGTTGTTTGTGGTGAGTTGTTAGTGCAGTTCAGTGATACCCAAAGTAGGTAAAGGTATATATCGACCCACAGGGGTCGACGCCTACCTACAAGGGGTCCATGTGAACGGGGAAATAAATTGGGGATTTGTGAGATGTAAATGGAGGTCCATGATAGGTTGATATTATTTACTTGAATTTTGACTTTCCAATATTGGAATAACTCACATACAAACACTACTAAATTGTAACATTGCAGACTTCAAAGTTTTGTAATTATTATACAGGGTGTAACGTAAAGGGTATATGAAGCTGAAGGAATGGTGTTCAGTATCGATAACTGAACAACTTTTGTTCTACGACTTTTCGAATAGAAAATAAAAATAAATTAATGTCATACAAATCGATCAGCTGACCGGGACGAAGTGTATGAAAAGTCAAAAAATAAACACCCTCCCTTCGGCTTCATATACCCTTTACGTTAGACCCTGTATATAGGGGGATAAGGTATCCCAATCGTAGGAATATATAAATAAGCTAATGATGATTAAGAATCATGCAATTTTTTTGTTTTACACATCCAGGCCACACTAGATCTCCGAATGAAGCACGCAGATAACCCTCAAGCTCTCCGAGTGATCTACGGCTCCCTGGTGCTCATCACCAAGGTGTTCTACTCGCTCAATTACCAGGACCTGCCGGAGTTCTTTGAGGACAACATGCAGACGTGGATGCCCAACTTGCTTGGGATGCTGCAGGAGAAGGTCCCGTGCTTGGAGACACCTGTGAGTTACTTGGGTTGATTATCAGACAATCCTTATTCTAATCCCAATACTAAAATCGCTCATCACTTCCTGAGTAACAAAGGGAAGACCCACTTTCACAGATTAGAGATAGGTATGATGTTTCGAGTATACAGGGGGTCTCGATAGGGTTGAGATTTTCTTAAGAACTAATGGACTGAATTTAATAATTATTTTACAGTTACATAGTTTTAACGTTTATCTATTTAACAGTGAAATAATTAATGCAATAGGTCAAGTAGTTTAATCTGAACCTTAAAAACTCTACTGTACACCTTTCTCTGTACTCGACCCGACCAATGAGTTATTCTCGGTTTTTTCGACGGAAAAACTTACGTACATTTACCGAATTCTCTCAAAACGGTGGAAAACATCGTGATGAAATCTGCATGCTGTAGGAAGAAATCTAAGGCCTATGTAATCCGCCAATTTGCACTGGGCCTGCGTGGTGGTGCATCTGCGTTTAAAATATAGTATTTATCGTAATAGAAATATAATACATATAGATTTTCTAACAAAACCTAAAAAGGGTCAAGTACGGTCTACTACAAACCGACGAGCATGCATGAAGAGATTGATGAATGTGGAGGAGGCACGGTGTGTGTGCCAGGATTGCAGCAGATGGAAGTCCATCGTCTCTGCGTACCCCTACGGGAATCAGGCGCGAGTTTATAAATAAATAAATAAAAATACTCATATGGCTTTTAAAGTGAGTGCTTACCTTCCAGGATGATGAAGACAAGCCCGGTGTGATGGAGCAGCTCCGCACTGAAGTGTGTGAGTGCGCCGCGCTGTACGCGCTCAAGTACGAGGAGGAGTTCGGTCCGTTCGCGCAGCAGTTCGTGACGGCCGTGTGGACTGTGCTGCTCACTACTGGACAACAGACCAAATACGATCTGGTGAGTAGTTGTGTGTACACTAACTTATGGCATGTAAAGGTGCGATCTTATCAAGGTTTCCTTGCACGACTCAAGGATGACGTGGATCGTTGAGTTATTTCGTTTAGGGGGTTGGGAGGGTTGTATGTAGGTTTAGGTTAGGTTATCATCTACAACAGACATTCTTTTAACTATTGAAGAAAGTAATGTAACCGTTTTCAGTTGGTGGCCAATGCTCTGACCTTCCTCGCGAAGGTAGCCGAGAAGCCCAAATACCAGTCTCTGTTTGAGGACCCGTCGACCCTCAGCAACATTTGTGAGAAGGTCGTCATACCGAACATGGAGTTTAGAGGTAAGTAATAATCATAAATCTATACTTAAAAAGTCGAGTATGTACGGACAACAGCAGATCAACTTGCAGTGCGATTTTAAATCTTACGACGCAGTTAATAAGAACGGTCCAAAGTATTACAAGTGTAATACACTTATATAGTGTACAGCTAACACTATATAAGTGTATATAATGCTAGCTGTACATTGGATATTTTTTGAAAAGAATAATTGTAATTTTAGGATCGATACTGATGTCAAAACACCTATTTTTAGAATTATTGTCTGTGTCGATGTTCAGGCATCACGCCGAAACTACTGAAAGGATTTTGCTGGAGCTTTTTTATGGTAAATAAAGTTCTTTTTACCCGACTGCGCAAGAATTAGGGTTATGTTGTTAGAGTGTATGTAATATGTATATGAGTATGTTTGTCTAATTCATTGGCACGCCCTGCAGCTCAAACCATTTGATGGATTTTAACATACGAAAAAATGCATGGATAGATCTGGAGGAGGCCTATGCCCTAAAAGGGTCTTCCAAAGTTTAAAATGATTATATAAATATGACTATGACATACTTAAGTGATAATATAATATAATGTGAACTGACTACTCATATATGTATAATATAATTTAAAATTAGATGACATAAAATAATATACTTAAGTAAATGAATGTAAATATATTTGGAAGAAATAAATGGCTATTGAAATTTAACATACGAAGTGTCGCTAGATTCGTCGTTGATTGTAGGAGTGACGTAGGCTATATTTAATCAAAGTAATGAGGCAGTCGTTTTTTTTAAATAATTACTTGTTATTTTACTTATTTCTGTGTACAATAAATGGTCGATCGTACGTATAGAATCCGACCTGGAGCTCTTCGAGGACAACCCTGATGAGTACGTGCGGCGCGACATCGAGGGCTCCGACGTGGACACGCGCCGGCGCGCCGCATGCGACCTCGTCAAGACACTGGCCAAGCAGTACGAGGACAAGATGATGCACATATTCGGACAGTACGTGCAGGTATGCGAGCCAGGGATTGTGGGAGGATCGAGGACTAATGGGTTATGTATCTATTTATCCATCCATATAGCTATCTAATCATCCATCTATCTATCTATCCATCCATCTAGCTATCTATCCATCCAACTAGCTATCCATCCAGCCATCCATCTAGCTAGCTATCCAGCCATCTATCCATTCCATCCATATAGCTATCTATCCATCCATCTAGCTATATTTGTCCATCCTTCTATCTATCTATCTATCCATCCATCTAGCTATCCATCCAGCCATCTAGCAATTAGCATCCATCGATTTATCTATCCATCCACGCATCCATCCATTTAACTATCCATCTAGCTATCCATCCATCCATCCATCTAGCTATCCATCCATCCAACTAGCTATCCATCCTTCCATCTATGAATCCATCTGTTAGGTGTAGAATGAGTCAATTGCGCCTGCGACCTCGTCAAGCTATCGTGGAGGGTATCTATTTGTCTGGCTGTCTATCTAAACCAAGATATCATTTAAGGGTTATCATCAGTTCCCGCACTGCCTGCATACAAAAATGAAAATATCATCGCATTTATCATTCAAATTCAACCTTTAATTGATCACTACTCCGATAGTGCTGGAATGATTTTAATTCTTTTTTAAGATTTAATATTGAATCTGAACAAAATTCACATAACCGCTGTGTTCTTCGTGAGTTTATGCCGACATAGTTTTGTATGCAATACGGGGCCTAGCGTTGCACCTTAAATAAGGTCAGATACTAATATCGACATTCTCCGCAGCTGATGCTATCGAAATACCAAGAGTCTGGTGCGACAGCGTGGCGCGGCAAGGACGCGGCTATGTACCTGGTGACGTCACTGGTGTCTCGCGGCAGCACGCGGGAGGCCGGAGTGACGCGCTCCTCACCGCTGGTGGACCTCGGGCAGTTCGCACAGGACCACGTCATCCCCGAGCTGCAGCGGCCCAACTGTGAGTGGATTGTGGCGTTACATTACCATAAGAGTGTCTTGTGACGGTAGATTACCCCTACAATGTCTTATGACGTCAGATTGCTCCAATATTATATTTACGCCAGATTGTCCCAACATTGTTTTTACGTCAGATTACCCCAATAGTGTATTGTGGCGTCAGATTGCCTCAACAGTGACTTGTGGCGTCAGATTGCCCCGACAGTTTATTGTGGCGTCAGATTGCCCGTACAGTGTCTTATGGCCTCAGAATGCCCTAACATATTATTGTGGCGTCAGATTGTCTCAACATTGTCTTTAACTTGCTTCGCGACACGTATAACCTAGATATATTATCGACGTGGACGCATCTCTTAAATACGGCACCCCTGTCCCCCGCTTCGTCTCTATGCGCTTATCATTGACACAATTTTTCGCGTGCATATGACATTGCCACATTTCACTGGAGCTTTGCCCCACCTACAAAACTTCGTGACCATTTAAGCTGTACCTATCATTTTGTTGGGGACTTATTACAATTTTTACATTTATTCGTTATCTTGTGCATCTTGCGATTGATGGTGGGGCAGAATCTGGCATTGTCATTTGATACCGATTTCATGTCTATTGGGTAAGTGGTCTATGGTTACTGTCGACATCCCTATTATATTACTTATCAAATATGTTTGAAGCAGATTAACAAGGTTATTCATTTCCAGTGAACGAGCTGCCTGTGCTGAAAGCGGACGCGCTCAAATACCTGATGACCTTCCGCTCGCTGCTGCCGAAACCACTCCTGGCCAGCACACTGCCCTTGTTGGTGAGTGGTTCTAGCTAACGGAAGGGGTCGCGTATAGGTGGGGACCAGTCCGCGATGCGAAGCGAATATTCATATCAGTATAAACATTGTATTCATCGAGAGAATATTCATGCCAATCGCCATCTTTAGACTTGTAGCGTGCTCACATCGAGAGAATATTTATGCCAGTCGCCACCTTTAGACTTGTAGCGTGCTCACATCGAGCGAATATTCATGTCAGTCGCCACCTTTAGACTTGTAGCATGCTCACATCGAGAGAATATTCATGCCAGTCGCCACCTTTAGACTTGTAGCGTGCTCACATCGAGAGAATATTCATGCCAGCCGCCACCTTTAGACTTGTAGCGTGCTCACATCGAGAGAATATTCATGCCAGTCGCCACCTTTAGACTTGTAGCGTGCTCACATCGAGAGAATATTCATGCCAGTCGCCACCTTTAGACTTGTAGCGTGCTCACATCGAGAGAATATTCATGCCAGTCGCCACCTTTAGACTTGTAGCGTGCTCACATCGAGAGAATATTCATGCCAGTCGCCACCTTTAGACTTGTAGCGTGCTCACATCGAGAGAATATTCATGCCAGTCGCCACCTTTAGACTTGTAGCGTGCTCACATCGAGAGAATATTCATGCCAGTCGCCACCTTTAGACTTGTAGCGTGCTCACATCGAGAGAATATTCATGCCAGTCGCCACCTTTAGACTTGTAGCGTGCTCACATCGAGAGAATATTCATGCCAGTCGCCACCTTTAGACTTGTAGCGTGCTCACATCGAGAGAATATTCATGCCAGTCGCCACCTTTAGACTTGTAGCGTGCTCACATCGAGAGAATATTCATGCCAGTCGCCACCTTTAGACTTGTAGCGTGCTCACATCGAGAGAATATTCATGCCAGTCGCCACCTTTAGACTTGTAGCGTGCTCACATCGAGCGAATATTCATGCCAGTGACTTGAGTTCTCACATCAAGGTCTGCCCCTAGATCCAGCACATCCAGTGTCGCGGCGTGGTGTGCACGTACGCCGCGTGCGCCATCGAGCGGCTCATCGGCATCCGCGCCATCCCGCTCGGCATGCTCATCGAGCAGGCCGCGGCGCTGCTGTCGACCCTCTTCGCAGCGCTAGAGGACCAGAACCAGTATATCATGAAAGGTTAGATTTTTATTAGTATTATCAACATCACTAATTTACCAAGCCACTTCTAGGACTCATAGTTCCGTTTCATTATATCTTACAGTGCGCGAGGCGTAAGCTCATGTTTACATTTGTGGGAGTGATAGCGGTACAAGAGGTGAAGTGCGGTGCGTGCGCGGCAGGGTGTATTTTGTTGCGTTTGTATTGGACGCGTCGCGCCTCAGGCCGAATATCACTCTACACTATCTGTGTGCACTCACACAAATGCAAACCTGAGCTTACGCCTCGCGCACTGTACCAAACTTGTATTTGTTTACTTCAAACTACCTACTATATATTAATTAATGTCAGAATTCTGTCTTAATATTAAGTTCTGTACCCTACTTTTAAGTTATATTTTCTCATTTAAGTGAATGTATAATTCTTATGAGGAAATGATCTTAAACTAGATGATGTATCTCCCAAGTTCACGGGTTTCACAAAACCCGGTCCTTCGAAAGGCTTGCACGGGGGCATGGGTCCAATGCGTAGAGGCCCCGTAGAGAGCTTTAATTTTAAGGGATATGTGATGCACCTAGCGGGTTTGGGGTGTTGATGGGTCAGTCAGTTTTGTCTATAGTGTAGTCAGAATTCAATTCCATCGTGGTGTCTATGCCAAGTTACAGTGCGCGAGGCGTAAGCTCAGGTTTGCATTTGTGTGAGTGCACACAGATAGAGTAGAGTGATATTCGGCCTGAGGCGCGACGCGTCCTACGCATACAAATTTATACACAGCCCGACGCCACCGCGCACGCACCGCACTTCACCTCTTGTACCGCTAGCAGCTTGGCGATCACTCACACAAATGTAAACCTGAGCTTACGCCTCGCGCACTGTAAGCCATCCTGTAACAAACTCATTGGTACAGTCTGATCTGGCCAGGGTTCGAACCTGGGACCTCCGTATCGAAAGTCCAGTGACCCAACCACTGAGCCACCGAGCTCTGCTCGTTGCTATAGTATGCCTTAATATTTATTTTATAATATTTTCCATCCACAGCCATCCTGCGTACTCTAACGAACTTAGAAAGCCACGCTTTGCCGTACCTGGGCGGCACCCTCCCGAAACTCGCCCATATGCTGGCAATGGTCACCAAGAACCCGTCGAAGCCGCATTTCAACCATTACTTGTTCGAGACGATATCGGCGGCCGTTGCGTGAGTATAATATTATCCGACTGCTGCCGAAGGGTAATGTTTTTCGGCAAGGGGTGCTACCATAGACCACTAACCCCATGACCTGTAATAGGACGGCGTGTCTGCCCGCAAATGAGCGCAAAATTGCTTCGCGACACGTATATGTAACCTAGAGATATTATCGATTAGATAATTACTGACTAGATATATAAATCAAAATAGGTACTTACTTACTTTAATATTCGTACACCAAATGGTTGAGTAAAAGGACAATAACGTTATCTTAAGATCTAATGTGTATACTACTCTCGAACGAATAAACGAATTTCATTTCATTTCATTTCGACATGGACGCATCTCAATACTCAATATATTTATTGCATTCCATAAGTTATAATACAGATGTTCACATACTTAACAATAAAATGTTACAATGTTCTTTATGGACCTTGTTTAGTAATCTCTTTAATACGGCACCACTGTCCGCCGCTTCGTCTCTATGCGCTCATCGTTGACATAATTTTTCGCTTGCAAACTTGTACCGATTTCATGTCTATAGGGTAAGTGGTCTGTGGGTCATTACTTTGTTTTTTGTACTATTTATTGACGAAAATTCAGCATCAAACAGAAATTACATGGAGTCTCATTTAGGTTGAAATCTCAAGAAGGTGCTTGTACGGTCTTGGTACGGTACACCTTTGTGTAACTGACACAAAGGTGTACAGTAGAGTTAATACCGTTGAGATTGTCTCAAAAAGTACTGTATAGATTTTTTATTTTGTTTTTTTACTAAAGTCTAATGCTGTTATTCATAAACCTAGTTAGACCTCACAAATCGTGTTGCTATCCCTTTCACACTTCGTTAAAAAAGGTTAAGATAGAAAGGGGCCTAAACGGTGGCGTAACTTTAAATCACGTTTATGAATACGCGCCTAAATCTAAACTATTCACTAAAACGAAATTTTACAATCTGTCAAGTAGTTTTTGAGAAAATCTCATCTTCATACCTTTCTATATGTTATACCGTACAGTCGACAGCAGATCAATGGTAACACTTTTTACTTTTGACAGTTCTTATTATTTGCGTCATAAGACTTGAAAGCCTTCACCCAATCATGGGAGAACTCACACAATAAGAAAAGGAAAGAAGAAAGAAACACAGACAACAACAGCAAAATCACTAAATAACCACTTAGATGTATTTATTCAAATAATGCAATAATATATATTTTTATTATTTAACAATACTTATCTAATACAATCATAATTTTGAATTTTAATACTTATACTTAATCATATTTTAATTGTGAGTTTAATAAAAGGCTTTTTATTTTATTTTATAAGACTTGAAATCGTACTGCAAGTGTTACCATTGATCTGCTGTCGACTGTACCTAAGGTATAACCAGTTTTTTTGGTCTGTGTGTAATTTTGGGAACGTTTCTGTACCTCTGGATCCATAGCACTGGACCGAGCACACATGATTCTAGATTCGTTGGAAGACCAAGGTACTTAAGCTGTCGCTGTACTCAAATGAGTACAGTTATATTTTTTAATATATATCCGAATTTAATAGATTTTTCAGACTTATTTTTTTGAAGTCTAATAAAGTGCTTCCTATAGGTATTATTAACAAATGTCTAAAAATACATTGCGGCGAAAAGTCTTGCTTCGAAAAATTTCACCTATAAGTGGCCAGTGTACTCATTTGAGTACGCCCCCTAAAATCCCCTAGAAACCCATATGTTTTCTTGACCTTTTATATTATAAAAATAAGTATTTTGTATGAGTAACAGGTTTTCCATTTCTGTTTGGCCTTTAATGGTTTAATGATGAGGCTCTTTAATCTTGTGTCTTTTCCCAGATTGGTGGCGAAAAAGAATCCAGACGCAATCACATCGTTCGAGGATGCTCTGTTTCCGATTTTCCAGGAGATTCTGCAGAACGATGTTGAAGGTTTGTTTATGAAACGTCTCTTTATTTATTATCAATGGATTTGCCAGTTTGTGTTATTTACCAGTGTTAAGTTAAATAGTAAAAGCTGAAACATATTGAATGCAGCGGAACGGCAACGGTAGTGGTTGTAATGTTTGAAACTCTATGAAAAGATGACAGAAAAGACTGAATCTAACGACACGTAAATACAAAAGAACCACTGCATACAATAAGATTAAATTATCAAACTATGGCTGGGTTGTTATTCAGGAATAATATAAATTCTGGAAAATTAAAATATTCTTTATTGCAAAAAAAAAGAATTGCACAAAAGAAATGTGCTAATACAGTTGTTAGTATCACAATTGGCGGTCTTATCGCTTAAAGCGATCTCTTCCGGATATCCTTTGGGTAGAGAATTCGGCGAATTAACAAAGAGTTAAGGGCTTTTCGGTTTAATAATTGCACGTTCAAGGAAAAACAAACATACGTTACTGGTTTAGTGACCGAACCTATTGTTAGTTATTTTTATTATAAGTTGTTAGGACAGTCAGTGTTAGAAATGAGGCCAGAGGCCTGTATATCATAACCCCCCCCCCCCCCCCCCCACCCCCCACCCCCCCAACGTATTTAGGGTCTAGTAGCTCTAGTGTTGAAATGCGTCTGTCTAGAAAGCATTATAATCCGAAACGAACCCCCAACCAATTGGCGATGTCTTGAAAAAGGGCCCAGTACGGTCTACTACAAACCGGCGAGCATGTATGAAGAGATTGATGAATGTGGCAAGGGTTGTGTGCCAGGATTGCAACAAATGGAAGTCCATCGTCTCTGCCTACCCTTACGGGAATCAGGCGTGAGATTATAAATAAATCACCCCCCAACAAGTAGAGTAGGTACAGCCGCGACACCTGCTACAAGGCCTGATCACATCAAATAGATTGTAACTACACTAAATAATGTACTGTAATAGTATAGTGTCGACATGTGTATCTTGCCTATCCTAACTTACGGTGCCCAGACATGGTCATTGACTAAAGATCAAACGTCCAAACTCAAGGTCTGCCAACGCGCAATGGAACGCAGCATATTGGGCGTGAGGAGAACGGACCGTGTCCGAAACACAACCCTGCGATCGATAACCGGCGTAGCAGACGTGGCCCGCAAAGCAGCCACATTAAAGTGGAGTGCGGGCCACGTGTGCCGCATGCAGCCGGACCGATGGGCCCGGACTGTCACAGAATGGGTGCCATCGGACGGTCGCCGGCGTCGGGGCAGACCTCGGCGTAGGTGGAGGGACGATATCGTTAGATACAGGGATGGGTGGCTGGAAGAGGCTCAGGACAGGGATGGATGGAAGAGGAGGGGGGAGACCTTTACCTAGCAGTGGGACAATTTATAGGTTAAAAAAAGAAGAAGATAATATTAGGTTATAATTACTTTTTGTTTTTGCTAAATAAATACATTATTACATTACATTACAAAGTTCTACACTTATTTGCAGAATTCATGCACTACGTCTTCCAAATCCTGTCTCAATTCCTGGAGCTCCGCGGCGACGTCGCGCCTGCGGGCGCCTCGGGCGACTCGGACCCCTACGCCGCGCTGCTGCCGTGCCTCGTGGCGCCGCCGCTGTGGGAGGACCCGGCCAATGTGGTGCCGCTAGTGAGGCTGCTCTGCGCATGCGTCTGCTTCCGGAGGGATATCATTCTTAGAAGCAATAAAATGGTAAGATCGTGTGCCAATGTAACTCATATACTAAATAAGCTGCGTATTGAAAAGACCAACGCGTTTTTGAGATTTAGGTCTTGACAGACAGACTACAAAGTGATCCTATAAAGGTGCTCCCTCACCGGGAGCATTCGCGTGTAATGTAACGTTACAGATTCGAGCATTACATCAGTGAGGGAGAAAACTAGCGTCAGTCAGGGAGGTAGTATTGTAATGTAATGCTCAAAGTCAAATCTGCAACGTTACATTACACGCGAATGCTCCCGGTGAGGGAGCACCTTAAGAGTTCCTGTTTTTCCTTTTGAGGCACTAAGCCCTAAAATTAAGGTTTCTATAGCATTTTAATGTAAAATATAACAAGCCCGTGTATGGGGAGGATTAGTTGGTATAAACACGGCGAATGACATCCATCGTGTAGCTGAAAAAGTTTTGCCTGTATTGAGACACTGTTGCTATCCCTTTCACACTTCGTTAGAAAAGGTTAAGATACTAAGGGACAGTGGACCTAAACGGTGGCGTAACTTTAAATCGGGTTTATGAATAACAGCCTTATAATATTTCGTAATTGTTGTGTGTTTGATGCCTTGTGTTTTGTTGCAGAGCGCCATGCTGGGCGTGTTCCAGAAGTTGATCGCGTCCAAGGTCAACGACCACCTGGGCTTCCACCTCGTGCAGACCATGCTCTACAAGCTGGGAGAGTAAGTTTTATTTATTTATTAAACTGACACAAAAATTTAGGTACTTGACAGCAGTCGTTAGGCCACGTCAGAGGCCTACGGGCGGCCTGAATAACTTTGACAAATAGGTTTGGTCACTAAACCCCACGAGAAAAAACCCCAACATGGATATATATAAAAAACATGACAATTTCAATGAGTAATAAGTTGTCATATACTAGTGCTGTTTGACATACACATCTATTTATTTCAAATTGTGTCTATTTTAGTATAACCTCACTTCCCTTAGCCTTTCAAGAACTTTCATATTTCAAATGGCAATGCCAGATTCTGCCCCACCATCAACCGCAAGATGTACAAGATAACGAACAACTGTAAAAAATATCTCCGTTTTTTATTAAAATTATTGGTTTAAAATAAAGTTTTGTACAAGTTGCGATTCGAAAAAAACAGCTTAATTAAGAATTCAGAAAATAGTAAGAAATCGAAGCGATTTATTCATTGTTTTTGTTATTCTTCTATTGGAGTTGCGAGAGTAGTAGAAAATGATACTGATTATGATTATGCAATATGAAACCTGTAATAAGTCACCTAAAAAATGAATGATACGTACAGCTTAAATGGTCACGTAGTTTTGTAGGTGGGGGCAAAGCTTCATTGAAATGTGGCAATGTCTTTTCAGCTTCATTTCATTAACGTTTTCATATGTATATTTCAATCAGACCTCGTAGTTCTTGAAACGCGCGTTACCTAAGCGCGCTTCAAAACGCCTAATGTGTGTCAGCTCTAATATGCCTTCTTTTACTATAGTTCGAGTCAGATGCAGCAGTACAGCAAGCAGATCATGACGCTGCTGTTCCAGCGGCTGTCCTCGTCCAAGACCACGAAGTACGTGCGCTCGCTCATCGCATTCCTCGGCTTCTACGCGGCGCAGTTCGGGCCGGACGCACTCATTGACCTCGTGGACTCAGTGCAGGCCAAGTGAGTAACTTGACACTTACTAGTAGCATTAAGGCCCATAATCCAGGCACGCGACACTTCATACAAACGGACCGAATACTACTAAATCAAGTGTCTTATTTTGTAAACAAAAACAACCCCTACTAACATTTTAAGCTGTTCTGTGATTATTGCATAGTTATTTTAACATTATTAGATTGGATACAGGGGCTCGTAGGTTGCGAGTACACGTTGAAAACGATCGTACAAGTTAAGCAACGTTGGGTGGGGTCAGGTGACCGCTAGTGACACTTTCATCTGAGCCCCTTCGTGCCTCGGAAAGCATGTTAAGCAGTTGGTCCCGTTTGTTGTCGCTTGACAGCATTCGTCCAAGTCCAATCCATTCATTAGTTTTTGCGTGAAAGAGCAACAAAAATCCATCCATCCAAACTTTCGCGTATATATATTAGTGGGATGGGACTAGCTTCTGCCCGCGACTTCGTTAGTCATAAACCTAGTTAAACCTCACTTCCTTTAGATCGTGTTGGTATCCCTATCACACTTCCTTAAAAAGGTTGAGATAGATAAGGACAGGGGGCCTAAACGGTGGCGTAACTTTAAATCTCCTTTATGAATACGTGCCTATGTGTTATTCTGAGTTATGAGCTATATTATTGTAAAGTTTCTTTAAAATCCATTCATTAGTTTTCGCATGAAAGAGCAACAAACATCAATACGTCCAAACTTTCGCGTTTATATATTAGTAGGACGCGTAGTACGCTCAAGCTAAGTTGGCGCCGACCAACCGAAAGTTTTAACAGTTTGGTCATAAAATAGACTGATAATGTTGTCTTGTGTTATCAGCATGTTCGCAATGTACGTGGAGCGCGTGCTGATTCCCTTCCTGCCGCGCGTGACGGGCGACGTGGAGCGCAAGGCGGCCGTCGTCGGCTGCGTGCAGCTGCTGTGCCACAGCACGCACTTCCTGCACGGCTCGCTGGCGCCGCACTGGCCAGCACTCATGCAGGTACAATACCCTTTTTTTTTACCCAAGTAAAACATGCAAATCATGTGGCACCACGCCCGGGGGAGCGTGTTGTTTATGTCGGGCTCACCGCCCTGAAGGGGCAGCATACCGACTAAACGTCCTGGGGTGTTCCACCTCGTGCCATTCTCGCCGAGCCACGGGAAACTGTGATACAACCGCGACCCGACTGGCGCCCGAGCAGTCCCCATTGTGGGCTGTACTAGCCCACAATGTATAATCCATTCATCCCTCACCTTCCCGTCTGAGCCTCGAGCCGCTCGGGCGCCGTGCGGTTCGCGCACTGCGTCCGTGGGCAGGTACAATACCCTACAATTTGATATATTTTGCATGAATAACTATTTTGGTTTAGACATAACTTTCATTAAGGGCCTGATATGAGCCAACTAGCGCCGCCAATCTTGAAAAAAAATATATATTCCTATTCAATCAATTTTATTATAATAGCTATTTACAAAATGTTTATTAGGGTGAATATTATTTTTCAATATACAATACATGGCATAATTGCGACAAGCTAAGTTGTAGTTCACAAATGTGCCAAGAACGGCCGTTTTTCGCAATTATGCGAACTACAACTTACCGACATTGAATCACGTTATAAATGAGCATTTAAAAATAGTATTTGGAAGATATTATTTTTTTAAGATTGGCTGCGCTAGTTGGCTCATGGAAGGCCCTTAAGATTGCTGTATAGTTTTTTCAGAGGTTTAGTTTGAGCAGCTAGTGCCGTAGCCTTCATAGTAAAACTGCAAATCCGCGCATACGAAGCCTTAATTCATCTGCCCTTTATTTCTCATACACATGTTATGTACAGTTTATTTGTGTGCCCTCAGAGCCTGATCGCGTTGCTGAACCTGCCCGCGGAGCGCGCGCCGCACCCCGACGACCCGTTCGTGGAGGTGGAGGGCGTCACCGGCGGCGGCACGCAGTACACGGCGCTCATGAACGCGAAGCCGCACAACGACCCCTTTGCCAGTAAGTACACACACATACACGTTATATTTTTGGTTTTAAATAATGTCAATGTTTATTTACTTCTTATATCATCATCATCAGCCCGTATCAGTCCACTGCTGGACGTAGGCCTCTCCCAAAGCGCGCCACTCAACCCTACTCTCGGCCCTCTACATCCAGTCTCTGCCAACCATATTGCGAAGGTCATCCCTCCATCTGATCAGGGAGCGTCCCACACTACGTTTACCCGTTCGTGGCCTCCGTTCAAGAACTCGCCTACCCCTTCGGTTATCGGTTCTACGACAGATGTGACCAGCCCAGAGCCACTTCAGTTTACTGATTCTATGAGCAATGTCAACCACTTTTATTAACTCGTTTCTTATGCTGTCTAACAGAGAAATGCCAAGCATTGCTCTTTCCATAGCTCGCTGAGCGACTTTGAACTTGTGAGCCAGTCTCACCGTCAAACGTGGACACGTTTCATCACTTGCTTTTGTCTTCTTATACCATCCACTTTACTTCTTATATAATTTATCGTAAATGTAAACGAACAAAGTATTACTAGTAAGTAGAAAGATTACACAATGTACTTGCAATAAAGATATCTGATTCTGTTGCGATAAATGTAGGCAATAGTTGTAACATTGTTTAATTAAAAAATGTTTGATTAGGCGACTTAGACTCCCGACATGTTGTCCAACATGTCGCTCATCATCTTGAACGGCAACGATAAACTTTGTTTAGTAAGATCATCGATCGATGGTAGAATGGAACAGTCGACGTCGGTCACAGACCACTTACCCAATAGATATGAAATCGGTACAAGTTAGCAGCGAAAAATTCTGTCATCGATGAGCGCATAGAGACGAAGCGGGGGGACAGGGGTGCCGTATTAAAGAGATGCGTTCATGTCGATAAAATCTCTAGGTAACGCGTGTCGTGAAGCAATTTGCTCATGTGCGAGCAGGCACGGGCGCCCTCCTGTTACAAGTCTATGGTGTAAGTGGTCTGTGACGTTGATCGATCGATTGGCCTGGTAGAAACGTCGACTGTTCCATTCTGCCATCGATCGATGAACCCTAACGTTTTATGTCCAATCAACTGTACCAGCTGGCGTGCAACATGACCTATCCGAGTTCCTCGTTCCCGTTCAACATGACGAGCGATATGTCATGAACAGGCTCAATCCTTCATGCGGTACTGGCGATCCATACACATCCTTATTAGTTTATTCTAATTCCTACTCAATTTCTGCAGACATTACGGACAAGGATCAATACCTAGTGGAGAACATCGGCGTGGTGTCTCGCCGGTCGCCTGGCCTGCTCCCGCCGCGCGTCGCCGTGCTCGAGGCCGAGTACCGCAACGCGCTGCTCATGTACCTCAACGGGTACGGCGTGCAGCTCGCCTGAGACGACCGCAGGCAGGCGAACACTATGCTCATTGGGGAGAACTAGGCAGAGGGTACACAATGATTCTTTACAATAACATAGCTCATAAATCAGAATAATACATAGGCTATAATTTATAAAGATCCTGCGCAGACGAAGTCGCGGCCAAAAGCTAGTACGGTGGTACACAGAGAAAGGTGTACAGGATAGTTTTTAAGGTTGAGATTTTCTTAAAAACTACTTGACCTATTGCAAAAATTCTTTCATTGTTTGATAGATAAAAGTTATAACTATGTACAGTAAAAGAATTATTAAATTCGGTCCAGTAGTTTTTGAGAAAATCTCAACCTTATTGAGGCCCCCTGTATACTTATCTCTGTCGTCGACTGTACTAAATATACAAGAAGCGCCACTCTCCGCCGTGCACCGAACGTAAATATCGCACTCAACTCGCTGATCGTGTCGGTGTAATGGCAGGCCGCGAGGCGCACGCATGTGCCCGCTGCCGCCTGTACGCATTAGTATACCGCAGCCCAAATCAAGTGTCTTAATTTGTAAACAAATATGATCGTCTAATTACCCGTTGTGATGTAACACTGAAGGAACAGTTTGATCGAACCTGTTCCTCATTGTGAAAATAAGGTGACCCGATCTAATAATGTGAAAATAACTATGCAATAATCACACAACAGCTTAAAATGTTAGTAGGGTAGGGTAAGTTTTTGTGTACAAAACAAGACACTTGATTTGGGCTTCGGTTTAGATATATACAGTTTTGAGTAGGAACTAGGCGTGAGTGAGTTACGAGTGTCAAAATTGTATCAAAACTGACAATTGTAAGATCGAACTAATACTCAAAACTATCAATGACATCATCAATGCAATTATCATGCAATTTTGACAGCCTGAAATTTGTCCATTTGCGAACATTTTCTGATTGATAAAACTTGACATCTAATACAAAACTAACACTTTTTTTTAATAATATATCTATCAACTGCCTTAACTAACGTTAATGATGTTCTATAAAATGTTCACAAAGCGAATGCTAGTGTCGATTTCCACATCATTGAAGAATACCAGTGATGTCCTTATGCTACGAATACTGGTATCAAACATAATTTACAAGTTATACCATGGTTTACGAAGATTTGGAGAAAATCTGTAAACTAGTAGAAATTATATAATAATTTTAAAAACCAAAAATCCGACTGCGTAAAATTTAAGCCGCTTTGATTAAATTTTTATATCCGTGGCGTAGGGCGTGCCAAAGAATTAGACATACATACACTCGAAAAACATAACCCTCATTCTTGCGCAATCGGGAAAAACAATGAAAAACGACTGAAAAAATATTTTGATCGAATTAAAAATAATAGTTTTAACACTTTTAACCCGTCATTAGTTTGGCAAAAATTTTATAACCCATGTCACTCCTACAATCAAGACGAATCTAACGACACCTCATATGTTAAACATCCAAGGCGTGCCAAAGAATTAGACATACGTACACTCGAAAAACATAACTTCCCTTGCGCCGCAGCCGGGTAAAAAAATAGTAAAAACTTTTAAAAATGTAAACACGTGGAATCTTATAAATAAATGCATTTTAAGTATTAAATGGTGGCTTGAGCCATGGTTTAAGGTAACCAGGGTTTGAAAAAGATAGTTTTAAAAAAACCGTAAAATATTTTTTTTTAATTATCTGAAATCATCCTAAATAAACGCGATTGATCGCAAAGCGATGGTTTGAATCGATTATCCATGGATTAAGTTGTAAAACCGTGTTTAGCTAAACCGCAACTACAAGTAATGGTTTACTCACCTGTCTTTAAAAAAAACATTTTTTAATGTAAGTTTTATTATTTAAAAAACTTATGTACAAAACCATCATCTGTTTTTATTATTAGATACTAATTACCAACCGGTTATAGATCGCGTAATTGTGAAAAATTGCTGTCTTTCGCAGTTTTATTTAATCTCGATTGCTTATTAGAAAGTAATATTTATCGCAATAGAGATTTGGCGCATATTTTTTCTAATTCATTATATTATAAAATGTTTTAATGTTGAGGCGCCACTTTTAGTTATAATTAAACGATCGATGTATTTATATTTTTGAATCGATTCATCATAGAACAATAGTTACTCAGTGTAGAATTAAATCGTTGTTGTATATTAAGAGGAGGATGTGTCCAAGCGACCACTTTGCTGACTTATATACATAAGAGACCCCACACTAGCCTCTTTCGAGCGTCGACGTCATGTCAGCGCACGCGCAGCGTCGACGCGACGATTGCGTGGCGGCGCCGTCACGCCGATGGCGTCTTTCGAACCTTGTCATCCAAAGACATGAAAATCACTACAACTCTCGAAAGAGGCCGTTGGCGTGACGGCGACGACGCTGCGCGGGCGCTGACAAGACGTTGAAGGTTGATAGATGCTAGATTCGAACCTGAGACGTCGCAATCAGCGGCATGCTATCATACAACATAGCTATCGTGATTTCGACGTGTCAATCTTCCTCCATATTTCGTTCCATTGAATTATCTCTACATCAGAGAGCGCTTGGGCATTTCCTTATAATAAGTAAGTTTATGGTATAGATACACGACCCTATACGATTACTACTTGAAGGGGGTATTTATTGCATTATGTATTTAATATAATTGTATGTAGTAGGTACTCTACTTTATACTTGAATGTTATTATCTCAAAAACTACTTGACCTATTCCAAGAATTCTTTCACTGTTAGATAGATATAAATTAAAACTATTTAACTGTAAAAGTATTGTTAAATTCGCTTCAGTAGTTTTTGAGAAAGTCTCAACCTTATTGAGGCCTCCTGTACGTTTGTCTGTCTTCATAAATAATAATAATAATAATTTATTTGGTATCGAAATAAAAAAAATCAGTTACATCATGTGTACTTGCAGAAAATCTAGATTTCCTCCAACCCAAAAAAACAATGTGAAATAGGGTATTTGACTAATTTTTGAAATGACCGGCTGTTTTGGTAATTTGTTTTGGAATTATGTTTAGAAACATGGCGCAGCAGACCCAGCGGTTCTTTAAAGTTTTTAATTTAGATACTGTCAAATACCCTATCGTATATGTAATTTAGAAACTAACTGTCGCTAAAAAATCCCTGTAAAATCAATGTGAAAACAAATTGTCTCACGAAGTTACGAGTAGGTTAAGCCATTTTGTTTAATTTGTATCCATGATTTGAATCTTTTAAGGCCAGTTGCACCAACCGCGGGCTAAAGTTAACCCGTGTTAGCGAGAATACTCCACCGTACAAAATTATTTCGTTAATATTGAACAATTCTACCACCAAATCAAAATAGTATTTATTACAAGAAAAATCTTCGAGAATATACGTTATATTCATAGTAATTCTTTTGATTTTGGTAGTGAAATTCGCACACGAGAAAGTTTAAAATCGTAAAACGCATGTGTTTTCGTGGTTTATCACCGGGTTGGACACTTAGCACGGTGTTATCTCTTAGCGTGACGTTGGTGCAATTGACCGTTGTTTTGTTAACTGAATGACTGATATGATCTAGTTATTGTGAATGTATAATACGCTAACCGAACATTTTGTATTTGTATCAGCGAGAGGTGTATGAATGCGTGCAGAATAAGACGGGGCGCGCACTAGGCGGCTTTTGTCACAAATATTTGATAGTCTTTACACATTGATCTCCTATAAACAACTAGATACAGTCTGCCTTCTAAAAATGTCCGAGCGAAAAGAAGGTCCAAACGGACGAATGGATGGACCCTCATTTGCTTTATTGGACATTATTTGGTCGTTTTTTTAAATTGTTTTAGTAAAACCTTTGTGTATCTAGTTGTTTATAGGAGATCAATGTCTTTGTACAAAGGATCCGCCGACCACAGTGACAAAAGTCGCCTACTGCGCCTCCGTCTTTATGTAATGATCGAATCGGATTTGAGCTAGTGATAATGTCAAAATTGACATGTAGAATTGTAGGCGACGATGAACGCTTACCTACTAAAAGCGGCTCATCTGCAATCGTTTGCTCATAATACAGTTGTTTATTTTTCGTGTACTCACAAATCCGATGAAATGAATGATTGATACGATGTATGTATTGTTGTTATGTTAATTTGTATCGCACCGCTTTAAGTGTATAAGGCCATTTAAATGTGATAATAAAATTGTTCCATTTCTTGCAAAAAATGTTTTATTTCGCAATAGCTTAGTACGGACAACAGCAGATCAATGGTAACACTTGCAGTACGAATTCAACTCTTATGACGCAGATAATAAGAACGGTCCAAAGTGTTAACTTGATCTGCTGTTAGCTGTACATTCGACACCACATGAACGATATAAAGTATCCTAATTGTACACTTATGTTGTCCAATATTGTGCAAAACGCCTGCACTACGGAATGTCGATGTTCAAAATCTCGATGAATCGTATTCCGAAAGTACATGAGTTCGAATCACGTGAGTATGCTATATCGAATTACTCAATGAAGTTTTACAAGTGAACGTCGGTGGCCTAGTGACGGGCACCCGTTGCGAGGGTCCTGAGTTCGAATACGGGTGTCATGTAGGTTCCAATAAGGTTTTCAAAGGCTTAAATTACAATATATTGTGCTTAAATAAAATTGCCGATTGCTCTGACGGCGAAGGAAAACATCGTGAGGAAACCTATACACGAACATCTTCACAATTAAATAAACGCGAACACCTTCACTATTTAATACACGAACATCTTCACTAAGCGTCAGAGCGGCTACAGTGTGCCTCTCGCAGGTGGCACTTCTAGCCTATATTAAGGTGAAGATAGCGATTCCTCATGACACCGCAGTCGTGTAATTTTGGGTGGTGTCAATGGGAGTGAATCATATTTTAAATAAAACAATAAATAAATTGCAGCAAAGTATATTCAAAAGCATTCTGCTACACATAGTGCGAAACAATCTAATGACATCCAAAATTTTAACATCGAAATATTCCAATACAAATTAGGTGCGATTCTTTCGTGGCCGCCAAGTCTAATCCTAAAGGCAACTGTCACTCATATGCTGTATCGCGTGAGAGTGAACGGGACGCCTCGCTTAGCGACGATTAAAATCAGCGTGCGCACTCTGGAATCGTCACATTATCTTTATTGTTATGAAAATCTTACCACAAATGCAATAAGATTATTAATTTGATTACAAACATTTATCCATTCATTTAGGAATGTCTTCTACATATTTTACGAATTGCACAAATGCAAAGAATAATCAAGAAATCAAAGACAAGTCCTTGATAAATTAAATACAATTTTGGCAGTAAGAAAGCTTGTGAAAATTACATTTTAATTAACTGGAAAAATGTTAGTAAGCTAAGAATATAAAGAAAATAAGATTTTTTTGTTTAATTAATCACGACTACATTTTAAAAAATCACATCAAGGCAAAATCTAATCGAAACACTACGAGACTGCGTTTTGGAATATTTTAACGCTTTGCTAAATGAGATGGTAGGATATGTATATTGTATAGTGATAATAACTGACCCAGAGGAGGCCGTTCGCTTTGAGTTAACTCTTGCCCGGAGCATGTATCTTGTTATGTATCGTATACATTTTACAAATATAGTCTATGTACAATAAGTATCATTATTTGATACCCATAGTACAGTCCATTTGTACGATTGTTACAAATACACAGATTCTAACCACCGCTGGCAACGAAAATATTTGAAATAAAATATATTGGTCAGATTGCTCCCCACAAAGCGCTGTTTTCAATCCAAAACGTAGTCATTTTTTCTAAAACATTTATGTAAAATCTACACGCGAATAAACCGTTTATTTTCCCTAATCGCATTTTTTTCACTTGGCGTGAATTGTCAAACTTACGTTAATATATGAAAAGAGTGAAATGAAAGAAAAACAGTGAAAAACTACCACTACAATTTCGAAATTTAGAATAATATACGAAACATACAATTATAACTTCTCAAGTGTAACAAAAACTAATAAAATTACATACAAATTCAAATTTAGTAAAACATTTTCTGATTCAAATTAACTTTTTGTTCAAATTAAACGTAAAACCTCAAGACGTTGGACTTAATATTTACAAATAATAAATACATAAATAATATTTTGTTTTATGAAAGATAAAAAGGTGTAAAAAGTATTTTGAAAGGCGTTTGTATATTTTGAAAACATTTTGGATTTCCAAATTAAGTTTCAACGAACAAATATTGAAAACCATCAATCATCAATGTCATATTGATATATCTAACAAAGAGTTGCTTATACACGATTATATCAATACGACATTGATATATCTAACAAAGAGTAAAGACGATTCGTCAAAAAACACGAATCGTCCTCGTGTGTATGCGCCGTTAGCGCATTATACAAAGATACTATACCAAAATACTTAAACAAAAAAGTAGCCCAACATCAAGAGGTAATGAAAGAAATCCCTGTAAACACATCCCAAGTCCCCCAACCCCCTGTTACCCGCTCGCCGCGCGGGGGTGCATCGGTCACTTGAGTGCGCACTCAACGAAGACCGCGTGCATGTGTGTGGAGTGCGGCTCCGCGACGGGCGGGGGGGACGGCGGCGGCGTGTGTGGCACGCCTAAAGCGAAGTTGGCTTCGGAGAGCGGCCACAGATCTTTCAGCACAGACCTGGGGAAAACAGATTGATAAGATTGATTTTTATTGCACAAAGAAGTAGCAGGCGTGGATCCAGCCCTCAAACAAACATAAATTATTTCAACAAACAAAAAATTCGACTGCATAAAATTTAAACAACCTTTGATTAAATTTTTACAGCCTATGTCACTCCTACAATCAAGACGAATCTAACGACACCTCATTTATGTTAAAATCCATCAAGCCGTTTAGACATACATACACTCGAAAAACATAACATTTCTGTATTGTGTTGTGATATATCTGTTTGTGTATATCATGTTCATACTATGTGACTGTTGTTGACATTTTGTATTTATTATTATTATTGACATTTTCATTATTGTTATCCTATAAATTAATTTAATAATATGTAACTATAACTAAGACAAATTATGAAATGTATAGTGCATTAGTTTAAGACTGTAATACATTTAAATGAAATAATAAATAAAATAAATAACCCAAGAAGGAGGGTTATGTTTTTCGAGTGTGTGAGTCGGGTAAAAAGGTTGTAGTCACAGCCACCGAAAAATCGGCAAAGTGCTAGTGGGAGTATGAACTAGCTCATAATAGTCATAATCGCTATAGAGCACTCCTACAAAGGCCATATTTATTATTTACAAAATATATGACGCCATGGACCAAGATTAATTGTCTAGTAATATAATGTATATAATAAATATTGTTATTTATCTAAGTATATTTAATAGAAGTATTGTTTTATATAGACTTATAGTATGCTGCGTACCTAAGTGTGGTATCTAAATGTAAATTAATGAATTTGAATAAGAAACACACCTTAAGTTTGTTAAGCACACCTTATGTACATCCAATTTTTATTTCATGTAACGTGTATTTATTTTGTGTACATTACAGAATTACAGAAACGAGTATATCCACGAGAAGACAAAAGTGGTTGACATTGCTCATAGAATCAGTAAACTGAAGTGGCAGTGGGCTGGTCACATCTGTCGTAGTACCGATAACCGATGGGGTAGACGAGTTCTCGAATGGAGGACACGAACGGGTAAACATAGTGTGGGATACCCCCCGACCAGATGGTGGGGTGACCCTCGCAAGATGGCCGGCAGAGACTGGATGCAGAAGGCCGAGAGTAGGGTTGAGTGGCGCGCTTTGGGAGAGGCCTACGTCCAGTTGACTGATACGGGCTGATGATGATGAATACTGACCATGTCCTCGCGTCGAGCACAGTGCGCACAGTGGGCACGGGGAAGCCGTTGAAGGCGGAGGCCACGGGCAGCGTGTATGCGCCCATGTCTGCCCACGTGAGCCACTGTCCGGCGCAGTGCGGCGGCAGGCGCGCGGCCGGCAGCACGCAGTCCAGCCCGTCGCACGTGGGGCCCCAGATGGAACACGGCAGGGCCTTCTCCGCAGACGGCTGGAAGAGTTTAATACATATTAATAGGGTATTGGACTCATTTTTAGGGTTCCGTACATCAAGAGGAGAAAAATGAACCCTTACACAGGATGTAATGTAATGTTCGATTTACGCGAATTTGTTTTTTGACTTTTCATATATTTCATACCGGTTAGCTGATCGATTTGTATGAGACATTGATTTTTTTTCCGATACTGAACACCCTCCTTCGGTGCGCTTAGTGACTGGCATCATGCCAGGTCACTGCTCTTTAAACAAACATCTCTTTACAATTGGGATCACAGATAGTCCTCTGTGCAGGGGCTGCATGGAGGAGGAGGAAACAGCCGCACATGTGCTTCTAGAGTGCAGTGGTGTGGCCGAGCAGCGGGCTACAGTCACCGAGGACGCTCCCGGAGGCCTGCAGGGTCATTAAGAACCTGTTGGGCTTCCTGGCTGAGCTCGGCTGGCTAGAGTAGCGCCAGCCGCCTCGCGCACAATGGGCCGCGCGGCCTAAGTGCGAACGAGCCCAGTCTTCAAGATTCAAGACCCTCCTTCGGCTTCATATAACCTTTCCGTTACAGCCTGTATAATCACTTCGTTGTCCGTCTGTTTGTCAAGGCCTATATCTTATAAGCGCGGCGGGCGAGCCGCGCTTATAAGCGCCATATCGTTTAAATAGAGTTTATCTTTTAGTTAAAAATTACGGGGATAAGTTGCGTTGCACGGAACCCTTAGTGCGCGTGTCCGACGACAGCCGACTAGTAGTTGGCCGGTTTTTTTCATTGCATCAATCAACTCTCATACTCTTGCTGAAGACAACTGTGAAATCAGTTCTTCGATATCTCAATTGCTCGCTTGCTCCATCTCTTTTGAGCAAAACTGTCTTTAGCATGAAGATTGTAGGGCGCTACCGCAGTATGACGTCACAGCCACAATATATCGTGTACTGTTTCTGTCTCTTTCTAACACAACTTTTCCAAATGCCAGCCCCCTTACCATGAACTCTTATAGCAGGATTACTTCAATAGTACTTTATTATTTTGTACCATGACGTCCTTAATAAGAGGTCGTCATGGCACGAATTAAAAAAGTATTATTGAAGTAATCCTGCTATAAGAGAGATAAGGGGGCTGTAGTTATAATGTCTATAATTGAATAGTACCCCTGATGGTAAATCATTCTGCCACGGGAAAGTTTTTTTTTAAAGCTTCTTTTCTTGCCGCAATCTGTCACAGGGACATTCAGCTGCACTTTATGTATTTATCTCTTGGCTTGCGCGGTACGAGTTCAGTGACTAGTCTGCTGTTGAGTTTCGCAGCAAATCTTGTGGAGCTTTCCTCTTCAATCTCTTGAAGACTCTCCTACTGCGCATTAGGCCAGTTGCACGGGAAAGCAACCAATAAATGTCACGTTGTGTGTTGCTCTTACCGTGAGCGGCTGCGCGACGACGCGCTGGTGGTCGTACAGCACGCAGTTGAAGGAGCCGTACACGCCGTCGTTGATGAAGTACATCGTGTGATCCTCGCCCTCGCCCTCAGCGCCCAACACCTAAGAACAATTAACAATTTAATGCAAAATATATGAAGATTAAATTAAATCATTATAAGAGGATGTTATTTTTCATACCAGGCGATTTAATTTAAGATTGAACTAGAAGTTAAGTATTGCTGTGCCTAGACAAGGTCCATAAAGAACATTGTAACATTCTTGACGTTAATTATATGAACATCTGTATTATAACTTATGGAATGCAATAAATAATTGAGTATTGAGTAAGTTTCAAAGTTGTAGTCGGAAATATGTTTGCATAAAACATAATATCTCTACTGTATTTATCTTTTTCTGTAATTCTGTAATTCTTTAATGTACACAAAATAAATACACGTTACATGAAATAAAAATTGGATGTACATAAGGTGTGCTTAACTCTACGATAGAGTTCTCTACCAGCAAACCAGTGTGAGAGAGATACGAGTTTGGTTTAAACTTACTTTTTTGGTTTAAACGATTACTTTTTATTCTACTGTCATATATTCTCTTTGCTGTCATTGTTTATCTTGATTTTATATATTACATCGATTTCATCAATTTACGTTATTTTATTGGTTTATTATATGAGTTACCGCTGAACGCCCACACCAACCAACTAGCTCACAACACCCAGCAGCGTAATAACGTAAATTGATAAAATCGATGTAGTATATATATCAGTAAAAACAATGACAGCAAAGAGAATATATGACAGTGGAATAAAAAGTAATCATTTGAACCAAAAAGATAGATACAAAAGAGATTTTATGTTGCGAACAGAGGGGAAAAGTCGCCAGCATTTTGGGCACGTTGCTAGTTGTTGTATTGTTATTGAAATAATATATTACGTATAATTCCTGAAGATTAGTCATATTCGGCCCGTTGTAGTGTCCGGGGCCTGACTTTATTAGGGCCCCCGGTATACTTGTCTCTAATAGTGTCTCGTACCTCCCGCTTGGCGTGTATCATGGTGGCCAGCGTGTACGCGGCCGCCGCGAAGTAGCGGCCGGGCTCGGCGATGACGCGCACGTGCGCCTCGGGGAAGTGCGCCTCGACAGCCGCGTTGATCACTTGCGCAACCTGATACAATACAAAACACACACAGTATAGTAATACACAAATGGCTCACGATTTGATTTGGAGAATTCTTTAATTGACTGTTGAATTTTATTTTTATTTGATAGGAAAACTGACAGCTTTTATGTATGTAATATGGGTTATAAACTTAAGTTAAAAACTAAGCCATTTACAAGTTTTCGCCAATAATTTAAATATATTAGTTAGTTTTAGTAAATTATTAATGAATTAGAGTGTTTACAACTATAGATATACCCCTATGCTTAAACAGAGTGTACTTAATCTTAAGGTTATGAAAATTACAACAATGCCTATATTAGTGAGTGCCATACATTAGGGAATATGACGATGAGTTCATACAGAGCGAGATTTAACATTAGAAATCATTATAAATATTGTAAATATTTTTCTACCCTAATGTTTAATTTACTAAACGCTGTGCAGAATTAATGTATGTCACAAGCCTAACCATCCACTTAATTTTGTTGAATGGATTCAAGGCCACCCTGTATTGCAAGTGGGGTTGACTGTCCAAGATACCGCTGGGGAGGTGCAAGAGCTGCAGGCGTCCGACAGGCTGCAGTGGCTCTCTTTGGTGTCGGGGGCCAAGATCCACTTTGGGCCACCTAGCCAGCGGAGTAAGTAAGTAGCTGACCTCTACGATAGACGTGTTCGCCCCGCCGGGGAAGCCCCCGCCGATGTCGAGCAGTCGCATGCGGCTGTGGCCGACGCTCGCGCCCAGGTTGAACAGCGCGCGCGAGTACTGGATGGCACGCGCGTACACAGCAGTCTCAGAGGCGCCGGAGCCCACGTGGAATGATACTCCGACAACCTGAGGACAGAGGGGTTTTGAAAATGGCGGGAAACGACGACTGCGAAATTATTTGATGATTTTCACAGTGGTTATTTTGTGTTTAATATCACGTTAAGTTAATCAGAAAATGATCGCGAATGAAAGTATGGTGATATTATTGGAGAATTCATGCAGGATCTGAAGTTTGACGCTATAGTCCAGAGTTCCACTACGAGCTCGGGAGTTAACGTGACTGTCGAGCTGCTTCGTCCAGAGTGATGACGCTACGGCGACTCCCCTGGATGAAGAGAGGACTATATGATATTTTGAATATTGGGGGCATTTAAAAGGCAAGTCTTGGACATTATCAAGTCCAACTACAGTTAGTCGGCAGGCGATCATGCATATGTAAGTCTCACACAGGCACGCACTACACGCTCATCATTTCTCGCACACACCATGACACCCTATTCACATCATATGTATATATATATTTAACAATAACATGACATTGGCAAATAACGAACCTTCGAGTCCATTAACAAAATAAATAAATAAAGTTTTAATTGATGTTGCCTTGTGTTCGTAAGGTCTGAATAAGTTACTACTTACTAGTTAGTAGTACTTACATCTAGCCCGAGCACTGCGGCCAACTTGAGCAGGCGCGGCGCCTCCGCGACCGGGTCGCACCCGAACTTGATGCCGAGCGGGCACTGCGCGCTCGCCGCGTCGCAACGGATGCGCACGACCAACCTGACAACATTCAATTCATTGAAATCACGAAATAACAAAGTATTATTGAAGTAATCCTGCTATAAGAGTTCATGGTAATGGGGGCAGGATGCATGGTCTTGCTGCTGGGAAGAATTTAATTACGGAAAAAAGATTTTTTAACTAATTAAATTCTACACTAGTTTTATACCTTTATGTGATCATAAAGCTATAAAACTAGTGTAACCTCATCCTCACTTCTCTTAAAGCATGTTATGTCACTTTCACATTTAAAAAAGGTTAACTTAGATATGGTGGATTAAGCCGTGGATTAATTTTAAGTCACGTTTATGGCTAACAGCAATAGAGGGTATACTCACTGCGCGTGCGGCATGTACTGCTTGATCTTGATGAGCTCCGTCTCCGAGTCGAAGGTCATGGTGTTCACTCCAACGGCGGACGCGTAGCGGATGTGGGACGCCATCTTGGCGGGGTTCGCGAATATTATGCGCCTGCGCACACAAAGAAGAGATTACTAATCAAGGGATACCTAAGGTGACGGTAGGCCCCGTTATACCAATAGACCTGACATCGTGCTGATAGACCGATCGTCGCGTCAGGCAATTCTAGTTGATGTCACCATCCCCCATGATGAGAATCTCGTGAAGGCCGAAAAGGAAAAGCTAAGTAAATACTTAAGACTTGGCTCACGAGATTACCGCCATGTGGGATGTGGACTCAACCATAATTGTTCCGATAGTCGTAACCGTGAACGGGTTAATAGCGAAGAGTCTCGACCAACACCTTAGAGACTCTCGCTAGACAGTTGGGTCACGAGCCGGATGCAGAAGGCAGTGCTGCTGGACACGGCACGCATTGTGAGGAGGTTCCTCACTCTGGGATCCTAACCTCCGGCAGCTTGGACGCGCACGCATCCCGCTGCCGGTGGAGCCACCCATTTTTTATATTTATATATTTCACAAGATGGCACATTCAAGATGCGTCATGAATGTCCTCTATCCTAAACTGCTTAGATTAGATTAAGCGGAATGTGCGCCCACCCTATTCACATTGTGAGTGGGGTGGATGGGCATTGCATTTTATTTAAGTAATATCTAATTTGCTCTTTTTTGTTTGTTAGCTACTTTACTGATTGCTTTTCTAAAAATGTGGGTACTGTGCGGTCGGTGTCGTATCGGTGGTGTCACGTTGACTATCTGATGCCTCCATAATTACATTATATTAAGAACTCTACTCAAGTTCAACGTGTTACCACTGATGTGTTGTCGACGGTAACATTGCCTGCATTCACTCTTATGTTCCACGATATACAAATCTCAATGTGTACACATATTTTTGGATTACTGTCTAGACCATACATTTAAGACTCTGATACTTCAATTATACAATGATTGTAATCTGTTTTGTGTACCAAATAAAATAAATAAATAAATATTTTTCTCTTTGTTTTTATTATTGAAATGTATAAATATATTAAATAATATATTAATAAAAAGTTCACAATGCACATAGTTTAAAAAAATTAACACGTTCTATGTGACACAGCCAACGTGTTCTATGTGAGCTTATGCCGACATAGTTTTGTATGCAGAACCACCGACCGAACTAGAATGAAAAACAACAACAGAACAGTGACTCACTCCGGAGCGACTCCGATGCCAGTGATGAGCTCGATCTCAGCCTTGGAGGCGCAGTCGAAGCCGGTGCCGAGCGCGGCCAGCGTGCTCACCAGCGTCTTGTCGTCGTTGCACTTCACAGCTGGAAACATACATCACATTGCTTTCACCGGGAACTCATTGAAAGAACAATACTTTGTAGAACTCTCCAAGGGATTTGCCAACCGAACTTCGTCCTCCGAACCAAAGAGATAGTACATATTAGATAGATCTTAGAGACACATCTGTGCAGTTAGGCTTACAGAAAATGCCAGGTCTTGGTCATAAGCCCCTTGTAAGCTCAAAATACAATGGTGAACACCTAGCGAACTCACCATAAAACGGCTCAACGCGCGGCATCAGCTCCTTCCACTTGTTGTACCGCGCGACCACCTCGCCCAGATCCATCACATAGAAGGGGTCCTCCTGTCCCCCCTCTATCACCTCCCTGATCACGCTGAGGGGGGACCAGGGACCCTCCATCACACGAATACGCGGCTCCTCCTCGATAACCTTCATTTTGCGATTGGAGACGAAAAGGATGTCTGACAAAAGTCTTGAGAAACTTCACTTGTTACACTGATTTAGGATTAGAAATTTAAACAATTCTGGACTTTGTTGGTTTGGGGTGTTTCACTTGTTTGTTACACTGATTTAGGAATTTAAATTTTGACAAAAGTTCTGGACTATGCGTGTTCCAAAGTTTTGTTTTCACTGTAGTCCGTTGCGTCGCCCCCTCTTAGAGCGGTGTAGTGCTGAGCGCGTGCCGGGCCCCGGACGGGGCGTGGGGCTAGAGCGCGGGCGGGCCGGGGGGCGGCGGGGGGCGGGGTCAGGTGGCGGAGCCCGGGCGGGGGGGCCCACTAGCGCTAGTCCACAAGTGTCAGCTGCAACAAGAAACGATGTTGAGTATACTTTGTTTAAAATAGTCAAGGTATTCTAGGCAAAATCTCGGAACCTTGGCTGGTTTGATTTTTTTCTATATATATTATCAGAAGCTACACCAGCTTCAGCGAGCCTTTGTGCGATGTCAGGGCCTATTGCCGCTGCCTCAGAAAGCAAACGCAATGACCTGCTTGCCTTGCGAGCTGCTGCCTGAAGTGGAATGTCGCCGTTGGGACCTATATGCATAACAAAACAATCACATGTGTGCGTTAATATCACAGTTACTGAATGCTGATATCTCCAGGAAGCCGTTATGGGCATTATCCGTGGATGAGGCAGTAAAGCCCGTATTAATAAATCACTCTCAGACCTCAAGATAGCGTTCCTATTAATAAACGTAACATAGGTGCGCGGTTAGGCATCTGGTATCACGTGAGTAACGCCGTATTAATAAACAAAAATCAGTTCTCAAGAGAACTGTCAAACTCATACTTGAGAACGTATTTGCTGATTGCAGGCGAACCGCGACTTGAGAAAGACATCACGTGATACGCCCTCAAGATTGGTTTATTGATAAATGACATACTTGAGATGGTGATCACGTCTGGAGAGTGTATCAGCTGAATTCGCTCTTGAGGGCGGGTTTGAGCGCAGACTACGGGCCTGTGTTCTTTAAGGTACACCCTTACTGGTGGCAGGTACTAGGTGCGCTAAGCTTTTCCACCAGAGATGTACACTATGTTACGTTTGTTGAGGTTACTCACGTGTGTGCGGTGGTGTGGCGTCAGCGGGCCCTCGCGCGTCGCCAGGGCGGGTCCACGTTGAGCGCGCGGCGCCAGCAGCGCGGCGCGGGGCGCGGGCGCACGGCGCGCGGCGGGGTCACGAGCGAGACGCGGCCGGCACTCGGACACGCGCCGGACTCACCCGGGGCTCCCTGCAACAAACACACACGTTGTATTAATGGACTCGACAGGTTTTGACATTTGTCTTTCTTTATTTCTCCAGAGGAGACACCGAAGCATCTTCGACCCTGGACGAAGCTCAGGACACTGAACATGTAACCACGTTCACTCCTGAGCTCTATGGTGACTGTTGGATCTAGCTCGAAACGATTCCTTGAGAAGCGCGTGAGCTACTTTTTTGTTTCTTAAAATTCTAATTAAATAGTTTCCGTGGTATTTCGTGATTAATGATCGCGTTAATTTAATCCGGAGATGTCCGCGAACGTTTCTATTAATTGGAGTGCTCGAAAGAAGTCGTGTTTGTGAAGTTTTGTGCTCTTAGCAAGGTTTCCTTGCATATTTCAATGATTGCGTGGATCGATGAGTTATTTCGTTTAGGGGGTTGGGAGGGTTGTGCGTAGGTTTAGGTTGGGTTATCTTCGTATATATGTAGTATTCAGACATTCTATTCACATCAGACCAGGCTGTATGCCTAGTTGGCCTTGCCTTTCCCTCTGGGAAGAATTTAAAAACAACACAACTAGCTCGAAACTGCAGCCCCCTTACCATGAACTCTTATAGTAATCCTGCTATAAGAGTTCATGGTAAGGGGGCAGATATATGTTGACGTCCAAAACATACACAATAATACTTTGTATAAGTACTGCAAGTAAATTAAAAAAACTTTGTGTATATTTTTGAACGAACACGTTTCCTTTTACAATTTATACGCAACTCGCTCGTTACTCTAATAACAATTAGACGTAGAAAAAAGGGGTGTGTCAATAGTCAATACGCAAAACATACAACGCAACCATTTCCAATTTGGCTACAGATACGCATTTGGGTGTCACTTATCTATTCTAGTTTTAGATTCGTCGCACATGGAAAGATCAATATTTGGTCAACAAATAGTGACACAATTGTAGCTATTCCATCGTCTATAACTCAATAAGTACATAGGACAGGCAGGGTATGTATGTAAGTACCGTCTAACACATAGAACAGTGTAGAAGAGAGTTTTTAAGGTCGAGATTATCTCAAAAACTACTTGACCTATTGCAATAATTATTTCACTGTTAGATAGATAAAATTTAAAACTATGTAACTATAAAATAATTATTAAATTCGGTCCAGTAGTTTTTGAAAAAATCTCAACCTTTTTGAGGCCCCTGTATACTTTTCTCTGTCTTCGTGGTAAGTTCATATAGTTATCGAACTTGGGATATCGACATCGTAAGCCCGGTGTCCTAACAACTGAGCCACCCTACAAAATACACATATTTACCCCAAAATCCACAACAAGAAGACAAAATTAGCTCACCTAATTGCACACCCCAATTACCAAATCTACCCTCACAATTATTACCGCACGAATAAGCATTAGAATTAGGACATTTTGTGAAAACAAATGAAGCAAGTATCCGACAATGAAGTAAGCCATATTCACATCTCAGACATTCCGCGGTTTTGTGGATAATTTTTCGCGTATCTGACACTCATTTGTTTTTCCATTGCTAGAATTTTCAATAGAAGTTGAACGTATAAAAACAGATGTCTCTTTCTGATTAAATATAGCACGAGAGTTAAAGTGACAAGAACGGCGGAGGTCTGCCCCCCAATTGTGCCTGACATTGACAGCGAACCCATTTTTATAATCCATTGCTAGGTTGCTGTGACAATAAATTTTATGTTACTAACGAAAGCCAGCAATGGACAATAGAAATGTGAATGGGCTTGCTGTCACTGTTAGTTCCACAATTAGACCACGGTCCCCATACAAAATATACCTACTTTAGGTTATCTCCATAGATGGAGCGCAACGTTTTTTCCTTCATGTGAAAACCCATCGATTAGCGGTCCCTCGTAACAACGTTTTAAATAGCACTGCGGTGTAGCATGTGACGAACCGTATCTTGTAGTAGCCTTGAACCGATGATAAAGTTTTTGGCAGCCGAAAGATAACGTGGGCAGAGGCGAATCCAGGTTTTTGGGGGGCCTCGTTTTGAAGTTCACAGTTCATAATATAAATCCAAATAGGGTAATATGTATTTATCCATTCTATTATAAATGCGAAAGTAAAATTTGCTTGTATGTATCTATTGTAGTGTTACTTAATCATGCTCGGGCTTTATACAGCACAAAAGTTTACAAATATGTTGGTTTAAACTTTTACCATTGTAAAACTAAAAAACCACGGACTAAGTTATCTATACGATTTCCTAGGTTTTATAGTGTGTAATGAAGGCTGGGAGCTAGTACAGAATAAATGGTATAATTTTTGAATATATAGCCTAGCTACTTATAATCTATTATATGGCCTGATTCGACGGCCTCGTATTTTAGTGTCACAATGTTTTTGGGACCCCATTTTCGTATACTGAGTCCTTTTTGTACCTATTTATGACTATAGCGACCACACGAATCAACAGCTCGTGGCTGCAATTTATTTCACAGGAATTCAATTGGCTGTCGTCATATTTAATGAGGAGGCGATCTAATACATGTGCCTACAATAAGAAGGAATGTATATGCCTACCACTTGATAAATTATATGATAATTGATAGATAAGAGAGGTAATTTAAACTGAATGGTACTGATAACTTTTCTGTAAGTGATATTAGTTTACGTACACGTACACGCGAAGGCAGAAAAGTATACAGAGGCCTCAATAAGGTTGAGATTATCTCAAAAACTACTGGACCGAATTTAATAATTCTTTTACAGTTAAGTACACTGAAATAATTTTTCGTCAAATGGTTTTTGAGATAATCTCAACCATAAAAATGTCTCCTGTACTTAAACTTTTCTATGATAGACCGTACCGTATACAATACAAAATAATTATGGAATTAAATCTAAAATATCGAAGCCATCTTAATATATGTGATTCTATTGTAACCGTCGATCTAATCCTAAACCTAAACGCACCTGTCACTGTCACTCATAACTTCATAAGACATCGCGTAAAAGTGAGCAAGACGTCTCGCTTACGGACAACACGTTCACAGTCCAGTGCCCCATATATGGAGCACGACGAACTAGCTTCAAAAACCCGTGCCCCACATATATGGCACAATGAAAAAAGAATGTGCCTAGCAGATCCGCACTAAGAATTTATTTTTCTGAAAGTAAGTAAATACGATGTCCTTGGTGGATGCTGCTGTCCATTCACGTCCTATTGTCTTCAGAAGAGTGCACAGAGTGCTCCACCCAGTGTAGAAGTGCTCACATAACAAATTTGATGTAGGTATTTCGACTTGTATAGAGATTGAAATAATAGGTGCGACTTACAAGGAAATCAAAACCATTTTTTGTACGGGGACTGTGAACGTGTTAAAATTAGCGTGTCACAATTTGAAATCGTTACAATTATCTAAAAATAAATAATATGCAAGGTACGTTGCCAATTGCCATGTAACCTTCGAGATTTCTATTTTACGAAGAATCGTATAAGAAATATGACAACAACGTCAATTAGGGTGTCACCATTCTGGTACAACGTGGTTGTGTCATTCACAATCCAATTGACATTCACATAAGTTTCAAATTGAAAACGACAACGAATACTATTGAATAGCCTGGTCCTTCGAGCCAGATGTTAAAGGCATTTAAAAGACACTTTTAATTAAGTTCCAAAATAAAATTCCACAAAAATTTCGGATAGTAAGAAAGAACGTACTTTCCACACGAGCAGCGGATCCATCAATGTCACTATACAGCCTTACCCTTGTAAACATCATGAAAATAAACGTAGCGTAATTACTGTAGCATACATGTTTCATGAGTGGCTACTGCGTCGTAATAGTAAATAGGTAACGAAATGTGTTATTATGGCGTATAATAGAGCTTTCTGATTTCGACTAACGTTCGTATAAGTACAAATATTTTAGCCGACTGCCGAAAGGGTAGATTTTGCTCGGGTAAGTCGCTAACGCTAGGGTCTATATTTTATTGCAAGGGGGGGTCAGTATCCTTGCTACATGCATACGATGCATTTCATGACAAAAAAAAGTCGCGTTTGATTTGTTTTTGTAAAGCTAGCTTTTGTCAGGCATTTTAACAAATGACTGTAAATTCTATTTCGCACGTAAGACCCGGTTTCCATTAAAGCGGAGAGAAGTAGAGACGGGAGGAGATGTATTTTGAATAACCAATCAGATTTCGCTATTTCCAAATCTCGCCGCTTAGGAGAAGGAACGAAATCTGATTGGTTATTCAAAATCGTTTCCTCTCCGCTTTGGTGGATACCGGGCCTAAGAGTAATCAATGTATAAGACCGGTGGCCGTCCAGTGACTATTCTGTGACGGGCCTATCGGTCCGGCTATATGCGATGCTTACCCTAGTGATTACATATTGAAACTACACATTTTCCATGCATAAATGAGTATTTGGATGATTTGAGCTTGCAGTCAGTACTCATTACCAATTCAGGGCGCTATAATTTACCACATAGGGCTATATTTGTGAAATACAAAATTAGTGTTATTTTACATGGAGTGATATTTAGTTCTCCTTTATTTATATTTAATTTAAACATTTTCAGGTAAGCAAGGTTTTTAGGTAAGCATTAGTGTGTTCTAGTTTTGAACGTAATGTGTTCACATCTAGCACAACAAGTGTAACACTTTGGACTTTGGGTCGTTCTTATTATCTACGTCGTAAGAGTTGAACTCGTACTGCAAGTGTTACCATCTGCTGTTGTCCGTACTTTGCGGAGAACTATAACGTCACGTGACGTCAGACGCCATGACAGTGGTGCGATCATCCAAGCTGCGCCGGCGCCGATTCGCGGACAAGGTCAATGCCACACGTAACACGACGCGTATTTGGTGGATGGCTATGCGTCATGATATCACTGAATGGAATAATTTGACAGTATACACACAACGAAAAATTCCAAGTACCATGGGGCATCAAGACAGAACCTAAGGTTACGATAGAGTGAATGTTTTATTATTGACTTGATTATTTCATGTTGTGTTAGTTGACTTGATTATTTATGTGATTTAAATGTTGTATTGTTAATTAATTATGAAAAGACATTGCCACATTTCAATGGAGCTTTGCCCCACCTACAGAACTACGTGACAATTTAAGCTGTACCTATCATTTTGTTGGGGACTTATTACAGGTTTCATGTTGCATAATCATAATCAGTATCATTTTCTACTACTCTCGCAACTCCTATAGAAGAATAACAAAAACAATGAATAATTCCCTTCGATTTCTTATTATTTTCTGAATTCTTAATTAGGCTGTTTTTTTCGAATCGCAACTTGTACAAAACTTTATTTTAAACCAATAATTTTAATAAAAAACGGAGATATTTTTACATATATTCGTTATCTTGTACAACTTGCGGTTGATGGTGGGGCAGAATCTGGCAATGTCATTTGTTCCGCGATGGTGTTAATTGTAAGAGTGCAAATATTATTATGAATAAATAAATAAAAAATCAAGAGCGCGAATCCAGAAACGTGATTTTTTTTTCACCGTTTAGGCCTTCTGTCCCTGTCTGTGAAAGGGACATTAACATGGTTTAGACGAGGTTTAACTAGGTTTATGAATAATAAGATAACAGGAGTTTAATTATTTTTATAAATCATTAAAATCTCCTCTCATACAACACTGACCACTTATCGCAGACTGTCGAGTATAAATCGCCAAAAAGATGTTTTAGTGTGATCATATGACTCGTGATCACGGATGATTCATAATATTACTTAGTAATGTTTACTCAGTTGTTATTTTATCTGCGTATTTAAACTAAATAAACAAGACTTTGTACTATCCAACTTAAATACATTTAAATAAATAAAAACCTTCAAATTTTTCCATCCATTACCATAACTAATTTGTAATAGGTTTCTTAATAATTTCCTAGCATAAAATATAAATCAATGTTAAGTCAAAGTGAAATGTTTTATTGCAATCATAATGACGCCGTAAAAGACATTGCCACATTTCAATGGAACCTACAAAACTACGTGACCATTTAAGCTGTACCTATCATTTTGATGGGGACTTATTACTGGTTTTATATTGCATAATCATAATCAGTATCATTTTCTACTACTCTCGGAACTCCTATAGAAGAATAACAAAAGGACATTGTTTTGGAGTTTACTAATATAAAATAAATAATTACAATACTTAGATCACGAAATAGATGGTCGCCTATTTTAATTTAAATTAAGTATTGAATAATTTTAATGTTAACTTGGTTTTTGTTGCAATATGTAAATATTATAATAACACTTAAATCCACACGAAATAAAAATGTGAACCTTACATAAATCTATATATCGGTTCGTGCATTTATCCCATTAACAGAAATATTAAATAAATATGCAAATTAACATATCTACCCATTTAAAAAAATGACTCACCCTTAATGGAGTAATTCTCAAAGCTTTTATGCACTTCTAAGCAACAACCTTTAAGGTTGTTGCTAAAAAATAACTTTTTATGGAACACAACGCGAAAACGAATTAAGGAAAGCGATCCGAAAAAATATAATTGATTTAATTATTATTTTTTATTTAATTAATATTTATAAGAGATTTCTGAACGCAAATGGAACTGTCAACAGCGGACTGTTGGCGGGCGAACTGATAAAAATGGCGTCCGATTCGTGTATTTATGCCCGGCGTCGTTATCAGGGGGTATTCACTGGTATGACACAGTTATCACGAGAGATACGAGAGGACTAGAGTACAACTGATGTAATTACATGGGGCCGCATCTAGTGCAAAGATAAACATCATTAACGGTTCCAAAGATGCGTCACTAAACAGCTAACCAGTGGTAGGAACTCCCATACAATGAGAAAAAGAATGAAGTTTGATCACATGTTGCGTTTTACCAGTAAAGTCTCACTCACTCACATCTTTATTATTATCTTTTCAGATGCAATACCGAGAAAAAAACAATTATTACTTTGGTAACTTTGAAAAAAAATTGATAGACAACCTGGAATCAGACGTTTTAAAAGTAATCGTGCCATCTGCTTTGAAAAATAAAAAGCGAAAAGTGAGAGGCAGACGGTGTACTACGAAAAATAAAATATCATGCTTGGCCATATTTAAAAGGTCTCCAAGAGCTTATAGACACCTGCAGCATGTGATGCCCTTGCCAATCATAAAAACATTACAGAATGTTTTAAAGAAAATGTCTATGACTACGGGCTTACATAAAGCGGTTTTGGAGCACTTAAAAGTTTTGTCCAAAAAAAAACCAATATCAAAACAGAATTTGCGGATTGGTTTGATGAAATTGCTTTAAAAAAACGTACGTGTATTGTAAATAGAGGGCAGGCTGCTTCATTTTTTCCTAGCCACTGATATAGTTCTAATAAAAAATATATACTTATTAATAAGATGTTTGTTTTAATTTTACGATCTGAGCCACGTATGCAGGCACGTTTTCTAGACATGTCTACCTCACGAGTACGTGGCCAGGCTGTTTCTGCATACGATCTATATTAAATAAGTTTGCTGTGAACCGCGCCGCTATTGCGGTTAAATTATCGATATCGCTTAGAAACTATCGATATCTAGGCGACACTAAACATCGATATACTTCAATCACTAGTGTCATTTTGACAGCTGCCACGACTCTTTTTAGGGTTCCGTGCCTCAAAAGGAAAAAAGGAACCCTTATTGTGAAGCTTTTGTAAATATTAGGGCCTCGTTTTACAGTCCCTTAATTAGACTCTGGTTAGGGAAGTAACGTTTACAAGACGAGACGAGACTGCCGCGAACCGCTTCGCGTGACGTCATTCATATATCGAGGTACAGTCGACAGTGCATCAATAGAAGATCTTGAAGTGACATTTTAACTCTAATGGCGCAGACGATAAGAATGGTACAAGGTCCAAAGTTAGAGACCTAATTTACTTTCGACTGTATGTACTAACAGAGAGTAGTTAATACCTTACAACGTGCTGTAAATATACATTTAAAAAAATGGTGACATGCAAAATGTATGACTCTAAAGATTTTATTCACACCAAAGAGTAACTAACCATAATATTTGTAATATTAGCGGGTCTAGCACGCACAGCGTTAGCGATCGACGCAACGCCGCGGAGCTGTCAAACGCCTTGTAATAATGTATGTTTCACAGCTCTGCTGATCAACAGCGGTCGATCGCTAACGCTGGCGCGTGCTTCATGGGCAGAGAGCTCTTGTGAGGTCCCATGAAAAGGTCAAATGGGATATCATATATTTCCGAGGAAATGATGCAAGAATGGGCAGAAGCTCAAAGGAACCTCGATGAAGTTCGAGAAATATCATTGTCAAGATGTTACAAGAGAGAGGGACAAGACTGGCAGTTACGTTGCTTTTCTGACGCCTACGAAAGCGTATGGAGCCGTCATTAGCCTGGTTAAACGGAAGAGAGAAAAGCTTTGTAACCGAAAAATCGCGCCATGTCACCCATCAAAGACCAAGATAACTTGAAGATTCCTCGTTTGGAGTGGTTAGGAGTATTGATTGGATGTCGTCTTATCAAGTATGTTTTAAATTGCCTACAGTTGAACTTGAGACTACAAACTCTATGGCCGAACACCTTTTCCTTGCAAAGTGGTGTAAATGTAAATACAAAAATATTTTGACGTGCAAAAATGTACACAACGTGCTTACTTGCAAGAAAGAAATTTGACTTTGACCTTTGAACAGCTAGATTGTAATTGACTGGTATAATTTCCGGCCCAGCTAAATTCTGCTGATGTAGCAACCAGTACAAATCCTGAATAGGAAAAGCCAAGGATCTCAATCCCACAAATTCGCCTTTTTTTTCTTAAATGATGAATAATCTTAAAAATGTATATAACGAGTTGGCAACACCAAGGAGTAACTAACCAGCCATAATATTTGTAATATCAGAGAGCTCTTGTGAGGTCCCGTGTTAACTTACTCCACAACTAATCACTGTTTATTGAACCAATTAAGCACAAGCTTATTTATTTATTCACGCGCAGTGATAATGATAATGAACAGCGGGAAAAGTAATCACGGGACTTAGTGGAACGTGCTACTAACGTGACATTGTTTTCTTTTATGCAATCGCCATATACAAGTTGTAATCCAAAGTTTCCATATTTAAGAAGTTTCATGATTAGTTCAAGTAAAATGCACCGAATGTACATGAAAAACGACAGTATTTTACAATTTGCGAAGCGAAAGTCATATTAAATATTCGTCAAATGTTGTATGTTACAAGTTTCGCGCCCTTATAATTTGACGATTAACTTTAAAGTTGACAAAAAGGGTGCGAAACTCTATCCAAAAACAATTTCTCTGAGGGATAGATAGATAGATAGATAGGTACTTAGATACATTTTGTGCCAAATAGTGGTCGGACCTTTTGTAATAAATAATTCAATTGTATTATTTGTTTACAGTATCCAACTTTTGATTAGGTACCAATAACTTTAGAATTCAATGTGTGTTGCGAAAACTATTTCTAAGTAACTATGACGATAAGTATTCATTGGATACATTAATTAATTAATTTTATTTACGCCATTAATTACGCTGGCAATAAATAAACAGGGGCTCGTCAACTCGTGCCTGCCTCGCCCGCTGCCCTATGCCCCCGCTATCTGTTTACGGACCTGGGGGTGGCCTGTCAGACTCGATACTGTTAAATGGGGGTAAACGAACAAATATCTCTCTCTGTGTATTTGTTTGATCAGGGTAGCGTTGCCAGGCGTCCGGATAAAGCCGGATATGGTTAGGCTTTTGGATTACTTGTCCGGCCGATATAAACGGTGTCTGGCCTGTCCAGCTTTTGCTAGGCTTTTTACATTCGCAAACGAGGGCGATTCGACTCTGTCGGTCGGTCGCTCTCGCGAGTGTGGTGTGAGCTTTGCGACCATTTAATATCGATAGCTAGTAAGCGAAAACGTGATCTCGAAAATCACTTAAATACCGAAAAGCATCGCAAAAATATTAGAACCGCTGCGTGTTCGTCGAAATTAGACAATCGTGTAACAGCTAGATCTAGATCGGAACCAAAAATTCTTTAATAATGTAGGGTGTACGGCCTTTTTACCCAAATGTCCGGCCGAACTGGCTGGTCCATCCGGCTATTAGGTTTGGCGACCTGGCAACCCTAGATCAGGGGATAACAACGAAGCAAATAATCAATAGATAACCGACGTTTAATACATAAAACGTTGAGCGAAAAGAAGGAGCGGGGTTTCTGATGGGTTAGGAAAATTAAGGAAATATTTTTGCCGCGCTCTATGGAGGGAGAGATACCTAAGTATATTTTGTATACTTAGGTATCTCTCCCTCCAAGGTTTCCGACCTTGTTGTCACTTTCACTCTCATAGAAAGAGCGACATCTTTTTTTAACAAGTTTAACTTCTATTGAAAATTCAAACAATGGAAATCAAATGAGTGGCAGAGAAATGCAATGCAAGTCATGCAAAATGGCGGTGTATACTTAAAGAATAATTATGGAGTAAGCCCAGCGATTGAAGACGTATCCAATCCCAGCAGTTTTGGAATTACATATTATTATGTTCGATGAGTAATAAGTGCTTATTCTTAGTTGTGAGAGACCCTGCCTGCACAGACTCGACGAAAATGGGAGTTTTTAGCATTTCCTCCGCGCATCAGGGTTGCCGGCTGACAGCTCCACTGTTGCGGGCTTTATAATAATAATAATAATAATAATAAAATCTTTATTTTTAACTGTTTACATGAGTTATTTTAATGAAGCCCTAGCGCCTGAGTTAGTTGTGAAACTGTGTTTCAGGCACCAGTGTCTTCCCCTTACACAGGTTAAGCTTAAACTGACAGTTAACTAGTATACGTAAGTAAAGTAAGTATGAACAATAAAATAAATAAATAAATAGTACCTATAATAAATAAATAGTTCAATAAATAATAAAATAAATAAATAATTTAAAATCAGATCAGCTATTTATTAATTATTTTGAACAAACATGTATATAATGGATAGTGTGTGATTGTGATTGGTTATAAACCTGATGATGATTTTAATAGTTATTAAAATGTGCTTGTATTGAGTATGAACGAGTGTGTGAGTTGCATGTGAGGGTGAGGATTTGGTGAGGATGTTACCTGTGAATTAATGGATGCAGCAAGTTACTGTGATCGTATAAATAATTGTTCAATAGTGTTGTAGTCATAACCTTTTAGCCAATTTATCATAACCGACTTGATTTCATGATTACTATGCCTTTTAATATTTTCTTTAGTATTGACTATGCTATATAGTAAGGGAGCTAAATACATGTAGTGTCTCCTCGCGAAAGCGCTCTTTATTCTGGGCAAAGGGCATAGATCGAGTCTTTTAGTATTGGCTTCAAGGGTAGGCACAGTTACACGGTGGTATCTACGTAGGCTTTGATATATGAACAGTTTCCTCACTGTTAGGACTTTACATTCGTCATAAAGATCAGTTGTAGGGTATCTAAAGGGGAGTCGCATAGTAACCTTTAAAACAGCTCGTTGAGCGCGTTCTGCCTCAATAATATAGGTTTTTGCGGCTCCACCCCATGCGGTTATGCAATAGTTAATTAGACTTTCACAAAGTGCTCTATATGTTTGCATTAGAAGTGTGGGTCCCACTACTTCACGTAGATTCTTAAAAGCGTAAATAAGTTTCCTAACTCTCGTGGCTACCGCAGTGATTTGAGCACTCCAATTCATTTTGTCGTCTATCATGACACCTAAGTAACGTATATTGTTGATTCTGGACAGTAAAGTACAATTACAAGGTTCAGGCAAGTCGCCATTACGGTTGCATGGGTATGTATGTATCGCCAATTTGAATGTATCTCCTGGACTAGAGGCATTAGTTTTTGTGAAGCATAGGTATTTGGTCTTAGAGGTGTTTAATGACAATAGGCTATCTTCAAGCCAGGCAGTCACTCTACTTAGACCCTCCTCAGCCATTTTACGAACACCTTCCCAGGTATAATCTTGAAAAATGAGAACAGTGTCATCTGCAAACATCAGGATGTCCGCTCCTCTTATAGCAAATTTACACAAATCGTTTACATATAACAAAAACAGGGTTGGTCCTAATGTACTACCTTGTGGAACACCGTATGTGCAGGTGGCACTGTTGCTCAATTGACTGTCAATACGTACTCTTTGATTTCTACCTGTTAGATAATCGCGGAACCACAAGAGTGGCATGCCTCTGATTCCTACATTCTCTAAACGTGAAAGAAGAATAGGAATGGACACAGTGTCGAAGGCTTTTTGTAGGTCCAGAAAAACTCCAACACATTTCATGCCCTCGTCAAGGTAAGTGACTACTTTAGTCGTTAAGTTTAAGACTGCATCCTCAGTGGATCTTTTTGCTCGGAACCCGTATTGGTTAGAAGCAAGAATATTGTGGTGTTCTAGATACGCAGTAAGCCTTTTATTTACTATTTTCTCAATTACCTTTGAAAGTGTGGCTATAAGAGAAATAGGTCTATAGTTTGTGGGTAACTTATCATCGCCAGATTTGAAGATTGGTGTCACTATAGCCTGTTTAAATAGTTCAGGGAATTTACCACTTTCAAAAGTAAGATTGCATAGATGTGCTATAGGCTCAGCCAAAGAGTAGCAGGCGGTTTTAAGTATTTCGGTTGGGATATTATCCCAACCTGATGCACTGTGTGACCTTAGAGACTTAATGATTCCAACAACTTCCAAGGGATCCGTGGGAAAAAATGAGAAAGAATTCAGCGGTGTATCACCATACAAAGCTTTCGCTGCCAGGTCCACATCATTTTTATTAAGGTTAGCAAGTGTTGTGTTCGCTAGGTCCCGGCCAATCGATGTAAAGTAGTTGTTTACCTCGTCTAGTGATTCAATGGGAGAATCTCTAACCTTTAATAGATTATCCGATCGAGTTTGTCTCTGTTTTAGATTACATACATCTTTAATCAACTTCCATGTATTTTTAGAATCACCAGAGTATTTCTGAAATTGGGTTTCATAATATTGCTTTTTCAAGGACTTTATTAGATTATTACACGAGTTTCTGTATTTGCGATATGCGTCACATATTTGATCATCGCTTTGATTTAATTTGGCTTTCTTTTGTAATATATTTCTTTTTCTTATAGATTTGACTATCCCTTCTGTAATCCAAGGTTTTATCGGCTGCCTTCTTTTTGGTACTTTAGTTATTTTGCTATTTAAGTTAATTGTTAATTGTATTTTATTAACTAAGTCTGTAGTGGCTTGATTTACGTCTGGAATCAAGTAGTATTCACTCCAGTTTTCCTGAGCTAAGTATTCCCTGATTATGTCATAGTTTATGGTCACCTTGTGTGTTTTGTGACTTGGAATTTTCTCGATATTGGCGTTGTCTAGGACTAATAAAATAGGCGAATGATCAGTCAGATGATCAAAAACCACTGTTTTCCACTTGCTAGTTGATTTTACCATGAAGTGGTCAATACATGTGCCAAGCCCAGTAGGTATGTCAATCCCTTGTAAAAGACCATGGTAGGCCATAGAGCTTAGGTAGTTAGCAGCATGTCCGGTTACATTGCCTGGCAGGATATCAATGTTCATGTCACCTGTTAAAATCACGTGTCTAGTAGCAATGGTTTGTAATGCAGATTCTAAAGAGTCAATATACTTAGCAGGGTTATGGAAACAGGGCGGTCGATAAGTGCACATGACAGTGCAATCTCCTTCCAGAAGCAATATTAGGCAATTACCTTCAGTTAGGTTTATTTCGTGTGAGGACGCGTTGAGTCCGTCCCTAACATATGCTACAACTCCATCGTTTTGATTAAAACTTGTTTTAGTATAGTGTAGTTTATAATTATCTATTTCCGGAGGAACTCTAACTTCATTGGTCCAGCATTCGGTTAAAACTAGGATATCTATAGGTCTTTCAAACATTGAAACAAATAGTAAGAATTCATCCAAATTTCTATTTAAGCTACGTATATTCACTGTAAGAATGGTCAATGAACTAGAGGAATTGCTGGCGTCGTTTAGAATCTGTGTGCATTGCTTAGGGTCATTCAGCCTCGTACATTGTGGATCACAAAAGGTGTCTATTTCCTGTATAATAATATCTTTGTCAGGATTGAATTTTACGGTAGTATTTCACTTGCCAAATGTATGAACTAGGTTTCTTGGTTGTTTTATCAGATATAAGCAGTATGTAGGATTCCAAGTATAAACTGGCTATTGCTGTGGAATGTACGTATGTAAATAATTGTGTTAAGATTTCATATTGTAGGTTGATTGTGTGGGTGTGTATATTATAATGGCATGTGTGGTACTTTTTGTTGGTGAGCGATTTTATTGTGTTTACAAATTTAGTGTGCTTGATTTTATGATAACATAATAGACTATAGTAATATATGGATAAATAAAAAATATTTAGGTACATGCATGATATTAGTATTTGTATAAGATAAAAAAATAGTAATTGTCTTTCAAAGTATTCTAAAATGAGTCACTTATTAAGTAGCTTCTTCAAGTCTTCTTCCTTTTCGATTCGAATGTGTGGATTTCCTTCTGCTTTGCGGAGAAACACTCTTCCGAAAGAAGTCCAGCAAAAGGAGTATTCATTGTCCTTTGCAAATTCGCGAGCATGGAAAAAGAGTTTTCTGGTTTTTTGGGTAAGGTTCTCTGATATGTAGATTGGTTTTGTTGGCCCCGGTAAGTCCAAGTTGGCGGTACTAAATTTGTCTGCCTTGTGGTCCTTGTTATATTTCTTCAGGCCGTTTATTAAGTTGTCTTTTATCAGAGCACTACAGAAATCCACAACGATAGGTTTATTTTGCTCATTTTTGGTGTTAACTCGATAGATATCTTTAATGTCCGATTTGAGAATATTAATGTTCAGTAATGTGCCTATCTTAGATATAATATTTGGCAACTCTTCCCTCGACTCAGTGGTTTTTTTTGGAATATTTCTGATTTCAATACTAGTCGATCGACTTGCGCGATCTAGACTTTCGACCTTATTTTCGAGTTCGCGTATATATTGCAGGTTATCTTTGCGTTCATTCTCTAGACGGTCCAGTCTAACTTTTGCTTCGTCATATTTCTTAGATAAGAATTCAACCGAGTTTCGAATCTCACTGTTTTGGCTCTGAATATCGGTGTTTTGTTTTTTGATTTCGTTCATAGACTGCAAGATGGCCGAGAACTTGGTATCTGTTTCTGAATTCATATTCGTAAATAAAGATTTCAATGCCGTATCCTGTTCAGTTTTCCATGACGAAAACATAGATATAAACTCGTATTTTAGGGAGTTAAAATCTTCAAGATAATCGCTATTGTGTTTCCGTTTCATACTTCGTTTGTCGGTATTCACATAAGCCTGCGACCATTCGTGTGCAATATTGACGTTCGGCGCTGAGTCACAATGTAGCAGTGATGACGTACTAAATCGGAGCGCCTGCTCTGGCGCAACTGTAGGTGCGGACCGTGCGGAGTGCGGTTCGGAGGGGGCAAACTCGCTATCGCCGGCCGGTGTAGGTAAACGCAACTGCAATTGTGAATTGTCGGAGTCCGTCGTGGTGGGAGGTGGCGAGTGTTGAAGAGGCATTTTGCGAGTTTCGATTTAGCGTCGGTAATTATAAAGTTGAAAATAACTCACGTTGCGGTATCACACTCTCGATCTACCTGCTCGTCTTGTATGCGTGCCTGGTACTTTTGATGAATTTTATGTTACGAATTATTGAAAAATATAATAATTAATACAGTAACTTGAACTAAAAAACACGTCTACACGTCGTCGTGGTCCGAGGGGAAGGGGACACTGGGATAGCAATACATGCCCCACTGTCTCCACAGTAACTTTAACGTTAGCAATGCCACGTTAGAATGGATTCAGTATCCCAAAAAATGCTGTAATTGCCACAATATTGGCAGTGAATTCGTAGCAATGCCGGATGGCTGGCGAGAAAAACACGGGTTTGGGTTAAGATTCTGAATGTAACCTAGACAGTATAAATCGAAATTTTAAAAAAAACGTAACGCTTGTTCCATAAAATGGCGTACTTAAGCTATCTTTTAAATTAGTAAGTAGATATTGTCACATTATCGTTTACATCGTTTTGTGTGTGGCTATCGGTTTCCGGATCAAGATTTATGGTCGTATTGCACAATTATAGAGAAACCCTAGCAACAAGATTATTTTAATTACGCATTAAAATAATCAGTTATCAATATTTTTTTATCTTCAAACTATATTTAAAAATGACACGCGCCATTTGTATCGTGGCCGTTAGGTTATCTATTTTTATCAAACCTAATTTTATTTAAATTGCTCATTATTAGCGTTCAAAGTTTGAAATATGGACTGATTAGCAAACTGATAAAACTATGAGATATAAATACAATGGTTAGCATAACTGTATCTTTGTTATAACTTATGTTTTAGGAATTTTTTAACTTTAGTTTAGTTACCCGCACTTGGAATAAAAAGCAAAAGATAACCCTGGAGTTAGCGACTTAACCCGAGCAAATTGTATGGAATTTTCAAGGGTTAAGTCGTTGTCTTTCAAGTATCAAATAACATATTTTGCCAGACTGCTTGGCATTACAAACACTATAAAATACACGCGAATGCAAAATAATAAGGAATGCCAAAAACAAATATAATAATAAGTAATTAAATTAATGTAAGTAAATAGAGTAGGTAATCAGCGCTATTTTCTTAATTACTTACGCGTAATTGCCTCGAGATTGTTTAGGGAAAATGTTCATATAATATGACAAACTGATAACCGATGACACGTGCCATTGCCATCATTAACTCATTATTTGAATAGACACTGTTTACTTTGAGTTGTGGACGGAGTCGAGCTAAGACTGAGATTGTGAGACAATTTTGATGTATTATGGAAAGCTTGGCGTATTTTTCAGTGAATAGAATAAGATATACCTACTTAGGTTAATTCGCAAGTGAACAAAAGAAGCCGACATTGTTCCTAGCATCATCAAACTGAAGTGGCAGTGGGCTGGCCACATCAGTCGTAAAACCGATGGGGTAGACGAGTTCTCGAATGGATGCCACGAACGGGTCAGCCCCACGATCCGAGGGGTTGACGCATGCAAAAAGCCGAGAATCAGGCTGAGTGGCGTGACTTAGGAGAGGCCTACGTCTAGCAGTGTAGGTACGGTGGAACACAGAGAAAAGTGTACAGGAGAGTTTAAAGGTTGAGATTTTTTCAAAAACAAAAAATATTTCACAGTTTGATAGATAAAAGTTAAAACTATGTAACTGTAAAATAATTATTAAATTCGGTCTAGTAGTTTTTTGAGAAAATCTCAACCTTATTGAGGAACCCTGTATATTTACTGTACTATAACGGGCTATCATCAGATAGTGGGTTTTTGATGTATGATTTGTATCGTTTGATTCGACTTGATCAGGAAACTGACACACAGTGAACATAATGATACTTTTTCTGACAAAAAAAGCAGCTGAGCTTTTCGTTTTTGAAATACGGAATTAACTCGTTATTAAAGTATGCATTATATTATGTAATGTACATTTTATACATCATGATAAGATCATTACTATTTGCCATGTCTGGCCAAGATAATTACCACTCGTACAAATGATAACCAGGTAGTGTCTCCATCTCCAGTAGATAAAAATATTATTTTATCTTTTACACGAAATGATATGAAATGATAATTAGATCGTAAATGTACTAATCCCGAAGTTCCTGCCATTGTTAATGATTATTAAGCTATGTAAATATACTTGTTTGATATTTTTAAAGATTTGTTGCTTTGCTTATCTAAATTAAAGTATTTTGTAGTCGAAGACAGAGATAAGTATACAGGGGGCCTCAATAAGGTTGAGATTTTCTCAAAAACTACTGGACCGAATTTAATAATTCTTTTACAGTTACATAGTTTTCACTTTTATCTATCAAACAGTGAAAGAATTTTTGCAATAGGTCAAGTAGTTTTTGAGAAAATCTCATACTAAAAAACTCTCCTGTACACCTTTATCTGTGTTCCACCGTAATGCAAAGTTATCCCAAAACTGAGTCGCCAGAAAATATTTATCGGTCCCAATCTAAAGCTCACCGAAAATCGAAACTATTTTGCACCTTCTGGGAATACAATCCACAGAACCCCTTGGTTATACAGACGGCCGGCATTCAAATCTGTTCTACGGTTGTCTTAGTTTTATTGTAAATCTGCATTATCTGCTGTCTCTTAGCAACAATCAAAATAGCTGGCGCTACCGAGATCAGTCTATCATCACAGTGAATAACCTCAGCGAACTTAACAACCCTCATTATCATGACGAACTTGCTAGCTTGATCACCTTTAAGGTCATTACAATATGACGCACAAAATCACTACCTCTAGAAGTGATTCTTTGCTATCAGTAGCTACCGGCTTGGGAATAATAAACAATACTTCAATCTTTAGTAAGTAGTAGCAGCAAATACCGTATTATTAGATACATAAAGGGTTTACTCGGGCTTGACCCATGAAAAATAAACCCAGGATAGTACACTGGATGAAGAAAGCTTAAAGATTCTGGAGGAACCACTCACTAAGAAAAAGAAGTGGGGTGTTGCCACCCAGATATACACTCTTGGAGTACCAGACTTTCCTCTGTGCAGAGGTGAGGTGTTGCATGGATGATGACGAGACAGTAGAGCACGTACGGCTTAGATGTCCCGCTACAGAAGAAGGAATGAAAACGGTTACAAGCCTTGCGATATCAGAAAGGTGGGAGCTGTCAGTCGGCAACCCAGCTGCGCTACTTCAGTCAGTGAGCTGCGGCCTGCGGTGGTTGAGCTGACAGCGCGGCGGAAATGCACAAAACTCTCATTTACGTGGATTCGGTGCAGTTTCCAATCAATTTCCCCCACTTAGAATAAGGAGCTGGATATCATGAGTACCTAGGTAGATGTCATTCATTATGGATTGAAGACAGATGACCTGAGTATTTGGGATTATTTTCAACTTGATCTGTCCACGCGTTTCTGAGATATACGTCTTGACAGACGGACAACAAAGTGATCCTATAAGGGTTCTTTTTTTCCTTTTGAGGCACGGAACCCTAAAAAATATTAAGTATTATTATTATAATCACCCGTTAGCAACCAATATCACGTACCGTAGAATAATCCTGCTGTCGGCTGTTTAACGATAAATATTTTATTACAATAATTCACAGTTGCACGCCTTTTCTTATTAATCCTTGATAAGAAATGGCGTGAATCTGATAACCAGTTTCTTCTAGTTCGTCTAATAATTCGGCCAATTGATTGACCAAGGTGGATTTAGCGCTTAACCCGGAGTTTTAAGACAAAAAATATAGTTAAGTAGCTAAACCCTCAGGTTGTCCTTTATTGCAAGTGGTTCTTTGCTCATACTAAACCCCGAAGACGCCATCAAACCATTACTATCTGGCTGGCTCAACTACTGCAAGGCAACACGAATTGATACATGAAACGCAGATTAACATGTTAGAAAAATTAGCATAAATAATAACCGCTATTAGAGATCATCATCAGTCTATTTATATTGCCCCACTGCTCGAGCACAGACCTTCCCTTACATCGAGGGAGCTCGGGCCATAATCCACCACGCGGGCATAGTGCGGGTTGGCGGATTTCACATGCCTTAGAATTTTTTTTCCTGATTATAGATTAGATGTTTTCCTTCACCGTTTTGAGAGCACTCGGTAAATGTACGTAAGTTTTTCCGTCGAAAAAAACGTACGATAACACATAGGCTGCCCTAGCTGGGAATCGAACCTGGGACCTCCATATTGCAAGTCCATTGACCCAACCACTGAGCCACCGAGCTCTCTATTAGAGATGACGCCCGAAAAATATATAATAATTTAATACAAGAAGGTATCGCTTACGAGGAATGCATGCACAATATTGCATCAAAAATGGTTAAAAAAAGGATTACTATATATTTTAATATAATCGCTACATTTTCAATCGCTAAAACCAAGAACATGAAACTTTCGATAGGTATTATACGAGTAAACCTACGGTACCTCACAGAAGATGATAAAACTTGTGGACAAATGTGACTACAAAGACTTCCGTGACTTACTAAGGGACAAAATTGTGTTTGGAATAAAAGACATGATACTCAAGCAAGATCTACTGCAGTTGAAGACAAAACATCCCAATGGATCGAAGTGCCGCCACACTGTCACCCTATCAGGATAAGATGAGAGCTACTGAAAAAGGACCAATTTATTCGTCACCATATAAGAGCTACTGAAAAAGGACCAATCTCACTGTCTGTAGACTCTTTAAGTCACTGAGGAAATGGAACGCCAAATGAAATTATAGTGAGAATTTGTTAAGGAAAGAAACAGACGAAGTCAGGAAAATGTAATCATACTCTTCATCCAAAAGCCGAACCTCGTAATGGAATAATACAAAAGAGAAGACAAAAAGGAAGATCTAGATTCTAGAATATCACCTGATACACAAAAAAGCAAGAAATTGATAATATGAAGGCTAAGCTAGATAATCAGGTAACATACATAAAAAAAAGATTTCGACGAATTGATAACCTCCTTCTTTTTTGGAAGTCGGTTAAAAATATGTTTCAACTAAATCTAAAAGACCATCTTTTGATAACCAATAGGTAGATCAATAAATAAGAAAAAAATCCAAGATTACAAACATGGTTAAAATAAGAATTCTATCAGAATCAGAAACCAATTTAGTTAACTATTCACTAGTGACGACACATCTGGATGCGGCACTTCACTTGGCTATTCGTATTCGCTATTGGATGTTTGTCGTATTTGTCAAATATTTGACGTACGGACAACAGCAGGTCAATGGTAACACTTGCAGTTCGATTTTAAATCTTAAGATGCAGTTAATAAGAACGGTCCAAAGTGTTACACTTGATCTGCTGTTAGCGTACATACAAATAAGACGAATATTTTGTCAAGATTACCAACCACAAATGGCAATTATGACAAATACGCATAGTCAAGTGAAGTGCCACCATCGAGATTCTCCAAAAATAACAGTGACATTGAGAACCTATGGACCATGTTATTAAAGAAAGTTACAAAGTTGGAGATTATGTTATATTTGTATACAAAGGTTCCTATTTTGTTGAAAGCTTTTTGTTCAAGGCTGACATATTATCTTAGGGTTACATGTTTAATTAACCACAAGAAATAATAAAGACTAATAATAATAACAATAAAGACCTGTCGGGGCGGCTCGTGGAGTCCACACGTGACCAAAATGCTGGCCTGTATTTCGCCCAAAGGATCAGCCTAGCGATCCAGAGGGGAAATGCCGCCAGCATTTTGGGCACGTTGCCGGACAACGGGGATCGGTTGAACTATCTGTAATGCCAAGCCATTCAGATAGTTCAACCGACCTATTGTACATATAGTTTTTAGTTTAGTTTAGTTTATATATATATATTTTTTAGGTTAAAGGCGCGTACAGACTGGTGAAACGTAACATGAAATGTATTACTCTGCCTTTCATTGCATGTTCACTGCAAGCGTGGACGCGTAGCGCGCTCTTACTGCGCATTCAGTACGCTGCTGCCACGCGCACACTGCGCGCCCCTTTGTGTTCGTCCGAAAAACCGACAAATCACGGATCGCACCGCGCGCAGCTTGAAATGCTCGTAGAGTGCGCGTGAAATGCACAGTTCGCGCGCGCAAGACGTCCAAACTATGAGAAATTGTTACAAAGTGTGTTACCTTTCACGATACATTGCAGCAATTTGGACGGCAAATTCTTTCATTGCAAGTTACATTGCATGTTACGTTTCACCAGTCTGTACGCGCCTTAATATTATAATAGTTACTTAGAATTTTTATTATTATCTGAATAAATTTAAATTTACCACAAGATAACACAATCTGGCAGTATAAAATCATTAAAATAAATTGTATTTTACAATCCACGCAATTATCGCCCAGCAACCCATATCTTTCATAAAAATAATAGTAAGTAATTTAAACACCAAACTTTTAAGACTTAATTCATTTTTATTAATAAGATGTACTCATAATTAAATAATTATGGTTGTCACATACAAAAGATAAACCATCAGAAGGGGTAATTAAGTGCCAACATACAGACAGATAGTGAGATAATAAAGTAAATAATAATAAATGGTTCCGTAATGTGTACTTAGACAAACAAGTCGATAAAGATAATAATATTATAAATGCGGAGCTTAGAGGTTCGTTACTCAATCACATTCAAACAGCCTGACAGGACAGATTACACCTAAGAATGTCTTGTTGGCCTAAGGACATTTTGTCATGCATGCCCGAATTGCCCGAGGACTGTGCTGCGTGTGACTGCGAGTAAGATGACGCCGTGCTGATAGTGGGCGCCGGCCCTCGAGGGTTTCGTCACCCCAGCGCCATCCGGTTTGAAGTGGTCATCTTTGTTTCCTCTTTTTGGGTATTGATTGATGAATATCGTTTATTTATACAATATTTTTTCTAGAATTAGTTTAGTTACATACCACGATTTCATCAATCATGTAATGTGATTCGACTGCTTACAATTTAAACTGTATATCAAATATACCCCCTATTTTTATATTTAAGCACAACACACTAGTATACAATTAAAACTACTAACAAAAGTTAATGGCAAACATCGACTATAGTGTAATTTAATCAGTCATATTACTAGTTAACTGTAAATGGTAATACCGATCACTAACTAGCAAACAAAATGAAAATTGCGTTTAATTTACATACCTATATTTTTAGGGCAAAAAAAGTTTTTCTAATTCACAAATGAAACGACAATGACAGACATTTCTGATCGACAATGAGACATTTATGAATGCTTCAGTTGAATATTGTAACTACTTTTTGCTTACATAAATGAAATTACATAGGTAGGTAAGGCACTATTAATAAAACTTCATACCTTATAGCTACATTGTTAAATCTCCTTATTTGAGCTTATATTATCATAATTCGATTTATGTTTTGTTTATTATTTTAATAAAAAAGATACTAGTGTAAACTCTAAAGATTGATGGCTGCAACTCAAAACTAGGGCAGGTTTCTCAATGTTTCATGTTCGCTTCACACATCATTTAAATGCTTATGAGGAGACCTAAACCATGCATGCAATCTTTAGAAAAACAACAACATGCAACTGTTTACTTTGAACCCTGAATCTTCTCCAAAAGCAATTCCAGTCTCCCCGTCATAACCGGCTGCCCCTTTTTAGTTTTCTTGCTCAATTTCTTGAACCTCTCCTGCTTCTTCTTTTTATATTCTTGCAACTTCTGTTTCCTTTCTTCTTTTACTTTCTCTATTTCTTGTTTCTTCTCCAACTTTTCTTGTTTGATCTTGTTGTATTGTTCTTTTGCTTTAAAAAAAGGATCTTTCTTGGTTTTAGGCGGTGGTTCATTCGTCACATCCTTTTCAATCAAATCAGGATGTCTGACGTATTTACCAACCAGGGTTGAATCAGTTGTGTCTTCATCAAAAACTTTAGCTGTATATGATCCAGACGTATCATCATTTTTTACGTCTTTGTAATAGTTACGAAGCAATTTCTTCTTTCGGTGCTCCTCCCATTGATCTAATTTATATTTCTTACTGTACTTCTTCAACCGATAAGTCTTTTTATCAAATGGTTTCTTGTTGTTTTCATCATCATTCTTGCTTTCTTCAACTCCGTTACGGTTTTTATTGAAATGTTCATGTCGTTTATTGTTGAATTCATTTTTCTTATCATTTCCAGTCTTGAATTTGGAGTTCTTTTCAGCCCCAAACTCGGTCTGTGCATTTCCTGGTTTGAATTCTCTCTGTTTCTTGTTTGACAGAAAGAAGGAATCTCGTTTCTTCTCCATAACTTCAAGTTTGTCTCTTCAGATCTACAATGAATGAAAAAGCGTGTTTGATAACTCAAATAGAAGGCAAGAAAGCATTTCAGCATTTAGAAATATATAATGGAACAAATAAATATTTGAAATGAAAACTTCCATTATTTATTCCAGAGAATAAAATATAACACGCTTTTTCATTTGAAATAGATAAAATAATATAAATAGCTGAGGAAATACATAAATACTTATACAAGAATGATGTGAAAATTATAGTTTTCTATACAAACATCCCATTCCATAGTACAAATAATTTATATCATAACATAACACATTACATAATGTATTTTAAATCATATCTGCCTGCATGTTGTTTTATTAATGGACTTTATTGTAGTGGGAAAATATAAATTTCGGAATCTGCTTATGATGAGTTGACGGTGATGACCGACTCAACAATGCAGTGTGTGATAATTTTGTTCATCGCTAACGTCCCTACTTGGTCCCTACCTATCTAAATCAGATGGAGATGAATGAATAGGTTATTTTTCTTACACATATAAGATACTAAATGTCATGTATGTGGTATTGGGAAATAGGTACTTTATTTTATCAGTCTGTTCCTACGCCAGATAGGTAAGGTATGGGTACGTATAAGTATGGTGAGCTATATTCTGTGACGTAAATTTCGTCAACCCGTCACATGGTACAAATTAGATACGTGTATGAATCAAGTATGAATCAGTCAATATTTGCAAATTGCGGCTAATTTACTGTTTGCTAACAAGAAAATTGGAAATCATGGAACTTTTTGTGCTCGATAACGGATATTAAACGTATTTGACACCAGAATTATTGAGTAATTTACAAAATGTTAACCAACAGATTGATTCGACCATGAACTGTGGACGCCAGTTTTTATTCATTCTAGCAGCTGGAAATTAGATTTCTCATAAAGAATACATACGTGGCATTAATTAAACATGCAATATAAATAAGAATAACCACGATTTATGCAATAACTTACCAAAATAAGCCACCCACTGGGTAGGCTTTCAATTAACGGCGGAATCTTGGTAGCTTAATTGCACTTGGCACGAAAAAACTTAACCACGATTAGAGATTTTATTTCACGGTTTATCGCGTGAAAAACTTTACCAACCATGCCCTAATGTGATTTTCTAGAATTATTTTCACAGGGAAACGTGAAAACGTCTCGCAAAATGTCACAAAAAGGGGTGAAGTAAGTGGTGTGCGGGGGGAAGAAGCGAAGCGCGCGCAGCGCCATCTATTCCATATCGCATTTTATGGAAACTCCGTATTTTCAATCAATAAAACGGAACATGCGCAATGAATTTCACTATTTGAATTAATTTTATCCACGATATTTAGATTATTTCTATAAATATTAAATTTTTAGTAGAATTTAGTCACTGATAACAAGAAAAACAGCTAATCTAAGTTAAAATTATAATTTCCAAATAGTGTGGTATTTCTGTGTATAATGGAACGTAAATACCATATTTTAAAATAGCGACATCTAGCATGAAAACTGAACTCTATTTGTATCACAGTAGTTAGTACCGTACCACACAGATGGCGCAACAAATTCAAAGCGCGAAATTATAAAATTATGAAGATTGGCTCCTGTTTATTTTTCACATGAAGACGAATTGAACGAAACCTACTACTACCTACTTATGTCGAAATCATATCCAGCGGTTTAGGCTTCACTACAAAAAGGAGGTTACAAAAACCGACATACATACTCGAAAAACATTTTCCTCCTTTCGGCAGTTGGACTGACTCCTCTCGGGTGACACTAGATCAAAGATTTAATAATGTATTACAATGCCTGTACCTATAGTATATGTAGGTACTTATACAATACAGCATGTAGAAAGTAGTAGGCAAGGGCCCGCCATGTCAACGATCGCAATATCCTCGTCGCAGAGCGTATTGTATTACAGTGAGTACGAAAGGGTACAATGCCGTAGACAATACATACTGCGAATGGTCTTTATTAATGCAAAATGAAATTTTCGCGAATGACAGTATGGTGAAATTATTGGAGAATTCGTGCAGGATCTGAAGTTTGCGGCTATGGTCAAGAGTCCCACTACAAGCTCGGGAGTGAACGTGACTGTCGAGCTGCTTCGTCCATAGTGACGACGCTACGGCGACTACTCTGGGTGAAGACAAGAAGACGCGGATACCCAGGGTGACGACGCTACGGCGACTCCCCTGGATGAAGAGAAGACGATAATGACATTTTGAAAATTCTGTAACACGACATTGGCAAATGACGAACTGTCGTGTCCATTAATAAAATAAATACTTAAATAAATACTACGCACCGAAGAGTAAAATCATGTCTGTTTTCATTTTGTCTGTGACTGTACCTACCTACTACGTACAGTAGACTGGCTTCATTAGGCCTATTACACATTCTTTAGGCTGTTGGAGAGGGGGCACCTGCCAAACATATTATTATGGCAACCTTGTGTTGTGTCTTGGATACCTACCCGACAAGAAACAGATTCCTATTTTCAAGTTCATTGCTGGATTGCTGTGTCACGAATTAGAAATTACTGTGAAATACGTAGAGAGAGTTTATTTTATTAATGGACTCGACAGTTCGTCATTTGCCAATGTAATGTTACAGAATATTCAAGATATCATAGAGGCTTTTGAAAATGGTAGGAAACGACGGTCGCGAAACCATCGTCATTCGCGTACACCCTCCGATCAATCCAACGCAATAACGGACACAAAACAATCTCGCAACCGTCGCTTCCCACCATTTTCAAGAGCCCTAAAATAGGAATGCGCTATATCGAACATGAGCGTGTTCATCCGACTCGCACTTGGCCGATTTTGGGTTGGGCTGTGACCACAACCCTTTTTGAGGGCTGAATCCGCGCCTGCTTGCTTTATTCTTGTAACTTTCATTATCATCGCTGTCATTGTAAGTTTATTTACAGACTCGCATGTAGTAAAGTAATGAGGCCCGCAGTTACTATTTACAATTCATATGAAGTGGCACTCCTCCGTCCTTCAATCAATCGCAACGCGAAGTCCCGTAGTTGAGCGCTAACGGCGGACAAAAGTTGTTCGCCATTAGATTACGAACAACTAAACTGTGTTAGTCTAAATAACGGCTTCCGCAAAAAGTTAGTGGTATCGGTATTGTATATTATAAATCGTGTTTCTAAAGATCGGCATATTAATCGATATTTTGAATTTCGGAACCATGTAGCGCACTCGCATTATCCTAAGCTAATTGCTAAAAGAAATAGCCCGTTAGCCATAAACGTAAAAAGTTAGTCTACTTTTTAAGCCTTCGATCCCTTTCTATAGCGATTTTTAACGAATTGTGAAAGGGACAACAATACGGTTTAAGGGAAGGTAGGTTTAACTAACAAGTTTGGCTAACAGCATTAAGGCTCGAATTCATAAACATGATTTAAAGTTATTCCACCATTTAGGCAGCCTGTCCCTTTCTGTCTTAACGTGTTTAACGAAGTGTGAAAGGGACAACAACTTGGTTCAAGCGATGTGAAGTTTAACTAAGTTTATGAATAAATGCACGAGTGTTTAACAGATATCAACATCAGTCCATTTTTATGCCAATGGGCACATTATCTCTCTTACCGATATAAGGAGAGGTGGAAGAAGCTTCACAAAAAACAGAGACAGGACATTGAAGTGATCATATAAGGGCTCCTTGTTCCTTTTTGAGGGGTCATATCGAAACCCTATGCAATCCATCAATCCGCATTGAGCTCACGTGAATCATGGCCTAGCCTTGTGGGGACATAAAAATATACAGATGAGGACAGTTAAATAAATAAAATTGACGCCATGAAGCTCCCGCGTATTCCCGAAGACTTGTACTCGAAGCCTATTGTGGTGTCCCTCCATAGTGGTTACACCGTGGGTCAGACCACGGGAGGCCTTAGCGTGCTCTACACAGTGCTGTGCATAGTGGATTTGTTCGGGGTCTTTCCGGTCGTGGCGCTACCGAAGAGTGTGATTTCTTGTGGTGAGTAGATCGTAAGATGCTGGTTGATTTGTAAGAGCCATATTTTTATTATTATTTCATAAGTCGTCGTATTCTACTTAGATACATTTACCTTTGTATTTAAGTATAGTAACTATTCTTTCTTTACGTTACCTACATACATAAAATATTTTTATAATCGTCTAACTTTTTTTTAGGTTATGAAAAACTTTTCCCCAAAAAGAACATCCGGCTCGAGTGACCAAAAATATGTAACGTAACTGTCTTGAAAAGGTGTTGTTATTATCGATATTAAGGACTGTAGCGAACTCACCAAAAACCAAGGGCTAAGGGTGTAAGAGGAACTGGCACTATTTTCATTCTTGCGGATGTTTTCTTCTGGGATCGATCCCTCAGAGTTATACGAAATATCTGAAGCTGCTTGCTGTTTGTTGTATGTTGATTCAGAAAAGAAAAGTTCGGTTTTAGCGCAAACGTGTATCACACGCCAGCGGCCATGACAGGAAGTAGCGGTCACATGAAGGAAGGATGGGGTGTCACACGGGTGTCACCCAGTGGCATAATTTCAGTTCAGTATTCGAGTCTCTTGTTCATGACAATGCGTCGCTCCCAATCATTCAGAAGTTTCATTATTTGGTGTATAGGTAGTGTGCGTGGTGATGCAGCTACTATAATTAAAACTGAACAAAACTACCAACCCCCCTTACGTGGTTAGCCATAAACATAATTTTAAATTAGATCGCGATTTAAGCCTTCGGTCTCTTTCTAACTTTTTTAAATCTTGTGGCGATATGTACTTCATTGATTTCGTTTCTATGCAGGTATATATGGTATACCCCTGGTACTGTCGGTATTTGGTCTGCAGCTCTACACAGCGGTACTCCTCGGCAAGAGCTGGCTCCTGGCGCAGGAGATCACACCGAATATCCGAGAGAAAAATCGGTGAGAGCATGCTATCAAGATATCAGACTTAGGCGAGTGGCTTAGCCTCGTATCCACTAGGCAACAATTGACGACTTGTTGCACAACATGTTGCTCATCATGTTGCACGGCAACGAGGAACTTTTGTTTAGTAACGTTGTCTGTTCGTACATGACCAGTCGTCGACATGTCACCGGAGGAACTAGTGTTGATTTTAGCGGCGGATTTTTGCGCGTCACGTCTTCATTTGACAGCATTCGATGATAAACTGCATGTTGCAACAACATGTTGAAACAAACAACAAGCCGACCGTCATGTTGCGCGCCAGCAGTGATAACGTTGCGCATTGTAGTGCAACATTGCCGATCTTATTAAATAAAGATATAAACATGTAGTTTGCGGCGCTTGCCGTGGAAATGATGGGCCCGTGGTCCTCTGACACAAAAAAAATTGTCCATGAAATCTTGACCAGGCTGATCCACGCCTCCGGCGACCTGAATGCAGGCGCTTACCTCTCGCAAAACTGCGGGGGACGAGGTAGGTCGCGACTGCTTGTTGCGCTCACACACCTACAAATTAATCTGCCGTGATATCAAACGCCGGATCGGAATTTATACCTTTTAATGAAGGTAATCTTTCTTTTGCTGGACATGTCAATGTACTGGCCGTATATTGTCACCCGCATTTTCTATAAAATCTCTAATAGTGTATAATTTAATAATTAATTATATATTTGCTCTTCACATTGATGTACACTGAAATAAGTGAAATTAAAACAATAATTTCACACTAAATAACCACAATTAAGCCCTAATTTAAATAATAACTAATTATGTTTCTAAAAGTACCTAACTAATTACAATGCAGAAAACTTTCAAAGGTGCTAAAAGCCTGATAAAGTGTTGTAAATCGGATGTTTAATGTAATATAGCTGTTAAGATAGTTATATTTTTGTAAGAAATTATGTCAAATAAAGAATTTTGAAATTGAAATTGACCTCTCGCAAAGGCTTAGCCTGGCCATACAGAGAGGTAATGCAGCCAGCGTCCTCGGCACGATGCCCTGTGGAGGGGAGCTGCACGACGACATGTACCTTTTATAATATTTTATTTACACAATTGATTATTTTAATTTTAATTATTTTATATTTTATGAATAAATATTATATTATTCAACATGTAGGTGTATGTGATTGACAATTTGTTTTTCGTTATGAAATGTCAATGCCACATGTTTATTTCTATTCTACTAGCGTTGACGAAAGTAAAAGCATAGCGTCGCCCTAACAGCATTTATCGTTGGCATTAATTGGCCAACGGTGGGGAATTCGTTGGGACTGTGTTAGTTCGCCCAATAAAGACTCATAATTGTCAGTTTGCCAACAATGGGCCACTGCAACTTAAACGGCCGTAACGTTGGTATTTTCCGCATTGTTGTTAAAACCAACATAAACTTAGTCATTTTAGTAAGTGTGCTAATAAACGTTTATTCTCTTCTATTCTAGTTTTCCATACGCGGCTGTGGCAGAGTTAGCTTTCGGGAAAGGCGCGAGAAGAGCGGTCACTTTCCTTCTTGATGCGACCATATTTGGAGCGGGAGTACCTAATTTTATATTCGGTAAGATATCCACGTTATAATTTATGTTGTTTGTGAGCAATAGTTTTTAAAAGTATAACACAATTTTTAGAGTCGCAGCCGATGGTAGTCCATCGTCTCTGCCTACCGTGGAACAGGCGCGAGTTTATGATGATGATGATGCAGGTTTCATCACGATTTGTTTTAAATTCGTTTAATGTTTTCAGAGTATTGGTAAACCGAGGAAAACTTATTGATACGGACTGCAAGAGTTCGATTTCAACTCTACGATGACGCAGATAGTAATTGTTTACGATATAATTAGGTGTAGCCTGTAATCGTATTAAATAAGAACTGTCCAAAGTGTTACATTTTGATCTGCTTTGATGTCTACACGGCTGTTTTGGCCAGGCATCTAGCCTGATACACCTCCTGTATCGTAAGCGCAGCGACCAAACCACTGCACCACCAAGCCAGGGCCGTCTTAGGCCATTCCGGGGCCCTTGGGCACACAAGAATATGGGACCGTATTGGAAAACAAAAAGTGGATGTCAAAAAAAAAATTAAATTTTCATTGTTTAGAAGAAAAACTGATCTGGTGTCCGATTAACATTTTGACTTAGAAATGTTGGCGGTAATTCTTAGTGCAGCTCAAATATAAATGGTCCAAAATAGAAAATAAATTGTAAAGTGTAATATAGCTGAAAGCTTAAAGCGATAAGGCCGCCTGTCTGTACACTAGCTATCTTTGGTTTTATATGTAACTGATGTATTTTCATTTGTGTGCAAATAAAGTATATTTGAATTGAATAGCTCTTTCGGGGCCCCCGTGAGGATGGTGGCCCTGGGCACGGGCCCCGTGTTCCCTTATGGTAAAGACGGTACTGGTAAACTGTTGTTTATCATCCATGTGTTAAAATGATACCTAATGGTAAACGATGAAACTAAAGGTCGGCAATTCCCTTTTCCGCAGCCTCCCAAAGCCTGCAGTTGTTCTGGTGGAAGATCACTGGCGGTGAAGTGGGGGTCTCGTATTGCTTCTGGATGATCCTCATTGGTCTGCTGTTGTGCCCAGTCATGTGGCTTGGCTCGCCAAAAGATATGAAGTAAGTCGGTACCTACCTAAACAGATATTTCTGGTTTTTAACGGACAACGTCACGTCCCGGGCATCTGAATACAAAACTACTGGTCTGTTCCAATACACGCTCCGGTCTAACTGTGCAGGTAGGTACACCTCTCCGGTAGACCGCCGTAGCATGTAGCGGCGCTTCCTTCTTCTTCTTCTCAGCCATTCTCTACCAGTCTGGTGTAGGCCACCTTTAAATTTCTCCACTCTCGTCTATTTTGCGCCACTTGAATCCACTTCGAACCGGCTGCTCTTCGGATGTCATCACGCCATCTCTTCTGTGGCCTCCCATGTAGGGCGTTTTTCTCCCCACGGCCTCCGCTCAACCACTGCCTTACACCAGAAGTCTTGCTGGCGTGCCACGTGACCAGCCCATTCCCACTTAAGCTTTACTAATCTTTTTATAACTATATGGCTTTTTTATAATTATAACTGTATGTATGGGCGCTATTTATTGTTATTTCTATCCAATCCAGGTCGTTAGCAGTGACGTCAGTGCTAATAGTATTGACTGTGGCTGTATGCACCTGGTGTTGCATTCTACTGGATGCAGTGTCTCCCCCGAGCAGCGGCGGAGTGATAGACCGGCAGCCAGATGTACAGGACTTCCTCGTCGCTTATGGCATCCTGGCTTTTCAGGTACGTACGACAGCAGATCAATGGTAACACTTGTAGTACGATTTCAACTCTTACGACGCAGATAATAAGAACGGTCCAAAGTGTTGCACTTGATGTGTACGTACATACATTGTTAGTGTTATCCTTTCAGGATTAGTAGTGTATGTGAAGTTATTGTAATATCAGGCGATTCCTGCTTAAGAAAGACATTTAAAATATGTTGATGGTTACGCCTGAACTCTCTATTTTCTCCTGCCACCGCCAGGATCTAGGAGTACGGGTCCACTAGCTCAATGCTGTCAGGGAGACCCTGGTGCCACCGCACCCGCTGTACCCCCGGTAAAGACGGTCCTGCTCGTATATAGCTTTCTAATTACAGTTCGACATCCACCCCATGTTGCTAACGATCCAAGTGGACATGAAGGACAGCAGACGGATCCACACGGCCACGCTGTGCGGATTCGTGTTCACAGGACTCATGTTTGCGGTCACCGCAGTCTTGGCTGCTGTTAGATATGGGCAGAGGGTTGATAACAATATCTTACAAGGTGAGTTACTGACGCATCTGAGCCCAGCAGTTCCTCGGAAAGCATGTTAAGCCGTTGGTCCCAGTTGTTGTTGGTGGCAGCAGTCGTTACGCCAAGTTAGAAGCCTACGGGCGGCGGAATAACCCTGACAAACAAAAGGTTTAGTCACTAAACCACACGATAAAAACTGACACATATGTTGCAGACGACAGCCCCCAACAGTACCTGAATAGGTGACATTTTCATCAAAACCTCTCAGTGCCTCGGAAAGCACTTAAGCAGTTGGTCCCGGTTGCTGTCGCTCAGATGAAAATGACAGTAGTAGTAACTATAGTCCGGCGACGTCGTGCTTGCAGCGCCCACGGGGCACAGGCAATGGCGGGGACGAGGGAATACGGTCTGCGTGCGGTGTGGCGGGAGCGGGGCAGCCTCGCCGAGACCGTATTCCCTCGTCCCCGCCAAACCATGTACACCGTGGGCGCTGCAAGCACGACGTTGACAGACGATAGCCCCTTTTTTTTGTATTGATCTCAGGCATCCCCCCGTCGATACCCTTATACGTGGTGGCTCTGCTAGTCACCATCCAGCTGTGTCTGTCCAGCGCTGTGGGCAACTCCGCCTTGTTCCAACATGTGGAAGACTTGCTGAAAATACCTCGAGGTAAGCAACATATTATGACGGAAGCTACACATCAATATTTATCGTGATATGGATCGCGATCTGATGGGTGCGTTTAGCAAAATCCGCATTGATACGTAAATAAGGGATGGATTCGCCTGAGTGTGGATACAAAATATAATAAAACGCTGATACTGACACAATATAGACGTTAAAACGCGGAGTGTGGCTAATAATAATAATTCGGAATGCGCCCATCGGATCGGGATCCCGATAAATATTGATGTGTAGCATGTGCCTATGAAAATGTACCTACCTAGTATGTTTATCATGCAATGTCCACGCAGGCTCGACCGCGACTTGCAGTCTTTGTTATCATTTCATTGTGGTAGATTTCATTTTATTTTACATCTTTTATTAAAACAAGAGAAAATTTTGCAGTAAATTACTGTAATGTTGATACATTACTTCGTCGTGGTCGACCTTTATCGTTACCTTCATTGCTTCATATGGTATATCCTCTAAATGAAACGTGAATGGCGATCCTTGTTCATAGATTTCTGCATCCAACGTTGCATCCTTCGATCAAGTATCGTGGCGTTGGCAGTGTTCCTAGGAGAGTCAGTCCCACGTTTCGACTTGGTAATGGGACTGGTCGGATCCACCCTGACCGGACCACTGATGTTCATCTGTCCACCACTCTTCTTCCTACGACTGTGCTACATTAAATCTAGCCTGACCAAAAAAACAGAGACAAACGGCTTCCAACTGTCTGAGAAAAATGGTGTCTCAAATTCACGAAATGGCGGATCAACGAATGGTAAACAAAATGGCGGAATATTTAATCGAAACCAAAATGGCGATCTGTCAAAATTGGCGGTAAATTTGAAGAGTGTGTTTAAAAGCTATAGGACGTTTAATGATCATGAATTTGTTGAGGTAGATTGTGTTGATGAATATAAGATTAAGTGCCATGATGTGTTGCTAGCTTGTATGGTTATGTTGATGGGAATAGTGGCTACTGTAGTAGCGACGTATTCTAGCTGGTCGAGTACCATTTCTTCTGCAACCTTCTCTCCGCCATGTTTGAGTAATGCTACAGCGGCTGCGAGGAGTTTTCTAGAAAACTCCATACCTGTCATATAGATAGACATCGATTTTTCTACGAATAAAAACTTACATGCATAAAGCAATGTACCTTACAGTCGAAAACACATCAAGTGCAACTCTTCGGTCTTTGTGTGTCAACGCCATTGGAATTAAAATAAGTAGTAGGTAAGTACGATCTAACACAGATAAAAGTGCACAAAAGAGAGAGACTTAATGTGATGAGGCCCTCTGTATACTTTTCTGTTTTCGATTGTACCTAGTTTAGTTTTACAATTAATATGCTGTGACGTGACAGGGCAGCCAATGAGCACGTCTGTAAGCACAATGGTACTGCCATACAGGTATTGTAACATCACTTTATACATCTAATATAAATAAGCTAAGGAATATCGAATAAAATGATTAAGTTAAACAAATATAAATATTCAAAATGTCTTTTATTTACCAAATAATCAACAAAATAACAATTCATAACAACAATTATATTCAGTCGTTTGTTTAAAACATGGCACATTACAATAGTATTGGAATCATATTCCGATGTAAGTACCTACCTAACCTACTAAAAAACTGAAATTATCAAAATGCAATTTGCTGCAAACTAAACTATTCACGAATCCTTGAAACATGACTTAATTAAATTAGATTTGTGACTTTCTTCATCTGCCTGACCTACCCGGGGGGTATTAAACCAGTTCAATCTGTCGCTCGGCGTAAGTCGATTTTTTGGTTTGTTGTAAAATTGTGACAAATATAGGTACTCAAGTGTTTATAAGTGCGATTTAATCTAAATCAGCTTATAGCCAAATCCACACCACTGTAATCGCATAGTATCAAAGAATTTTGTAGGGTAAAATTTAAATTTTTCATATAATTTAAAATATTCATTATCTACCTACGTATTTCTCTGCTTTTATTTATTTCGTGCAAACAATTAAGTCAAATAGCTCATATTTCTGAGAACTACAATTATTATAAGTAAACGTCAGACCGCTTTTTCGATTTGAACGAACGATATCGTTTTGCTACATCTGCTTGCACTTTAGTTTAACTTAATACCTACTAAAAATCCATTGTTTCCACATCCCGTTATCATCATAATCCAGGAATTGATTCGCTATCTCATCTTCCCTATTTTTAGTGAAAGTTGTGTGTGGTGCCGGTGAGTTGGCGCTTCCAGCAAGTCGGTAAGCATAAAAATCGGCTCAAATCTGCCCCAGAAGGGAAGGACCTTCGTAAAACCAGAATTCGCTCGGAATCCGCCCGCAATCATGGCTACCTATCGTGGGGACGCGCACCCCTATATCAGGGTGGACACAATTAGAGACAGAAGAGAATAGAAAGAGACAGTGTGAAGATATTCGACCAATTACTGAGCCGTGCAAAACTTTGATTGGCTTCTTCGCCAATGGCGGCGATCAATATAGAGGCCTTCTACTGTTCCCTGTCAGGCTCCAGGCGTCCATGCCGGTAGCGGCTTTGTAATTTTGCCATGACATTCTACATAACTATTGCGCACTGAAAATTAAGACTTAGCGTTAACAATATCAATGTGCAGATCTGCAGGGCCGGTGACGAGGTGAATACATTGTCAAATGCTAACGACAGAACCTGAACCAAATAGAAAGAAAGGACTCTGTGAGTTCAGTCAACGCCCTTGTCAAAAATTTTAATGTGTCATTTCTGATTTTTATAACAAAGCCCAGGTTCTAAACATCTACCCATTCTAGAATTAAAACTATAGCGAGCCACTATAACTAATATTTATCTATTTGAGACGCGTCAATCATGTAATTTTGCTTAGCATTCGCTTCCTACTTCTTTTTCTTCAACGCCAAATCCTTTCCGTACAACTTTCTAATCTGCTTCTTATCTAACTTCCCCATCGCATTTCTCGGCATCTGATCTACAATTACTAGAGTTTTGGGCAGCTGGTACGGCGCCATTTTCTTCCCCGCTTCATCTTTCAGCTCCTTTAGCGTCAACTTTGATTTGTCCTTTAAGCTGACTACGGCTGCTACTATCTCTCCATAATCTTCGTCTTCTATGCCTAAGACGGCAGCATCCGCAACGCTTGGATGTTCTAGAATAGCTGATTCAACTTGTAAGGCGCTTACTTTGTAGCCGCTGGTCTTGATGATGTCCACTGAGGTTCTGCCGAGGATCCTGAAGCGGTTATTGGAGAAGGAAGCTGTGTCACCTGTCCGGAACCATCCGTCGTGGGTGAAGTCTTTGGAGTCGAGTGATGGAGGCATGCTCCAGTACCTATGATGAAAGTATTATATTTAATCAAATTTCCGAAAATCTTCAACTACCTACGTAGTTGAAGATTTTCGGAAATTAAAAACTTTCCGTTCACATTACAAAATAGATTCTGCGATGTCGTTAGATATTAAGTTAAGGAATTAACGCGCCTAAAGTATGAAGACTGGAGACTCCTAAGCACAGTCCAAAGCCAAATATTTGACGAGAAAGGCATCAAAGATGTATACCCGTATATAAATATTGAAAGGCATCGGTTGCAAATAGTCAGTGAATAATGAAAGCGAGGCAATGTTAATATCGCTTAATTAAAATAAACAGCTACTTGTTTAAAACCTATGTTTTTCCTTCATGACTACAATAATAATATCATAATAACGAGATGCTTCGTTCGAAGAATTAGTAAGACAATTAGTGAGTTTAGTGACTGTCAGTGTTATGGACTTAAATAAACTTTATAACCATGAACGACGCGAGTGCTAACGTGAACATGGCTAACAACGCCAACGCCGCGGCTGCCGTTGTTGCTCGGCACGTAATTTTGTCGCAATTCAATGCGCACGATCCTGAATTTTGGTTCGAGGTCGTCGAACGTACGTTCGATACCTTAGATTTGACGGGCGTCGAGAAGTTCAACGGTGTTGTCGCTGCGATGCTCCCGCAACATATGGAAGTCATGCGCGACCTGATTGTCAACAGGACGACGACCTATGGTCTTCTAAAATCTGAGATAATAAAACGCTTCAGCGACTCGCAGCAAGTGCGAACGAAACGAGCTTGCTCGAGCTTGAGCAAATAGGCGACCGCAAGCCATCACAGTTCCTGCGAGACCTACGGAAGCTGGCTGGTGACATGATCAGTAGTGATCTTCTGCGCAGCATTTGGATGAGTAGGTTGCCGCTAGAAAACCAACCATAGTTAGTTACAAGTTCTAGTAGCACACTAAATCGTCAGTGTGAAATCACCGATCTTGTGGCGGAGAATTTACAACTACGCTCACGATACACACAGATTCCTGTAAGTAGCATTTTTAACAATACGCCTAATAATAGCAATTCGGATCTTACACTGAGGGCTGACATAAACGCAATAATGCTCAAACTGCAAGCATTGAGACAGGAAAGGAGCCGACCACGCTCTAAGTCTCGCTCGAGGCAGGGATAGGAATCGCTCTAACTCTAGAGTACGGACTGCTCCTCAGAATGGTAGTCAGTGTTGGCACCACTGGCGTTACGGTACCAACGCTAGGAAATGTATACAGCCATGCTCATACAAAAACACCATGCCCCACCAGGGTCATGGAAACGAGAAGGGGAGTCATTAGTGACAGATGACATAGATTACACTGCTCATTATACATCATAGTTGTTGCCCTGGACATCTCTACGGATTTCTACAATTTGAAGTACACTGTTTACGAATATATACTTGAAAGTACTGAATTGGCTCTGGTTTTTAGGATTTTGGCATATCTTATATTTAAAATAATTAACAGTTTAAGTCGACTACTTAGAACAGAAATCATCCTCCCGCCACTACATATCAAGTTAGGTATTATGAAACAACTTGTAAAAGCGCTGAATAAGGAAGGAGAATGCTTTAAATATATTTGTGAAATATTTCCTAAACTGAGTACGGAAAAATTAAAAGCCGGAATATTCGATGGCCCACAAATTCAGACATTGACGAAAGATACAAATTTTATAAAGGTTGAGGTATGAATGACTCTGAAAGTGAAGCTTGGAGGACTTTTGTATTGATGGTACAAAATTATCAAGGTAACTTATAGTAATATTACTATAATTTGTGTGACTGTGATATTTGTGTTGTTTACAGAGAAATTTCGTGACTGGAAAAAACGGAAGTGTGGTAATAAAATAAGTAAGTAACAGGTACGGTGTTTAAGGACGCAAGACAAATATAACAAAATGACGGCGGTGTCGGTGATCAACGTACATACGCCCATACTTACTCGCCCATAGCGTACTTGGTGATAACTCCGGGTTTGTACCGGAAAATTGAAACAAATGGAAAAGACAAACTGAAAGATATCTAGCAGTCAGCGATACAGCGAGAAAAGATGACAGACAAAATCGATATATTGTTGCATTTGATGGGAGAGAAGGCAGACGAATTGGCTTTACAATTGAGCATAACCAAACACTTACTTTACTTTGAAGCAAGCATTGGACAACATGGATAATCAATCAAAAGTGCTGCAATGACAAATGTAAATTATGTATTTCGACTTTTACAACATTCTCAGCGCATATCAACACCTTTCAAGCACTGAACACTACAACATAAGACTACACCGTGCGTCTTACAATGTGGGGACAATACCACGCATCAGCAGCGGACTGGTCACTGGACAAGCAAGCCAAGCCAATAGACAAAATAGTGCAGCTGAATGTGGTAGATTGCGGCAGGAATACAAGTTTAAAAAAAATACTTATCGATGTTATAAAGCAAGGGGCAGGCACTATTAACGATATGAAGGACCTTCGTAAGACAAGGATTAGTTAGCTCGGAATCCGCCCCGAATCGTGGCTGCCTATCGTGGGGCTGCGCACCCCTATGTCCAGGTTGGACACAATTAGAGGCATTACATATTTCTAGACGCTATATTCATATACCTATATATCCTATATACATTCGGTGGGATATTGTTGGAAATTCTACATGGGCCACAACAAGATTAAATGCTATTAGGGATTCTTCCCAGATCTGCGACATCCGCGGAACATTTTCCATTCTTTATAAATATCACTCCTTACCTGGTGAAGACACCGGGTCCTTTCAATAGTAGTTCCCCTTGGTATACTCCGTCTTTGGATTCCATGTGTTCAGTCACAGTGGACTCCTGCCATTCATCTTCTTCCGAATCAGTGAAAAATTCCTTAGATCCGATGCCGAGTTGATCGAGAGATATCTGAAAGGTACATTGACATTATTCTTGCCCTGATTAGAGTGACCCTGAGTTCATATGAAATGTTGTTGAACCAATTCCTTTTTCACAATATATTACCTGAGCGTTAGGCAAAGGTGTCTCTACAGTCACGAAGGGCTCGAGTTCCCCACCCTCGTTAACAGCAGCTATTCTTGCCGATATGCCTGGCAAGGGTAGTCCAACACACCCAACTGTTCTTTCCTCGATTGGTCGGTAAGGATTGCTTAGAGCCATACCCGCTTCCGACATTCCATAGCGTTCTAGGAGACGTAGGCCCGAAATCTGTCGAAATGAAGGTTTATGGAGTTTTGTGACGACATTCAAAGGATAAGAAGATTATTTTCCCTGAGTCCAACATCTGTAGCGGCATCCTCAAACTGATTAATCTCCAGATAAAGCGGAACTGGGCTATCTAACCGTCACACCTTCATGCACGGCGGCGGTCATTTATACCCATCCCAAATACCCACGAAAAGAAGATGAAAATTGTAAAGTATAGAGAAGATGCTATGGGTAAGTAGACTCTAGGGTAGCTTCTACGAGAACTTATTTAAGAGGATACTTTTATTGATACCAGCGTTTAAGTAAACCCACCTCTTCCCATCTATGGAATAATGTGGCCGGGAGCGGCGCAGAACCAGCGCACATGAGACGCATGCGCGATGCAAGCGTAGACCGCACGTATTGAGCTGTGCGAGCGCTGTCGAACATTTTCTCGTAATCAGCGGCTAATCTCGCATACATAGCTGGGACGCCATGGAAGACTGTCACTTTCGTTTCGTCTCGCTCGCCCATACCGAGAAGGCGGGCCCAGACGGCATGAGACGCGAATGAGGGCAGCATTCGAATCCTTGGAATAATTTAATTATGTTTAACAATAAAATAATGTAAAAAATTACAGTTATAGGGCAACAATAAAATACAATTATAGGAACTATATCCGATTCTCCAGACGATTATTATATTCTATCCAAGACAGCAAAAAAACAGTGAAGATAATTATTGGTCAAAGTCCATTGGAGATGCCTATTAGTCTATTTTGTGACGAATTACTAACCATACACTGTCCGTTCGGATTACCAATGCGTATATAACGCATTGGTTTCCAACACGACACGAGCAAGATTATCCGTGCCCGAACACAGGAAGAACACACAAGAGGTCAATGGTATATTATTCTCACAAATGCTGAGAATTTCGCTATTGCAGATCTCTCATGCGACTGACTCTGGACAGAAGACAGAGCACATAGAGACATTCTTGTGCGACGACTGTGGCGAGATCTTGGAAGACATTAGACAAAATGCTTACCTAGTAAAAATTCAAAATACGTGGACATAACTATTTAAATTCTCAATTTCTTTCAAAGGAAGACATGTGACAGCAATTAATGTCATATTGAGCTTCTGTGTCTGACAAAGCCAGAAGGCCACACAAATGGACCATATACTAGGTGGGACGATGGAATAAATGCTGATGATGCTGGATGTCTATGATAGATAGACAGATCTGGAGAAGGTCTACACCCCAAAAGGGTCTTCCAAAGTAGACAAAAAAAAATGTAATTTTGGATGGATGATAAACGAATTTAAAGAGGTCCTTTTTCGTATTGTAAGCTGATCTGAGATCCACCTTGTTCTCTAGAATATACTCACCTCGCTCCAGCGGCAAGAGATGCTAGCATAGAATTCAGCTGCCCGTGTATATGATGTAAAGGAAGCGTATGTAATACAACGTCATTGGCAGAATACTGCCAGGCTGTGTGAAGGGACGCTATCTGGGTGTCGAGCATATTATGTGTCCAGACTACGCCTTTGGGTTTACTTGTTGTACCTAAAACAAAATATAAAGCTAAAGGCTACAAGGATTGTGAACAAGCAATACCTACGTCCTACAGTTTCTTTTTGTAAACCTATAAATTGTCCCACTGCTGGGCAAAGGTCTCCCCCCTCCTCTTCCATCCATCCCTGTCCTGAGCCTCTTCCAGCCACCCATCCCTGTACCTAACGATATCGTCTCTCCACCTACGCCGAGGTCTGCCCCGACGCCGGCGACCGTCCGATGGCACCCATTCTGTGACAGTCCGGGCCCATCAGTCCGGCTGCATGCGGCACACGTGGCCCGCCTAGTACCACTTTAATGTTGCTGCTTTGCGGGCCACGTCTGCTACGCCAGTTATCGATCGCAGGGTTGTGTTTCGGACACGGTCCGTTCTCCTCACGCCCAATCGTCCTACAAATAAAGAAGAAAAATACCAAGGTTTTCAAAACCTAGTGACGAATTTTTGTACAAACCACGGTGACGAAACAGGGAAATTAAACGGGCCGTGCGTGATTACCTATTGAACTGCAGAAGAAGAGTTTTAGAGAATCACGATAAAATAGAGGAGCTCGAAAACAAAACACGTCTGATACTCAGCTGTGGAAACAGCAGTCAACTATATTCAAGAGTCTCCCGAATTTGGAACTTCGAATCCGGTTGCTGTCATTCGGCATCAGTCGTTAGGCCACGCCAGAGACTTACGGGTGGCCTGAATAACTCTGACATTAGGTTTGGTCACTAAACCACACGAGAAAAGAAGAATCCGCAGAGGAATCGGTATTTTGTAAGCAATCGCTAGACTCTACTAGTAGGCGAGATATGCATGTCACTGGTGGAGGACCCCCAAACCATGAAACATATTGGACATAATAGGGCCAAGGGCTGTGCATGGCGATACCGAATATTCAGTTCCTGTGTTTTTAAGTACCTGATATTTGATCACAAAAGGTCTAATCTAGTTTGTGAGTAAAACCAAAAGGATTTTCACTTCAAAATATTATACCCACACTTCCTGGTAGATTAACCACCACGCGGACCTAGTGCGGATTGGCGATTACACATGGTTTAGAAAAATATTATAAAGACTTTGTCTCCATTCTTGTAGTCTTCTTATCTCGCGAGTGCCTAATCTGCTCTACAATAACCCATAACAAATTAAGTTGTACAAGTATGACTGACCGGAGCCCTCACCTTAAATTGTTTGAGGACACAAAACATGTCATAAAAGGCTTGAAATTCCTAGATTGGTAAATCGTGATGGGAGGTAAAGACATCCCCCATCACGATAATGGATTAGGTCAATCAGTGCAATAGCAAGACTCTCGAGGAATTTGAATGCATTAGGAATGCAGTCTTGCTACGCGCAGTTTGAACTAGAACCCATTAGAAAACTTTTTCGGTTGTGTTAGGTTCAATAGCGGTGCCATTCGACCCGCGCGTCCTCAGGGACTAGGTCGAACGGAAGCACGGAGCGCTCACCTACCGCCTGACACAGGGCCTCACGGGACATGGCTGTTTCGGCGAGTACCTGTGCCGGGTGGTCGGTAGAGCCAACGAAGGCATGGGATCAAGGGATCCGCTGTCCGAATGAAGTGGTCCCGAGCTAAGAGGCGCTCCACGTGTTCCGGAGCGCCTTCAGCGGAGAAGGGGGAGGCATGAGTCCCCACGGAGTCGGGCCCAAAAGGGCACCCGCCGACAGGGCCACGGTAGTATTCAAAAGATCAACCCGTGGTCCTGTCCATGGTGGCGGAGGCAGAACACCCCAGGAGTTTTAGTTGGTGCGAGTTCAAGATAATCACCCGTTTCCCCGGACGGGTGGCACACATAATGTATTTCTCCTGGGCAACATAAAAAAAGGTTCAATAGCGGTTCCACTTGCAACCCAACTGTGGCTCAATTTATTGCTGGCGTGAATACCGCAATAATTATTTAGTAATCTTCGAATTCGAGTGCAAAAAATGCGAAGGAGGCGCAATTTGTAAAAAGGTTGTTCTATCAGCCGGTATCAATGTCAGCACACATTTTCACGACACGACCTTTATAAGAAATATATTGAAAATAAGACACCTTTAAAATACTTTAAAAAACCTTAGAAATGGCTAAGTCTGTAGAGCTTTCAGCCACCATTGTTAATAATGTTCTCCAAACAGATCTCTGGAGACCAAACATCAAGTTTGACAGCGACTATTTCGAAATAGTCGCGATCGCTTAGCGATTGTTAGTTGGTTAAATCAACTTGCCGACCGGATGGAATCCCTAATTAACTAACAGTGAAACTCTGCTACAAAACATAATATGTACTCTTGAAACCGCTCAGTAACACTTACCACTGGTGTAAATAATGAGTGCCTCTTTGTCACTGTACCAAGTATTGCTCCTACCCACATCGTTCAAAACATCTTCTGGCTTGGGTTTTAGAAATGCACTATTGGGTTGGTATAACTGTGCATTGAGTTCTTTGTCTCTACCCGTTACTAACAACGGGGTTGAGGTTTCTAGACATACTGGACGGAGGACTTTCTCGTATTCTTGCGAGCAAATAACGAGGTTAGACATGCTGTCTTTTAGGAAGTATGCGAGCATTTCTGCTGGGTGAAGTGGGGTCAGTGGAACGGCTGAAACAAAATTTTATACTTAATATTGGATGCCACTGTATATTTGGAAATCTTTCGGGGAGGTTTTCATACATAAAACTTTTAAACTTCTGTGACTATTGCTAATGGTCGGTACGAAGGATTTCAACCAAAGTAAAGATATACTTAAATTGCGCAGTACGGACTAAGCTTACCAATATTGCCTGTCATCCATATAGCCCATTGCACGATGACGTGCGAGGCATCGTTGCTGCACATATAGGCGATTGTGCGTTCTGTTTCGCCCACTGTGAAGGAAGGAGGATATTTTTCTTTTATATTTGCAGCCTGGTGAGGATGGAACTTCAATGAAAAATTTAGAACCAGTGCAGTAATAGACGAACCGACGAAGATATGTATCGGACAGTATCTAATGCAGAAATACATTATCTGGTAGACTGTGTACATTGCGTTCGGATAATAATTTGTGGACTGTACATCTCTAGCGCGCTGGTTAATATCCGACTCGAAGGTATGGTTCTTACGCGTCTTCATATGATTTTACATGAGTATACGTAATTATATTTGCTGATTAATAATAAAACTGTTACAGTAAATAAAATAAAAGATTTTTCATTTCATTGCTATTGAAACCGAACTTCTGAGACTTAGACATTTTGAGACTTGGGACTTTTTGTGACTTGGACTTTTTGCGACTTGGACATTTTGAGACATGGACATTTTGAGACTTGGCCATTTTGAGACTTGGACATTTCGAGACTTGGACATTTTGAGACTTGGACATTTTGCAACCGCTTGACATTTTGCAAATTGGACATTATGCGACTAAAGGAATATGGATGTGATAAGATGGAAGGAAAGGCCCAAAGCCCTCCAAGTTAATTGGTAGTTTTGGACTAATGATAAAAGCTGTATTACAAACCCAATATAATGTATACAATGTAGATAGTGGATCACTGAAACGTTAACTGTTTTTCATTTAAACTTACATAATTGTGCAGCAATCTCCGTGCTAAGTTCTGCAGCTGTCTGATGAAGACCAGCATACGTGTATATGCCGAAGTCATCTTGCAGTGCTACTCGTGTTGGAAAGAGGAGCGCTCTTCGAAAGACTGGTACCACTCCGCCTGGGAGCAAAATGCCAATTTGAAGAAAAAAAACCAGGCATTGCTTGGGACGATTTGCCAATGTAACCATTTGCGAATGGAACCAAGTGCTAAAGGGACCAACTGCGAATGAGACGGAGAGATAAGAAGAAAATAGCGCTGGAACGGTTATTCGCAGAAAAATATCTACACAAAGCAAGTAACAATGACGTTGGTTGCATTCATTACATTTGCTTTTGTAGACTCGAATATGGTAAATAATTAAAGAAATCTCAAAACGAGTACAAAAAGGCGTTTTTTCATACATTAACTTAAAGTAATGAAAACAGCAGATTTATTTTATGATTCTAAACGAAAGTTTCAAAACTCGAGAGACATCACCGCACAAACCGACTGAACTAAGCACGTGAACTTTGCCTTTGGGACTTGCACAAGTGGAGATATGTAGTCTTCACCAGGGTTGATAAAAATCAAGATTTTTTTGTTTCTGACAGATTTTTTTGATTTTTTTTTTAAATCAAAAAATCTTAATTTTTTTGTTTAACCTCTAATTTTTCGTATTTTTAGCGTAAGTGGTAGATTTTACTTATTAACTGACAACTTTCTAAGGTATCTTACACTAGCAACACTCACTCGTAGTGGGAATTCCCCGAAATGTCTTTCGTTCATTCGTTCGCCAGATGAAACCTAACTGCCGTCCCGTGTCGTAATGTAACTATTTGTTTGTTTTAATTGATTGCGTTGTATTGTAATTTGTATTGTGTGTGAGAATGACTGGGCGAAAGAAGGACCCCATTTGGCAGCATTATACTGAAATTCATCATTTGAATAAAAAAGGGTGTAGGGCAGTATGTCTGAAATGCCATAAGGAGATGCAAGGCATACCGGAGCGATTAAAAGATCATTATAAATCGTGTAGCATACAAGGTAAGTGATTTTTATAAGTTTTTAATTATTTTCACTACCCAAAGATAAAGTTCCTTTGTCGTGGTCGTGGTGCTTAATGTAATTATGGAATATTATAACTACTCTCTAAAATGTAAATGATACGCTGAGTGTTTCGTTGTTACATTTAATTATATTTAATAAACCTGTAACAAATCAGGTATTATTTAGATTAGATCAATGGGTATTGTAATCGAGAGCACGAACACAACAAGTCAAACATCCCATGTGACTTCTTCATAAATTCAACATGAGGAGACGCTTATTTAAAAAAATATTAAATGAACGTAAAATCAAATAGGTATTGTACTGCTATTTTTATTTCTTTTAATATTTTCCTTTGCTTGTGTTTCATTTAAGGTCTTGGTTCTTCAACTCTCAACCAGGAAGTCCAGGATCTTTCAACTGCAACGAGCACTATAAGACCAAGTACCAGACACCAGTACCAGCACAGATGAAGGTATTTTGTTTACATCTCCACCACCTCCGAAAAAAATATGCAAAGTCTTGTCAATGCCATCGTTTGCTGTAAGCACTTCGGAAGAGCTCAAGCAAAAGTTACACTTGCAAATTGCGAGAGCTGTATATGCTACAAACAGCAGCTTTCGGTGTGTTGAGCATCCTTAAGTAATAAAAGCAATAGAAATGCTGCGACCAGGCTATCAACCACCATCTAGATTTGATTTGGCAAATAGGTTACTTGATGAGATTTATGATGAAGAAAAGCAGAAATGCTTTAGTACTTTGAAAGACCAGACAGTCAATTTATCAATAGATGGACGGTCTAACGTTCACATGGATCCTATTATTTGCAGCTGTGTTACTACTGAATCTGGAGAAGTGTATTTATTAGAAAGCATCGATACATCTGGAAAATCTCACACAGCTAGGTATCTAACAGAAATATCAAAGGATCTTATTAAAAAATGCAAGGATGAGTACAAATGTAGGGTTGCAAGTTACGTAACGGATAATGCATCAGCCATGACCAGAATGCGGCACGACCTGAGAACTGGAAATGACAATGAAGAAGGAATATTGACATACGGCTGTGCTGCCCACATTTTGAATTTCCTATCCAAAGATTTGGATGTTAAAGAGGTGCGAGAGCACATTGTACAAATCGTAAAGTATTTTAGAAACAATCACTTTGCTGCTGCGAAATATAAGGCAGAAGGTGGTAAAGCACTTGTTGTGCCGCAGGAAGTGAGATGGAACACCCTATCAGATTGCTTCGAAATATATTTGTCGGAATGGCAAAAAATTCTAAAAATTTGTGAAGATAACAGAAATAACATAGATGGCGTTGTATACCAAAAAGTCACAAACATGGTGATAAAGAGATCAGCTGAGGATTTGTTAAAGATATACAAGCCAATTCAATCAATTGATTTAAATCGCTCAACCCTGTGATTTGGGGTGGGATATTTGGGAGCTCGTACTTGAGGAAATAAACGACTTGTTTATTGGTGACGTCTTTATTCAAATACAGGATACTGCTCAAACTCACAGTGTTACCGCAGTACCTGCATATATTTTGATTGTGATGCAGTGGCAAGCATACCCGGACTTGAATCCAATAAAGCACGTTTGGGACTTCTTAAAGAGAAGCGTCAGATCCAGAATGCTACCGGCTACCTCCAAGCAATGGCGAGATGAAGAACACGTTACTTGAGGAGTGGCATAGGTTTGCCCAAGAAACAATAGACAGCATCAACTGCAGCATGCCAAGAGGAATGGTAACCGCAGTTAGAGTACGACGAGGAAACACTAGTTATTAAACTTTCATTTACTTACTTAATTTATGTCAAACGAAAAAAGACGGATTCGGATTGGCGAGAACAGAAATACGAGTAAGATTGGTTGAGCATTTGTACTCGAACGAGCCTTCTCAACTATAAATAGTAAATATGTCTATTTTCGGATTATGCTAGCCGTAAGTCTCATCTTCTGTGCCCGAAGTAACTACCGCATGCCGAACATAAGAACAAAAAGTGCAAACAAATCTTAACAGAGTAGGGTGTTGTCATTAGTTCATTACATCGGCTTTCAAGAACTATTTGACATGAACGAAGTGAATAACAATTAAAGCTTTATAATGATGCCACTTTATAATATGTACATATGAGAGAATAACAGTTTTACAAAGATTCACAAATAAAAACTACGAACGACTACATTTGGGATATGGAAGCGGCATAATTTCTTCTTCAAAGCTTGAAGAAAACAGAAAAACTTGTGCAAAGATGGCTTCAAATGTCAGATATGCGACTATAGTACGTACGCGTTAAGAAAATAGTGAAAAAAAAGCACGTCTATCCACGGTTGACAAATTAGATGACTTAGACAAATGTGCCATAAGAAGGAAAGTTCAATAAATAAAAAAATTTCAACTTTCCTTCTTATGGCACATTTGTCTAAGTCATCTAATTTGTCAACTGTGGATAGACGTGCTCTTTTTTTATCGTATAGTACGTTTACTTTGCGTACCTACACAACATACCCAAGATGAAAACAATATCGTAAATCTCCCCAGACCCAGCTATGATATGATTCGAGCCAATATGGAAAATATCTCTCCAATTATTGGAGACATATTTTCTATATCGGATTCAATATTGGAGTCCAATACGCAAAATTTCAGGACCAACCAGAGTAATCTAAAATGATAACAGCTACCAGTACCCATATACTTACTAAAAGTCCACATAAAAAAGAATTGGACAAGAAAATAGACGAAGCGAAGTGGTTTTCTGTTTGTGTAGATATGGTTCTGCAAAACCATACTACAAAGACATAATCAAACTAATCTGGGTTCATGGCATACAGCTGTAATTTTACAAAGATTTCAATCCAAAACCCTCCGTATGCTCGTGGAGGTGGCTATCTAAAAATAGGAATTATAAATAAGGGACTAGATTCTCGACTCTACAAACACGTACAAGAAGAGAATAGAAGCACACCCAAACCAGCTGGCCAACAGACTTATGAAGACAGGACTTATATGACAAGAAGGTTGAAACGTAGAATACAGGAGAATTACTTCCGGACTCATTCCTAGTCCGTCACTGGATGGCCTTGGACTAATACTCAAACACCGACAAATCTGCAGCTATATGTCTCTTGAGACAGATCGCAGGAAAAAAGTGGAGAAAAAAATTGTTTAGTGAGGAATTTTTTAGTAATATGTAATAATAAACAAAGTTCTCGTATACATTTAGTGTTGCCGATTATTAGAAAGAGTGTGAATAGCCTACGGTATCCTAAAACTGATACACGCCATGCACTCTATATGTATAAAACTGCAATGGATACCGTCGCATGTAGGAGTAGCTGGCAACGAATTTGTAGACAGATTAGCGTACGAGGCTGTTTCTGATGGCACCGAGGAGGCATGTAAACCTTATGGTATGGAACTTATACCCATAGTTAAGAGCAATTGTTTTAAAGAATGGCAGAAACTATTTAACAAAGCGTCCACATCAAAAGGTATATGGTATAGTTCCATCCAAAGCAAGGTTTTTAAAGTTCCCTGGTTCGATTGTGCCAGCCTCCTCAGGGACTTACTTGTGTCTGCATTGCGTGTGAGAGCCGGTCATATTACAGTCAATAAATTTTTTTAAGTGATGCGTGTGATTGAGTCAGCAGATTGCAGTACTTGTAACACAGTAGAGGATCTTTTACATTTTGTGCTGGAGTGTGACCAGAATAAAGCCAACAGAGACATGTTCATGGCCGGGTTGGAATTAAGAAACGGAGGCATTAATGTAATCTTATCCAACCCAATCTCTACAGAGGCGGTGCAGATATATAGGTTCATCAGATACTCCTTTGCGTCCAGGGAGCCCCTTCCTGGTCGTAGGGAGGTCTAATGTGCCCATTTGTTGAGTTCCAATGAGGCTGACATGGTCGCCAAGTGACAAAAGCCTCGAAAAAACCTAGAAATTAAAAAAAAAATCTCTCGGTGGACGTAGCCTGTTTTGATTCTATTCTTTTGATTTTACCTAGGTTACACCTAATATCTTGTAACGGCAATGGCATATTTTTATGCCCCCCTAATGGCACCCTAACTGTAGCCAAAACACAGGGATTGATTACAAGGAAAATATATCGCCTGTGGTAATGGTAAGCTTCTATATGAAACCTACTCTTAATAGCAGCGAAGAAAAGCTTAAGAATTGATCACATGATCGTTAATTGCAGAGTGAAATAGATGAAGAATTTTACGTGTAACTACCTAAAGGCATAGATACAAAAGGAAATGAAACTGGATAGAGCAGAAACAGTATGCAGAGATACATAAACTATTTGTTAACGAGTTTGGCGTAGAGCCCCAACGCTAACTCGTTTTTTAGCGATTTTTTTTATTTGTGCCCCCTTAGCGACATTTTGACCCTCGGCAGCAGTCGTGAAGCCATGTCAGAGTCACTAAACCACACGTCAATATGAAGGCTTTGGCTTCTTGTACGCCCCCTTATCGACACTCTGACAAAATGAGGTTATGTTGCAAAAGGACAAAATCTATATACATATAATAAGACTAAAAAAGTTGTGCCTGTACATTGGATATTTTTTGAAAATAATAATTGTAATGTGACTTTGTGCAAGTATCACGCCATAACTACTGAAGGGATTTTAATGGGAGTTTCATTAGGAGATAGCTGAAATATCCGGACAGCTCATAGGTTATGGCGGTATGTGATGTGGAAACAAGGATCCAGAGAGGAAGATCTGCCTCCTGATCTCCTCCATCCTTCTAGTATAGTATAAACGTTTTCCATTGCATTGCATCTAATCAAACAACACTGCGACTCTACACATACCTACAATGAAAAATAATTACCAGCTAATATATCCCGGTTGAACCCATTTACCAACGACGAACTCGAGTTTTCTTTCACTGCTGGACTGCTGGTACCCGAAATATCTCTGCAGCCTGCGCCTGCGACGCAAAGCGGTCGACAAAAAAGCCGGGTCAAAAGGCGCACCGAATGACGCGATAATTCCATCTCATAGAATTTATTAAAATCTGTAGGAACAATATGCTTCGTATGGGAGACAATTTATAAGAACAAAGGACTTGAAAGGACATAACACGTAATAATAATATAATAAAACTATTTCACAAAAATCACAAAACAACCGACCGCCTACAAAAAGTTTTTTTGTTTGTAATTGCCAGATTGGCTTTTCATATTTCCCCAGATTGAAATAATACGTTATCCAAAAAATCCCTCCCCTAAAAATTTTACCAACAAAATGACTATGAAAACATTTATAAGTTTTTTTTATCATAATATACATGACCACTTGTCAAGAAGACATGATTACATTTTATATTCAACGTTTACCGAGTTCAATTTTAGCAGTCGGCAGAAAGTTTGAGTACTGCCACGAGATTTTAAGCCATATTACACATTAATTATGTGGTCACAGCTTGAAAACTTTTCCCCAGCGATGCCACTTCCCCAAAATTTCCCCAAAATTGCGAGTAAAACCCCCAATCTGGCAACACTGTTTCTATTTTTTTTTAATGTTTTCAGGCTTGGTTACCAAAAAAAATTAACCGGTTTCTTGGGCACTAACGAGTGTTGCCATTAAAAGAACATTACTTTCAAATAAATACTATATTTCTCGTCTCTAAAAAAGCATCAATAAGTGGTTGATTGATTTAATAAACGGCATTCATAAATCAGCCATTTTAAGCGTTTATCGCGTCTGTGTCTGGTGTGTAACCTAAGAAGACATGGTGAACGTCTTTGAATAGTTTGACCTACCACTGAAAGCTTTGTACTGAATCTATAACTACGACATCATAAAAAACCCGTCAATGAACATCGAATTTGCGCGTCTTTGACTATGTCTGGCGTGAGAGCGAGAAAAAGGTCTAGACAGACTGACAACAAAGTGCTATAAGGGTTCCTGTTTCCTTGTGAAAACGGAACCCTAAAAACGTTAAAATGTGTATGGGCGTGCAACATTGGCAATGTCGTTCACTGACCGCTAAAGTGTTAAAACGCGGTTTGGGCTCCACTCCACGGTTATATGTCGCAGTTAAATGGTTGAAATAGACGTATTGTTGAACAACCGCCATTCAATTAAACCTTCAGTTTTGTGGTTGAATCATTGTGGTGCATAAAACGTTCAACTCTTCAAAGCCGCCGACAACTAGCCGAAATTTCAAAACATCATTGGCAACACTGCTGAAAAAAAAGTCGGCGTTCGTGTTCGTTTTTGTTTCGTTTTCGACGTGACTTTTCGTCTCGTCTTTCTTTTCGTAGCTCGTCCGTCGCGAGTCCAACCAAAACGTAACCAAAATGAGTCTCTCGCTTTTGGATTCTGTGATAATCTGTGATTCTGTCAACCAAAATATTATTTTCCGGTTTTTGTATTAATTTTATAAAATCAATCAATATGATGGTGGTAAATACTCCAGATACGCCTATCCAGGCTGAAGTGATTTTCGTCATTGAAGCGACAGCGGTAAATGGGGGTTTCATCAATGAACTTAAAACGAACTATATAATTCCTACATTAGAGTGAGTATTTCTGGATTTATTGTTTATCTTATTCGCTATTAGTGAATGTGTCCACTGCAGGAAGGAAGTATGCCTCTCACAAGCCGCGTCATCCGATTGTCGGCGACGACTTTTTGTCTCCAGTCCTTACAGCAACCTTGCGTAGGTCATCGCTCTATCTGGTTAAGAAGCGTCCCATCACTTGCTACGTTTACGTGTTTAGTGCAATTCGAGTATAAAGGACATCGGTCATAGTTATTTTCTGTGCTACCACATGGAATTATGTACCTACTTCATATTCTTTTACAAGCTACCTACATTTTCTGATTAACATCATCACACGGCTTTCGTTCAGGGTGCCATTTTGAGTATGAACTCGCTCTAAAGCCCAGGCCATACAGAAAGCTCCAGGCATTCCGGTCTGTAATTGGTTGTAAGTATGAGTTTGTATGGAGGGTGTCCACAGAGACCACATGTTGTGCATACATTACAAAATATCCGATGCTCCCAGACCGGAAAGCTCCCCGGTGCTCTTTATGTGTTCCTGACCTTTATAACTGTAACCCCCACTTTATCACTACATAGTAAAAAAAAGTCGCTTTCCGCTGACTGTCAGACAGACAGACTCTGTCTGCCCCTATGTATGCTTAGATCTTTAAAACTACGCAACAGATTTTTTTGCGTTTTTTTAATAGAAGTGATTCAAGAGGAAGGTTTATATGTATAATACATGTGGTAGAAAATGCTGATAATTTTAGAGGTTCCCAATGTGATGTCATAAATAACCACATCACTGTATTATGCAATTACTGTATTATAGCATTGCACCCGTGCGAAGCCGGGGCGGGTCGCTAGTGTAATATAAGATAACCTTAGAGTTAACAACTTAACCCATCAAAATTCCTTACATTTCACTGGGGTTAAATTGTGTCAACATATAAATTAATTTGCAAAATCATGTTCGAAAACTTGCAGATTGTAAAAACACCTTACAATTAGTAATATTTTTAATTTTTTATTGCATACTGCCATTTTACGAAATATATAAATTTGTGTTCGTAAATGGCAATAAAGGCTTATTTTTTTTATTTTATTTATTATTGCATACTGATCATTACCATTTATTTGTACTTTCCAGATACTTCCACGGAGGAGCCATAGATGACAGCGGAGGCAGCGGCTCTGTGTACGGCATAGTGACTTACAAAGCGGCAGACTGCCTCCCCGGACAGCCTATAAACACATACGGGCCATTCTCCTGCCCACAGAACGTTATTGAGACTGTCGACTCAATACAGTTAGTATTTGTATTAGTATAGTACTGGCATTCTCCAGTCTTCCCTCTGTAGTGTTAGTCTTACCCACAGAGATCTTATGTCATCAGACCATTAAATACTACTACTACTGAATCTATTTTTGTACGGTTGAAGCCAAAAAAGGTGTACAGTAGAGTTAAGTTAAGGTTGAGATTTTCTCAAAAACTACTTGCCCAATTGTATTGTATATTCTTTAAGCCAATGATACACTAGGGGACAAATGTCCTACGACTACGAAATGTCCGTAGCGACGTCAGGCGAAGTCGTGCGACTTCGCGAAACTTCGCTTGATATATCTGGCGACATCACGCGACTTATGTCCGTAGCGACGTCGATGTTGCCAGACATGTCGCGCGAAGTCCGGCAACGTCGCGCTATTTCACCCGACGTCCCTGGCGACCCGTGTTGCGCGATGTTGCCAGACATGTCGCGCGAAGTCCGGCAACGTCGCGCTACTTCACCCGACGTCCCTGGCGACACGCGTCGCAGGACATTTGTCCCCTAATGTATCCTTGGCTTTATTGTACATAATCTTAAAATTAATACACAGTTGGAAAAAAGTAAACAATGGCGAGCTTAACCCTATGAGAAGAGTTCTCTTACAGCGGTGATTGCATTATGAGTAGGCACACTGAAACTATACCTACGTATATACATTATAAATACATATATGAAATATATAAATATATATTTTAATATGTGCAGTTACATATACCTAAGTAAATATAGTATGTATATATTGTAAACTTACATATTTATTATATCATATTTAAACTTACATACTATAATTTACTATATCATAAGGACAAGTAATGCTCCTTTACTCTTCTCCTAAATAACTCCAAAGTAGGACTCGCGCGTATCGTGTGTGGCAGATCATTCCACAGCCTCACTGCCTTCATAGAAAAGGAACCACCATAGCGGCGGGTAAAAATTCTTTCACAGTTAGATAGATAAAAGTTAAAACTGTAAAACTTGTAACTGTAAAAGATTTATTAAAATCGGTCCAGTAGTTCTTGAGAAAATATCAACCATATTGGGACCCTCTATATACTTATCTCTGTCTTCGACTGTACAAACCTGCTACAAATACTTACATCTCTGACCGTTCCAGTTACATTGGTGGTCACGCCGAGAACCGAGCCTGCGTCATTGAAGCGCTGGCCACGGCTCTGGCTTGCTTCGATGACCTCGGCCGGACAGACATGCCCATGCATGTGCTGCTAGTATGCTGCTCAGCGCCGTACTCCGCGTACGGAGGAGGCCTCGTGCCACCAGGTTAGTGGAGTGTTGTATTTGATTTAGTTTTATTAGGTTGACTTGTCAGCCCAAATCAAGTGTCTTATTTTGTAAACAAATATGAACGATTGATGATTAACCAACCACAGATAATCATAGCGGACGGTGTTTTTGATCGAGTTTGGAATGTTGCATTTTAAATTAAAGTTTTCGGTGTTTTAATGGTCTCAAAAAATTCTGTAATTTTTTTGTACGGTGTAATGGACCAAAAATGTTGAGGCTAGGCTCACTTATTGCTTTAAAATGAAAATAAGTAAATATGGTGAAAAACTGATATATTAATGCCAGGGACGCAACTTCTGCCATTGTAAACGCCACGAAGCACACCTAAATTAGACCACCTTATATCTTGAAATTAAGTCTTTTATTCACCAACGAGCGATTATTAACTATTTAAGACCAAAAAAAATTGTTTTATTTGCACAGCCTACAATGCTGATAATGTTTCTTTAGTTGCGGCGCCTACAACATGAAAACAACCTTTTTTTTTTTACTTGGGGAAATGCTTTTCGCATCTCACCGCGCCAATAAGGAGGGGCGCGCGGTGAGTATGTGGGACTCCCGTCACAATACGGTCCTATACCCACTAAAACCCCAAGGTGTTCAGCTCACCGCGTTTGGACGAGGTTGTGGGAACGCAGCGCCAAATACCACAACCTCGTCGGCGGCCGCCCGCGTGGGCCCGTCTTTGGGTTTATACCTCTAAACCTCCGCTTAAGGCGTCTCGGAACACAGGACGAGACGCCTTACAGCTCGGGACCTCTAAGCGAGCGCCGGACCCCCCGACCCGATGCCCGCAAGTCCCCGTTAGGATCGGATGCGAGAGAGGGTCGACCTCGCGCTCCCGTTCCGCCGGCTATTTCGCCGTCATGATGGTGGCGCAGAAATCCGCCACCATCTTCCATCCTTCCTCGCTGCCCATTGCTCGCACTATGGCGGTCAGCGAGAAACCACCGACAACCTAGTTTTATAAATAAAGCTGATATATTTGTCCGCAGGCATGCCGGCGACGGTGGAGCAAGCGGCTAGAATGCTAGCGGAGCGTGGCATTCAGTTGTCCATAGCGGCCGCGAAACGCCTCACAGCGCTGAACGCGCTTTACGAGCAGGCCGGCGGGGAGCTGCTTCAAGCACAGCAGCGGAACTATGCTAAGGTGAGTTTACCAACCATAGGAGCCGTGATACCTGAAGGACGTTGGCCTTGGGAGCGAGATATAAGAACTCGGTGCGCGGCCACAATAGACCTTTGAGGTCGCAGTGACTCTTGGGCGTGTACCAACACCGTGATATCAAATAAGAAAATAATAGGAGGCGTTTTGCGTACTATAAACTATAGAGACATAAACTCGAATTAGTCGTTAAGTTCTTTTTTAAACCAGATGATTTTTTCGTGAAGACCGCCCATAGGACCTCTGATGTGTCCTAATGACTGCTGCCGAATGACAACAACCGGGACCAACTGCTAAACGTGATTTCCGAGGCACGGACGAGCCCAGATGAATATGTCATTAGCGGCCGCTCATCCAGGTACTGACCTAGCCCAACGTTGCTTAATTTGCACGGACAACAACAGATGATAATACTTGCGGTTCGATTTCAACTCTTACGACGCAGATAATAGGAACGGTCCAAAGTCCACTTTGATCTGCTTTGATGTTGTTTTCAATATGTACTCGCAACAGGACTACAGGCCTCTCTATTAATTATTTTAGAAGATATGATTTTTTTGGAGATTGGGAGCGGCATTTCGCTGTAATATGTCCCTTAACCGTTTTGAGAGTGGTAATATCCCATCAGAAGCCAAACAAAGGGTCTCCAAACGTTTTGGTGTGTACAGGACCCTCGGCATATGGTGTTGTTGCGCGGCTACAGCCTCAAGGAGCGACCGCCGAGCCCCGCCCCGCCGCCCGTGCCGGACATACAGACAGATGTGTTTGGGTATGGATAGCTTATATTTTATTTATTTAGTGTATTAATTGGCGCGACTGTTCGTCATTAGCCAATGTCATGTTACAGATTATTCATAAAGTACCATAGTTTTCTGTCTTCCTCCAGAGGAGACGCCGTAATGTCGTCACAGTAGCTCAGCAGTCACGTTCAATCCCGAGCTCTGTAGTGGTACTACTCAGAAAATGTTCGCGAATGTGACCAGAGAGGAAGATCTGCCTCCCAGTACATTGAAAGTACTTCGTGGAGGTTTATAGTAACCAGCGACTTCTACGCATACGAAGTTACGGGTACAGCTAGTACTAATAACACAGACCACTTACCCCATAGACATGAAATCGGTACAAATTTGCAAGCGAAAAATTCTGTCAAACGATAAGCGCAATTTGACGAAGCGGGGGGCATTGGCGCCATATTAAATCCGTTTCGATATCAAGGTTACGCGTGTCGCGAAGCAATTTTGCGCTCATGTGCAGGCAGAAACCGGCGCCCGCCTGTTACAGGTCCATGGGGTAAGTGGTCTGTGGCTAATAATAATATACTTTTAGGCAAGGCCGCGGCGTGCCTCCGCCCGTGCGTCCCCCCGCGCCGCCGTTCCCGCGCGGCGCCGCGCGCGGCAGCTGGCTCGCCCCGCCGCCCCGACAGCCGGCGCTGTACGCCAGCAACTCGGCGCTACTCACGCAGCTAGCGCAGCCCTCGTACCCTCCGCCACCAGCCATCAACCCCGCACAGGTAGGTCACCCACCATCAACCCAACTCCGCCAGCACTCGACGCGCCCCGTCATTCATCAACATCGTCGCCGCCAGCCTTCAACCCTGCACAAATAGATAGTTATCCCGCCCAGCTACTCATCAGGTTACCCCATCATTCGTCAATTTTGCCCGTCGCCCCATACCATTACCACCAGTCATAAACCCCACCCCGCCAGTCATAAACCCCGCCTGTCAACCATTAACCCCACCCCGCCACTACCGCCAGTCATAAACCCCGCCCCGATAGCCATCAACCCCACACCACTACTTCCACCAGTCATCAACCCCACCCCGTCAGTCATCAACCTTACACTGCCACTACCGTCAGTCATAAACCCCACCCCGCCACTACCACTAGTCATGAACCCCGCCCCGCCAGTCATCAACCCCACAGGATTAGATAGGTAATGAAACCCGTCCACGCCGCGGCTTCTGCAAACATTCCTGACGCGCTGCAGCATCGCGACAGCCCCGTTGTTGACGCACTGTTATTTTATTTACGCGTAGGCACAGTCGTCAGCAGATCAATGGTAACACTTGCAGTACGATTTCAAGTCTTACGGCGCAAATAATAAGAACTGTCAAAAGTAAAAAGTGTCACCATTGATCTGCTGTCCGACTGTACATATAAAATGTTTCATAGTTAAATTTGTACAGTTGTCACTATCTTCTCGGGGTTCTGTTCTATTTATATTATGTGACTGTAATAAGCGTTTTTACTAAGCCTATCTCGTCCACTTTATCTTGCAGCGGTTGCCGGGCATGCTGCAGGCGGCGGGCCCGTCGGGCGCGGCGCCCATGCAGCGCGCGTACATCTGGAGCGGCGTGCTCGAGTGGATGGAGAAGGGCAAGGCGCCAGGAGACCAGCAGAAGGTCACCAAGCTGCTGCCGTGCCAGGTGACTGCTTATAATACCAAAAAACAACTTTATTTTGTTGCCCAGGAGAAATACATAATGTGTACCACCCGTCCGGGGGAACGGGTGATTATGTTGGACTCGCACCAACTAAAACTCCTGGGGTGTTCCGCCTCCGCCACCATGGACATGACCACGGGTACATCCTTCCAAAACTACCGCGGCCTCGCAAATACTGCACCTCCCTCAACTTATAGCGGGCGCGTTCACGAGTTCGCTACGGTGTGCTAGGAAGTCAGCTAGTTTTATTTGAAATGTTTTAATTGGTCATTGAGGCATTGGGTCGTCCGTCACTCGTCAGTGATAAGTTGCTGTAATGTAGTTTGCAGGTGTCAGCAAGTTGCTGTAATGTAAATGACCTATTTATTCGCAGGTGTCAGTAAATTGCTGTAATGTAAATGACCTATTTATTTGCAGGTGTCTGCAAATTCCTGTAATGTAAATGACCTATTTATTCGCAGGTGTCAGTAAATTGCTGTAATGTAAATGACCTATTTATTTGTAGGTGTCAGCAAGTTGCTATAATGTAAATGACCTATTTATTCGCAGGTGTCAGTAAATTGCTGTAATGTAAATGACCTATTTATTTGTAGGTGTCAGCAAGTTGCTATAATGTAAATGACCTATTTATTCGCAGGTGTCAGTAAATTGCTGTAATGTAAATGACCTATTTATTTGCAGGTGTCTGCAAATTCCAAAGACATCGAGCCTGAGCTGAAGGTGGACACTTGGCCCAACAAGCTGTTGATGCAGCTGATGCCGAAGCAGCTGATCAGCAACATCGGCGGCCAGTACCTCAAGGACAGCAAGTCCGTGCTGTTCCACCTGCAGCCCAACGAGGCGCTCGACGCGCTCACCAAGGTCATGGTCAACGGGTTTGTGAGTATCCAGTACCTTCGGAAACCATCATTCAGTCTATTTATATTGCCCCACTGCTCGGACACAGACCTTCCTTCCATTAAGGGAGCTGGGGGCCATGATCCACCGCGCCCACTGCGGATTGGCGGATTTCAGATGCCTTAGATTTTTATTCTTCTAGGACATGCCGTTTTCCTTCAACGTTTTGAGAGCACTCGGTAAATGTACGTAAGGTTTTCCGTCGAAAAAACCGAGGATAACTTATTAGTACATGGCTGCTCTGGCTGGGAATCGAACCTGGGACCTCCGTATCGCAAGTCCATTGACCTAACCACTGAGCTTTTGTTTACTGGCTACGAAATACACAAGGGGTCAATCTATACATTGGCCCATGCTGGGCCATGCACGGCGATGCGCCAATACCGGCCAGCATGACCCATCGGCGAGAAGGTGGTCACACAATAGCTCGGGACGAACGTCATAGTAATCACGGCCGCGGCAATTTAATAATAATAATAAAATAAAAGGTTTAATAGCAAAGAGTCTCGTCCCTTAAGAGACTCTCGCTAGACAGTTGGGTCAAGAGCCGGATGCAGAAGGCAGTGCTGCTGGACACGGCACGCATTGTGAGGAGGTTCCTCACTCTGGGATCCTGACCTCCGGCAACTTGGATGCGCATGCATCCCGCTGCCGGTGGGTGGCTATTTTTTATATTTATATATTTTTCTATTTGTTTTTGATATTGAAATGTATAAATATATTAAATAAGAGATAAAATAAATAGAGAGAATAATAATAATAATAATAATTTATTTGGATACTATTTACTTATACCATGATAGATAATAGGCCTTTGTTTTTCGATGCTTAAAAATTACCCTATAATGCTGATAAATTTGTGACCTTATTTGCAGGCTGGTTGCGTCCACTTCTCGTCGCCGCCTCAGTGCGACATCAAGGTGCTAATCCTACTCTACACGCCCGACAAGAAGGCGTACCTCGGCTTCATTCCTAACAATCAAGCCACTTTCGTAGATAGACTTAAGAAGGTAAGAAGAGAAAGAAAGAAGAAAGATTTTACCCAGAATTTGTTTTATGCATTATGCCGCCGCCGACCGGGTCTTTTCACCCCTAACCAAGTGCTGGCCTTGAGGTGTCTCTACCCGAGCATGAGCTAGCCGGATAATACGCGCGCATACGATGAAGAATTTCGGTGGTCGGACTTGGGTGCTGTGATGGCTCAGTTAGGAAGAGCGTGTATACCCGCGAATGGACAATTAGGCAAACTTATAATGGTAAACTTACCTTTCGTCCAGCGGCGGGCGGTTATCGGTTTTTCGAAGATTGAAGACGATTAAATGTGTGTATGTATATTTGAAGTGTTTTAGATAGTAAATTAAGCGGAAAAAAGGACGTCTCTTGCTTGCGGCGAATAGCGAAGTACAAAAAACAACCGAACGTTGTTGATTTTTTGATAGATATCTGAAGCAAAAAGCATTTAACTATTTTCTGAAATTAATCTCTTTTGATTGCCCATCCACATTGATCTCCTATAAACAACTAGATACACAGTCTGCCTTCTAAAAATGTCCGAGCGCAAAGAAGGTCCAAACGGATGAATGGACCATTTGCTTTATTGGACGTTAACAATGGACCTTTATTTGGACGCTTTTTAAATTGTTTTAGTAAGACCTTTGTGTATCTAGTTGTTTATAAGTGATCAATGCCAAATTCAGGCTTGGCCGCAGGTTCAAGTCCTTCCTACGGCTAGAAGTTTTTCTGAAAAAAGAAAGTGTTATTTTTATGAAATAAAGTGTGTGTTTGTAGGTAATTCAACAGCAGAAGATAACTCAGATAATTAACAAGCAGCTTCCGGCGGCCGGGCCCGCGGGCACCATGGGCGGGACCATGCCCACAGCCACCATGACAGGTAAAGCCGGAGTGAATGGAGCGACACGTTATTGTTAAACCCTATACTGATCGCCTTACACCTCTAAAGTCTGCGGTAGTACAACTCATAGTATGGCATTATTGTTTTTAGGGTTCCGTCCCTCAAAAGGAAAAAAGAAACCCTTATTGGATCACTTTGTTGTCCGTCTGTCAATACCTATAAGTATCGCAAAAACGTGTGGACAGATCAAGTTGAAATTAATACCAAATACTCAGGTCTAACGACTGCTGTCAAGCGACAACAACCGGGACCAACTGCTTAACGTGCTTTCCGAGGCACGAAGGGCTCAGATGAGTGTCACTAGCGGTCACCCATGCAGGTGCTGACCTCGCCCAACGTCGCTTAACTTGTACGAACATTTTAAACATGTACTCGCAACTGGCCTACGAACCCCTATACAATGTAGGGTACAAGTTAACGATACCATGTCACGAAATGGTCAATTTAACGATCTGACCACAATATTAATATAAAATGTACTGTACTTGAAATCGAAGTAAATTAAATAAAATAATACTTATTTCCAACTTTCTGATAAAATTAATCAGATTAATTTGTATCATAAAGAAGAAGAATTGTAATGATTGTTTATTAAGGTTCCGGATCCATGCAGACTGCGGGCATGTCGTCCGCCGGCATGGGGGCGAGCATGCCCGGGTCCAGCGGTATGTCTGGCCCCATGGGGCAGGTGGGGCCGATGGGGCAGGCCGGCCCGGGGCCCAGCCAGGCCATGGGGCAGCCGCAAGTCGCGCAACATACACAGGTCAGTTGGGGGAAAAACCAATGCCATTTACCAATGCCATTATCATGTGTGTAACGAAAACTACGAACATTTTAAGGTTTTCTGTGATTATTGCATAGTTATTTACACATTATCACATATAGCAGCGACCAACAGCATACTGAGCGTAATTGCCGACAAGTACGACTGCCCGATTATGCGTCACTGGGCGCGCGTGTTAGTGGGCTTTGGTAACATACTTGGCCTACCAACGCCGCGTCTATAGTGGTGTATACTTTACAATATACCTACCCAAGACAAATGTAGTAACTTAGCTTTTAAGAAAATTGTTACTAATAGAAATGGACCTAGTTGTCTGAATAAATAAATATTATTATTAGATCGGATCACTTTAATTCACAATGATGAACAGGTTCAATCAAGCAGATCCTTCAGTGGTACATCACAACAGGTTAACGATGATATTTGTTTACAAAACAAGCAACAGTATTTGCGTACACCGTGTTTTACAGGAATATTGATTATATCTTTAATTTCTCCACTCTGCCGCTAGATGGCGCTGTACGTTTTATAAAACGCGCTATCGTTTCGTCGTCCAAATAAAGTCAGTCTTAAATTTCCATGTTGAGTCGATCTTCTTCTTCTTCTTTATAAATTTTTTGGAATACGGCTATTCTTTCTTTACGAAAGTCCCGTAAGAAATACTTGGTAGAACTGTACGTAGACGTACTACTTGCTCAATGCGCATGCTCAGCAGCGGATTCAACCAGGCATGCCCGATTTTATGATTTGAAACTTGAATCGAACTTATGGATCGTGTTCGTAACTCATTGAATCCACGAGCCACGATCTATCTAGATCGTATGGGTTTGAATCGATTTCGCAAAGATCGAATTGTATAGAATCGTATCGTTTTGTACCAAAAAAATGTATCGATATATACTCAATTTATACCATGTGTTTATCGAAATCCATCTATCTATTATAGCATTTCAAAAACAATAACTTAGATGTTCGGGATCTAATCTATTACGCAATCTCTAAGGCTATTCTCACACCGTCGGCGAGTAAAGCGGGTAACTATGAGTATTTTTTCGCTCAGGAAACGTACAACGGCGGTAGGACAACTGCCTAAGGGGCCTCTACACGTTGGACCGATGTCCCCGTGCAAGCCTTCTAAAGGACCGGGTTTTTCGAAACCTGTGAAGAGATACATAATGATAGAAGAAAACGTTAAATATTGCACTGGTTCATAAAATTAGTATAAAAATGTGCAGGGAATGGACTTACATAGGTTCAGGATTCTTCACCACACTATCTATACATATAATAAGACTGTAAAAAAGTTGTGTCTGTACATTGGATATTTATTGAAAAGAATAATTGTAATGTGTTTTAGGATCGATACTGATGCCAAATAACTAATTTTTAGAATTTTTGTCTGTGACTTTGTGCAAGTATCACGTCATAACTACTGAAGGGATTTTGATGGGAGTTTCACTAGGAGATAGCTGAAATATCCGGACAGCTCATAGGCTATAAGCCATGGCGGTATGTGATGTGGAAACAAGGATCCAGAGCTGAAGATCTGCCTCCTGATCTCCTCCATCCTCCTCCTCTACGCAAACGAAGTTGCGGGGTACAGCTAGTTTCTTAATATTTTTCACAATTTAGCTTCTCGCGGCCGGCCGGCACATTGGATCGTCTTAGCGAACAGCGCCACGGCACGGTAGGAATGCGTAGCGGTGAAGTTTTTAATAAAGATTATGGACTTGGGATTGAATAGGATGGGCCAAAAACCCACCACATAATAACATTTAATTTTCCATAAGTACTTATCAAATTCAAATACCCTATTGGCTGTACCATACAAAATTCTAGATATTGTTTCTCCATGGGTTATATGCCTGCAGGGTATGATGATGTCCAGCGGTATGGGCGGCGCGGGCCCATCGGCCCCCGGCCCGCGCCCCGGCACTCAGCTGGACGGGCTGGAGGCCGCGCGACAACAGAACCTGGAGAAGATCCAGCACTTGCAGCAGACGCTGGAAGCGGCCCACCAGCAGGTCAGATTGCAGGTGTTTATGTTCACGATTACCGGGAAACTTTCCCCGGTTGGGGGAATTTTTCCCATTATTTTGATATTTGATATACTTATTTGATATTACTGTTATGCCAAGGGTATAGTACGGGCAATAGCAGATCAATGGTAACACTTGCAGTACGATTTCAAATCTTACCAGGCAGATAATAAGATCGGTCCAATATGTTACACTTGATCCGCTGTTAACTGTACAATCGAAAGTACCGATATTTGGCATTTAAAGTTGAACTTTTAAGGGCCTTCCATGAGCCAACTAGCTAGCTTAAAAGTATCTTAAAAAAATTATTAATTTTTATTAAAAAAGCTATGTACACAATCTTTATTAGGATAAACACTATTTTTTAATATACAATACATGGCATAATTACGACAAGCAAAGTTGTAGTTCTCAAATGCGCCAAAAACAGCCGTTTTTCGCAATTATGCGAACTACAACTTAGCGAAATTGAATCACGTTATAAACAAGCATTTAAAAAATAGTATTTATCGTAATAAACATTTCGTAAATAGCTTTTTTAATAAAATTGATTAAATTGGAAGATATTATTTTTCAAAGATTGGCGGCGCTAGTTGGCTCATGGAAGGCCTTTAAGGTTATTTTACTTATTAGTCTGGAGTTTAAACTTACGTTCTGAAATATTTCTGGAGCCCTTACCTCTAGGCCTCCAGCGCCCACAAGTGGTCGTCATTGCCCACTTTGAGAAAGACTCCTATATCATCGTTCTGGTGCGTAGTGTGCGCTACTAAATAAATAAATAGTCAGTATGCGGGCTTCCAGGAGGCGCAGTTCAAGTCGCAGATGGACATTATGTCGCACTTACACGCCGCGCAGCAACAGGAGCTCAACTACAAGCAGCTAGAGGTGAGCGGGAACTTATTGATAGGGTTGGGGACTACTTAGGCCACTTGGGGAACTCTGGTGTGGTTCAACAGAGAGCCCAGAGCTCCTGGAATGCCATGGGGGTTCACGGTGTACAAACGCTGTAGGTTCTAGGACCTATTTATTAATAAATCGTCGGAACTATATGCTAAAAGTACTATAGCACGTACGCGTTAAGAAAATAGTGAAAAAAAGAGCACGTCTATCCACGGTTGACAAATTAGATGACTAAAGGTGCTCCCTCATCGGGAGCATTCGCGTGTAATGTAACGTTACAGATGCGACTTTGAGCATTACATTACAATACTACCTCCCTGACTGACGCTGTTTTCCTCCCTTACTGATGTAATGCTCGAATCTGAAACGTTACATTACACGCGTATGCTCCCGGTGAGGGAACACCTTTAGACAAATGTGCCATAAGAAGGAAAGTTGAATTTTTTATTATTATTGAACTTTCCTTCTTATGGCACATTTGTCTAAGTCATCTAATTTGTCAACCGTGGATAGACATGCTCATTTTTACTATTTTCTTAACGCGTACGTACTATACCATTGCCGACATCTTTTCGAGAACATTAAGCTTAGTTAAAAGCCGTGTCTCAACGGCGGCTCGGTTGAATGTATAGATTTTGCGAAATAAACAGATTACTTACTAATTATTCCAGGAGCAACAACGCAAACATCAGTTGCAACAACAGCAACAGCTGCAGCAGCAGTTGCGCGGAGCCGTCCCGCCGGGCCACCCGCCGCGCGTCATGCGACCCATGATGCCCTCCAACCCGGGCCTCAGGCACCTGCTGCAACAGGTACACGCGACGTCGCTGCAATAGCTTAGGGACCTTTTTTTTTTCGGTGGGAAAATCATCTATTTATTTATTTGAAAGTCAAAGTCAAATTTCTTTATTGCAAGTAAGCACGTTGTGTACATTTTTGCACGTCAAAATATTTTTGAATTTACATTTACACCACTTTGCAAGGAAAAGGTGCCAACGCTGAGGAGAAAAAGTGGCAAAAAACTCTCAGCAGCACATCTTTTAAAATAATATAATAATAATACACAATTACTTAATAACTAAGTATTACACAACTATTACTATTGTTAGTAATCTAGACTTTATCCCTCATGCGGAACCGGCGACTAGACTTGATTTACTAGTATTACAGATACACTCTTATACACTAGGTAAATATACGTCAATCAATTATTATACAATATTTACGACAACACAGGTCAAATTATTATAACATAAATTAGGACAATCAGCCAATCACACATTCATACCCTCACAAAACACCACAATCTCCCGCCAAACACTCCTCATCTTGATATCATGATACCTCCTTGCCACGGGGAGGCGAGGATGGTTATGTCGGACTCTTACCGACTAAAAACCCCTCGGTGTTCCGTCTAGCCGCCCTATGGCGGAGTCACGGGGAGACTTGCGAATTACTTGGCATAGGGACCTGCGGCAACCGGCGTTGTGTTGCCGCAGTTGCGGAACTTGAGCCTATAGATACACGCAACGCGTTGCAGGAACAGTTGGGCTTTCTTGCATCAGCCTACATTTTACAGCAACAGCTGCGGAACTAGAGCCTACAGGTACAGTCGAAGACATAGATAAGTATACAGGGGGCCTCAATAAGGTTGCGATTTTCTCAAAAACTACTGGACCGAATTTAATAATTATTTTACAGTTACGTAGTTTTAACTTTTATCTATCGAACAGTGGAAGAATTTTTGCAATAGGTCAAGTAGTTTTTGAGAAAATCCCGGCCACATGGCAGTATAGTTCCCCTGTCCACACATTATTTCTTACATCTGATCTGTGCATGAAGCAAGCTACGATCTATGGAGTAAGCCATATTACTTACCGAAATTGAATCACGTTGATAATAAGCATTTAATTAAACAATAGTAAGTAATATCGTAATAAAGATTTGCTACATAGTTTATTTTAATAAAAATAGATTATGCTGGAAGAAATCTCTGATAGAGATAAGTTACGCCCTTTGTATATGTCTTTTCTTATCTATGTTACAATGTAAATATCCAGTGTGTATACAATAAAGTGTTAATAATAATAATTGTTAATAATGACCCACCAACACCCCAAACCAATAGCCCCAATTAAGTTGTAATTTCCAATCACTGCAATAGTTTATGCACCTGACGGGGTCTGTCATTGAGTGCAGTCAGATGCGCTCAGAGACGGGTCCCGCTAGGTGCATCACATATCCCTTCAAATTAAAGTTATCTAAGGGGCCTCTACGCGTTGGACCTATGTCTCCGTGCAAGCCTTTCAAAGGTCCGGGTTTTCTTAAACCCGTGAAACCTAGAGGGATACATAATAATAATTATATTGGAAGATATTATTTGTTTAAGATTGGCGGCGCTAGTTGGCTCATGTCAGAACCTTAAGCTATCTCCATAGAGCGTTGCCATTTTTTTCTTTCAACATTCTGTGCTTTACCCTTAGTTGCATTGCTCTCATTCTGTTTATAGCAACAGCAGCAACAGTCGCGCGGCCCGCGACCGCACATGTGAACTCACTGGCTCTCACTCGCTCTCACACGCACTCACCCGCACTCATCCGCTCTCGCACAAGTAATGCTTATCATCTCACCTTTTCTCTTTCCACTAACTTCATGAAGGAAAGAACAGCCGAGGTCCCTTTGGAGTAATTATTATATATAAACGGATATCACTCACTTGAAGTCGGCAATTAGACCGACAGTTTCGACCGATTTCGACGGTCTAAACAGAATATAAGTGAGTGATATCCGTTTATATATAATAATTAGTAGAAATGGCTCACTATAGTTTTAATTCCTTTGGAGTAAGTCATATTTAGAATATGAATCATCATAATCATGTTTTTATTTTATTTATTAATTAACTTCTGAACTGCTTTGTCTCATATCATATCTGAGAATTTTCAATGAAGGTCAAAACATCAAGAACACTTTAGACTCTCTCCATACGGCTCGGCGATTTCTTCCTTCATGACTAACTCCTATTGCTGTTATTCATAAATCTAGTTAAACCTCACTTCCATTAAATCGTGTTGCTATCCCTTTCACACTTCGTTAAAAAAAGGTTAAGGTAGAAAGGGACAGAGGGCCTAAACGGTGGCGTAACTTTAAATCACGTTTATGAATAACAGCCTATATCTTTTCTTTTAATCATTTCGAAAGTAACATTTGCTATTTTTAAAATTAATATTCTTCTAAGTATAGCGAAGACCAAATCAAGTGTCTTATTTTGTAAACAAACACTACCCTACACTACTAACATTTTAAGGTTTTCTGTGATTATTGCATAGTTATTTTCACGTTATTAAATCTGATCACTTTATTTTCACAACGATGAACAGGTTCGATCAATCAGTTCCTTCAGTGTTACATCATAAAAGGTAATTAGACTATCTTATTTGTTTACAAAATAAGACGCTTGATTTGGACTGCGGTATAGTTATAATTATTTTACATTTCTTTGCATTTTACTATTTAGTATACTTTATGTTTTATTGTGAACAATCATCATCAATCCCAAACGCTGTAGCTGATGTATTTATATACTGACTAGTACAGAAATACATGGACATTGTGGTGTCGGATGCGTGTTATAATCTGATTGTCTGTCCGTATGTGCAGCAGCCCCAGTACCGCCCGGGAGCGCCCGCCACCAGACCCTCGTCCCAGCAGCAGCAGTTTGAAGATGTATCCAACTATGACTTCCTGTAGACCCTCGCGGCGATCCTTGTTATAGCGATCGGATTTGTACTTACAGTCTTATACAGAGAAAAGTCTACAGCCCTCTTACCATAAAGTCTTGTAGCAGGATTACTTCAATAATACTTTGTTGTTTCGTACGGTGGAACACAGAGAAAGGTGTACAGGAGAGTTTTTAAGGTTGAGATTATCTCAAAAACTATTTGACCTATTGCAAGAATTCTTTCACTGTTTGATAGATAAAAGTTAAAACTATGTAACTGTAAAAGAATTATTAAATTCGGTCCAGTAGTTTTTGAGAAAATCTCAACCTTATTGAGCCCCCCTGTATACTTATCTCTGTCTTCGACAGTACCACGACGACCTTAATAAGCTTACTTTAAGGTCGTCATGGTACGAAATAACAAAGTATTATTGAAGTAATCCTGCTATAAGACTTCATGGTAAGGCCACTGATTTTGTTCTACGACTTTTCGAATAAAAAGAAATCAATGTCTCATACAAATCAATCAGTGGATTGGTATAAAATGTATGGAAAGTTACTAATTTTGGGACAATTAATAAAAGTAGAATAAAATGTTCAGTCACCGATTCTGAACACCCCAATTCGGCTTTACATTACTTTTATACAGGGTGATTGGAAATTCGATACATTCCTTGAAAGGGGTGATACTAGAGGTGGTTTGCAACAAATTAGGCCCTATTAACGAGGGGTCCAAAAAAAATCAAACCTCGTGATTTATGACCTTTTTAGGGAATTTTAGGCATGCGTTTTTTAAGGTAATCTCTACTTTATCAGCTTTCAGAAAAGTAATATTTCAATGCTCTTTTTGAACATCAATTTTATTTGTGAACAAGTCAGTAAATTCCTAAATAAAATTAAAACTACCGTAACTCAGAAACCACTCGTTTTCGGCCTCTCGTTAATAGGGCCTAATTTGTTGCAAACCACCTCTAGTATCACCCCTTTCAAGTAAAGTATCGAATTTCCAATCACCCATATGTTTTTGTAAAATTTACAAATCAAATATCATTATATCTATTGTACAGTAGTTTAATATTGTTACGTGTTTCTGAATAGATTCGGCCTCTACGGACTGAATAATAGAGGAGTTGCCTTAAGGGCCTTCCATGAGCCAACTAGCGCCGCCAATCTTGAAAAAATAATATTTTCCAATTTAATCAATTTTGTTAATAAAGCTATTAACAAAATGTTTATTAGGATGAATACTATTTTTCAATATACAATACATGGCACAATTGCGACAAGCTAAGTTGTAGTTCACAAATGTGCCAAAAACGGCCGTTTTTCGCAATTATGCGAACTACAACTTGAAATCACGTTATAAATAAGCATTTAAAAAATAGTATTTATCGTAATAAACATTTTGTAAATAGCTTTTTTAATAAAATTGATTATATTGGAAGATATTATTTTTTTAAGATTGGCGGCGCTAGTTGGCTCATGGAAGGCTCTTAATCACAAAACGCGATTTAACTCGACTACCGAAATACCTGATTTTTGTTTTTTTGAGGAAATCCTGAACTGTTTTTTCATCTGACTACAAAACTCCATTGATATCATTAGTACGGCCAACAGCAGATCGATGGTAACACTTGCAGTACGATTTTAAATCTTACGACGCAGATAATAAGAACGGTCCAAAGTATTACACTTGATCTGTTAGCTGTACGTCTCCTCTCTTGTTCATATCTGGCTGTGAAATATTGTACATTGACTTATTGCGAACATAATAAGGTCTGTATTGTGGGTTCGTGTAGGATGTTGCGGTGGTGACTGTACGCTTAGTATTAGTGCGAAAAAGACTTGAACTGCATCTACTTTGGTTCAGTCGTTTTCGCTTCGACTGATTATTATTTCTATATTGTTTTACTATCGTAAGTGTCTATTGAAACCGGGCTTGGTTGTAGCCTTAAGGTACCATTCCGTAGCTGACCGCAGACAGCAAACGACGTCGACGTCAATACTGGTTTCTATGTGAAAATGATTATTTTCGTTAACCTAAACTTAATGTCAACATTATACCTTGTTGGGATACTCCTTTTGAGTATGTAGATACTCGTGATAGGAGGCCCCGCTCTTCCAAATCCGATAGACAGAAAATATAATACAGGCAGTCCTTGAATTCATTCGGCAAATTGAAATTGGGAGCTGTACTCATGATAATTAAATGAGTAAAGTTTTTGTTGCAATTTTTTTACTAAGTACGTCACAAATCATACGATGTCCTTAGAAATGATAATAATTACCATTAGATCAAATTCCAGCGAAAGAAATCATTTAATAAAATTAAAACTACTTTAAAATATAAAACTCTAAAGCACAGTAACGATGCACATCAAATTAATATTTTTTTTGTTGATAGTTTAATTAATTGTAAATATTTTTATTTATTTTTCCACTAATTGTTTAATTTACTTAAACGATGTGCAGAATGAATGTAGGGCACAAGCCTAACCATCCACTTAAGTTAGGCTAAGTTAAGCATTTATATAAAATTAACAATGAAGAATGTTCTATGATAATATTGAAGAGTGTAAGTATGTATTTCTATGAAATACATGCCGTAGTTTAGAAGTACACATAAACCACAAATTACTAAGAGGACATTCTACGAAACCAGTAGTGTAGCGGCGACACGACGTTTGCTGCTGCCTGCGGTCGGCTACGGAGTGGTACCTTTAGTAGTGACTAAATACCTCAATAGTTTTTATGAATGATTGATTCCATGAGAATGACGGTAAGAACGGATTTGATTTGATGGTACGCGAATGAATAATTGCGTCGATTCCAGGCTGTTCCACGCTAAATTTAATCGTCGCTAAGCGAGGCATCCCGTTCACTCTTAAGCGATGTAGCATATAAGTGAGTTTAGGGTTAGTTATAGCGGCCACGGCCAGAATCATATAAGCCAACTAGCGCCGCCAATCTTAAAAAAATAATATCTTTCAATATAATCAATTTAAAAAAAAAGCTGGTAGCAAATCTTTATTACGATGAATATACTATTTTTTAAATGTATAATATCAACATGATTCAATTTCGGCATATTTGAGAATTACAACTTAGCTTGTCGCAATTATGATATGTAATGTATGAGAAATAGTATTTATCGTAATAAAGATTTGCTACATAGCTTTTTTAATAAAATTGATTGTATTGGAAGATATTATTTTTTTAAGATTATTGGCGCTAGTTTGCTTATGTAAGCCACTTTAGGCTCTATTCATATCAAAGCACACGAGTTACACGATAGCTATAAAACTGATTTATTGTTTTGTTTTGCATATACTTACGCAATGCAAAACGAAAAACTAATAGTCTACGATCGTTTTGAGAACCGTACCGCCTTCACACGGCTATATTATTCCCGTACACGAGATTTTATCGAATAGACCAAAGACAGTAGAAAAATTAATTCGTTCATTTCAATACTTCATTTATCCAACCTTGGGAGCTCTAGGTAACACTTGGGTATGTAATACTTTATAATAGTACAGAATACAAACTAGGTTATGGCTGGATGCACGAACAGAGAAACAGGGCAAAGAACCGACCCATGGGATATAACAAAATGATCTAATCATCGTCTCTGCCTCCTACGGGAATCAGGCGTGAGTTTATAAATAAAATAATAAATCTAATAGCGGCTATAATGTAAAGAGGCCTTGTCAATATTATACAATTTAGATTTTATGCGGGAAAATATCGTGTTTGGGAAATATTTGAATCTGTCAAAACCGTATACGCGAAAATATCGATCGTGGCCTAACGCAATAGCTCCACCCGTACTGTATACAAACTGGCATTATGGTCAGATGCGTATATGGTCATTTGCGAAACGGAATATTACGGTTATTCGCGTATCTGTCACTTTGCGAATTTGAAATATGGTCCTTTGCGTGACTGGTCAAGTGCGAATCTGCCCACATGCGTCGAAAGGAACTAAACCGCCATAAACTCGAGAATAACACGTTAGTTGTTAACTTTTTTGTAACACGGTGGTCGTGAGGTCTGAATAGAGCCTAAGCTTCACCTCCACTCCAATATTCATGCTCTGTCAAATCAAATAACGATGAATGAATGTGTTTGACCGATATTCATAGACAATTTTAATGCGAGCTTTTGAGTTCGGTCTTACAACTGACAGATTTCATACTATTGTGACAGTCGTAAGAGCGAGCTCACGCTAAGCTTATGCTCAAAACTGTGTGAATATCGGCCGTATAATTATAAGATATTAATTTTGAATTATTATGTAATTAAAAGTTACGATTTGATAATTAAGAACGTCCGTTTTGATGATAAGAATTTTATACTATTATAATTAATGATTAAGTATGTGAAATAAATTTATGAGATTAAAATGTTGTTTTTATAAACTCCCGTCTGTTTCCCGATGGAATTTTATCTCTTACGATTCTGGAACATCACTTTCCCTTCCTCCAGATTCATCAATATCTTCATGCATGCTCTTCGGTACTTTGTGGCAGATAGCACTTTTTTTTTAAATATCTACCGCAAAAGTTGCTGTAAATAAATAAGAATCTGGTTTACGCAAAGTAAAGTGTACAGCCCCCTTACAATGAACTCTTATAGCAGGGTTACTTCAATAATGCTTTATTTCGTACAATGACGACCTTAAAGTAAGCTTATTAGGGACGTCATGGTACGAAATAACAAAGCTGCTCGGACACAGACCTTCCCTTACATTGAGGGAGCTGGGGCCATGATCCACCACGCGGGCCCTGTGCGGATTGGCGGATTTCACATGTATTAGAATTTTTCTTCTTCTAGGGCAGGTTTCATCACGATGTTTTCCTTCACAGTTTTGAGAGCACTCTGTAAATGTATGTAAGTTTTTCCGTCGAAAAAACCGAGGATAACTCTTGTCACCATTGATCTGCTGTTGTCCGTACTGTGGTAACACTTGTAGTACGATTTTAAATCTTACGACGTAGATAATAAGAACGGTCTAAACACTTGATCTGCTGGAAGAAAATGCCGCAAGGCATTAAGTTCGCCCGATACATAAAATGTAACAAAGATTAAATAAATAAATCTGCTGTTAGCTGTACATGGCTGCCCTGGCTGGGAATCGAACCTGGGACCTCCGCATCGCAAGTCCATTGACCCAACCACTGAGCCACCGAGCTCTCTTAAAGAATTTTTACTATCCGTGAAGAAGTTCTTGAGAATATCTCAAAACGGGTCGTCCCTCTACGGGTGGCATAATGAGTGATAATGACAGTTGCGTGCACGATACAATCACACCTAATGGTGGCACTTCACTTGGCTATTCAAATTTGCGTATTTGTCATAATCGCCATGTGTGGTTGCCATTCTTATAATCATAATCTTTAATTATTTATTTGCATGAATACGGGTATCACAGGTGTTAAAGTTTTACAGTAGTTCCTTACAATATTCTGCCATTTCTGGCGTGCAAATGATTGTTGCTTAATACTCATATTACATTTTAAAGTCATATTACACATATTCTTGACTACATATTCGTCTTATTTGTATGTACGTCAAGTATTTGACAAATACGACCAACATCTAATAGCAAATACGAATAGCTTAGTGAAGTTCCAGCATAATAATCACACCTTGTATGTATTATTCGAAATAAAAAGAAACTGCATTTCTGGAAAATATTTCCTTATATTTTAAGTATTTGTTTGCGAATTAAGTAGATTATACATTTAATACAAACACTCTCGCAGTCTAATAGGTAAAATATATAAGAATTTTGGTATAAAATCTGGCACCTCGCTACATAACATCTTATGGCTGGACATAAGCATAGTTCAGACAATTGATCTAAAAAATATTGCATTAACATCTGCCACTACGACTACGACATGTCGCCCGACCGCATGTCACGGCGACACGTCTGCCGTTGCTACCTGCGCTACGGAATGACACCTTAAGTGACCGTCGCCTTTGTACTTTCCAAGTCAATATTTTTCCGATCAGTTGTCCTCTATACCGCAGCCCAGATCAAGTGTCTTATTTTGTAAACAAAAACTACCCTACCCTACTAACATTTTAAGCTGTTCTGTGACTGTTACATAGTTATTTTCACATTAGTAGATCGGCCCCTATTACCGTACTCCTAACGATGAAATTATACCATGTCATGTCGCGCCAAACAGGGACGCCGCTACACCAATGCCATAGCACTGTCCCTTTCACGGCCGCTATGACATGGTATGATTTGATCGTTTTGAGAACCGTAATAGACTGATCACTTTATTTTCACAATGATGAACAGGTTCGATCAATCAGTGTTACATCACAACAGGTAATTAGATGATCATATTTGTTTACACAATAAGACACTTGATTTGGGCTTCGGTTTACGTAATATAATCTATAACAAATACCTACATATTTACACAATAAAAATAATTTAAGCACACACATATTGAAGTGGATATCTTTACAGTCACTTACCAAAAGGTAATTAATAAAATTCTACGTTCCTTTCCAATTGAGAGCCATTTTCAGAATTATTAGTCTTACATCTGTCAAACGTCTATGGAGTTTGACGTTTGTAAGATCGAGCTAACTCTAGATTTGCGCTCAGGACTCTTTAAGAATCTCTGCCTAAAATTATTTTCGTCATGAATATACCTAAATAATTTAGACAAATAATTTATCACCTCTAGTTTGGTATATATCTTAAATTCTTCATAATCTATAAACTAAAAGAAGGGGTCACCGTATCAGTTGCCGTCTAACGGTTGAGTTATACAGGGTGTAACGTAAAGGGTATATGAAGTCGAAGGGAGGGTGTTCAGTATCGGTAACTGAACAACTTTTGTTCCACGACTTTTCGATTTTCGCGAATTTATTTTTTGACTTTTCCTACATTTCGTACCGGTCAGCTGATCGTATGAGATATTAATTTTTGTATGAGACATTAAATATTTTTTATTCCAAAAGTCGTAGAACAAAAGTTGTTCAGTTACCGATACTGAACAACGGCTTCGAACTTCGGCTTAATATACCCCTTACGTTACATCCTGTATACAGACAGATGTACAGTCGACAGCAGATCAATGGTAACACTTGCAGTACGATTTCATGTCTTACGACGCAAATAATAAGAACTGTCAAAAGTAAAAAGTGTTACCATTGATCTGCTGTTGACTGTACGTCAACTTTTCAAAATATAGTAAATAATAGTAATAAAACTGACTAATTTTATACCTGCAAATATCATACCTAAAAATTTTAAACTATTATAAATAAATCGAAAGATATTTTTGTCATTTTTAAGTCCGTTACAAAATAAGTAATTCTAACTATTTACAAAACGAAGTTAAATCTAGATATAACTTTAGAGTGAAAATGGCCACCAATTATTACTTATATACAAAAGTATTATATTGAACATTTTGCTAATTTCATAAAGTTTAATTTCATAAATATTTGTAACTAATCCAGTTATAAATGCATTTTTGTATCGTACAATCAATTAAATACCTAAAAATAAATTTGTCAATACATATTTTCGTATAATAATGTAAATATAAGTTGATCAACAACTTTTCTAGATTTTTTTATGAAGATTTAAATATCTACAGCATAGGACTTATTAATTATGTCTTTTTAAAACCTATCACTTCAAGAACACGATATGTCTACAATACAGACGAAAGAGAAAAGCATTTGTTACTTTTACATCGTTTGGTCATTTTCCTCTCACATCTGTAAGAAATTCATACATTTATAAATAATTCATTTAAGCAATTATTATAAATAACTACTTTGAAATCCGATTGACATATCATTATTACTAAAACTAGCTGTACCCCGCAACTTCGTTTGCGTAGAGGAGGAGGATGGAGGAGATCAGGAGGCAGATCTTCCTCTCTGGATCCTTGTTTCCACATCACATACCGCCATGGCTTATAGCCTATGAGCTGTCCAGATATTTCAGCTATCTCCTAGTGAAACTCCCATCAAAATCCCTTGAGTAGTTATGGCGTGATACTTGCACAAAGTCACAGACAAACAGACAAAAATTCTAAAAATTGGTGTTTTGGCATCAGTATCCATCCTAAAACACATTACAATTATTCTTTTCAAAAAATATCCAATGTACAGATACAACTTTTTTACAGTCTTTTTTTATGTATAGATAATATTATAATCGACGCTAGCACCTTGCTATATCGAATTTAGAGCGATGGATTTCAATCCTCCACATTTATCAATCTATCTACGATTGATCGTACTTGGCACTTTTTAAACATCACCAATTTGTTCGTTATTCTACTCGGTCTACATCTGCCGTAGAGGGAGAATCTAAGGCCCGTATATTAATAGTCTGAGCTCAAACCCGCTCTCAAGCGAATTCAGCTGATACACTCTCAAGACATAACCACCATCTCAAGTATGTCATTTATTAATAAACCAATATTGAGGGCATATCATAAGTCGCGGTTCGCCTGCATCAGCAAATACGTTCTCAAGTGTGAGTTTGACAGTTCTCTTAAGAACCGAGTTTTGTTTATTAATACGGCGTTACTCACGTGATACCCGATTCCTAAACGCGCACCTAAGTTACATTTAGTAATAGGAACGCCACCTTGAAGTCGTTCTCAAGATTGACATTTAGAATAGAATAGAAATATGTTTATTGCCATACACCAATTACATAAGTTTACAAAAAAAATCAATCAGTAGTAAGTTATCAATATAGTTATGCTAAGTGGTGTGGCAAAAGGTGCATGTTTCAGCTGAGATTATTAGATTCTCCCTCTACGACCTCTGCCGACTCTTCCATCAACATTCGCTCTGTTTCTTTCGTGACATCTTTCATTCATCAATATCAATCAGATTTCAAAGTACACAAATAAAATTGTGTATGAAAATTGCAACTGCGTCCACTTTAAAAATTACTAAGACTTAGTAGTATAAAGGCTTCAAGGAATGGTAAATTCTAATGGTTGCGAATGTTTTATTTAGGACGTTATTGGGAATAAAAGTTATATCTATAAACACGTAAATAGAGCGGCTATCGAAATTTAGTTCTTTGCACTATATAGCGTTTATCAAAATGCCTGGGGCCTTACCATGAAGTCTTATAGCAAGATTACGTCAATAATCCTTTACTTAACAAAGTATTATTGAAGTAATCCTTCATGGTAAGGGCCCAGCCCTAGCACGAGTCTCGTTAGCGATCGACGCAACGCCGCGGAGCTGTCAAACTAATGTCTAACGCCTTGTAATAATGTCTGTTTGACAGCTCCGCTGATCAACAGCGGTCGATCGCTAACGCTGGCGCGTGCTACAAGGGCTGATCGTTTGAAAGGCGACTTTTGACCGTAGGCATTTTCCAAATTCCACTAATGGTAAGAGGAGAGTTTGGATGTTTTTTTTACTCAATAGGTATAAGATAAGAATGTATGTAAAATTCTACATTATAGCTCTAATAATATTACTACGTTCACAATCATTCTTAGGTTCTCGTCTAAAACTAATAAATCAATATAAAACTAAGTTTTGCGAGTATTTTTCTAAATAGCGCTGCCTAAAAATCGATAGTTGAAAAACGAACGTATTGTAACTTTGATAGTTCGAATCGATTGTCGACAACGCTATTTACAACACAGTTAAATTGTACACTTGTTTTCATTGATCTCCTATAAACAACTAGATACACAAAAGTCTTACTAAAACAATTCAAAAAACGTTCAAATAAAGGTCCATTGTTAACGTCCAAATAATGTCCAATAAAGCAAATGCCATTCATCCGTTTCGACCTTTGCGCTCGGACATTTTTAGAAGGTAGATTGTGTATCTAGTAACTATAGATTCTAGTTGTTTATAGGAGATCAATGACTTGTGTTAGAATTAAAACTATAGTGAGGCATTACTTCAAATTATTATAACGGATATCACTGACTTATATTGTTAAAGCCAGCAATAGACTAGTTGACACAATTTTTTTGGTCTTAAATAGTTAATAATAATCGTTCTATTACACCGTACAATAAATTGCAGACTTTCTTGAGACCTTTTAAAACACCAAAAACTTTAATTCAAAATGCAACATTCTAAACTCGATCAAAAACCGTGCGCCATGATTATCTCTGGCATGACGTCATTTAGGCCCCGATGAACTAGGGATGTTCGATGTTGAGAAAACATCGATAATGACATCGATACCATACTGATCATCGATGTTAAAACAATGTTTTTGATCTTAACATAGATTATCATCAAAATACATTGTTAAATCTAGCTATAAATCTTCAAATGTATTTACCAAAACCCACATAAGATCGATAATCGCTCACTACCGTCCCGGCCAATAATGTAAGTGAGTGATATCCGTTTAAATATAACAATTTGTACACTTGTTCAATTAAATGCGTAATTGTCTAAAAAATATTGCAAACTTATTTCAGAATTTTATGTATAATTTGGAACAAATATGTTTAGTAGATTTTAAGATTACCTCTTCTTACAGTCGAACGAACAAACTCACACCAACATCTAATATTAGTAAGAATATTATGGCATTTTGATGACATGCTTTTCTATACATAGATCTATTAAAGTAACTGGATTGCTATGCCCTTTAAAGCGGCCGCAGCTAAAGTATTTATCCCTTTTGACCAGTTTCATGTCTTTTTTTTCTTAAGGGCCGTCCATGAGCCAACTAGCGCCGCCAATCTTTGAAAAATAATATCTTCCAATTTAATCAATTTTATTAAAAAAAGCTATGTACATAATGTTTAATACGATAAATACTATTTTTTAAATGCTTATTTATAACGTGATTCAATATCGGTAAGTTGTAGATCGCATAATTGCGAAAAATGGCCGTTTTTGGCACATTTGAGAACTACAACTTTGCTTGTCGCAATTATGCCATGTATTGTATATTAAAAAAATTATCCTAATAAAGATTGTGTACATAGCTTTTTTAATAAAAAATAATAATTTGTAAGATATTATTTTTTATAAAATTGGCGGCGCTAGTTGGCTCATGGAAGGCCCTTGGCTTAAGGGGCCTATTCATTTCAAGAAAACTTAATTTGCCCAATTGACGTATATAGTAATACAGTAGTGCAAGTCCTGCCATATGTCTAGTTTCTACCTCAAAGGTGCCTGAAAACCGTATATTACGGTAATTGCCGTATCAGAAACAACGCTGGCCGGGCGCAGCGATTTAGAGCTTTAATTTTACAAGCGCGCGCTCCATAGTAAAATGTATGGAACATTTGCGCGTAAAAAGGAAGAATGTTTGATTGAAGATAAATAGTTTTTTTTGGGCTTTGAATGATATAAAACTAATACCGCTAAATCGTTCATCACACTTTTGAGGCCAGTTACGCCTCAGTGCTATAGAATTTTAATAATTTGATTCGTTTGCTGTTGACATTGTCCTAGTAATAAAATTTATTACTAGGCATCAGATTTGAATAGTCAGGAATTGCCATATAAAAATCATACACATTGAGTAACTTTGTAATTACCTCAGTTCGCGATTAATAAAACTCCGGTTCCCCAGAATTATCGATTCTCCAGAATATTATCGATTCTCCAGAATATTATCGATTCTCCAGAATGTTATCGATTCTCCAGAATGTTATCGATTCTTCAGAATATTATCGATTCCCAAAAATATTAATTTTATGATATTGATTTGGCCATTGTGCGTATTCTAGAAGGCGCATGCTAAATTTAATCGTCGCTAGGCGAGGCATCTCGCTCACTCTTACGCGATATTGTATAAGAGTGACAGTGACGCGCTTAGGTTTAGAATTCGATTTGGTGGCGATACACTTGTCGTCAAAAAATATATATTCACGAAACAATTTCTTATGTAGAAGGATCGCTATTAAAGTCAATTTAATAAAATTTTGTTCATTCGGGCTCCTTAAAATTCCAAGTCTGAATCACTTCAATTGGTTCAACCAAAACAATGTCCAATCTCCCAGAATCCACTATTACGACACTTTGGCTTTATCACTGTCACTTACTTCACTCTTGTCACTTGTGGCACAAACTCCGTTCGCCGTGACACCGTTGTGGCACTTACCGTTGGCCACGACTTCAGGGTATTTCTGTTTGTTTCTCTTTGGTTTGGGCAGTTCGATTATTCGTTCTGTGAGCGCCAGAAGAATATTTCCGGGTACCCTTTGGTGATCTTCCACTAATTCTTCTATTGCACTCGCGACCTAAACAATAATAAGAAAATTATGTAGTTTGAATATATCATCAAATCAAATCAACGCTATCAAGCTAGTTTTTGACAGAAAAACTGATAGAAGGGCAATCTGGTATGTCGACTGGGAAACCAGTAGTTTGACCGGGAAACCAGTAATTTGACTGGGGAACTAGTAGTCTGACTAGCAAACCAGTAATTTGACTGGGGAACTAGTAGTCTGACTAGCAAACCAGTAATTTGACTGGGAAACCAGTAGTTTGACTGTGAAAACAGTAGTTTGACTGGGGAACCAGTATTTTGACTAGGCTACCAGTATTTTGACTAGGCTACCAGTATTTTGACTGGGCAACCAGTAGTTCGACTGTGAAACTAGTAGTTTGACTAGGAAACCAGTAACCTGACTGGGAATATCGTAGCTTGACGGAGAATCTATTGATATGACGGACCAATTTATAGTTCGGCTAGGAAACCAGTAGTTTGACGATAAAGTTGGTAACACATGAATTGACTGGGAAACTAGTAGTTTTCCTGGGAAACCAGTAGTTTAGATAGGTAGATAGATAAATCATTTATTCATTTCTACAACACATAATACTTATGTATTGTGTGTTGTAGAAATACACACAGAAGAAATACACAATTGGTAAATAAATATAGATAACTACAATAAAGAAGGTTACAATATACATAGAAAGAATACAATTATACAATAATGAAAGTCGAAACATAATACTTATCAAACAATATTTTAGGTATTGTCTGTGTATCGCAGTAATGAATGGGCGCTGACTCATAGTTTAACTGATAGTTTGACTTTGAAACTAGTATTTTGACTAGGAAACCAGTAGTTTGACTGGGAAACTAGTAGTTTGACTAGCAAACCAGTAATTTGACTGGGAAGCTAGTAGATTGGCTAGGAAAACAGTAGTTTTACTGGGAAACCGGTGGTTTGACTAGGCAACTAGTAGTTTAACTGGGAAACTAGTAGTTTGACTTGGAAACCAGAAGTTTGACTTCGAAGCTAATATTTACCTTTTTCTGTAGTTGTTCCGGCGTGAGATTGGGGTCGTACGGTATTGGCTTGCCGAGGTGCGTGATGAGTTTGACGGGGAAGCCCCCGTAGACGGGCGCGAGGGGGATGCGCGTGGCCGCGTAGATGCGCAGGCACACGCCGCGCAGCCAACCCACGGTGCGGAATGCCTCGCGCACGTTTTGCGTGAACATAGGGATTATTGGCTGTGGATAGAAATAATTCATGATCATCCATTGACCTCCTATAACTTAACTTAGTGAGAGAATGATTTGTTCTGAAATTGGCTAAAGTGCTATTGTTATTATACTTTTAACTAAGGAATTTTATTAAAATATTCGAGGGTTATGATCATTGATCTCCTATAAACAACTTGCCGTGGCAGTGGGATGCCACTGCTGGGCAAAGGCCTCCCCCTGTGCCATTTTAAAATATTTTTTTTTCCTTATCTTCTTTCTAAATTGTCTAAATGTAATTAATTAATTGACTCGTTATATATTTAATATCGCAAAAGGCTAATAAATAAATAATGTGAACTGACCACTTTAGCCTCTTGCGCGACCTTAGCGAAGCCGACCCTGGCCTTCCAGTTGAGCCTGTAGCTGTGGTCGCCGAACTGCGCCTCGTACACGCCGCCCGGCGAGATGGCGAGCGGGTTGCCGGCGCGCAGCACGCCCGCGCACTGCTGCACGGTGCCGGGGATCACGCATAGACCCTCTAATAACGTCTTCCAACCTGAAAACGATTCACTGGATAGATAGATTCATTTATTTCAGACTAGCTGTACCCCGCAACTTCGTTTGCGTAGAGGAGGAGGATGGAGGAGATCACTAGGCAGATCTTCCTCTCTGGATCCTTGTTTCCACATCACATACCGCCATGGCTTATAGCCTATGAGCTGTCCGGATATTTCAGCTGTCTCCTAGTGAAACTCCCATCAAAATCACTTCAGTAGTTATGGCGTGATACTTGCACAAAGTCACAGATAAACAGACAAAAATTCTAAAAATTAGTGTTTTGGCATCAGTATCGATCCTAAAACAAATTACAATTATTCTTTAAAAAAAATATCCAAATATCTGGCAAATAATGATTTGATTTGAATATGAATGAATGTCATTTTTACAGTTATTTATTTATCGCGATGACTTATCGTTATGATACATGCTCGCTTTGTGTGCTATTGTATCCCAGGATCGCAGCAGAGTGGGAGGAAGTATGAGATAGCGTACTGACGTTTCGCGAGGAAGTTTTAGTGGGTAAAAATCTAAAAGGCACTCACCTGGTATTTTGAACATAAACCGGTCTGCGACTGTGTGTATGTGCCGTCGTTTAATCAGCAGCATGCGCGCTGAAACATTGTTATTTGCTTGATAACGTAGTAATTTAATAATATAATGTAGCATTTAATAATAATAATAATATTAGAATATGACTTAGTGACTGGCATCATGACAGGTCACTGCTCTTTAAACAAACATCTCTTTACAATTGGGATCACAGATAGTCCTCTGTGCAGGGGCTGCATGGAGGAGGAGGAAACAGCCGCACATGTGCTTCTAGAGTGCAGTGGTGTGGCCGAGCAGCGGGCTACAATCCTCGGGTCACCGAGGACGCTCCCGGAAGCCTGCAGGGTCATTAAGAACCTGTTGGGCTTCCTGGCTGAGCTCGGCTGGCTAGAGTAGCGCCAGCCGCCTCGCGCACAATGGGCCTTGCGGCCAAAGTGTGAGCGAGCCCAGTCTTCAAGATTCAAGATTCTAGAATATGATGAACAAATTCTTGCCGTGGGCAGGACTTGAACCTGCGACCTTGTCATTCCGTGACACGCTCTTACCAACTGAGCCACCACAGGCCACGCCACGCCCACCGAAAATCTTCATCGCTTTATACATACTTAAAGGGTATGTTACGCAATTCCATCTAGTTAGAAAGGGACGGAAGGTTTAAACTCTGGGATAGCTTTAAATCACGCTTATTCCTAACATGTCGTGGCTAAATCTATACTAAACCAATCCAATAACTATCATTCTTGCTAAGTGTAAGTGGATTCGTTTGATTTCATGGTTTATGCACAGAAAAGTGCCTACTCTATCCAAAAAGTCTGAGCACGCCATTGACCTACTTATATACTTCCTTAAAATAGTTAAATAAGTAGATGCGCGCATACAAACACATGCCACACACACCCTCTCTCTCTCTTTCACACACACCACTACACCCTCATACAAACACACACACACAACACAACCCACTGAACATATTGACATCATTTAATATCAATCTATATTTAAACTTTTGGATATCATTATTTGTTACCTTAACTAACTGTATACCTAACAACCTGTAACTTAAACTATAAAAACCCGTCGTTCTGTATTTGTAATTCTTTTAGAATCCCACGGGACAGGCTTAGCCTAGTGTGGGCTTCACTGATTACTAAGTTATAGTATGACCGTCTAAATCAGTCTCCTGCGCGGTACAGGGACGCGGGGGTATGACGCAGGAGACTGATTTAGACGGTCATACTATAACTTAGTAATCAGTCTCGTGCGCGGTACAGGGCGGGGGACCATGGGGATGGGGGGAGGGGGTATTTTAACCCCCCCCCCCCTCACCTCTCTCGGTCCCCGTTGTCGTCATACCCCCGCGTCCCTGTACCGCGCAGGAGACTGATTTAGACGGTCATACTATAATGTAAAATACTGTATGGTAAATAAAACATTTCATTTCATTATGTCAAAACTAAAAAGATAAAAGTCGCGGTCGACCCTTAAACTTGTCTATCTTACTTTTTACATTACTGTATAGACTCATACGTACCTATGAAATAGTACATGTCTATGGGCAACGCTCCGTGGTAGTATATCACCAGGAACGGCCCGTCTGGAACGTTCTCCAGCCCCCTGATGTCGTAACCTGAAACAATCACATTGCCCAGCTAGTGGGGAATGTCGCCATGACGACGGCTTATGGCAGCCACACACGCTACGGTCTACCGGAGGTATACCTGCGCAGTTAGACCGGTGCGTATATGGGAACAGACCTGTGTAGTTTTTTTAGCAGCCGAGCGGCGTAAGGTCGAAAATCAATTCTTTTAAATGACACCGTACGGGGTACGAGGGGTTTTCAAAGTGACAGTTGTAAAAAAACAAGCTTTTTAAGTTGATAATAGATGGCGTTGCACCGAAGTGCGATACAATCGTAAAAAAAATACAGCACCATGAAAAATAAATTCAATGTCAGCTGAATAATGTATTATTATTGGTTTGTTTGAGTAATTTAAACAATACAGTACAAATCTACGTATGAAATACGAAAAGTCCAAGTTACAAGCAATAACAACGCATTTAATGTTGACATCAGACCAGTCAGTGCCATCTACCGGGGCTAGCGGTTCTTTCTTTTTTAAATGTAACCTTGAAAACCCCTCATTGAAACGAACTGCACTTGTAGCACGAGTCAGCGTTAGCGATCGACACAACGCCGGGGAGCTGTCAAACTGACGTTATTACAAGGCGTTTGACATTAGTTTGACAGCTCCGCGGCGTTGCGTCGATCGCTAACGCGACTCGTGCTAGCCCCGCTGAAGAGATCTCCGGCATATAGGATCGTCTCATACACGCTACGACAAGCGGTTGACCTGCGCAGGTACACCAGCATGTACACCTCTCCGGTAGACCGTGGCGTGTGTGGTTGCCATTAGGGTGAGCGATATTAAGCGCGAGATGAGGAATCAGGACGACGGATTTTTATCGGGATCGTCTAAAAAGCTTAATTAGGGTAATTCCATCTCATGTTACATGCATGGCTTTTGGAACATTGTTTTTACTCTGTAAAGGAATTTATGAATTATAAAGTCAATATTAATAATAATTAATTAATTTATAGTGTGACATAATTTTTTACAAAAATATATAATGAATATGACAATATAATAATAATGTGGAAATAAATAAATATATTAAAAATGTAAAATAATTAAAATATAAGTATTAGGTACTTGTATATATTGTATGTCATAATATTAGCTGACTTATTTTATATTCAATATAATATAAATTATGATAACATTTGTATGCCTCGTAATAGGCTGAATACCATGACAATTTAATTTTATAACACCTCATATTTTGTGTATTCTAACAAATAAATGTATTTGATTTGATTTAATCATTCTTCGCGTTAAGTGTCTTTCATGTAACATGGAGATGGAGCATCCTGCTTGACTTAACTGCTTAATATCTTCGGTATTAATTGAGATATCGAAAAACTGATTTGACAGTGCTCTTCAGCTGGAATATTAGAGTTGAATGATGCAATAAAATACCATATTACAATATAACTTTGAATTATATTTTGTGTGGTGGGTTTATTATCTCACCATGGTACAACCAGCCATGCGCGTCCCAGAGCGCGCAGACCGCGAGCCGAGCCGCTTGGCGCCAGTCGTTCTGAACACCATCCACTACACGCATTCTGCAAAATAAAGAGATTTTATTGTACGTAAGAATGATAACGAACTTGGGGGCCGACCGCGACTTTTACCTACACCCAATTACTTTAAAGTATCCGACCGAAACTAGGTTTTAGGGCCGAAACCGAATTTCGGCCACGGTCTTAGTTTCGGCCGAAAACGAAACCGAAGCTTCCATTATAAGGTCATGTTTTCGTGGAAAACATAAATAGGCAATCATTTTATTTATAAATCACATATTAAACAATTCAGTCTCTGATATTTGAAGTAATCCCTATTCTAAGCACTACATATTATCACTCTTTTCAAATTCAAATAAATGCTTTACGCTTTTAATATTATAACGTTATATGCTTATTATAGGCTCTCGAATTCGGTTTCACATGGTTTTCGGATGGCAGCCGAAACCGAAACTAAGCCGAAACCCGTTATTTGGCCGAAGCTAGGTCGAAACCGAAAGTTCGGTCGGACACTACTTTAATCGTATAAAATAATTTATGTGGACTATTTCGTCAGACTCAAGTGCACAAAATAAATAAATGGTACTTATACTAGCTTTTTACCTTCAGATAATGAACCATAGATAACTACAATGTATCGTATAATAATTAATTACTGTTACTATGCAATACTTATTACGTATGACTTTCGTCGTCTTAGTTATCGCTTTCATTTTGACTCATGGATGATATACATTACTGCATTTCTTTATCGTTCATTAAAACTTGCTTAAATATATTGCATTAAGGGCCACGGTACCGAACTTACTATAACCTCCCAATCTTTAACAAATAATATCTTATAATATAAGATAAGCAAGCAATTTTATTAAAAAGTTACTTGCCAAATCTGTGTTGTTCATCTCGATAAATACCGGTAGTATACTAATAAATGACAATGCCAGATTCTGCCCCACCATAAACCGCATGATGTACAAGATAACGAATAAATGTAAAATATCTCCGTTTTTTATTAAAAAAAAATGGTTTAAAATAAAGTTTTGTACAAGTTGCGCGTCGAAATATCAATTTTAAAAGTTTTTGTACGTTTTCCTCTTAGTTTTTCCGTTAATCATTCATTGTAACGTGCCATATTTCTTTTATTGTGGGCCCACCATGTAACAGATAGTGCTGAGCGTTAAACATTAAGAAATCGAGGCTAATTATTCCTCTTTATGTTATCATTTTCTACTACTCTCGCAACTCTTACTGTTTATGATTATGCAATATGAAATCTGCAATTAGTCCCCAACTAAATGATAGGTACAGCTTCAATGTACACGCAGTTTTGTATAGGTGGGGCAAAGCTCCATTGAATTCTGGCAATGTCATTTTATTAGTATAAAAATATGTGGACGCGATACATTACTACACTTATATGCTTATATTCATAAACCTAGTTAAACCTCACTTCCATTAAATCGTCTTGCTATCACTTTCACATTTCGTTAAAAAAGGTTAAGATAGAAAGGGACAGAGGGCCTAAACGGCGGCGTAACTTTATATCACGTTTATGAATACGCGCGATAGTTTTTAAAGGAAGTGTGAAATTACAACGGCGATACATGATACACAAATAAATGACAATGCCAGATTCTGCCCCACAATCAACCGCAAGTTGTACAAGATAACGAATAAATGTAAAAATATCTCCGTTTTTTATTAAAATTATTGGTTTAAAATAAAGTTTTGTACAAGTTGCGAGTCAAAAAAAACAGCTTAATTAAGAATTCAGAAAATAGTAAGAAATCGAAGCGATTTATTCATTGTTTTTGTTATTCTTCTATAGGAGTTGCGAGAGTAGTAGAAAATGATACTGATTATGATTATGCAATATGAAACCTGTAATAAGTCCCCAACAAAATGATAGGTACAGCTTAAATGGTCACGTAGTTTTGTAGGTGGGGCAAAGCTCCATTGAAATGTGGCAATGTCTTTTTATTAGTGTAGTAATGTATCACATCCACTTATTTTTATATGTAAGTAAGTGCAGATAATGTGGCTTACAATGTAAGTTGAAATAATTAAGTACGGACGGTAACTATGCAATTAAATTGCGTGGAAAAATCTGGTCTTATTTTATCGTTATTTCCTATCTAAACAGGTAGGTTAACCTTTGATTTGTTTTGGCTACCGTATACAATGTAATATAAATATATTATAGGTAAGTACTTAATATTTATCGTGTTAATTCCAAAATCACGGCAAAATAACGTGTCTCGTCCAATATGTGTCAAGATATCGGCCGCCCAATTATTTTTATCGTACATACGTTAAAGTAGAATGTAACTAGTATTATGTTTCATAAACATGCTATTGTAAGGGGATGTATATTATGGGATAGTTAACAAATGTCGAAAATTAAATGGTTTTTTTTTTTCCAATTTCCATAACATTAAATATTAGTATTATTATTAACACTTTATTGTATACACACTGGATATTTACATTATAACATAGATAAGATAAGACATATACAAAGGGCGTAACTTATCTCTATCAGAGATTTCTTCCAGCAAACCCCATGAAGCGACAATTTGAGATGAAAGGTAGACATAGTGTGTACCGTTATAATAATAAATAAATAAATAAATACTTAAACATACTTACAAATATAAAACTATACCTACAATATAACATGAAACTATATATTATATACATACTCATATTTACATACATAAATACCTACATGCAATAAATAAAATATACATAAGTACTCCTATAAACTCTAATTAAATATAATAACTATGCAAGAGAAAGGTAGTGTTCCTTTCTCCTGCATAGTTATTAGTTTGTAAATATGTTATGGAAAGACATTTAATTATCGACATTCACCTTTGATGGTATGGACAACAGCAGATCAATGGTAACACTTGGAGTACGATTTCAACACTTACGACGCTGATAATAAGAACGGTCCAAAGTCCAAAGTGTTACACTTGATCTGCTGTCAGCTGTACATACAGTAAAAAATAAACTGTGATAAATCCACTTAAAAATATCAATTGACGTAGATCTACTAACTTTGAGACTAAGCTATTTAATGCGATTTAACTTCAAACGAATTTAATTTATTTATTGTAATTTAAAAATGATTAAAGAAAGCGAAGCGCGAATGATACGGTGAGAGCGTGCTGCGTGCCTGAGGAGAGTGTCTGGACGTGTGTATAGCTTTTCGTGTATTGTTGTTTAGTGCTAAGTTTATGTAATGTAGTTTATAGTGTTTTGGTGTCATGTACTGTTAGGCTATAAATGAAAATAAATAAATTGAATTGAAATTGAAAATTGGAAGATATTATTTTTTTAAGATTGGCGGCGCTAGTTGGCTCATGTCAGGCCCTTAACTAGAGTCGACGCCATTTGCCACCCAAGCCGTTCGATTTGCAGACAAGTAGAATAAAATTAATCGCTGTTAGCTATATGTGACTTAAAAGTTATTCCACGGTTTAAGCCACGGCACCTTTATATCTTAATTCTTATATGCTGTTATTCATGAACCTAGTTAAACCTCACTTCCATTAAATCGTGCTGTTATCCCTTTCACACTTAGTTAAAAAAGGTTAGGATAGAAAGGGACAGAGGGCATAAACGGTGGCGTAACTTTATGTCACGTTTATGAATACGCGCGATAGTTATTTATTTATTTTATTAATGGACTCGACAGTTCGTCATTTGCCAATGTCATGTTACAAAAAATTCAATGTATAAATAGTCTTCTATCTTCCTCCAGGGGAGTCGCCGTAGCGTCATCACCCTGGGTAGCAGCGTCTTCATGTCTTCATCCACAGGAGACGCCGTAGCGTCAATCACTGTGGACGAAGCAGCTCGACAGTCACGTTCACTCCCGAGCTCGTAGTGGGAATCTTGACCATGGCGCCAAACTTCAGATCCTGCTTGAATTCTCCAATAACTTCACCATACTGTCATTCGCGAACATTTTCTGATTAATTTAACGTGATATTAAACACAAAACACCCACTGTAGACATTATACTGAAAATTATTAAATAATTTCGCAACCGTCGTTTCCCGCCATTTTCAAAAAGCCCGCGCGATAGTTTTTAAAGGAAGTGTGAAATTACATCGGCCGTTGTTTTTCAGTTTATAGGCAAAGGACCTCAGTCAATCATACAGCCAGTATTCCAAGGAGATTTTAAGCGCCGGTGAAGCCATGCGGTCTTTGTGTTTATAAATAAACTATATAACCATAGCCTTACAAAAGGTAAATAAAATGTATCATTTCACGTTTCTGATTCATGTTATTTACTTGGCCGATGTTGACACCTGTTGTTTTGGCCAATTTTATCGACGGACACGTGTAAGTTTCAACCAAACAAACGTTACTGTGTCCACTATCATACACAAGGACGGGGCGTGCGTTTTGAGGCAAATACAATGTATTACTACACTGTCGGGGGCCTGTGGCAAATTAATTGGATTACCCTTCCTCAATGAGAAAGAAACCAATGTTCTAAAAATATCAAAAAATTCTAAAGCCTTTTCTAATAAATTGGCGTCATTTAAAAGACATTGCCACATTTCAATGGAGCTTTGCCCCACCTACAAAACTATGTGACCATTTAAGCTGTACCTATCATTTTGTTGGGGACTTATTACAGGTTTCATATTGCATAATCATATTCCGTAGGAGTTGCGAGAGTAGTAGAAAATGATAACAAAGACAATGAATAATTTGCTTCGATTTCATACTAATTTCTGAATTCTTAATTAGGCTGTTTTTTTCGACTCGCTAGATGTACAAGACTTTGTTTTAAACCAACAATTTTAATAAAAACGGAGATATTTTTACATTTATTCGTTATCTTGTACATCTTGCGGTTGATGGTGGGGCAGAATCTGGCATTGTCATTTAGTTGAGGCATAAAATCCGTAGATTTGCCATTGATTTCCATATCCGTAGACAAGGCCTAAAATCCGTAGATCTACGGATTTTTCCGTAGGTCTGGCAACACTGCACTTGATCTGCTTTGATGTGTACCTACTTACATGATTAGTTAACGATATATTAGTTACCTGTATAGCCTGTACAGATGGAATATGATGCTACTGAGGTATATGAGTACGATGATGACTGCCGGCAGCAGGAAGGTCACGATTACAGGCATCAGGAACCAGGTCAGCCACAGGCTGTACTCCGTGTCCACGTATTCAACTGGAAAAAACAGGGAAAACATATTTACATACATACATACTACCCAAAGATTTAAATCGAAAACTAGAGTTCGGCTACTTATGGTATCTGAAGCCTCGTCCAGACCAAGATCACTTGGTATTACCATTTCGAACAATCAAATGTGTTTGTATTGACCATACAGACATCTATTGTTTGACGTAGAACTAAAAGATGGGTACCATAGCGGGACTTTTTTATAGGTATTTTGCGAGGGTGCCATAGCGGAACCATACCATAGCGGAACTAACCCCTTAAAACAAATGCCAATCGTTCTGCTTGGCAACAACTTCAATAACAAAAACAATAACGGATCAATAACCATAACAGCTGTTATCTCTCAAACAGGATACAGGGCACATCAATGAACTGGTTATATAGAGAAAAAATATATTATTGGGTGTCTGCGGGTATCGTGGGCATCCGGGTGTGGGTGCGTTATCTTCAGGTCAGGCTGTTTCCAGTCGGCGCCGGGGGTCAAGGATAGTCTCATATTGAAGTAGATGCTACAGTCGACAGCACACCAAGGAAGGGACTGAACTGCGCGCTTGATACACGAAGTTTTCATTTTTCCTATCGTGTTTAAACATCATAAGGTGTTGTTAATTTTTAGGGTTCCGTATCTCAAAAGGAACTCTGATAGGATCACTTCGTTGTCAGCTTGTATGTCAAGATATTTTTCTCAAAAATGCTTTGACGGATCAAGTTGAAATTAATACCGAACACCCGCAAATATGCTGCAATCCCTTGCAAAAATCAAACTGCTTAAGTCATGCATTCAAAAGATATGGCCGTTTATGTCGCATTTTGCCGCAACCGCAGGCGAATCAAAACCTATAGGGTAGGTACTTCCGGTTGACCTATAATCATGAAAGGCAAGAAACTTTCAGCTATAATGGCTTTAATGATTTTTTCTGCAACATATAGGTAGGTAATTTACTTTACGACATCCGGGTGTTATCTCTACACATAAAAAAAACGTGTCGGTCCGTCTATTGGCCGTCTGCGGCAATGCACGCGACCTGCCCCGTGACCTGAGCTGAGACGAATCACGCGCCCATCACGGGCCACAAGCTTTATTACTTGACTAGCTGAACCCGCAACTCGTATGCGATAAAGTAGCTGGTTGCTATAGGCCTCCACGAAGTACTTTCAATGTACTGGGAGGCAACTCTTCCTCTCTAGTTACGTGGTTCCACTCCACGTAAAATACTGCCCAGATATTTGAGAATATTCCAGTGAAATCCTTCCAGTAGTTTTGGCGTGATGCCTGACCATCTAAATAGACAGACAAACAGACAATAATTCTAAAAAATTGTGGTTTGACATCAGTGTCGATTCTAAAACACATTACAATTATTCTTTGCAAAGAATATCCAATGTACAGGCTAAACTTTTTTACAGTTATTATATTTTTTAATTATATTATAATTCTCTCATTGTTAGATTAAAGTTAAAACTATGTCACTATAAAATAATTTTTAAAATCAATCCACAAATGACCCCGGACAGACCGTGCTGGAGAAAAATGACCAGAAGAGCCGACCCCAAATAAATGGGAAAAGGCGAGGCAGAAGAAGAAGAATCTTTTAATGATCTTAACATTATTAATAGTATCTGTCTTCGTATATGTGCCTAATACCTAATTTTTTATTACATTTAATGTTCGTAATTACAACTTACTGCATAAGTATTGTGTTTGGACTCATAGATAAAAATTATCCACTATTTACCGAACGACCTATACAGAGGTGGTTTTGATCTGAACATATTTTTCTTTCCGGGTGGATACTTTACTTCAATTATACTACATTAACCGCTAACCTAACCTAAGTAATTACCGCAGCAGTTACACTATTGTTTGATCTGCTGGTTGTGAATAATAACAAACAAATTAAAATCAAATAAATTTAATTGCTTCATGTGTTGTAAAAAAATCATTCATGAAATTACTGATCGTAAATCAAATCAAATATTTTTATTAATTTAGATAACCACATTTTGTATTAGTAGTTATACTTAAATCTATGTTAGTACTTACATAAATAAAATATGGAGATCAGACAGGTAAGTAACTATATGTATATTCATCTCCCCCACGAGCCGACCAGACGAAATATTACCAACGGACCCCGTGTGTCTGTCCGCTCACGGGGGCCGTTGGGATCTGAAAATAATTTCATGTCCAAGGACCCCCTTGCCAAGTACGTGGGGTCCGTTGGGAAAAAACAGGGAGGTTCGCTGCGTCGATTTTTACTAGCTGTCAGATTTTTGGCGAAAATTAGTACAAAAATATCGTTCGCGCAGGCTTTGACAGGACAGAAAAGGCCAGCCGGCTAGCCCCCCAGTTTATCTATCTGATCGGCACATGAAAGAGATGAAACATAATTGGCGAATCATATTTTTCAGCCAAACCTTTCAGGATGCTGTTGGGACTGTCCCGCACTCTGCTCAACAGGGAAGCTGCTTTTTGAGCATGATGGCATGGAAACCATCAGTATAAAAACATTAGTGTAAAGACGAGTCGTACCGTATATGGTCCCCTTTACGTATAATCAGTATTCTGTGCCTTTATACACTTGCGGTTAACCGCAAGGTATCACCATTCGGTTATCCTAAAATAAACCAATATGTCACAATTTTGTGGAATAGGAAACGTTCTGAACAGATCAAGATTCAAAACCATATCGTTTAGAATTGCTAGTATACCATAGGGTTCCGTATTTCCACTTGAGGTACGGAACCTTAAAAAACTTGACCTTCTTTTTGGTTTGCTACACTACAAACCGACAAGGATGCACAAGAGATGTGCATGAAGCAAGAGTGGTTACCAGGATCGCAACAGATAGAAGTAGGTACATTATCTCTGGCTACCACTACGGGTAAAAAGCTTATATTAAAATTTATTTAGGTATAATTTTAATAAAATTATGATAAAACAGATAGATGACATCCAAATTCCATCTCTTCACTATAAACGCGTGCGTGACAAATACGTCGAAGTGAAATCAGTGGTGCCCTTCAAGTTAATGAAGACAAGACAATAATATAATAACGATAGATAACGCACTCTCGTAATATACAGCATGCTTTTAGTTTATAACCTATAAGTCGTCCCAGTCCTGGGCAAAGGTCTATATTTTTCCACCCATCTCTATCCTGAGCCGTCTCTAACCATCCAACCCTGTAGCTAATGAGATAGTCAGTCTCTTAACCTTCGCCGAGGTCTGCCCCGACGCCGTTTGCGTAGAGGAGGAGGATGGAGAGGATGGAGGAGATCCGGACTCAGATCTTCCTCTCTGGATCCTTGTTTCCACATCACATACCGACATGGCTTATAGCCTATGAGCTGTCCGGATATTTCAGCTATCTCCTAGTGAAACTCCCATCAAAATGAATTCAGTATTTATGGTGTGATACTTGCACAAACTCACAGATAAACAGACAAAAATTCTAAAAATTAGTGTTTTGGTGTCGACCCTAAAACACATTACAATTTATTATTCTTTTCAAAAAAATATCCAATGTACAGACACAACTTTTTTACAGTCTTATTATATGTATAGATTATTTATTATTACTCTGTAATTAGAACTTTCCAGAGCACCCCATTCACGAACTTAGATACCGAGCAATAGGCCATTTTCCACGATAAGATAATGCCTCCCAGTGACATTGAAAATGACCAATATGTTTTCACAAACGGCCGGTTCAAGATCACACTGGTTTATTTTGTGAAAGAGATAAGTCGAGGCAGATAAATAAAAAGATAGTTATTAGTTTATCGGCTATACGCTCCTTATCGGACATTGAATTTGAATTACGAAACTCTGAACCATGTTTAATGTTTGTTATTACTGTTAGTGCTTAGGTTTGTAAATTATAATCTTTAGGTACGAATGATAGCAGATCAATGGTAACACTTGCAGTACGATTTCAACTTTTACGACGCAGATAATAAGACGGTCCAAAGTGTATTTGGGTTAACTTTGTAAACACTTCAAAGCACATCAAGCACTTTGGACTTTGGACCGTACTTATTGCCTGCGTCGAAAGAGTTGAAATCGTACTACAAGTGTTACCACTGACTGATATGCTGTTGTCCGTACGTGCATGAAGATTGTTTTGGAGCTAAAATTATATTTTGTATGAGAGAAGGTTCCACCGTCCTTGTACTTTCACTCTCAAACGTTAGAGAGAGACATCTGTTCTTATCACGTCTATTCAAAATTCGAACAATAAAAAAAACAAGTACGTGTCAGAGACGCGAAAATTTTTCATGGAAAAGAGGATTCTGCGACGTAAATATGGCCAACTCCATCGGTGGTTCTTTGCATCATGGTTTTTAGTGCTTAGGTTTTTACAAGTATAGGAGATTCGATTGATAGTCAATGAAATGAATCTTAAGAACCTGCACTTCGACTTCTTTATTCCGTGGGCGTGACGTTACGACTTACTAATTTCATAAGAACCCCATATTAAATTCGTTTTGCCAAAAAAGGGGACGCAGCACGACTGTGACCATTAATATCTCGGGCGTTATTTATTATTGGAATATCGAAAAACAAAATTCAGATTTATTTTCAAAATTGATTCATGCAATAAAAAATACTAGTCAACACCCACATTCAAGAATATTGATAGCCATATATCTAGTTTAACCTCTCTTCTCTTAAACCGTGTTTTGTCCCTTTCACAAAGTTACGAAGGGACCGTGGACTAACTGTAAATCACGTTTATGTCTAAACGCGAATAAGTTACTGACGCAATGAAAACTATCAAGTACCTACGTATTATGTAATATTGAGAGAATACCTAAATACTACACATCGTACGGTCAACACAACATAACGAGATGGACTTTGTACAGTTCTTATTGTCTGCGTCATAAGATTTGAAGACGTACGCTAACAGCAGATCAAGTGTAACACTTTGGACCGTTCTTATTATCTGCGTCGTAAGATTTAAAATCGTACTACAAGTGTTACTATTGATGTGCTATCGACTGTACCCACCTACCTAACACGTGACTTTATTAGGAATGCAATAAGTTAGGTTAGGCGAATTGCTGATTGTGGATGTTCATTTATCGTAACGATGACATATCTACAAGAGCTTAAAATTAAATGATAAATGGAGAAATTTTTTCATCAGCACCATCGTCGTCGTCGGGGGTCGTGATGAAGTTTTTTCTCCATTTATCATTTAGATTTTCGTTTCGCATAGCGCATATGCAAGAAAATATCAAAACATATGAAAAAGGAACGCGTCATCAATTAAAAACATGATATCTAACTGCAATGTTAGATTAGACAAGAATTTGAGTAATTGCACAATTATTGGATAGATGTCGCTACCGTCCCTAAGACGAATATGGAGACAAAATTCACGGCTTGGGTACGATATCACGGTGGCTCTGTTGGAATAGAGTATGCCACGGAATGCCGGGGTCCCTGGTTCGAATCCAGGTCGTGATGAATTTTTTTCTCCATTTATCATTTAGTTTTATTTCGCATAAGCGCATATGCAAGAAAATATCAAAACTTAAAATTAGTATCATATATTATGTAGGTACCTATTTCAAATAATGTAAGTACGCCAAAGGTGTACCAATGTGTAGCTTTTATAAGGACTTTTGCCCAGCAGTGGGACAGCTTAGGTTGTAAAAGAATTATACCTAGCTGATAAAAATAACTCAATGAGATTGTAAATGTAAGACGAATCTAATAAAAGATTCGCTTTATCCATAGTCTTATTCAAAAGAGATACGAATTTGAGAGTTGAGGGATATCGGAAAAATAAACGCTTTTTATTATAATTATGAAAACATTATTAAAATTGGCAGTGACCAATATTAAAATTATAAGCACATCTAAGTAATAGCACCTGATATTGAAATTAAGCCTTTTATTCACCAGCGTGCCCAGCTCCTCAACATTTGGTATTGTAAAGAAATGATAAATGAAAATTGAGGATTCGATAACTAGTTTATCATACTCGTATGTCGTCGTACATCTTGTCGTCATCTTAAGGTGCAACACTAGTGGGGTTCTGCATGCAAAATAAATTGGCAAACTCACGAAGATCACGTTAGTTGGTAACTTTTTTAAACCATATGCTTTAATCGTAAAGTTCTACTGCCGTTATCTGAATATTGATCAAATTCAATCTTAAATTCGTCTTTAAAAATAATTAAAAGCATTCCCGTAGATACTATCGCAGTAGTGATGAATACAAGGCTGAAATTGAATGATAAATGTGATATTCAAGTCTCGGCAATAGAACTTAAAGTTAAAAAAAGTGAACAACAAACTTGTTCTATGAGTTGGCCGGCATAATTTTGTGTGCAGATCGAAGCCTAGCGGGTGCACCTTAACAATTACGAGACATGTTCCCGGCACCTGCGCATTACAGGTGCTTAGGACTAACTTAAAATGCCACCCATTTTAAGTTAACTGCGGGACTGGATCGCTTTATTTTTAGACTCACGACCATCGGATGCGATCGACATTCCTAAATGATTTAAGTTGATCGGCTTTTTTAAAGCGACGATATGCTTGCGGCTGTTGTATGCTTTATTATTTTAGGGTAACTTTAACAGTTTCAAATGTAGCACGGTCGAAGACAGAGATTTTCTCAAAAACTATTTGACCTATTGCAATAATTCTTTCACTGATAGATAGATAAAAGTTTAAACTATGTACTGTAAAAGAATTATTAAAATCGGTCCAGTAGTTCTTGAGCAAAACTCAACCTTATACTTATCTGTCTTGTACCATCCTTTTGTATGTACTTTACCAAATAATTTTACTCGTTATCAATGTCAATGATACAAGGTTCTCGATAATTAATGGTGATGGCTACTTTAAAAATGGCATCTAATAAAATAATAAAAACTAAAATTAAATCACTAATCTACATACACTCGGATAACAGTTACTTTCGGGGGGAAATGGTATTTTATTTAGATGCACATAGTTTCGACCGACATCGACGAAGGTCTTTAAAAAGGTGAGATAATTAATACTTACAATAAAAATATAATTAAATAAATATGCTGACTATTTATTGGGAATAGTTCAGATTCATATCCTTTATTGCAAGTAAAGATTGTGTTACTTCTGTGGGGCACAGAATTTAATAATTTTAATTTACTCTCATGGCTTGGCTATAATTTAAATTAAAAAATAATAATGAAATAACAGTTAACTGTACGTACGGTAAAACAATCCTACGTAGAATCCGGCAATGGCCACAGCGATTTTCACGAAATCATTTGTGGTATCAAAGTCAAACTTCTTCAGTAAGTCACTCATGATGTACGCTTTCACTGGCTTCGCGTCGCACTGACTCTCAACCATTGCTCACGAAAAAAGACCTTATCTTCCTTTTTTTTATTAAAAAAAATATTCTCGACTGCACTGATACGATAACCCGGTGACCTACAGATACAAATTTGCATCCAATGACTGCATGTGTCCGAAAAATTAATACGTACTTATATAATTAAAAAATAAACAATTGTTGTTTTTTTGTTGACGCGTAAGCGTATCGCGAAGTCGCGTTTAAGAATGATCGTTATAGCACTAAGTACTAAAGCACCGGTAGCTGTCTGATGACCCTTAGCGTAACTTTTTATCTATCTAATAATGTTTATATGATACGAACATGATTTTCATGTGTCCGGTTGTCTATCGGTAGCGCGGCCGGCGTTCGGTTATCAGTGGATTTTTTAAAGAAATTTAGGTATGTTGGGTGGAACATATATTTAAAGAATTGTATAAATATAAGGGCTACTTGCAATGAAAGATAATCCGAGTGTTAACGACTTAAACCGAGAACAATGTACATATAATTTTCACGGGTTAAGTGGTTAAATCTCGAGTTATCTTTGTTGTAAGCTAGTCCTTAAAGTGGCACGTTTACCGCTTGCATCCGAAATGCACATTAAATTATTAAACCTCTTCAAGTATATTCGTGAAAAAATTTATCACCTATAAGGAACCAAAAAAATATATGAATTACTTACGATACATATGCATTGAGGACATGGTTACACGGAAAGAGTGTCATTTTATTCACAATCGGGAGCATTGGAGTAACAAGTTCAATATTTAAAAAAATTATTGTCGCTTTACGAAAATGGAGTGGGCCAAACTTGTAACCCTGAGGAACTCCATACATAAATTATAAACACAAAACATTTTCGCACATGCGATCAGTATTTTCTGTACTATTAACTTCTTGGAAGTTATATAAATCCCCCTTTACTCAAAATTTAAGCATAGTAAAAGAGTTTTCTACGTAGTTGATCCTGAATGAGACAGTCGAAAGCCTTGTTATGAGCGTGTAACAATTTACGATTAAGTATATTTTATTGTATTGCCGGGAAAATTACCATAAGATGTGGAATAATGGTGATTTTTGTATTATTTTAGTAGGTACAATGTACCTACACTAAATATAATTCTAAGATGAACAATACGTACTTTTAAAAGTTATAATCGGTCAGATGGAGCGTGTCTGGTCGGTGGGTCAGGATGTTAACAAAACAATGGGCTATAAGCCTACAAATATAGTATACAGTACGTTTAAAGAAATGAATTCGATATCATGAAGGTTAAGTTAGTCCATATAAGTTGGGCCCGCGATGGAAACTGGGCGTTGTTTTGATATAAAGGAAAAGGAAATCTTTTGAGCATAGCAGGTTCATAAAGAAAATTTTCGTTACGAATGTGATTCGAACCAGGGACCTCGCCTTTCCGTGCACGCTCTTTTCCGTCAGAGCTACTACGATACTAGGTGCCCTTATGCACATTAATACACAATTTAGGTTTAATGGCAGAACATCATCATCATCATCAGTCTATTTATATCGCCCCACTGCTCGGGCACAGACCTTCCCTTACATCGAGGGAGCTCGGGCCATAATCCACCACGCGGGCCCAGTGCGGGTTGGCGGATTTCACATGCCTTAGATTTTTTTTTTTTCTTCTACGACATGCAGGTTTCATCACGATGTTTTTTCTTTCACCGTTTTGAGAGCACTCGGCAGAACATATGACGTAAGAATGACGCATAGGAAAATTTCAAGTAAATAACGATTTCTTTCAGACATTGACATTATTATCTTATTTGGGGTCTGTGTTCTGAGGAACGCTTTCCAAACCATATCATAATTAATTACCGTCAGAATGGCGCGGACGAGCTCCCAGGTCCTCGAGGCCTATCCTGGACTGATGTACCGCTTAAGCTAGAATTAGTGACGGAGTCTCATAATTTGTGACGCAATAGTTTAAAAGTTATAAGCCTTTGAAGGGGGCCGCGCCAAGCTGACGCTTGAAAATCTGACTGATCAAAATCAAATTAATGAACCCATATGGAACAAATTTGATTGAAAAAACAGGATGTGACGCTGAAATGATGAACATGTACCCAAATTTCATGTTTCAAACATAAACAGATAAAAAGATATAAGCCTTCATAGGGGGCCGTGCAGAATCTCGCACCACCCCCCCTGGATCTCGAGAACCAGACAAGCTACACAACAGCGGATTGTATGAGGACATAATGCCGCAGAACGCTGAATTCGTGACGGAAGAACCGACATTTAAACCGCAATAGTTCAAAAGTTATAACCATAAGAACTTTTCGGACCGTCAGGATGGCGCGGCCCCTTACAAACGCTAATAACTCGGTAAATATATCATCACGGATGACGTGACTACCATCAATATTTCGGCATTCAGCGGCTCTAATTTGTGACGCAAGGTCCGGGGCTCCAAGTTTAATATTGGCTGAGAAAACAAAAAAACAAATTCCTATGGAGGAAGTCGATAGGGCGACAATGTTACTGAGTTTTATCGGACTTGTACTTAGTATATGTAGGTATAACAGGATGACATAATCGTATATAAGTAATTATCAATTAAAAAGTTATTAGCAATACTTAATTTTTTTTTTAAATTAAAATAAATGTTACGTTATTATTATGTTTATTATGTGTATGCTGTATATGCTAGGTGGCTTCTACCTTTCGCTTCATATGATTGTAGAAATCGTTATGTCATCATGTTTGACATAGTCTTAGTATAAGTCCGGTAAAACTCAGTAACATTGTCACCCTATCGACTTCCTCCATAGGAATTTGTTTTTTGTTTTCTCAGCAAATATTAAACTTGGAGCCCCGGACCTTGCGTCACAAATTAGGGACGCTGAATGCCGAAATATTGATGGTAGTCATGTCGTCCGTGATTAGATATTTACCGAGTTATTAGCGTTTGTAAGGGGCCGCGCCATCCTGACGGTCCGAAAAGTTCTTATGGTTATAACTTTTGAACTATTGCGGTTTAAATGTCGGTTCTTCCGTCACGAATTCAGCGTTCTGCGGCATTATGTTCTCATACAATCCGCTGTTGTGTAGCTTGTCTGGTTCTCGAGATCCAGGGGGGGTGGTGCGAGATTCTGCACGGCCCCCTATGAAGGCTTATATCTTTTTATCTGTTTATGTTTGAAACATGAAATTTGGGTACATGTTCATCATTTCAGCGTCACATCCTGTTTTTTCAATCAAATTTGTTCCATATGGGTTCATTAATTTGATTTTGATCAGTCAGATTTTCAAGCGTCAGCTTGGCGCGGCCCCCTTCAAAGGCTTATAACTTTTAAACTATTGCGTCACAAATTATGAGACTCCGTCACTAATTCTAGCTTAAGCGGTACATCAGTCCAGGATAGGCCTCGAGGACCTGGGAGCTCGTCCGCGCCATTCTGACGGTAATCATAATTAGGTACATGCTCCCAACGAAGAGTAACAAAATACAAAAGGGTCATAAATAGTTAAATTAGAGTAACTGACGACTTAGTTTGAGAACTTTGAGACCACTAGAGGGGGCGATTCTCATTCGCAAGTAGCGTTGGCGGAATATGCCTTAAAAAGGCTCGAAAACTCTGGAATAATCGATAACTCGATTGACTCTGAAATAGCATCCATCCGGGAGGCGTATGTTAGCCTGGTCGCCAAAAATCTACATTGGTAGGAAATAAGCAACTGACTGCACACCCTCGGAGAAGCTGCCCCCAACTCTGCTAAGATATGGATCGAACGATTATGGATCCAGTATAAAATGGTCCAGCCACAGTTAACTTTGTCGTTCTAGCTTATACTGGTTATGTAATCGTTCGGCTTTGTTTGATCCTAGCAGAATGGATGCACACGATCGGACATGGCGCGCTTTTAGTGGAGTCCTACAATCCAGCAGCAGGCAGGTGATGATATGATTATAAGAGAGAACTTAGGCCGATGACGGAATTTCTTTGCACTGAAAGACCTACGAGTGCTCTCAAAACGGTGAAGGAAAACATCATGATGACACCTGCATGCCATAGAAGAATAAAAATCTAAGGCATGTGAAATCCGCCAATCCGCAGTGGGCCCGCGTGGTGGATCATGACCCCAGCTCCCTCGATGTAATGGAAAGTCTGTGCCCGAGCAGTGGGGCAATATAAATAGACTGATGATGAAAGAGCATTGACTTGAATGACAACATTTGTAAAGAAATGCACAGAAGATCATTCTCCTTTTGTCTTATGAAACGTTGGAAGTAGGTGGAAAATTGGCAATGGCCTAAATATGACTGTACCTACACAGTAAAGAATTCGGGTGAAATTCCAATTCGTGTCCTGTTGGCGCCAAGTGATAAATTCAAGTGTAACTGGACACGCGTCAAAATCTCAGCATGTCCAGATGACGATATAATAAAAATGCAACTATTTTGCGTTTAACCAAGACATGCGTGAGTCCTTCGTGTCCAGATCGTGACCCAAATCTATAGGATAAAAAATAATTACCAATTCGTTAATTTCCTTAATTGTCGCGTGTGATTTTTACTATCAAAGACGTGGCTTGATGGCTACTGCACTAATTGATTCGGCAGTTGATAATGTATTGTAATCAATCATTTCTCGTCCAATCCAAACCTTAGCAGGCTTATCATTTATTTCATGAAATCGTGAAAATTAGGTGCCAAATATATTGAAAACCTGACTTATTCATTAGTAAGAAAAACTCCATAAAAGTCTTGTCCAGCCTCTGCGTGATGATGGAGGTAATGATCATTACACCAACTAGGTATGTTAAAATATGACATTGTTAAAGATTTCCCATTAACAAAACGTAGCTGTTATTGTATATTGAATTTCAATATTTTAAAAAGTGTTTACGTAATCAAAATTACACATTACGGAATTAAGGCATTAGGTATGGATTAAAGTGATTGCATAGCATATAGTTCATTCACCTTTCAGAGAATATAAACTGTGTGCCAATATCAATATGTAGGTATTTGTAAAGATATGTGTAAGCCAATTACATATATTATCAGTTTATTAATCTATGAGTAATTGATATTAGCCTTGTGCCCTGAGTTGTTCTCTGCGATTTATAACTTTTGTGTGGGAAGTATTCACATAATAAAACATAGCTAATGTAAGCACTGAGACATAATTTTTTATTATTTAGACTTATTATATACTTTTTATTAATAGACTTTTTGAAGCCAATTTCAAGTTACAAAACATTCCATATCTTGATTGTCTTCTTCTTCCTCCAGAGGAGTCGCCGTAGTGTTATCACCCTGGACGAAGTAGCTCATCAGTCTCGTTCACCAGTTATGTGACTTCTTTATACAATAAGGAACGGTAAACAGTCTGACATACCATTAGATGGTAAGTGGTACAGTACTTGCCAATCTTGATGGCAGATCTAAACATAGTGTCTCTCTTTCACACCGCCTGTTACCTCCCCTCTCTACGCAAGAAATTATATTGCGAGTTGCGACGCGACTTGTGATCAGATTCAGAATCGTCATCGTCAAATCGTATTCAGATTGCCCATAAAAGGTGGTCGTCGCCTATAGATAACTACACATGCATGCAAGGGAGTACACACAGCAGCAGCGAAAGTAACTAAATACTTTATGGCTGTCATATGTACCTATATTTTTAGTAATGATAAATCACTCTATGGTGTCGGAGGTCTTAGAGATAGTAGACTATTGATAGCCTATTAAAATTTATAGTCCATATAGTATGGGGCAAAACTATTGCAAATTGGCTAACTATCGATAGTCCAAAACAATCGATAGTATCGATACTATTGTTACCAAGAACTTCGATAGTATCGATCGTTTGTTATTTACGAGAAACTACTATCGACTATCGATAGTATTACATTCGGTCGATAGTATAGCCACGGTCCGAGCTATCGATACCATCGACAATCAATAGTATTGATGGGCTTTTTCAGATGAAAACTATCAATAGTTCGGCAACATTACTTTGAGTCACTGAACCAGCGCATTAAGGCATTAAGTGGTAGGTTATGAATAGAGTTGTTGTTAATAAATTCTACATCTAATGCCAATTTAATATCTAACACAAGAAACCTTATTTCACAAGTCCTTGTAAAAATTAACAAGCCAACAAAAGATAAATAGGTACTAACTTAATTTAAAGTATGAAGTAGGTTGCAAATATTGCATACGACTTTATGGGACAAAGACACGCTTTATTACATTCTAATTAGATGAAGGTCAACTCACCGAACATATCGTATAAACTGGCGTTGTAATTATCCGAAAAATACGAAATAAAATCCATTTTTCAAAATCACAATAACAGCTGATTAATAAGCCCGGTACAATGCAAATACTTTTGGAAACTAATACTTTACGGGAAAACTAATACTGAATTAAACTGCTGACACTTTCCGAAGCGTAAATATCAAATTACGCTTTGATAAAACTTTATTTTGAAAAATCAGCAAGCAAAATCATACGACATTGATCAACAACACGAATTGTGTTTTAGTAGTCTGTCAAATTAACAAAAAAGTGAGAATCTATTCATTTCATTCTTTTTCATTATAAATTACATCCGTAAAATAAGCAGCTATCTCTTTCTTACGAAAACATTTAGCTCCTGGAACACATTTTTCTATCATCACGGCCAAAGGGTATGCAACCGAGCTATTAAAAAATGACAAGACTTAAGAAATTGACATTTTTCGTTTCTTTGTACGTAACCAGTCCAAAATGAAAATTTAAAAAAAAAGTCGGATAACGCGAGTAGGATTTGTTTGTTTGTTTTTATGAATTTTTATAAAACAGCACAGTGGCTTTTCGTAGGATTTTTCGCAAGATAACGCACAATGAAGCGTACTCATATCTCCATAAATCAAACGACCCATTATACACCAAAATGATACTGCGACGTCGTTTTTGTAAACGAATTCTACTCATAGCGAGTGTCTTCGCTGTATCTTTTTATGTTTCTGTGTTATTATTCGGAGATCTAAAGGTGCCTAGGGTGATGCATTTAACGGATTTAGATCATTGCCCAGTGTGCTATGGAATCTCAATGTGTCCCGAGCTATATTCCAACCAAATAATACTGGAAAGCCATCGGTGGCATAACTTCTTCAACGCCAAAAATATCTATCATGGTTTCACGAGATCGAACAGAAAGGTGATTTTGAAGAAATTAGCCCATAATAGTGAATTCAGGGCTATAGACGATAATCTATGTTCAATGTGGGGCTTGAAATGGAATTGTAAACCAATTGATTTGCTCAATGTATCTCACATAGAGGATAAAGTATTAAAACTAGTCGAATATAACCTCACTTCGCCTGATACAGAGCCCAGGAAGGGGCTGGTGTTCTGTCCGTATGTGGATGGTGTACATGACTTCCTGAAACCGCTGTTGGATAACAAAAGATGGGTCAATAAGTATAAATCAGACCTGATAAATATTTGGACGATGCTGAGTTTAAATCCTGAACCTATTGTACTACAGGTATGGTATTTGGTATATCTTAAACACTTTCCACTCAATATATTATTTAATTATTAATCTCGAACCAGCAAACAATTTTATTTATTCTATTGCATTGACCCTTTGATTGAAAGTTAGCTCTCAAACATTAGCTAAGAACTGTCTAATCTTTGCTGATGCCATTGCCAGGTATATCCCATGTTTGTTACTTACTTACATATCAAATGATCAAGACCCTGCTATCATTGCTTTCTGAAGGTTTTATTAAATATCAGGAACAGTTACGGTTTAACCCTTATGCTGTTATTCATAAACCTAATTAAACCTCACTTCCAATAAACCATGTTGTTGTCCCTTTCACCCTTCATCAAAAAACTTTATTGAAGAAAGACAGAAGGCCTAAACGGTGGAATAACTTTGTATCATGTTTATGGATACATCCTTATTATTATAAATATTCCAGGTTATACCAAAATCTAAAGGCTGGCCGGTTCCCGCATATGGAGGAGTCTGTGGCCGGCTGGAGCTTGTTGCCAATGAGGGAGAGCTCTTATCATTGCTTATGAACATTGAGTGGATCAGAAAACTGGAGATTGCTAAGAAGATTCTTGACGCAGCAATGGATTTCACATTTAAACATGATCGGTTAGTATCATATTAATCATGCAAATGATACTCACAAGCCTCGTCACGAAATCAATCCTGAAAATCCTTGACTGACACACTACTACCAACTGGGATTAAGGTACAACTAAATACTTGACCATCACTAATAATCCAGTCATGCCCGAACTTTTGACTTTTGTTTTGCACTATGGTCCCAAATCCTATTGAGCTACTGATAATTTAACTTCCACTTATGTACTTTCCTTTTTCAGATTTCGCTTTTACCTAATGGACTGGTCATTGGACAATATAGTAGTCAACGTAAAGAATGATGTCACATTTGTAGATCTAGAAGATGTTGTAGTCCTCGACAAACATATATCACCAACGAAGAGCCTGCCGAATTGGTATAAACGTTACGGAAGAGATGACCCCGATCCAAGATTCACATTTTCGATAGACAACATGTGTAAGCATCATCTGAGTGACCACAATTTGTGGGCAGCATGTTTCATACTGGCCAGTGGAGAAGAATCATTTCTGTCTGCAATAGAGGCTCCCGATGCTCATCTCAGTAGTTTATTACATGAGTGTCTGAAAGGTTCCGACAGGTTTAAGACCGTGAGATTGCTACAGCATTATATTGGGAACAAATTATTTGATCTAAATTCTTTGTGAACTAATTTATTCATGTTCTACATATCGTGTGGTTGTATTCATCATGCATTTTGCATTGGAACAGTTTCGTAATCCACATTTTTACATTTGTTAGCAAGAATTTTGGGCTATCCATACTGAACATCTGAATTAGAAAACTAAGTTTGTTACACTAGAACCTTAATTTCCGTAGCTATTTAAAATCTAGTCATTAGGGTGGATAGCCCGGTTGTTATTGGCAAGTGTAGTATTAACAGTCTCTGTTAAAATGTAAGTTTTTTTACTCTCATCAAGCATTTACTTTATCTGTGATATTATAATTTATTTTTTTAATGAATAAATATTCTTTTTTATACGATTTTGTTTGTAATATTATTCCTTGGCAAGAACATACCTACATGGATCATAATGGAAGTCATGAATCAATGAAATTAATCATCAACATAGTTTGTGATCCCGACAAATATAAGCATACAAGCCTTTGCCTTACAACAACTGAGTTCAGCCGATCGTTTAAGTTTGAAACCTAGTGCCAATTGGGGGTTTACACAAGTTGTAACATCATGACCTAGTTCGTAGAGGGAGAATATAATCTATCCTTAAAAATATCCTTTATCTTTCTTAGTTTCTCTCTCTACGTGCTAGCTAAAATTAGTATTGGTTTGTTGGTTGTAAAACTAACAGCATACTACGTAGAGGGAAAAGATTCTCCCTCTACGTCATACAACCAAGTGACTCGAGTTTCCATATGGATAGAAAACTGACGTAACATCAGACCAGGCTGTATGCCCCTGTTGGCCTTGCCTTTCCCTTCAAGAAGAATTTTATTAAAAAAACAATTTGATTTTGAGGTTATGTCTGGGTTGGGTTGGATTTATTTTGATTTGAGGATTATTTTAACTAAAAATTACTAGTGATTATTTCATAATTATTACGTTTAACAACAATGACCGATTCGGACTCTGACGAGGAAAATGTGATTCGATATGGAACTCCTCTCGAACCTTTTGAGGAAGGTAAGTCTGATAAGAATTATGTTACTTAGCTTAGTTACTCAGCTCAGAGACGGTATCTAGGAGAGTTAGGCCCACAGAACATTATTACCCATTAGGCCATTCCAATTCACTTGAACTTCAACTCAACTATACCTAAATTGCCTTCTAGAATTACTGTCTAGGGAAAATAATCCTAACATGTAATAGCCTATTAACAAATTGATTATTTCCAAGATTCCTATTTTTAAACTTTTGCCTATGGTTAAGGGCCTTACATAGCTTACATAAACATAATATCTATCTATGTACACAATCTTTATTAGGATAAACACTATTTTTCAATATACAATACATGGCATAATTGCGACAAGCTAAGTTGTAATTCTCAAATGTGCTAAAAACTGCCGTTTTTCACAATTATGCGAACTACAACTTACCAAAATTTAATCACACTATAAATAAGCATTTAAAAAATAGTATTTATCGTAATAAACAGTTTGTACATAGCTTTTTTAATAAAATTGATTAAATTGGAAGATATTATTCTTTTAACATTGGCGGCGCTAGTTGGCTCATGTAAGGCCCTTAATACAATGACAACTATTGGTGTACGTAGATTGGATTGAAGACTCATAGTTGTCATTCCTTTAAAAAATCCTTTGTCTATCAATCACAGATGAGGTCCCCTCTAAACGGAAGTATCAGCAGCCACCGGATCAGTATGCTGTGGACGAACACGGGCGCCGCAGGTTCCACGGAGCGTTTACTGGGGGCTTCTCAGCTGGTTTCGGGAACACTGTGGGCACTCCAGAAGGCTGGGCGCCTGCTAGTTTTAAAAGTTCTCGCTTGGAAAAAGCTCAGTCGTCTGTAAGTATTCATCATCATTCTTTTCAGTGACTAGCCCAATATTGTTCATAGTCATCATCATTGGTCTATTTTTATGTCGCTACTGCTCAGGCACCGATCTTCTATCAAGAGAAGTCGGATTATGATTCAGCACGAGGGCCCAGTGTGGACTGATTGGATTACACACACCTTTAATTTTTTTTCTTTGGCATGCAGATTTCCTCTCTATGATTTAGTTTTAATTTTTATAGACAAGACACCTATATCTTAAATTGTACTATATATTAAAGTGAATGATGTGTTCACCTATAATTGGGTTGCATGTTAGAACATAATTTATATCGTTTCCATATGTAAGCTTACATGTAATCTGTTGGTGTTCCAATAAATAAATAAAAAATAAATAAAAATAAATCTTAACGGAGTAGATATAAGAAACATGGCCAATTTATGTTAGTGAAAAAAAAATGGCACACATATATAGTTCTATATAAACTTTGACCCTCAAATAGTGTTTAACATCTTGCATCTGCTTAATTACTTGTATCTTGCAAGAACAAAAACTGCATCCTATTAGAATTTATAAAAACCCTTAAGGTGCTCCCTCACCGGGAGCATTCGCGTATAATGTAACGTTGCAGATTCGACTTTGAGCATTACATTACAATACTACCTCCCTGACTGACGCTGTTTTTCTCCCTCACTGATGTAATGCTCGAATCTGTAAAGTTACATTACACGCGAATGCTCCCGGTGAGGGAGCACCTTTATAGTTCTAAGTAATAGAAACCACAAAATAATCTCATATGTGCAGAAGCAGTTTTTTTTAAAGATTTTTCTTACCGCAATCTGTCACAGGGACATTCAGCTGTACTTTATGTATTTATCTCTTGGCTTGTGCGATACGAGTCCAGTGACTAGTCCGCTGTTGAGTTTCGCAGCAAATCTTGTGGAGCTTTCCTCTTCAATCTCTTGAAGAGTCTCCTACTGCGCATTAGGCCAGTTGCTAATCTGTTTGGGTGGCAGAAGCAGTTCTAATTTAATTCCCATTCGCCAGAACCAAAAACCAGAAGACTTCATGGATGAGGAGGACCGTAGCGAGTTCGGTATAGCTCCTCGGCACATGCAGACACACAGCGAGTTCTCTGGGCAGAAGAGACCGCGCCAGAGGCAGTTCCATGATGGACCAATACCAGGTATGGTGCATTGCATGACATGGCTGAGCCTGTCATTGAGTTTGTCTTGATTTTTATGAAGAAAACCTGAAGAGGGTAGTTTACATATTTAGTGAAACACTGAGCGTGCTGAGTCTGGAGGAAGCGATAATGCGGTGTCAGGATCGCACCAGATGAGGTCAGTAACTGTACTGACCTCACACAGATACAGGGTGCCTTATTAAGGTTGAGATTTTCTTAATAACTATTCAACAGATTGTACAAATTCTTTTACTATATAGTTTCGGTACAATAACCAAAGGTTGTCTGGAAGAGATCGCTTTAAGCGATAAGACCGCCAATTGTGATACTAACTGTATTAGCATATTTCTTTTGTGTAATTCCTTTTATTTTGCAATAACGAATATTTATCTTATTTATTTATTTATAAACTCACGCCTGATTCCCGTAGGGGTAGGCAGAGACGATGGACTTCCATCTGCTGCGATCCTGACACACAACCCTTGCCTCCTCCACATTCATCAATCTCTTCATGCATGCTCGTCGGTTTGTAGTAGACTGTACCTGACCTTTTTTCAAGACCTCGCCAATTTGGTCGACGTACGTTCTTCTCGGTCTACCTCTGCCGACTCTATCTTTATCTTATCTTATCAACATGTAATTGTAAAGTAGTAGAAAAATCAGCCGAGTAGTTTTTAGAAAATCTCAACCTTAACCACTCTCCTGTATATTTCTTTGTGTTTGACTCAGCTGGTTGTTACAACTTCGCTGGTTAGACCGAACAACTTGTGATTCTCTAAATCAATCAATCAATCGTTAATTAATCGCTTTCTAGGAGAACCAGTACTAGATCACCTAATAAGAGCAGTCCATGAGACAGCAGCTGTGCGCATGCTTAGACGGATGGGGTGGCGGCCGGGGCAGGGCACGGGGGAGCGCCTCACCAAGGGGGAGAAGCGAAAAGCAAAGGAACAGCACAAGGTGTATGGGTGCTACGTGCCGCCGGAGATAAGACAGGTGAGGTCACCGGAACTACTAAGATTACCTGGTAAGAGCAGTGCTAGATTACCTAGTAAGAGAAGGGCTAGATGGCGTAGGTAAAACAGTGACAGATTATCTAAGAAAAGCAGTGTTGATTATCTAGTAAGAGCATAGGACTGCTCTTACTAGATAATCACCTAGGAAAACATGCTAGATCACCCAGTAAGAGAAAGGCTAGATCGCGTAGGTAAAACAGTGACAGATTATCTAAGAAAAACAGTGCTGTTATCTATTAAGAGCAGTCCTATATCACCTAGGAAAACAGGCTAGATCACCTAGTAAGAGAATGGCTAGATCGCGTACGTAGAAAAGTGATAGATTATCTAGGAAAAGCAGTGCTAGACTATCAATTAAGATAAGTGCAGTATTGTGTTATTTATTTAGGTTCTTCAACAAGATTTACTGCGAAACTCAACAGCGGACAAGTCACTGGATTCGTACCGCGCGAGTCAATAGATAAATTCATAAATTACAGCTGAATGTCCCTGTGATAGATTGCGGAAAGAAAAAATATATTTTAAAAAATTTGGTTCTTCAACAACGGATACATTTCACGACAAGTATACATATTAATTTAGCTGCTGATGTATGTGTCGTATGTATAGATTATCTTGTGAGAGCAGTGCTAGGTCACCTGGTAAGAGCAGTGATAAATTACCCAGTAAGAGTACTAGCGTAGTTAGAATAGTTATATATCACCTAGGAATAGCCTTCCTAGATTACCTAGAAAGAGCAGTGCTAGATCACCTATATACGTTCACAGTCCACGATGAAAGTAAGTAAATGCGATGTCCTTGGTTGCTGTCCATTTACGTCCTATTGTCTTCGGAAGAGTGCTCCACCCAGTGTTGAAGTGCTTACATAACAAAGTTGATGTATTTCGACTTGTATAGAGATTGAAATAAAAGGCGGGACTTACAAGGAAATCAAAACATTTTTTGTACGGGGACTGTGAACGTGTTATAGCTGCTAAAGGCAATGATTTTTTACGAAACTTTGATATTAACGGTAGGCTATTTTCTACCTTTTTCAGAACACCGACGCAGCTTCTGACGAAGACAGTACTGACTCCGAATTTGACTTCGACACTCTCTTCGCACCAGACGACTATGAACCTTATATCCTGGCCCGTAAGAACGACCGGTTCGGGCTGGGCTACTCTGGGCTCAGTCGACACTCGGTACTAGGGAATTTGGTCGGCGAGTACGGCAATGATGCGGGTAGTTCGAGGAGTCATCTTGTTATGAAGGACAAAGGGAAGAAGGTGAGTGAATGTTATGTGGGTAGTTGTATTTTTGGAGTAACAAAGTATTCATAAACGTGATTTAAAGTTACGCCACCGTTTAGCCCTTTCTATCTTAACTGTATTTAATTTTTGTTTATAAATGTATTTAAAATATCTCGAATTCTATATAAAACGTGAAGATATCCCAACCAAATATCCACTCAGATCAAACCGCAAAATAAAACTAGTACCAGTTACAATCTCGATTGAATCTCCACTTATCAGGTACATTGAACATGCCCATAAAAATATATAATCATCTTCCAAACGAAATAAAAAATGCAACAAATGAAAAAACATTCATATGACTGCTAAAACAACATCTACATGCTAAATGCTATTACAGAGTAGATGAATTTCTAAATGAGATAATTTAATAAACAATCGCTACCTACTACTACTTAGTTACTACAAATTACATTATATCTCTCTCTTATATTGTTGTGCCTAAACAAGGTCCATAAAGAACATTGTAACATTTTAATGTTAAGTATATGAACATCTGTATTATAACTTATGGAATGCAATAAATATGTTGAGTATTGAGTATTTACACAAGGCAAAAGAAATGTATGCTTTGACTGTCTTACGAGAAGATATTTCTTGGGGAAGTTTTCTTGCTGGTGGAAACTGGACCAAAATCAATTTTACCCGACTGCGCAAGGAGGAGGGTTAGTTTTTTCGAGTGTGTATGAGAGTATGTGTGAATTCTTTGGCACGCTCTGCAGCCTAACAGTAGGGGAGATGCTAGATCTGCAGTTACTAAAGCGTCATGGAACCTATTGGATTGTGAAGATTAGGTCCTAAAACGAAAAAAAGTTTAATCGGCTTGATGGATTTTAACATTATGAGGTGCTGTTAGATTCGTCTTGATTGTAGGAGTGACGTAGGCTATATTAGTTTAATCAAAGTAATGAGGATGCGTATTTTTATTTCAATCCAGCAAAAAGACATTGCCACATTTCAATGGAGCTTTGCCCCACCTACAAAATTACGTGACCATTTAAGCTGTACCTATCTATATTTTGTTGGGGACTTATTACAGGTTTCATATTGCATAATCATAATCAGTATCATTTTCTACTACTCTCACAACTCGTATAGAAAAATAACAAAAACAATGAATAATTCGCTTCGATATCTTACTATTTTCTGAATTCTTAATTAAGCTGTTTCTTTCGAATCGCAACTTGTACAAAACTTTATTTAAAACCAATAATTTTAATAAAAAACGGAGATATTTTTACATTTATTCGTTATCTTGTACAACTTGCGGTTGATGGTGGGGCAGAATCTGGTATTGTCATTTCAACGCGACTCGCCCGCGTTGCCTTTGGCGTCTCGACGAACACTGCGCTCGTTCGCTCTGCGCGCTCGCTCGCTAAGTTCCGGCCCCGCCGGCGGTGCGCGTGAAGGCTGTATCTGGATTTGCTGCCTGTGTAATTTCAACTGATTATAATTGCAGGTATCAATTCGGGGCCAAGCTTTTGGCGTCGGGGCTTTCGAGGCTGATGATGAAGACATCTACGCTACGGAGGACATGTCCCATTACGACTTCTCTATGGGCTCCGGCGAGGGGAGTCAGAAGAAACCTGCCAAAAACAGAGATACTAATGTTAGTACGGCTAACATAAAGAAAAGTATAAGTACATAAAATTAAGGTTGATCACATAGTGATATAAGTAGTGTGGGACGCCCCCCGACCAGATGGAGGGATGACCTTCGCAAAATGGCTGGCAGGGACTGGATGCAGAGGGCCGAGAGTAGGGTTGATTGGCGCGCTTTGGGAGAGGCCTACGTCCAGCAGTGGACTGATACGGGCTGATGATGATGATGATGACATAGTGATATTGAAGTTATGAATACTCTGATTTTAATAATGTTGAATTTGATTCATACATAATCCCCTCAAATGATTTAAACCTAAATAATTTTCGCCTTTTAGATGGGTGGCTGGAAGAGGCTCAGGACAGGGATGGATGGAAGAGGAGGGGAGACCTTTGCCCAGCAGTGGGACAATTTATAGGTTAACAAAAAAAAAGATGTAGATATTCGCATTGTTCTCCCTATAAATAATCAAATTCGAATTTTAGTTACTTCAACAGATGTTATTCATTCATGAACTGTCCCATCCTTAGGGGTAAAAATTGATGCTAATCCCGGTCGATTAAATCAAACCAATTTTTTTATTAATCGACCAGGAATTTTCTATGGGCAAGAAATTTGTGGGGCAAATCATAGATTTATGCCATCCATGTGTCATTTGTTTAGATTTTTAATAATAAGAATAATTGACAATTTCTAAAAACTATTAACATCCTAAAAGAAAAAAAATTTCAAGATTTTGTATTTCTAAATACGATCAGCCATGTACAGTGGAACACAGAGAAAGGTGTACAGTAGAGTTTTTAAGGTTGAGATTTTCTCAAAAACTACTTGACCTATTGCAAAAAAATTTCACTGTTTGATAGATAAAAGTTAAAAGTACGTAACTGAAAAATAATTATTAAATTCGGTCCAGTAGTTTTTGAGAAAATCTCAATTTTATTGAGTCCCCCTGTATACTTATCTATGTCTTCGACTGTACCAATGAGTTTTCCTGTTTTTTCTTCGAAAAAAAAACCCAATGAGTTTTCCTGTTTTTGCTTCGAAAAAAAAATTAGGGTAAACTCATTGGTACTGGCTGACCTGGCCGAGGATCGAACCTAGGAGCTCCGTATCGCAAGTCCATTGCACAACCACTGCACCACCGAGTTCTGCCCTTAGTCCACCTAATGCGAGATTTCTATTCCCAGGTCCTAGAAGGGTTCACAAAGTCCACCCAGCCCTTGCCGTCGGTCCCGTCCTACCCCCCGCCGGCCCTGCCGAGGGACTACACCCCCGCGCCGGCAGGGACCAGAAGATCCAGGTTCGAGCCCACAGACAAGCCGCAGAGAGATCAAGGTTGGTAAATTGTATTAACAAGACTTCTACATAATTTTAAATGAGACATAACCATCTTCGCGACTTCCATCGTTGTCGCTTTCAATTTGACGCTATACATTGCTGCTATGTTTTTGCAAGTTTTAACAAACGACAACGAAACGCAGCAATGTATATCGTTCAAGTGTGAAAATGAAAACTATTGTCACTATTTTTTTATCCTTACCTTACAGGTTTAGGCAGACACGAGTTGACGCCAAACGCAAGAGGAGCTTTACTAGGCGAAACACCATTACCAACCCCCATAGACCCCATACCGTCCCCGCTACCCATAGAACCAGACCCCATAGCGAAACTACTCGGCAGAAACGTCAATTTCGTATCAGATACACCCAAAATCACTGAAGAACCGAAGGAACTAAATTTTATATCGATAAAGGATTCTGGGCAGGAATTGAAGCCAGTTTTTAAACCATTCATTAGTAATCCCTCAAAACAAACGAGGTATGAGAAGTATGTGCAGAATAAGGACTGTTATTTACAAGAGCAGGACGGCAAGATCGATACGTTGAGCGAGTGGGAAAGGAACAGAGAGATGATGGAGTTTGAACAGGCAGCTAAGTTGTATAGGCCTTTGAGCGGTGTCATGGGTGATAGGTAAGTTATGCCTTGTTGCAAGTTATCTTAGGGGTTTAAAATTAATCAGAAAATATTCGCGAATGCTAGCTAGGATTATTTTATTAAACATGTATATGACATGAAATTTCAGTTACATTTTAAACATTAAATTCATATAAGTAATATACTCTATATTTGCATGCCATATAAGTGGTAGAATGTATTGTGGGCTTATTATTGTGTCATGACAACTGATTATACATGTACCTACATTCACGCAAATAAATGATTTGACTTTGAAAAATGTGAATAAGTAGGAAACATATATAAAATTAAAGTTATCAAATGCCTTAGCAGCTGTCACACCATTTTCAACATTATAATATACATATTTGATTTCAGATTCACTCACGCCTCAGAGCCAGACGATGGCGTCAACCCTCTATCTGCCGTCGCTAAAAGCGCCACTAATTACGGCCTGGCCACACCAGAGCAGATAGACGCGGCGTCTCGCGGAGTATACGGATTTATGACCCGACGAGAGGTCGCCTGGCGGCCGGAGACACTAGTGTACAAAAGGTTTAACGTTCCCGAGCCGGGGAAAGCTAGGTATGCAATACTAAATCACTTCGACGATGTATAAAGTTACTAAAGGGGTTCTCTTAAAATTGGCGGGAAACGGCGGTTGCAAAATTATTTGATAATTTTTGTTTTATTGTGGTTATTTTGAGTTTAATATCACGTTAAATTAATCAGAAAATGTTCGCGAGTGACAGTATGGTGAGTTTGTTGGATAATTTGAGCAAGATCTGGGGTTTCAAGCTTTTATCAAGAGTTCCCGCTACAAGCTCGGGAGTGAACGTGACTGTCGAGCTGCTTCGTCCAGAGTGATGACGCTACGGCGTCTCCTCTGGATGAAGACATGAAGACGCGGCTACCCAGGGTGAAGACGCTACTGCGACTCCCCTGGAGGAAGATAGAAGACTATTATATATTGAACTTTCTGTAACATGACATTGGCAAATGACGAACTGTCGAGTCCATTAATAAAATAAATATGTAAAGTCATTAAAATGTTAACGAACCAACCATTGCAATACAAAAGTCATTTTAATGACTTATAAAGTCTATATTGGTATAAAAAGTCACTACAGTGCTATATGAACTCACTATAATAATAATACAAAAGTCGCTTCCACGACGTATAAACTCAGTACAATTCTATACAAACTCAGTATACCTATACAAAAATCACTTTAACGACGTATAAACTCAGTACAATTCTATACAAACTCAGTATACCTATACAAAAGTCACTTCCACGACTTATTAATTCACTAAAATGCTATACAAACTCAGTATAACAATACAAAAGTCACTTCAACGATGTATGAAGTCACTATAACGATACAACGGGACTTTTGTATTCATTAACTACGTATAAAGTCACTGCAATGCTATACAAACTCCAAAGTAATTACTATGATAATTGATAACGTATATTTTTCGTTTTGTCCACAGACAAGATCAGAAGACACAGGACAAGCCAAAGGTCTCCTATTCCATATTCTCCTACTTAGAATCATCAGTACACGACAGAGAGAGTTTTGCCAAAGAACAGAGCAAGTTCAGTGGCTCTAAATCTTTAAATATCGATGCTACTAAAAGTAACCAAAATGTGCTGCCAAATATTAATATTAAAGAGAAAGACAGCGGTTCTCAAACTCAAAATGCCGTAATTACTGAAAATGTACAGGATTCTATGCCGTCAACAAGTGAAACTGATATGGGTTTTAAGAAAAGATTAACTGTCGCCGAGTTGTTCCTAAAGGAATCTGAGAAGGATTTAAATTTTAAAAATAAAGAAGGCGCAGTAGTGACTGAAACAATAAATAAATTCGATAAAATGGATCTTTACAAATCGATTTTTCTCAGCGACAGCGAAGAAGAAGAATTGTCAAAACCAGAAGAATACAAAGAAATAAATTTCGAATCTTTCTTAGACATTCCGACGAATATAGAAAGAAATCTTTCGCCCCCAAGAGGCATATTCGCTAACATAAACTTTGATGAAATCAATTCGTGGAAAAGAAATGCTGATGATAAAAAAGCAGCACATAAATGCGATGATAAAGCAACCAATCCTAAACAAGATAGCGACGTAGAGAAAGTTACAGAAAAGGTAGAAGAAGCAGATCTTTATGGTCCAAAAATTCCCGAGAATTTAGTAAAAAGACTCGAAACTCCTGATGCCATAGATAATTTTAAACCAGTTTTTAGAAGTAAGACTGAAAAGGCAAAAGATAAGGTAGAAACAGATAGTATAGTAGAAATAGGTTCTTCTAGTTCCGATTCGTGGGTAGATGTAAAAGAGGTAAAATCTAAGAAACATAAGAAAAAAGCTAAGAAGAAACTAAAGTCTAAACATAAAAAATCTAAGCATAAGAAAAAAGATAGATAAGTTTAATTGCATGTTTGTTTAAAAATGTGTGTTGAATAAATATTTTTGAAAATCTGAAAATTTTATTCGTTTGTTAAATATTCATTCCCTTACATTCCTTATTGGTACTTATTGCCTAACTCAAACCTAACTAGCTTTTACAAAAACAAAAACCTGACTGTTTTTTTCTTATAAAATCTGCAGGATTCAAGATCGAAGCGAACTACATACACTCGAAGGCACGTATTCATATATCATAAGTTACGCCACCGTTTAGGCTGTCTGTGTGTTTATGTTTACCCCTGCCCCTTTCTATCTTAACCTTTTTTAACGGAATGTGAAAGGGATAGCAACACAATTTAAGAGAAGCATAAGTTCAGCAGGAAAGTTGAAACGGGTAGAAAGATTTTTAGGTAAGTTTTGTCTTGTTTAGATTATAACAAACTAACAAGGCCTCGAAAGTTTAAAAAAGGCAAATATAATATATAATATTGACCCTCTTTCTTGCGCAGTCGGGTAATAAAAGCAATCCATTATCGACTTTCGTTTTGCTGCGTAGTTTTGCTGTCACAATTCACATCTAGCATTTCATATTACATTACTCAACTTTTGTTATCGGAGTCATTGTCATAAAGCGTAATGGTGGTGTAATGCAAACGGTTCCTAGTTCGATTTCCGCCCGAGTCAATAATTTGCCCACAGAATTTGCCTGACAATGACTACGCGTGCAAGTGATCAATGTTGCACGGCCATAGTAAGTACAATTTTCAAAACAAAGCTACGCATCTCACTACATTGCGTTGTTATAAATTCCTGACGATGTTACGCGCAAAAAAATACGTAATTCTATTTACGTTTTCACATGTAGGTAAATAAACTTCTTACACAATATCATTACGAGTTGCGAAAGCAAAGCGTAGGTGTTGAGTACGATTCAAGGTTGAAAATGGCGGGAAATGGGAGGTACGATAGTATCGAAAGGCAGACGGCAAAATATCTCATGTATTCTATTAAACAATGTATAGGAAATCTGTAACTGTTAATACTATTGTATTTACTTCTAGAATAGCTATTTCAGTCCCAGACGAGTTGTCTCTTGAGGACTTGCTTGGTTCAAAACAAAACGGTTATTTGAGAAAACAACATTTTCAACTTTGCATTACATTTTCGTTTTAATACGAAGTATTCGTTCATCAGTCGTTGAATACGCGCAATGGATATCAAATTAAACCAGAGTTGTTTACGTCGCTTGGAATCTAAATCATCAATAAAACAAGCACAAAAGAAGGAGATAGATATATACAATATCTAAGTGCTAGAGAGAGACGGAACATAAAATGTTGATAGAAGAGAGATAGAGCACGTAAGATGTAGTGAGTGTGACGGAGACGACTGTAGAACAGTGTATGCAATATAATTTTTTCTTCCACTGGGCTACGCATGCGTCATTAGGAGGGTACAGGGTCGTACTCGCCTCGACCGACGAACGCCCCAAACATATATTATTAATGGTTTTACTTGACTACTGAATGGACGGTAATTTTTTCGAGTTTATGTATGTAAGTCTGGTACAAACGGCTTGATGGATTTTGTTTGATGTACCTATGAAATATCGTTAACTAGCTTGTCTTGCTTGATCCCACGGGACAGTGAATGTATGATTTTATAATGGCATAAGTACTGATGTAATGCTCATTTATCTTTACTTTGTTTTTACTCTCTAGCTGATAAGTTTTCATATAATATACCTGTTATTGACTGCGTTGAAAATATGTTTGCAATAATTTTCACCGTACAGTACATTAGTGTTCCGAACATGTAAAATAAAAAATAAAACTATTAAAATATTGTAGCTTACTGTGACGTGGGAATAGGTAAGTACATACTACAATCTGTGATAAAGTTGCAAGTCCTTACTATACATAAATACATCACTTTCTAGGTTTTCTAAACTTATTGTTTTTTAATATTGCCCGCTTTAGATAGGTACAGTCGACAGCAGATCAATGGTAACACTTTTTACTTTTGACAGTTCTAATTCTTTGCGTCGTAAGACTTGAAATCGTACTGCAAGTGTTTATCATTGATCTGCTGTCGACTGTACCTATTTGTTATTAAAAAATAATTATGCTGCGGAAATCAAGTTCCTTGTGACGGCCCTGCCGAAACACAATCAGCTGTTTGTGATGACAGTTCCACTGACAAATACAAAATGGTTGAAAACTAAAGTTGGCAAACAAAGAAAGGCAGCGTAATATCGCATTTTAGCTCTAAAAAATAGATTTTAAACGGAAACTTATTTAGTTTAGTGTGTGTTTAGTGTTTTGTGCACGATGTTGGACCTAGAAATTGTTCCTGAGCGCTCTCTCGGCTGCGATTCCTGGGAATTCGTTCTAGGCGAGTATTTCGCTTGTTTATAATTTACGTCAATAATTTGCGTTGTATATCTACAGAATTGGCTTACGCAATGTCGTTTTTGTGCTACAGAATCTCCAAATTAATGGTTAATTGTAGTTTTTGTGGTCAAATACGCGAGTATGCGAGCAACATTGATTTTTTTCGCTCGCAAAGTGTCACGGGCGAACCTTTGTTTCGCACGTATGTTTATTTTTTCAACTGCTACTCTTGACCGTGAAACGACGCTGGTTGCGTTGTTTTTGTGTTTATGTACGACATTTCGTAAGCTCGAGTTTGGTAATTTAATTGTGTCGATTTCGAGCCATATAGCTGGTGTACAGAGCTCAAGGTTAGCAGGAATGACAGGAGCCTATGGCCTACATACGGTCAAATCGTGGTATTTTTTTTCCGTGTGACCAAGCTCGAAAACTTTAGTAGATCAACTAATTTTAATTAGTTTTTCCTAAATTGGGGGGCTACACAATGGTTGTCTGGAAGATATATCTTTAAGCGATAAGACTGCCAATTGTAATAGGTACTGTATTAGCCTATTTCTTTTGAGTAATTCTTTTTTTTGCAGTAAAAAATATTTAATAATCTTATAACAACTGAATTAAAATTTTAAAAACCCGACAATATGCTAGATCTCTAGGCTATCTTTCTGGTCATCATCTGACCCTGGATGCTTTGTGTCTAAGAACCGTCTCGCCAACACCACTTATCAAACGAAAAAAACTGCTTTCAAATCGGACCATCCGTTCTAGAGCAATCAGATAATACATTAGGCATCTAACTTAATACTCCTCTTTGTGTAGCGTCAGGGGTTAAAAAGATTACTTTCAATACTGCATTGGATTTTTTTATTCGACTACCTGCTTTTGAAACGTGGGATTGGAACTGTGATAATTGTTATTTTAATTTCTACCGTGGTTATTTTGTGTTTAATATCACGTTAAATTAATCAGGAAATGTTCGCAAATGACAGTATGGTGAATTTATTGGTTAATTTGAGCAAGATCTGAAGTTTCAAGCTTTTATCAAGAGTTCCGCTACAAGCTCGGGAGTGAACGTGACAGTCGAGCTGCTTCGTCCAGAGTGATGACGCTACGGCGTCTCCTCTGGATGAAGAAAGGAAGACGCGGCTACCCAAGGTGACAGACGACGCCACGACGACTCCTCTGGAGGAAGATAGAAGACTATGATATATTGAATTTTCTGTAACATGACATTGGCAAAAGACGAACTGTCGAGTCCATTAATAAATATAAAAAGTATTTTAATATTGATTAAACAATTTAAATATATACTAATTAAGCAAAGAATCATTATAAATAAAATCATTACTCAAACAAAGAAACAAAAGTCGTTCAACTTGTAAGTTACAAAGTTACAATTTCACTTATATTTACCGAAAGTAATATTGTTGTATTTGTTATAAAAATTTATCCAGCCGCAATATTAAGTTTGTCGTGGCCTTTATGTCTTATCAGCTGATGGTTTATTCCTTTATTTCACAAGTTTTACACTTGTTAAAGTTAGTTTTAGTTTAGACCCAACTGCCGAATGGAGGAGGGTAATGTATTTGAGATGTCGATTCCTTTGTAGCGTCCTGTAGCCTAAATGGCTTGATGAATTTTGATATAAGCTTGTCTTGATCATAGGACAGACAATAAATATATTGAATTGAATTAAAAGGGTTCAAACTTTTCACTATGGAGGTTGGCGGTGGCGACATCTAGCGGATGTTGGTAAACAGCGGCCCAGGATCAAATCTACGTATATCTATTGGGGACACTTATGTGAACATAAAATGCTCCGAGGACTCATGTCTTAAACTGTCACATTACCGAGATACGAAGGTTAAAAGATCGTCAAAAAATAGTATGACCAAGTCGAAATAATAATTACAGGAAAACGAGTCTTAATCCCAGGTACCACAGAAATGCTACAACACGGTACATAAACCCATACATTACCAAACTATCTTTATTGTTTATTTTATTAATGGACTCGACAGTTCGTCTGCCAATGTCATGTTATAGAATGTTCACAAAATCATATCGTCTTCTCTTCATCCAGAGGAGCCGCCGTAGCGTCGTCACTCTGGACGAAGCAGCTCGACAGTCACGTTCACTCCCGAGCTCGTAGTGGGACTCTTGACCATAGCGCCAAACTTCAGATCCTGCATGAATCCTCCAATAATTTTACCATACTGTCATTCGCGAACATTTTTCGCAACTGTTGATTCCCGCCATTTTTAAAAGCCCCAAACTATCTTATACATTACCAAAAATCGTTCCCAGTCTGCTTTCTATAAAGCTTGGCAATGTTTAGTTGTAACATGAGTTTTGGGTATAACTAAATTCTGTGGTTTTTAAAAATAATATATCATGTTGTTTTCTTAATAAAGAATGTGTTTTTTCACCTTGAAACTACTTCAACAAAATTAATCGTTTTTACAACATATTGAGTAAACAACCCAGAGCAATTTTTTGTAATAAATATTTGCTATTCTATTACGCATTACGATTTAACCTTCATAGAAAGTTTATCATTGTCAATATCAATATATTCGAAATCAAATGTTTTCGTCAAATTCCCCAGTATAACTTAAAGTATGGCAACTTGTCTTTTATCATGAGGCGATTGACCTTTCTCTTGTATGTTTAAAATAGTGATAATCCTTATTACAAATTGCGTATAAAAGTATCCTTCAAATCAAATAGGTAGCATAGACAAGCTGTTTCACAAGGATTAGTGTTGTCAATGGTAGGCAGACTTCCATCTTGCGATCCTGACATACAATAGCATAGATACCTCATATCCAAAATAGCACAAATACCTCATCAAAAAAGCACACCTACCTTATCCAATGCTATCTAACATTGATTCGTGTTCTACTATAATAGCTATTGATTCGCGATCGCTATCGAGTTCAGTTTTTAACGTCATTTCTTTGTCTGAAATGACTGATCTTCGCTACAGGGGATCTGAGATCGGGGCTGAGTTTAGCCGTTCAGCGAGGTAATGCCGCCAGAATCCTGGGAAACCTGTCGCATGGGGGCGACGTAGGCGATATGGTTATAATGTAAATATTTTGTATCCTGCCGCGGGAAAGCAACCACTAATATTCACGTTGTATTTGCGCTCTCGACATCTTTCGGGAAGCTAGCAAATGCTTGATTAGGATTGGCAGTATCCCGTCAGCTCCCATATTACTCGGTACTACAGTGATTTATGTGACAAGCGAGATAGATAAAGTATCTGAAGTGTCTTCACTATTTATGTTTATACTTTTTGAAGGTTTCCGTAAACTTGACGCTATTGATAATGTTTACCTTCGTATATCCGATAGTGAAGATAAACATTGTATATGTTTTTACGCGTTGATTTAGACCTAAGATAAATACTTAGACATATAAGAAGTCACACTAGGGCTAGGGAGTAGGGGGACCCTAGCGGTCGACCGGGGTTTCAGCCCTTACTTCGGGGGAGAAGTGCGGGCCTTGAGGCCTATACCCTCTCTACCCGGGCATGAGCTCGCCGGATAATGACCCGAACGGTGAGATTGGTCCCGCTTGGTATGCGGGATATGGGAGTTGGGCGGGTCGGTACGTCCGTTTGGTGCACAGCTCAAGCCCGCTGCTTAAGGCGACGGGGAGCGCAGCAACTCCCTCTGGAGGCGGTGGCCTTCCGGAGGGCGCGCGTGCCTAGCTCGTGGTGTGATTAGTGACGTATTCGTAAAATAGTTTTTAGAGGGCGGCGCAGCGCCCTGCCAGCACTCTCTCCGCCATCCATTTCCTGTATCTGTTATATTAAAAGAAAATGGTAGGCCGGCTCTCCCTCCTATGCAACAGCTGATTGCAGATGTAGTCACCGGGCGGCAGGCCATGGGGAGGCGACTGAAGGCCTTCGGTTGTCTGTAGGGTTCCCAACTTTTTGTACGAGAAATGAAGTATATTAAGGTCGGAGAAAACAGTATTTTACAAAAGAAAACAGTATTTTATATTTTTGACGTTTTAAAAACATATTTTTTGAAGCTTCTTGCACAAGTTAACAATTTATAAGCCAATAAGTAATATTGAAATAAATGAGGAGCTCACTTTATGTCTCCGGATACCAGCGGATATTAAAACAATATTTTGTATACTTTTTTTTTATAGAACAGTAAAAATAACGAGTGAAAAATGTATGATACTGTTTTTAACAGTATGGTTGGGAACCCTCGTTGTCTGCCCCTCTATGGCCGGCCGCCCCGAGTACTTGCCCTATTTGGCCTGGGTATGAGACTATTACGGCGCAGTCGTCACAGGTTCGATTCCCATTTCTGACCAACTATGGTGGCCGCGCCACGGAGAAATTATTTATTTAACACTTTATTCAAATAGTAGTTTTGAGAAAATCTTATCCTTAAAAACTCTCCTGTACACCTTTCTTTGTCTTCGTACGGTCGAAGTACATAATAAATGGACAGTGAAGTGTGAAACTGATTAGCATAAGTTTGTTAATATGTGTTTATGTTGTTACAGGGATGCATTTCTCGCAGTCTGTGGCCATCATACAGAGTCAAGTGGGCACGATACGGGGAGTGCAAGTACTTTATAGTGATCAGGTAATGGTTTACTTATTTACTCGCAACTCAAAACGTTCCGAAAATGAAGATTCACAGTTTTGAACGCAAACTTAGCGTAATCTGGCTCTTAGGCTGATATTCATAAACAGGAGTTCGGTCGATTTTATACAATTTAGACAGCCGTAAGTAAGAGCGAGCTCGTGGCGAAGTCGTACTCAAAACTGGCTATGATAAGATAAGATTATTTATTCATTCAAAATGTCGTTATGCGATACATTAGTGTTGATGACATATGCATTGCTTCAAATTGCACTAGTCAAGTTTTTCTTAATTCTATAATTATAATTGTTTATAACTTGCGCTGCCGTTGCGATAATACTTGGACTATGAAAATGTATGGCGCCTGAGGTCTGCAACTGACGCGCGCGGCCTGCAACGGTAGGCCATACATGTTGAAGTCTTACAGCAGGCTTACTTCAATAATACTTTGTTATTTCGTACCATGACGTCCTTATTAAGCTTACTTTAAAGTCGTCATGGTACGAAACATTTTGCACCTTAAAGGCAATTTACACCTTCCGTGGTTCGCGGCCACAGACCACTTACCCCCTAGACCTGTAACAGGCCCGTGTCTGCCCGCACATGAGCTCAAACTTGCTTCGCGACACGTGTAACCTTGTTAGGACGCGGTCTCTTTTGGCCGCATCTTGTGGTGTGCCTAAGTTTAAAAATGGATAAAAATGTTTTAAAAAGAAAAGCTGTCACTTTTACGGAATTAGATGGAAAATTGTTGATTTTACTACTTTTACTATTGATAAGGATTTAAAAATGATCTGATCTATATGAAATATACCCATTTCTATTCTCATATATATATTTTTAAATTATCCGCTCGCTCCGCAACAACCTAGAGATATTGTCGACATTGACGCATCTCTTTAATACGGCACTGCTGTCCCCCGCTTCGTCTCTATGCGCTCATCGTTGACAGAATTTTTCGCCTGTAAATTTGTACCGATTTCATGTCTATTGGGTAAGTGGTCAGTGACCGCGAACCACGGAAGGTGTAAATTGCCTTTAAGGTGCAAAATGTGTCTGAATAAATAAATCATCATCATCAGTCTATTTATATTGCCCCACTGCTCGGGCACAGACCTTCCCTTACATCGAGGGAACTGGGGCCATGATCCACCACGCGGGCCCACTGCGGATTGGCGGATTTCACATGCCTTAAATTTTTTATTCTAGGGCATGCAGGTTTCATCACGATGTTTTCCTTCACCGTTTTGAGAGCACTCGGTAAATGTACGTAAGTTTCTCCGTCGAAAAAACCGAGTATAACTCATTGGTACATGGATGCCCTAGCTGGGAATCGAACCTGGGACCTTCGTATCGCAAGTCTGTTGACCCAACCACTGAGCCACCGAGCTCTCAAGAATAAATAAATAAATGTGACTAATCGCAACATTGTGTGTGTTTCAGAACCCGCTGTCGTTAGACCTAGTAATCAATATGCCCCAGGACGGGGTGCGGTTAATATTCGACCCGGTCGCGCAACGCCTTAAGACAATAGAGATATACAATATGAAATTAGTTAAACTTAGGTATAGGTGAGTGAAACAAACATTTAATAATATATTAGTACGTAATTTTAACTTAGAGCGTCATACATCTTCTAAGATTAGGACCACGTGAGACTAATGTTGACTGGTGAACACGTGCCTTAATTTTTACCCGACTGCCCCAGAAGGAGGGTAATGTTTTTCGGGTGTATGTATGTATGTCCATTCCTTCCTGCCTTCCTATAGCGTAAACGACTTGATTTTGGTGTACGAGGTATCGTTAGATTCGTCTTGATTACGGGAGTAATCAAAAACCAGTCAAATAAACCTTCATTCTCTGGCAGATTTTGTTAACAGATATGATTTTTTTAAGATTGACCTTTTTTTTTCGTGGGGAAATGCTTATACATACCCGCCGCCTCGGGGTCAGCGATGGGTTATGTCGGACTTAGTGTTGCACCGACTAAAACCCCACGGTGGCATTGTGAGGAACTCTGGGCTCTCAGTTGAACTACACCAGAGTTCCCAACGCGCTTGCTATACGCACTCCTCGGGCCGCTCCAAGCGGGCCCAGCACGCTCGCAGCGCTTGGCTGCAGCGGGACAGGACCACGCTGTACCCGCTGCCTTCCGTGGGTTGCCGGATTTATCCGATTAGACGGCCAGATCCCCTAATCTGACCGGCCACGACCCCGGGTGCCCCTAAACCAGGGGCTAGTTGTGATTGTAACAGCATTGCCATTAAAGATTGACCTAGTTATGACCATATCGTAGCGCCCTTAAATAAAACTTTTTTAACTACAAATTACGAACCAAGACGACACAATGACCCATTAATTAATATAGTAACAATCTCGTACGACACCACTTTATAATTGCATAATTAAGATGTCTTCCTCCGCCGTGACCTAATGACATTATAATGCTAACATTACGGAGCGATGCGATGACTCAGTATTCATAAGTCAAGTCATTCGATATACGTCTGACAATTACCTGTAAAGCTTGATTTACATATATTTATTTATTGTATTAATGGACTCTACAATTCGTCATTTGCCAATGTCATGTTACAGAATATCAAAATATCATATCGTATTCTCTTCATCCAGAGGAGTCGCCGTAGTGTCATCACTCTGGACGAAGCAGCTCGACAGTCACGTTCACTCTTGACTATAGCGCCAAACTTCAGATCCTGCATGAATCCTCCAGTAATTTCACCATACTGTCATTCGCGAACAATTTCTGATTAATTTGACGTGATATTAAACACAAAACACTGTAGACATTAAACTGAAAATTATCAAACAATTTCGCAACCGTCGATTCCCGCCATTTTCAAAAGCCCGATTTACATCTATAACGCAGCCCAAATCAAGTGTCTTATTTTGTAAACAAATATGATCGTTGTGATGTAACACTGAAGGAACTGATTAATCGAACCTGTTCATCATTGTGAAAATAAAGTGATCCGATCTAATAATGTGAAAATAACTATGCAATAATCATAGAACAGTTTAAAATGTTAGTAGTGTAGGGTAGTTTTTGTTTACAAAATAAGACACTTGATTAGGGCTGCGGCGTAGGGCTGCGGTCATTGGTCTCCTATAAACAACTAGATACACAAAGATCTTACCAAAATAATTTAAAAAAACTTCCAAATAAGAGTCCATTGTTAACGTCCAAATAATGCCCAATAAAGCAAATGAGGGTCCTTCATCCGTTTGGACCTTCTTTGCGCTCGGACATTTTTAGAAGGCAGACTGTGTATCTAGTTGTTTACAGGAGATCAATGGATTAAGCCTAGCTTTTTGTTCATACTCGTGCAGCCATCTATAGTATTAAAGATGAATTCTAAAAGAAAACTGTAAAACAGGGTCCGCTGCGACTGTGTTACAAAACACTGTAACATGTTTTGGAAACATTTAACAAAGGAAATTGTTACGCCACGCCCCTAGATCAGATGTTACGGTGTTTTGTAACACTGAAACACGTCGCAGCGGACCCTTCTTTTGTTGCCTATGAGAAATTATGTGTATATCACCCGTCCGGGGGAACGGGTGATTATGTTGGACTCGCACCAACTAAAACTTTGCTTCCGCCTCCGCCAACACGGACAAAATATTTCGAAAACTACCGGCTTTAACCTTATAATGTTTCCAGTGGCATGTGTTTCAACTCGCCCGAGATAGCGCCATCTATCGAGCAAGTGGAGCATTGCTTCGGCGCGACGCACCCCGGCCTATACGACTCACAGCGACATCTGTTCGCGCTCAACTTCAGGGGACTGTCCTTCTACTTCCCTGTGGATAGCAAATTCGAGGTAAGATATATATATTCTTTATTGTACATTATCTTAAAATTAATACACAGTTGGAAAAAATAACCCTGTGAGAAGAATTCTCTTATAGCTAACCTAAAATTAAAGCGGTGATTGCATTATGAGACTATACCTACGCATGTACATTATAAATACATATATGAAATATATAAATATATCTTAATATGTGCAGTTACATATACCTAAGTAAATATTATGTATTGTAAACTTACATATTATATCTATGCAAAATATTAAAAACTACCTTTAAATATAAAAACTCTAAAGCACAGCATCGATGCACATCAAATTAATTTAAAAAATTGATAGGTTAATTTATTGTAAATATTTTTTATATATATTATTTACTTAAACACTGTGCAGAATTAATGTATGTCACAAGCCTAACCATCCACTTAATTTTGTCCAATGAATTCATGGCTTACCTCAGCCCAAATCAAGTGTCTTATTTTGTAAACAAAAACTACCCTATCCTACAAACATTTTTTTTAAGCTGTTGTGTGATTATCGCATAGTTATTTTCACATTATTAGATCGGATCACTTTATTTTCACAATGAGGAACAGGTTCGATCAATCAGCTCCTTCAGTGTTACATCACAACAGGTTGATTTGGGCTGCGGTATACATATTCGTATTCCATATATTTGCAGCCCGGTTACGCGCACGGCCTGGGCTCGCTCCAGTTCCCTAACGGAGGCTCGCCCGTCGTCTCGCGGACCACCATCTACTATGGATCTCAACACCAGGTAAATATAAAAAAACGCATACTTATTGCCTGATATTCGCTTCGGGCCTGACATTAGCCAACTAGCGCCGCCAATCTTAAAAAAATAATATCTACCGGCGCCGGCGGCGTGGCGGCGAAACGACTAATTTAATAATATAATTTGAATTCAACTTTATTTATTCAACACTAGCTGTACCCCGCAACTTCGTTTGCGTAGAGGAGGAGGATGGAGAGGATGGAGGAGATCAGGAGGCAGATCTTCCTCTCTGGCTCCTTGTTTCCACATCACATACCGCCATGGCTTATAGCCTATGAGCTGTCCGGATATTTCAGCTATCTCCTAGTGAAACTCTCATCAAAATCCCTTCAGTAGTTATGGTGTGGTGTGTGAGTGTGCCGGACATAACTACCAATGTAAGAACCCTGTAACCACATTCAAGGCAAATAAATAATTTCATTTCATTGTGATACTTGCACAAAGTCACAGACAAACAGACAAAAATTCTAAAAATTAGTGTTTTGGCATCAGTATCGATCCTAAAACACATTACAATTATTATTTTCAAAAAATATCCAATGTACAGACACAACTTTTTTAACAGTCTTATTATATGTATAGATTATTATATGTATAGATAAGTAAAATGCCAATCCAATGGGAGTTCAAGCTCCGAGTCGCGTGGAGGATCTCAATTCGCTAGGCGGCCGTGTAAGCCCGCGCGCCGGTCGGTGTGCCTTGCGACCGGCGACTGCTCTTCGCTGACCCTTAGACATACATTTTATACTCACATACATTTGCGTAGTCGGTTTAAAAACAACAACAACACTGCTCTATGTTTTCTTTGCAGATAAGCAGCTCTAACAGCGGCAGCATCAGCGCGGCGCCGCTGCCCGAGCTGCCGCTGTCGTGCTACCGGCACCAGCTGCACCTGCGGCGCTGCGACGTGCTGCGCGCCGCCGGCACTCAGGGCCTGCGACTGCACATGGTCACTGAAGGTACGCTCTACGACCTTGCCAAAAGACATTGCCACATTTTAATGGAGCTTTGCCCCACCTACAAAACTACGTGACCATTTAAGCTGTACGGTGGAACACAGAGAAAGGTGTACAGGAGAGTTTTTAAGGTTGAGATTTTCTCAAAAACTACTTGACGTATTGCAAAAATTCTTTCACTATTTGATAGATAAAAGTGAAAACTATGTAACTGTAAAATAATTATTAAATTCGGTCCAGTGGTTTTTGAGAAAATCTCAACCTTATTGAGGCCTCCTGTATACTTATCTCTGTCTTCGACTGTACCTATCATTTTGTTGGGGACTTATTACAGGTTTCATATTGCATAATCAGTATCATTTTCTACTACTCTCGCAACTCCTATAGAAGAATAACAAAAACAATGAATAAATCGCTTCGACTTCTGACTATTTTCTGAATTCTTAATTAAGCTGTTTTTTTCGAATCGCAACTTGTACAAAACTTTATTATAAACCAATAATTTTAATAAAAAAACTGAGATATTTTTACATTTATTCGTTATCTTGTTCATCATGCGGTTGATGGTGGGACAGAATCTGGCATGGTCATTTCATGATGCTAGGTCAACGGGAAATACCCCATAGGTTTTGATTCCATTGCGTTTTCATACAAATATGCGAGAAACGGCCATATCTGTTGATTGCCTTGACGTAAAATTTTAATTTTTTATGAAGTCATGAGATTACAGACCTGAGTATTTGGTAATTCAACTTGATACTCCACGCGTTTCTCAGATAAATGCATTGACAGACGGACGGACCGATAGACAGACGGAATAAAAAGTGATCTCGTATAAGGGTTCCTTTTTTCCTCTTGAGGTTCGGGATCATAAAAATTGTTATTCGCATTCTATATTTCTATTTGCAGGCACGAGTCGGGCGTTAGAGCCTGTCCAAGTGTCTGTCTGCCGCGTGGTCCGCTTCGGGGACAGCTGCCAGGCCGTGGCGAGAGCCCTGGGCGCCCCGCAGCGCCTCTACTACAAGGCGGACGACAAGATGAGGATCCACAGAGCGTCCGCGAGGAGACGCCCGCCGCCCGCCTCGGACTACTTCTTCAACTACTTCACGTTGGGGCTGGTAAGTTAATCAATTGATTGCTTAATTAAACAATCGATTGGTTATAATATAAATTTATTGGGTAATTGAACAATTGATTGGTTATAATAACAATAGATTTGTTAATTAAACAATTTATTAATTAATTAAACAATTGATTGGTTAATCGACCAATTGCTTGGTTAATCGATTAATTAATAAAATAATTGATTCGGTGATCTGCTTAGAGGATTTGAGATGCGCTAGTAGTGTCTCCGCGAGAAAATGTGAAGGATCATATGGCTGATAAATTAATCAAGTAATTGGTCGATTGACAACTATACGAGTACATCTAATATTTTAATCAATTAATTGTTAGTCATCTAAATGCCTATCTAATTCAACAAATTATGAATAAATAAGAAATTAAATGATTATTTGAGATTCAAGATTCCGTTTTACACATTGTCGTTTCAACAATACACAAAATAATTATGTTTAACCGAGGAATTGATCAATTATTTGATTTAACCAATAAATTAATCAATCGATTGATTAGCCATCCAATTAATCAACTAACCAATTATTAAATTAATTAACCACTTAATCGATTTATAAACCAATTTACAGGATGTCCTGTTCGACGCGCGCACCCACCAGGTGAAGAAGCTGGTGCTGCACACCAACTACCCCGGCCACTACAACTTCAACATGTACCACCGCTGCGAGTTCGAGCTGCAAGTACAGCCTGACAAGTGAGCTAGCACCTTTATTATACGACCGAGAAATGGGGTAATGTTTTTCGGATGTACAGAGTGTATAGGATATCACTTTTTAAACTTACACGGTTTGTATACATATTAATTAGATAAAAACGAGAATTAACGGTCCAGGAAAACATCGTGATGAAACCTGCATACCGTAGAAAAAGAAAAAATCTAAGGCATGTGAAATCCACCAATCCGCACTGGGCCCGCGTGGTAGATCATGGCCCCAGCTCCCTCGATGTAAGGGAAGGTCTGTGCAGTGGGGCATTATAAATAGACTGATGATTATGATGATGGGAATTACCGTGTTAAACGTTCGACAGCATTGCAACCATCATGGTTATGAGTAAACTCAGAGTAGAGTCGAAACATCGAGACATCAATAAATGAATGTTTAACACAGTAATTCCCGTTTTTATCTAATTAATAGGGTATAGCAGGGCTTCCCAAACTATTTTTTACTGTGACGCCTTTGGGAATTTGCAATTTTTTTGCAACGCCCCGCCCTCTGTCTAAAAAGTACCTACCAAAGTTGTAGTTTACGCCTAGTAACAAGTTATGAGAAAAACTCCAAATAACCTCTATAATATTCATTAGAAAATGAGAAAAATAGCATAAGAACGAGAATGAAAAGAAATATTTTACTTTGCTGACTGGCATTAATGAGACAGATGTGTTTGCTTTTCTGAGCATAGCTTCTCAAAATAGGGCTCAAGTTTGGAAATTGACATTGATGCAGACATCCAATCTATGTAGATCGCCTCGCCACGTCTCGGCGCCCCAGGGCGCCGCGACGCACAGTTTGGGAAGCCCTGGGGTATAGGATGCATAGGAAAGGTAAGGTAAATTTTTTCATGATAATAATGTGCACGTATTATTTTAGATGCGACCCCAACTCCTTGGTGGACAGTCGCGGAGCTGTCAGCATCACGGCGTACAGCAAGTGGGAGGTTGTATCGCGTGCGCTGCGCGTGTGCGAGCGACCAGTGGTCCTCAACCGAGCCAGCTCAACCAACACCACCAACCCGTTCGGGTCCACCTTCTGCTACGGGTACCAGGACATGATCTTTGAGGTGACTGTCTACAACAATTAACCCGTTTAGGAGCATCTTCCACTGTTCGGAGACATTGGTTCACTGGTTGTGAACTAGCAAAGTTCACAACCACATTGTACTAATTTTGAACCACTTTTTACTACTTTTGAATTACTTTTTACTACATTCGAACCACTTTCTACTACATTCGAACCATCTTATTAATTCGAAACAACATGATAGTTTACTGTTCATGTGTTACCAAGAGTGTAAAATCTTATGTGATTTAAGATATTCTAAAATGGTTTTCTAATTGATAAAATGGAGAAAAATTTTCATAACGACCGGGATTCGAACCAAGGACCTCACCATTCCTTGGCACGCTCTATTCCAACAGAGCCACCGTGATATCGTACCCAGGTCGTGAATTTTGTCTCCATATTTTCGTCTTAGGGACGGCTGTCTAATAACACGTACCACGGTTTTGCAGGTGATGTCCAACAACTACATCGCTTCGATAACGCTGTACCAGCCGGAGGGCACCCGGCCGCACTACGCCGTCAACTCCATCGCGTGACATAGCCAGGTAAGTCCAACAACTTGAGCCTTACATGAGCCAACTTTCGAGTTTCTTTTGTTTCTCTGTAATCAAAAATTGATGGATTTATGTCTATTGACATATGATTTAGTAATAAATGTATGTATAAAAAATAGCAGTCATAATGAGATGATTCATTTCTTATAAAATAGTATTGAGACTTGGTGACCGCGACTTCAATCGTTTTCGTTTTCATTTTGACACTTGAACGACAGACATTGCTGCGTTTCGTTGTCGTTTGTTAAAACTTGCAAAAACGTAGCAGCGATGTATAGCTGCCATGTGTCAAATTAAAAGCGATTACGATAAATGGAAGTCGTGGTCACACCACTGGTTCTACAGACCTTTGGCCGAATCGTTCAAATTGAATCCAGTATTACCAGTACTTGTGTATTTTATACGATGTAGAATGCTTTATTGTTCCGGATTTTATAAGAAAACTGTCTCTTACAGGTATCCCCAAGCAAAGGTAAATACACGTCCTGAACGATTTCAGTTGTCTCCACACAAAACCTCCACTATTGTGGCAACACCGATACAGGAAACATTGTTGTCACATCTCTACTTATTATAAAAAAAATCACGCCGAAGTTACTTCTACATATCCCCTACAAGAAGCACCTAAGAGCGAGCAGTATTTAAAAAAAATGTGATAAAAAAAAACTGTGAAAAAAAATACTTAAAAAAATAAGTGAATGACAGATCTCAGATGGTGTGTAGTTTATTTAAATCCTTATTTAGCTGCAATGGACGAAAATAGTAAAAAAAAAGTTTTTAGTTTTTAACCTTTAATAAACCAATCATGTAATAAATAATTTTAAGTGAACGGTTTTATAATAATGTTAATTTAGTAAAATGTGTTCTTATTATGTTTTACCACGGACTCGAGAGTAGTGAAAAATTGAATTGAAATCATAGAAATAGGATTGATGTAAATATTTTGAAATAAAAATGGACGAAGATGAATAATAATAATTAATGTAACAATAATGATGATGAAATCGGAAAATTGACGTATTTTTTCAAAAAAATGATTTTGATTGAGACGTTTGTTAGGGCGTGTGAGAAAAAAAGAAAAAAATTTGCAAAAAAATATTTTTCTCTAAAGCACCACGAAAATGCCATGTATTTTTTTTAATTTAGGATTTTTTGCTGTGTATGCTGTTTTATCATGATTTTATATTTATTTAAAAATCACCCTTTTCGATTTAGCAATTTTTTATAAACGAGTATTTAATCGAAAAGTTTACAGAATATTTTTTAAATTGTGAATTAATTATTAATCCAATCAATTTACGTAATTGTCATAATAAGGATGTAGGTATTTAATGTATGAAGAAAAATGCATAGGGGTACGTTAAAGGAGTACAGTCAGCTGCAATATTACAATTTTGACATGTTGTCATTATCGGACTTAATCTTCTAATACAACAAGTTTTATTAGAAACACCTCTTATAACGATAAATACTAATATAGCCTCAATATATCATTTTTTGCCACTTGGAAACAAACTTGCTAGTACAGAACCACGATCTACTATTTCGCAACCATCTTCTGATACTCCAGAACCATTTACTAGTGTAGAACGACATTCTACTATTTCGCAACCATCTTCTGCTACTTCAGAACAATTACTAGTAACGACCAATGTTTCTACTTTTGAACCACATAAAGAAGATTAATTCAAATACAATAGTTTACATCTACAATAATAGTAGTATAATAGTTTAAAATTTTTCATAATCCGATTGTATGCACCGGTCTGTCGCCTTAAGCGGCGGGTTTGAGCTGTGTTGTGTACCAAACGGACGACGGGGCCCAACTCCCAAATCCCATGCGGGGTCAATCCCACCGTCGGATCATTATGCGGCGAGCTCATGCCCAGGGTAGAGAAGCACTTCAAGGCCAGCACTTCCCGAGGTTAGGGGTGAAAAGACCCGGTCGTCGTCGCACCGGTCTGATGTTTGCCTATATATAGTACAGTCGACGACAGAGATAAGTGTACAGGGGGCGTCAATAAGGTTGAGATTTTCTCAAAAACTACTGAACCGAATTTAATAATTCTTTTACAGTTACATAGTTTTAACTTTTATCTATCAAACAGTGAAAGAATTTTTTCAATAGGTCCAGTAGTTTTTGAGAAAATCTCAACCTTAAAAACTCTCCCGTACACCTTTCTCTGTGTTCCACCGTACGTGACGGACCCGTGATACCACCCAATAGCAGCACCCTTGATGTCATGGGTATTTTTCAATCCCTATGAAACTACCGGTAGGGCGATGGGTATTATTTTTATATCATGACACAACCGAGTAATACTATAGAGGATATCCCACACCAGATTGTATTAGTGTTTTTTTATTATTTAATTTTCGCTAAGTTTGTGCTCAAAACTGTCAATGAATATCGACCTTACTGAACAAGAGACAATTAATTTTTTACGTGTTTTATAGTGTGACGTAGGTTTTCTGAAATGAATTTCTAATAAAGCTTATTCTATTAGATCTTTTTACCAGACTGCGCAATAAGGAGGGTTATATTAATTAGATAAAACGGGAATTACCGTGTTATACATCTGTTATTGTCTACTCGTGCGCATGATGGCTGAAATGCTGTCGAAATATCGAGACATCAATAATAAATGTTTAACACGGTAATTCCCGTTTTATCTCATGGCTTTGTATACCAACCGTGCAAGTTTAAAAAGGGAGGGTTATGTTTTTCAGATTGGTGTTGTCGCCCTAAGATTTGCGTCTTATTAGTATTACAGCTAACTGTACTACCTAATTGTAGGAGATAAAAGATATTAGCTTGGAAAATGCTTGAAAAAAAAATATTTTCGATATTGACAGATAGATTAGAGTATTAGTGTGTTGCGTGCATGTATTGGATGTAACTAAGTATGTATGTGTGAATGTAAAATCGACACGAAAAGTCACAAATTATTTAGCCTTCGTTTTTTTAATTTACTGATTATAGTCTGTTTAACTAAGGATGACTTTTGTTACACAATTGGCTTCTAGCGTTTCTTACGTTATAAGCTAATATCTAATATACAAACGTTCACTTTTATGAAAATTAAAATAAGAATCCCGGTACCCTTTCGAAAGTAACTGAAATATGAAAAAATGTTCTTAAAAGCGTATCTAATAATTTAAGAATATGCTATCATAATTCATATCCATACTTTCAAAGGGACGACTTTTGGCAATATCCTTTATAGAGTGACTTTCACCAAAGAGAGTTAATGTAATTAAAAGAATTTTTTACGGCGTTTTACGTGTCAAGTCGTTAACCTCGGGTTATCTTTTTGTGTAAGACGAGCTTATAAATATATTTACAATATCTTAACCTCTGTCATAAATGTCATCATTTTTAAACAGATTGTAATTTATATTTTTTTAACCAATCATAATACAACCACCAGACCTCTACTTGCTTCGCTTTCATTTGACAGTGCCAACGTATGCGAACTTGGACTCTATTTCTAAGGGCGAAAGTCATATTTTCTATAATAAAATGAGCTTAATCGTAGGCTACATAGTTTGAGAGGTTGGTTGTGATGCTTCTGATAAGGCAATATGAACTTTAACGTTTTTTGGTGATAAGGTCTAATATTGCTTTTGATACTTTTGAACTGCTTAAGAGGTATTTGTCTTCTTAATAAATGGATGGCGACTTCTTAACAAACACGGATTACGGGAAGTGAGGTTATTAAACTATACCGAAGCCCAAATCAAGTGTCTAATTTCGTAAACAAAAACTACTAACATTTTAAGCTTTTCTGTGATTATTACATAGTCATTTTTCACATTATTAGATCGGATCACTTTATTTTCACAATGATGAACAGGTTCAATCAATCAGTTCCTTCAGTGTTCCTGTTGTGGACAGGTAATTAGACGCTCATATTTGTTCTTTCTTTTCTCGTGTGGTTCAGTGACCAAACCTATTTGCCAAAGTTATTCAGGCCCGTAGGCCTTTAACGTGGCCTAACGACTGCTGTCAAGCGACAACAACCGGGACCAACTGCTTAACGTGCTTTCCGAGGCACGAAGGGTTTCAGATGAAAGTGTCACTAGCGGTCACCCATTCATGTCCTGACCTCGCCCAACGTTGCTTAACTTGTACTCCCAACGGGACTACGAGCCCCTTATCTTATTTGTTTACAAAATAAGACACTTGATTTGGGCTTCGGTATAGCTGATATAGTATGGCTAAGAGAATTAGCTCTTTTGAAGCATACCTCTTAAACAGTTTAATAGTTCGAATAGTTTTTTTCACTGCACAATAAAGTGTGATTGTCGTGAAGTGGCTGTGGTGCCATAAAAAAAAAAGTTTAAAAAATTGACAAATAATACAATAAAAAAAGTATTAATTGTAAGGTAGCGTAGGGTACGCTCTCGTTATTGGTGTGCGAAGGAAACGTTGATATATACCCATCTCTTTCTCTCCTATAACGCTGTTAGATCAGATAGATAACTTTATTTTCACAATGAAGAACAGATTCATTAAATTACTTCCTTCAATGTTACACTACAATAGAAAATTAGTTGTATGTGTTTAACACGTTCACAGTCACGTACAAAAAATGTTTTGATATCCATGTAAGTCCATTATTTCAATCTCTATACAAATCGAAATACATCGTTATGTGAGCACTTTAACACTGGATGGAGCACTCTGAGCACTCTTCTGAAGACAATAGGACGTGAATGGACAGCAGCATCCACCAATGACATCGTATTTACTTACCTTCAGACAAAAAATATCCTTAGTGCGGATCTGGTAGACACATACTTTTTTCATCGTGCCACATATGTGGGGCACGGGTTTGTGAACGTGTTAAATTAAATAAGGCATTCGCTTTGAACTTTGGGATATATACGGTCTAACACAGAAAGAGGTCCACAGGAGAGTTATTAACGTTAAGATTTTCTCAAAAAGTATTTGCCTGATTTTTGAAAACTCTTTACAATAACATAGTGTGTACTCTAAACTATGTACTAGTAATTTTAGAATTAAAACTATAGTGAGCCATTACTACAAATTATTATATATAAACGGATATCACTCACTTATATTGTTGAAGTCGGCAATTAGACCGACAGAGACCGACCGACTTGAGTGCGCGAAGAGACGTCACCGGCGACGCGGGCGTGGCGCGCTCACCATGAGAAAGATCGTCGAAATCGGTCGAAACTGTAGGCCTAATTGCCGACTTCAACAATATAAGTGAGTGATGTCCGTTTATATATAAAAATTTATGTACTAGTAAAAGAATTTTTACGTTGAGAAAATCTCAACCTTATCGAGACCCCCTGTGTACTTTTTTCTGTTTTACGTCTGTACCAATGTATGATCTACCAATTTTATTATTCGCACACATAATAACGAGTTATTTTTATATCGATAATTAGCTTTACGTTGTCTCTAGTTGGCTGTACGCCGCTGTATCACTTAAGTCATAACGTTGTTTCTATGTGAACTATGTCAGCCTTGCTAAAATACTTTTAAAAGCACAGGAACACGGCCCATAGAAAATTACTACTGACGGACTGGGACACAATCACAGACCACTTACCCCATAGACCTGTAACAGGGGCGCCCGTGTCTGCCCGCACATGAGCGCAACATTGCTTCGCGACACGTGGAAACTAGAGATATTATCGATGGACGCATATCTTTAATACGGCACCCCTGTCCCCCGCTTCGTCTCTATACGCTCATCGTTGACAGAATGTTTCGCTTGCAAATTTGTACCGATTTCATGTCTATTAGGTAAGTGGTCTGTGGGCACAATTAACCCGTCTCCTTTATTTACCGGAAAAGCGCTCTTAGTAAAACGCGAAATCATTTTTGCATAAATTAAAATCCTGTCTTTAATAAAACGTATCGGACATCCCGTTTCGTCAACCAACCCGATTGGGACGATTAAAGGCTGACATAAAAAAACGTTTAAGTATAATAATAATTTACGTATAGTAGTGTTATATTATGCATTTAGCGATACATTAAACAACATTTATGATTAGTGATTATGCGAGACCCACTCTCATGTTTTAGATGGTACAAATGAATTCAATGAACTGCAAATAACATCCGTTTTTTTGCTTTATATTGTAATTCATTTGAATCCAACAAGGTTTAAATATAATTGAATTAATGAATGATGAATTCAGACAGAGATATTCAGGATTAAGCTGTTCATTTAATTAGATCTATGTGTTCAATACTGGGTACTGAGTAACACTGTCTGAATCATCAGCGTTGTTTTATTCTGTATATAATATATATTTTTAAGTAGCAACAATTCAAGAGGCATAATATAACGAATAAAAACACTTTTTTGTAATCTAATATGTACATATAAGCCAGGATTTACATTTTTAAGTGTTGCCAGAAATCTGAAAAGTCCTTAAATAGCCAATTTTTTTAATTTATTCCTATCATATTGTATAGAAATTGTTGAAGGTACATTTGTTGAATGTTTGTTATAGAGAAAAAGTTATAATGTGATTTGCATTAAATTTGATTATGCCTATACTATCGATATACAGTACCTATCTGTAAGGCACTCATTGTTCAAATGTCATTCAAAATAAATAAGAAATGGTTAAAACAACTGACATACTGTAATATGCACTATAGTTGCCAAGTGCGATCAAATATTTAATGCGAATCACGGTTTTCAAAGGGCATTACATGGAATTTAAGCGAACTGAAAGACATATATGTGCTGAATACCTATATAATGCTTACAATCTATATAATTTCTATGTATTTTACAGGCCAGCTTACAGAGAAAGCTAGATTTTGCTATGTCAGTAAAATACATTTGTGGAACAGGATTCGAAAGGGGTGCCATTTTCTTTCAACGAAACGACCACGGTTCAAGTATATAAATAATATTCGGGTTGTATGTATTCACATCTCCTTTTAATACGTAATATCACGTGTCTCATAAATTATTCGGTTTGTTCAATTAATATACGATGCCAACCACCTGTGTTGCGTTTTACTGAAAGAATTAGCTCTCCTTTCATATATATCTGAATATCTATAATACCAAATTATTATATATAAACGGATATCACTCACTTATATTGTGTAACAGCGTATTGCGTGACAGGACATGACATGGTAGTAGTGAACGATAGCAACTCTCCACCAAACGCGATTGACCAGCAAATCCAGATACAAACTTCGCACACACCGCCGGGCAATCGAGCGCAGTGCTCGTCGATGCGCTAACGGCGACGCGGGCGTGTCGCGTTCACCTTGATAAAGACCGTCGAAATCGGTCTAATTGCCGGCTTCGACAATATAAGTGAGTTATATCCGTGTATAATTGTATATATAATAATTTGTAATACTGCCTCATTATGGTTTTAATTCTAAAGTCTATAATACCAATGTTCACCATATATAAAATCATGTTTGTAAGTCAAAAATGTCATGAGGTTACAAAAATAGTATGAATGAATGAATATTGAATGTTTTCAAAGCAATAATAAGATTTTAAAAAGTACATACACAAGTTTCGATAAATGTACAAGTCCATAGGTGAATACGTATATCTTTCAAGTATTTTTGCCATGAAAAAGCAATAAAATATTGTATTTTTACACTTTTATGAATAATATTTTGAATTATTTGCGATTTCTTTATATGTATCAAACATACGTCATTCAATTATGTGTACGAAATAGGTACGGCATAGATACCCCTAATATTTTTTATTACTTAAAGAGCTCAATTTTGAAAGGGTCTCTATAGCTGTTGCACTATTAGATTCTGTTCAGCCTATTACATGGGTCTGACAGACACAACTTTAGATATCGAACCATATGCATGTATACTTAAGATATATTTTTCCAAAAACGTAACTCACGATGTTTTAGGCATGACATGCAACGCTGTTTTAACCAACTTCAATAAAGGAGAAGGGTCTTTTAATATAAAATGTGGTTGTTGTATGCACAAATTGTGTGTTTAGTACCCCTTTAGTCATTTGACTCTGAATTCCATTTTCTTTTTAAGAAAATGCACTTTCCTCTCGTAAATTTTTTGATATTTTCACAGAAAAATAATAATTATTAAAAAAATGGATTTTGGAGGAAATGGTATTTTGAGTCAACGGAAGTAACCCTCTAACTTATTTGTATTAAACGATAGACAAGTTAACAGAGATTGTTGTGATTAGAACGTGAGAGGAGTGGGTAATTATTTTATTGATAACAATAACAGCAAATATCTTTAGTATAGCACACCAGTTGTAAAACGAATTGCGATTTTACTCGTTAAGGGGCTGACATGAGCCAACTAGCGCCGCCAATCTTTAATAAAATATCTTCCGATATAATCAATTTTATTAAAAAAGCTATGTACACATTGTTTATTACGACAAATACTATTTTTTAAATGCTTGTTTGTACCGTGATTCAATGTCGGTAAGTTGTAGTTATTATGCGATGTTATGCGAAAAACGGCCGTTTTTGCCATATTTGAGAACCAAAACTTAGCTTGTCGCAATTATGTCATGTATTGTATATTGAAAAATAGTATTCATCCTAATAAACATTTTGTAAATAGCTTTTTTTAATAAAATTTATTATATTGGAAGATATTATTTTTTTAAGATTGGCGGCGCTAGTTGGCTCATGGAAGGCCCTTGGCAGTTTATTATTTAAAAGAAAAGTTTGAACAAAATATTTGTGAAATTAGAAGAAAGCCCTCCTCTCACTAGTTCTAACTCTAGTTGAATTGAACGTTTGCAGCAGGGTTGTGAAGAATCTAATTATTTAATCACACATCAATATATATTACAGTATTAGAATTATCAACAAACGTTTTCACGTCAATATCGTGGCAATTACAGCGTTTTTAGGATTACGTGTCTCAAAAGGAATAAGCTGACAACTAAAAAGGAACCCTTATAGGATCACTTTGTTGTCCGTCTGTCTGTCAAGACATATAGCTCAAAAACGCGTGGACGGATCAAGTTGAAATTAATACCATATACTCAGGCCTGCAACCTCATGCAGCCGTGAAAATATCAAACTTCTACGTCAACGCAATCAAAAGATATTTATTTATTTATTATTTCATTTAAATGTCTAGCATTACAGTCTTAAACTAATGCACTATACATTTCATAAATTGTCTTAGTCATATTATTAAATTAATTTACAGGATAACAATAATGAAAATGTCAATAAAGAATACAAAATGTCACTATATCATAACACAATACAGAAATCCAGCCGCATTCATTCATATATATATATATATGGCCGTTTATGTCGCCTTTTCCCGCATATTTGTATGAAAATGCAAGGGAACCAAAACCTATAGGGTACTTCGCGTTGACCTAGAATCATGAAATTTGGCAAAAAGCTAGGTCTTATATTACAAGTAAAGGAAAAAATCCGAAAACTAAATTTGAAATTACATCTCCCAAAAATAGTTCTTGGATTCCATACCACTAGAACGCTGAATTTGACGCAATGTTGGGCTGAAACCGCTGATTTTGGCTGATAATTCTGAACGCGATAAATATGGATGGGTAGGCGTACTGTATTTTTTATAATTTTTTAAAAGTTCCTTAGAGCACATTGATCTCCTATAAACAACTAGATACACAAAGATCTTACTAAAACTATTTAAAAAACGTCCAATTGTTAACGTGCAAACAATAATGTCGAATAAAGCAAATGAGAGTCCATTCATCCGTTTGGATCTTCTTTTCCCTCGGACATTTTTAGAAGGCAGACTGTGTATCTAATTGTTTATAGGGGATCAATGTTAGAGCATTACAAAACATTTTTATTAAACTTTTGTTTTAAATAATTCCAACCCTGGTTTGCAATGTTCAATTGTCAAGCTTTTTTTATTCACAAAAAAATCTCTTGACATTCTTTGTAGAAGTAAATCGTGGCTAAATTGTTATCATGTTCTTTTATGTTCTAAAAGTGGGTACAAAGAGGAAAGTGTCTCAAAAAATACCAAAAAATTTAAAAATAAAGGATTTCATACCTATTTTTCTGAGTTTTTGTAACCTTTACCCGATTAGAAAAAGCAGAGTAATGTTTTCTAGTGTATGTATGTATGTATTTGCGTAAGTATTTGTTATATTTGAAAACAAATTACCATGTGTCGATAGCAGCATCGGACGGCAGCAGATCAATAGTAACACTTGCAGTACTATTTTAACTCTAATGACGATAGTAATAAGAACGGTCCAAAGTGTTACACTTGGTCTGCTGTTAGCTGTAGGTACATGTGTAAAATAGTCGTCTTATTTGCCTATTCGACAAACACAGCAAATACCAAATACGCGTTTCCGCGCGCTTGTCGGTTTCGACCGACGACGTTTGTGTGTTTATTTATTTATTTGATTAATGGACTCGACCGTTAGCCACTTGCCAATGTCATGTTACAGAAAATTCAATACATTCAATAGTCTTCTATCCTCCTCCAGGGGAGTCGCAGTAGCGTCTTCACCCTGGGTAGCCGCGTCTTCATGTCTTCATCCAGAGGAGTCGCCGTAGCGTCATCACTGGACGAAGCAGCTCGACAGTCACGTTCACTCCCGGGAACTCTTGATAAAAGCTTGAAACATATTTGGCTCTCATGTGTGGACCGTCGTATTTGTCGGCATATTTGTATGTAAACCGAAACCCAAATCAAGTGTCTTATTTTGTAAACAAAAACTACCCAACCGTAGTTATTTTCACATTATTAGATCGGATCACTTTATTTTCACAACGATGAGCAGGTTGATCAATCAGTTCCTTCAGTGTTACATCACAACAGATAATTAGACGATCATATTTGTTTACAAAATAAGACACTTGCGATATACGTCAAATAATTTGACAAATATGACAAACATCCAATAGCGAATACGAGTAGCCATGTGCAAAGTAAATATATACTCTGCCATGTAAAGTGGGAGCATACAAAGTGCAAATGTTTGTCCTTGTAATGATTAGGTATACATATTTACCTACCCACATTCTTCATTCCATCTTGTTACGTAACTTTTTATTAGGCCATAATAATTGTGGGGTTCAATTGGTCGGGTCACGCCAATTGGATGGAATTCACACCTCACATGACCGCACTTACTTCGCTGACAGTCCTTACCTTACTCCACTGGCTAAAGGACTACTCACCTCACCCGGGAGTATTCATTTCGCGAATAAATAAATAAATAAATAAATAAATAAAGAGACATTTGTAAACGAACGAGCATTTGTAAAAAAACATTTGCTCGTTTGAGAAATGACGCGGTTTTTTTTAAATGTCTTCTCTAGTCTAGCTTTTTTGAATACAATAGATGGCGTTAGTAGCTAACATCAAATACTGTTATTCAAAAACCTAGATTCCATTAAATCGTGTATCCCGTTCACACTTCGTTAAAAAAGATTAAGATGGAAAGGGACAATCGCGTTTATGAATTCGCGCCAAATTCGTTTGGTGTGTCAAGAAATGTCATTGATTTTTTTTAATATTATGGCATGGGTCAATGCCATCGGGCAATTACAAATACGTTCAGTACATTTGTTACGTATTGTGTACGGTCATATAATGACTCCTAAATATTGGGAGATTGAGAAGGCTATAACATTACCTAATTTTTCACTTTCAAGTTTTTGTTCCATTCTTGTGCTGCTATCTCTACCGAAGCCCAAATGAAGTGTCTTATTTTGTAAACAAAAACTACCCTACACTACTAACATTTTAAGCTGTTCTTTGATTATTACATAGTTATTTTCACATTATTAGATCGGATCACTTTATTTTCACAATGATGAACAGGTTCAATCAATCAGTTCCTTCAGTGTTACATCACAACAGGTAATTAGACGATCAGATTTGTTTACAAAATAAGACACTTGATTTGGGCTGCGGTATAGTTTTAAAGATGAATTTTAAAAGCAAATGGCTTTGTCCGCCACACGGAAATAGTTTCTTATTCCGTGGTCCGCGTTTGCCCCCTGTACACAACGGGGATGGCCTGTAGTGATCCATGCATCAGACATTGTGTATTAGCCTTCAGCAGGGTCATTTCGGAATTTTTTTTTATGGATTTGGTAAAGGTCAGAAAGAAAATAACCAAATATAGGTGAAACGTCGCTTAAATCACAAAAAAATTGCGAGGCTCTAGGTGCTGCTTTGCGAGGCTCTAGGTGTTGTTACAAAAGACATTGCCACATTTCAATGGAGCCTAGCCCCACCTACAAAACTACGTGACCATTTAAGCTGTAGGTACCTATCATTTTGTTGGGGACTTATTACAGGTTTCATATTGCATAATCATAATCAGTATCATTTTCTACTACTCTCGCAACTCCTATAGAAGAATAACAAAAACAATGAATAATTCGCTTCGACTTCTTACTATTTTCTGAATTCTTAATTAAGCTGTATTTTTCGAATCGCAACTTGTACAAAACTTTCTTTAAACCCAATAATTTTAATAAAAAACGGAGATAGTTTTCTTATTCGTTATCTTGTAGGTACAACTTGCGGTTGATGGTGGGGCAGAATCTGGCATAGTCATTTACCTGGGTAAAAAAGGTGCTGCAACAAAAGAGTTCCAAGCGTAGAGAGATAACCCTCTACGGTTCCAAGACTCTGGTATTAGTGGATAAAGGCCCTTAATACGATTCGTTAACACAACAATTAAAAAACGTCGAACAGACTTCGTAAAGACAGACTTAATTCATAAAGCGGTTAATTTTAGGTCAATTGAGTTCACGGCATAGACGGTGGTTAAGGGGAGGTCAAGAATAGGGCATCCGACTATGACAGTCTACCATTAAATCCATTAATTTAACTCTATTAAGGCTACATATGCAGACGATCTCCCATCTCTTCGTATTATACAGTGTTATGAAAATGAAATCCAGTTGATTGTGAACGCTGAATTTGCCACAATATATTGACAAGAGCTCGGTGGCGTAGTGGTTGGGTCACTGGACTTGCAATACGGAGGTTCGATTCCCGGCTAGGTTTTAACCAATAAGTTATCCTCGTTTTTTTTTCGACGGAAAACTTACGTACATTTAGGTACCGAATTCTCTCAAAACGGTGAAGGAAAAAATCGTGATGAAACCTGCATGCCGTAGAAAAAAAATCTGAGGCATGTTTAACCCGCTAATCCGCAGTGGACCCGCGTGGTGGATCGTGGTCCGAGCTCCCTCGATGTAAAGGAAGGTCTGTGCCCAAGCAGTGGGGACATAAAAATAGACTGATGATGATGAAGGCTAACTTTGCAGACGATCTCCCATCTCATCCCAAAAATGAAATCTCGAATTTTTCAGGGCTGAATTAAAGCCGGCAATGTGCCACAATATATTGGCGTGAAATCTTGTATGGCCGGCGTGAAAACGCGGGGTTTGGGCTGCGATTCTGAAAAGTGCATTTGCTGATTGGTGTGAAACATGAGCAATGTAGAGCAATGCCGTCCGCTGATGGCCTGGCGTTAAAATTGTGGTGATAAATCGCGATGTGTTCTTTGTTTGTGACTTAAACTTACGTAAAGGAAGAAGGTTGTTAAATCCATACAAATTACAAACTAACCACCACTTGATGTGACTTGACGATGTGACAGTACGTGACGACGGATAATGTTTATTCATGCCTACAATTATCTTGAAATACTCGGAAACCGGTTGTTTAAACAAGTGCAGCGAGACAGGGGTTGTTAATCTTTATAAGCCATAATCAATATTTAAATTATTTACTTTACACATACATTAGTAAGTAAATATAACTACTGAATCACGGCAAAAAGATAAGTAAGTATTTACTATGTCACGTTTAATGTTAACTTATGTAGGTAATGTAGGTACTGTCGAAGAAGACTGAAAGGTGTACAGTAGAGTTTTTAAGGGTGAGATTTTCAAAAAACTTCTTGAGCTATTGCAAGAATTGTTTCACTATTACATAGATAAAAGTTAAAACTATGTACTGTAAAAGAATTATTAAATTCGGTCCAGTAGTTCTTGAGATAATCTCAACCTTATTGAGGCCCCCTGTATACTTATCTCTGTCTTCTTAGATGCAAGAAGAATTACCGTATTCAACCAGGCTTCTTAACAATATACCTACGTAGGTACCTACTATAAAGAAAAGCATAAATTCTTTAAATATATTGGTTATAATACTGTTAAGATAACCGAAGCAATTCATGTAAGAATTGGAGAATTCGTCAAGAATTAGTGGACAGAATTTAATAATTCTTTTACAGTTATATAGTTTTAACATTAATCTAAACAGTGAAAAAATTCCTTCAATATGTCGAGTAAATACTTAGTTTTTGAGATAATTCTCAACCTTAAAAACTCTCCTGTACACTTTTATCTGTGTTACTATGTGACTGTACCTACTATAATCCACTATCGATTACGTGCACTTTTGTTTGACTCACGGCGATAGATAGTACTATTTCTTATCTTATTATAAGTATTTTCCCTATATCAAAATATTACGTTTTCATAAACGTGATAAGAACTGAATCAAAGCATTCATCAGCCCGTATCAGTCCACTGCTGGACAAAGACCTCTCAGCACACAACTAAACTCGACTCAGCCTTTTCCATCCAGTCTCTGTCAACCACTTTTCGGCATCAATGGCACAAGGTGTTTAGTCGGTATTCCGCCCCTTCAGGGCGGTGAGCCCGACATAACCAACACGCTCATGGTTTGGCATGTTTTACCCGGGTAGAAAAAAGTCATCCCTCCATCTCACGCTACATTTACCCGTTCTTGGCCTCCTTTCTCCATCGGTTCTATGCTTAGATCAGGGAATAACTGATCTGAGGTTCTATGTCAATAAGCAGCACTTACCTACAAACAGTAGCGGATTATCCTAAAAGCAAACTTAAGGGCGCGAGGTCACAAAGGGGCGCGCACGGAAAGCGTTTAGTAAACGTATAAGTAGCTACCTACTTAGTACTTACATAAAATAAAAAATAATATAACGTATAAGTAGCTACCTACTACTTAGTACTTACATAAAATAAAAAAAGTCATTATAAAGCTATATTAGGACTCTGGTAAAACCTGCGTTTTCACGCCAGGCATTGCCACGAATTCGCTAATTATGTCGTTTTTAGTGTTTTTTGTGATTCTAAATCCACCTTTAGAGCTTCCTAAGTGCGCTCCGTCTACTTCATTACACCTACATCGACAGATTCCATCAGAGTTGTAAGACATAGAAACCGAGGGGCGCCGATGAGGTGCTGCCTACTATACGGCGCTGTCGACATTTAATCCGCCTCTACCTACAAATGATAGATAAGATAACATAAATTAATAGGTCATCTCTAAGCCCTTAGCGATAATACTTATAGGTCAAAGCCTGTAGTCCATGAAACACCTACTGTGTGAATGCGACTCACTGGCTAGATAGCGAATGAGTCTTCTGGGGTCGGCCTATCCGGAACCAGAAGACTTCAGGCTCCTTCCCATGAGCTGCATAGCAGACCTATTGAGTTATATCTTTAGGAAGGACGAAGGAGCATAAAGGAAAGGGCATAAAAGATCCCAATGGGTCGAAGTGTCGCCACATTGGCACCCAATCAGGATAAGATATAGGTCAAATGACTGACAAGGAGTTAGTCAGTGGTCAAACACATAATGACGTGACATTATTCTTTCGTACAACGACATTGGAGCTAATGTTAGTCCGTATGAGAGTAATTAAATCAATTATGCAGCGGTAGGTTGGCCAGCCCTGAGCGGAAACACGTAGCCACACTGTCTCCAAGGTTACGTGCTACCAAATGGGCACCTCATATGACGAATGGTAGCTGGCATGTATGGAAACTTGAATTATTTTCTTTACGTAGGTACCTATACCGCAGCCCAAATCAAGTGTCTTATTTTGTACACAAATATGATCGTCTAATTACCTGTTGTGATATAACACTGAAAGAACTGATCGATCGAACCTGTTCATCATTGTGAAAATAAAGTAATGCGATCTAATAATGTGAAAATAACTATGCAATAATCACAGTACAGCTTAATAAGGTAGGGTAGTTATTGTTTACAAAATAAGACACTTGATTTGGGCTTCGGTTTACATACAAACTAACGGTCATTTTCGTAGGAGACCGTGATGTCATGTCATACATTTTCACAATGCAAGTATTGTCGCATCGAACCAATCATCAAACGCTTGCGGCTGAGATCGGCCGCGCGCGATGCACAGAAGTGTAACTTAAAAAAGGAATTATTTAAAAAAAACTGTCTGCATCATTACTTTGGTTAAATCCTACAATCAAGGCGAATCTAACGACACCTCGTATATGTTAAAAAAAATCCATCGAGCCGGGCGTACCAAAGAATTAGACATACATTACTCACATACTCGAAAAACATATAACTCCTTCTTGCGCAGATTTACTTGGTCTCGTTAGTGGTCCCATGAGTTTACTTCTAGAAGAGCAATAAGTAGGTATCTATTAATAAGTATTTGTAGCAATTCTAGATTGATGTAGGTACCTACACTAATTTAATAGGTATTAAGGCGCAAGCATACTGTTAAAACGCCACGCGACGCGACGCGTGTTGAACAAATCAAATCGTTACAATTTTTTATAGCCAGAATCACACTATGAACACCCGATGCCGATGAAAAATGTACGGCAACACACGCGTCGCATCGCGTCGTGTCGCGTGGCGTGAACAGTATGTTTGGCCTTTATAGTCGCCTCTAAGCGAGTCGTCCGGTACGCGATGTAGCATACGAACGACAGTGCCAAATGCGTTTAGGCCTCTGAGGTTCAGTGGGGTGACCGCGACTTCAATCGTTTTCGTTATCGTTTTCATTTTGACACTTGAACGTTACACATTGCTGTGTTTCGTTGTCATTTGTTAAAACTTGCAAAAACAAAGCAGCAATGTATAGCGTCCATGTGTCAAAATGAAAGCGATTACGATAACGATTGAAAGTCGCGGTCACCCCACAGGCCTTTCCTTCTGTGGTATAGGATTAGGATTCGACGTGGCTGCTACAGAAATTCTGTAACAGAATAGCTACATTTAGGTACTTATTCTTTTTATAAATGTATTTATTAAATCTTCGTTTGTTACAAAGTTGCCATTTATAGTTCACATGATGGTCACGTCAGTCTACTTTACATAACCCGAATTCCTCGTCTCGTCGAAATCAAGCGAAGGTTAGATAAGATACACCGATAAAACATAGCTATTGTTGTAAACACTGGTTTCTTCACGCCCACTGGCCATGCCATGGTTGAAAAAAATACATCATGCTTTACTTTAAAGCTAAATTCATAATATTAGCCTAAACCCGCGTCTACACGCCACAATTGCCCTCGGGAAGGTCTGTTTCTGGGGTAACTATGGGCTATGGGTTATGGGTGGGACATAAAAATACGCTGATGATGATGGCTATACAGGGTGGCCTTGAATTCATTCGACAAAATTAAATGGATGGTTAGGCTCAGTAGCGGATTATCCTAAAGGCAAACTAAGCACGTGCCTAGGGGCGCGAGGTCACAAAGGGGCGCGCACGGAAGGCGTTTAGTTGACGAAAACCCAAAATAGTACCTATTTCGTAATTACATAAAATAAAAAAAGTCATATTATAAAGCTAGATTCCGACTCTGGTAAAACCTGCGTTTTCACGCCAGGCATTGTCACGATTTCGCTAATAATGTCGTTTTCAGTGTTTTTGTGATTCAAAATCCACATTTAGAGCTTCCTAAGTGCTCCTTATCCCCGTCTTCTTCATTGCACCTGCATCCCCAGATTCCATAACAGAAGTTGGTAAGGCCTAAAAACCGAGGGGCGCCGGTGAGGTGGTAGCCTAGGGCGCTGTCGACATTTAATCCGCCTCTGGTTAGGCTTGTGACATACATTAATTCTACACAGCGTTTAGTAAATTAAATAATTTGGGGAAATGTAAAAATAAATCAATTCAACTAGGTACGGTGGAACACAGAGAAAGGTGTACAAGAGAGATTTTAAGGTTGAGATTTAATCAAAAACTACTTGACCTTTTGCAAAAATTCTTTCACTGTTCGATAGATAAAAGTTAAAACTATGTAACTGTATAAGAATTATTAAACTCGGCGGTCCAGTTTTAAAAAAAATCTGCACCTTATTGAGGCCCCTTTATCTCTGTCTTCGACTGTACTTATCAAAAAAAATATTAATTTGATCTGCATCGTTACTGTGCTTTGGAGTTTTTACATTTTAAGATACTCATTTTAAATTTTTTGCAACGATTTGGCCTAATGGTCACTTCTAAGGTCATTATGTGAATTGTGACGTATTAGTTAGAACTACGGCTTCTTTACATATATCCTTTCCGTTCCACACTGTACAATGTATCTATAATCTAGTAGTTATGTATAAAACTAGTAGATAGCAGCATTTGGCAGACATGCAAAAACTATCTAGTCATTTACAATAGTCTAAAATAGATCTCCAGAACGGACCTATTACATCAGAAATCAATTTGCATGCCACGCAGACTTGTAAAAATATTGATGACAAATGTAAGGTCAGGGACTTTGAACAAGATGGTACAATTTCATAAGGAAAGGCGGGCTTATTGCCCGTGGTCCACCTCGGCTGTTCACCTCAGTGTACCACGGGAAGTTTTTTCCGACGTATCAACATGTATCGCGATCCGCAGGTAGAGCGTTCAGAATTATCAGAAAAAAACGATATCCTGGCAATTAAGCGCTTTTTGCGATTCTTATTCCACCATTAGGCTGTTGTCCGACCGCCGGCGATGAGCGAGTAAAGCTATCAACTATAAAACAACTGGGCGAGCAGCGAGTGACGAGTATAATTTTGTAGCTCGGCTATCAGCGAGTGTCGCTGAGCGATGGGTGATTACTCGCTTCACTGGCCAGTGTAGCTCAGCGAGTGGGCGAGTGTCGCCGAGCGATGGGATTTACTGGCTCGGCGACAAAATAGCTGAACGCGTACTCGCCGGCGGTGTGAACAGTCGGGGATAAACTAATAATTAATACTAACTGTATTAGCCTATTTCTTTTGTGTAATACTTTTTATTTTTTTTGCAATAAAGAATATTTATCTTATCTTATCTTAATTAATACTTATATGCATCTCTTTTGTTTAAGTACACGGAATGTATAGTATTATTTATTTATTTTATTAATGGACTCGACAGTATCAAGTAAATTACAACTGTTTATAAAAATGAATTTTTTTTGTTTGTTAACCTATAAATCGTCCCACTGCTGGGCAAAGGTCTCTTCCATCCATCCCTGTCCTGAGCCTCCTCCAGCCACCCATCCCTGTATCCTGGGCGGGCCACGTGTGCCGCATGCAGCCGGACCGATGGGCCCGGACTGTCACAGAATGGATGCCATCGGACGGTCGCCGGCGTCGGGGCAGACCTCGGCGTAGGTGGAGAGACGATATCTTTGAAAAATGACATATTATATAATAATATATATTTAGCCAACACTACACCTCGCCAAGGCCCGTCCCGCGCGGCAGGGTGCCCAGCGCACTGGCCGCATTGCCCCGCTGTAAAATACTCCCCAGCTCTGAAGTCCCCCGAGGCGAGGACCAGTCGAATGGATATTTCTTTTATAATTTTTTTAGTGTCGGACGACCACGGACCCATCGTCTCCACGGCCAATGCAACAAACTCATAGTTGGCAGTAATATATGCATATTTTCTATGTTTATGAATTTGTGCTTCAGCCGCAGCGCTTCCGAGCGCGACAGTTCGTTATTTGCCATTGTCATGTTACAGAAAATTCAATAAGTATATAATAGTCTTCTATCTTCCTCCAGAGGAGTCGCAGTAGTGTCTTTTGTACGTTTCTTGGGCGAGAAAATAGCCGGGATTTACTCGCTTACTCGCCGGCTGTGGAACAACTGCCTTATAGATAGATGGCTTCACCCCGTGGCTTCACCTAACTAAACCATAGTATAAGGCTGCTTTTCCACCAGAGCTGTGCGAGGTAGCTAAGCGGTGTGCGAGGAAAAAATCCACCAATAGAATCACTTCATTTTCCTAGCCTCGCTCAGCTCAGTGATTCTATTGGTGGATTTTTTCATCGCACACCGCTTAGCTACCTCGCACAGCTCTGGTGGAAAAGCAGCCTAATAATGAGTATAAAAATTAGAACATACCTACATAGTACGAGGTTCCACGTACCGGACCTTCCATCGAACGAAATAACTCGCTAGTATAACGTAATTTTTGTACATAGGTACCATTGTTACCATGTATACCTAGATGTAGCAAGGTTAGAGAAAAAAATGCTGAGAACTATTTGTTCAAAAGTTTTGTTGTTTGTTGATTTTCTGTCGTCTTTCATGGTTGTATATTGTGTTTCCTATTACATTCTATAAGATAGAAAACTGTAAACCTAACCCCAAATCAAGTGTCTTATTTTGTAAACAAAAACTACCCTACCATCATACTAACATTTTAAGCTGTTATTGCATTTGCATTATTATTGCATAGTTATTTTCACATTATCAGATCGGAGCACTTTATTTTCACAATGATGACCAGGTTCGATCAATCAGTTCCTTCAGTGTTACATCATAAAAGGTAATTAGATGAACATATTTGTTTACAAAATACGACACTTGATTCGGGCTGCGGTGTAGTGTTAATGGTTTCCTAAAATTTTCTATCTTTCTTCACATTCGCGTCGTTTTAACTATTACCGCCTGTTACGCATTATCAATCGATCACACTTGATAATGTAAGGAAAGAGATTACGCCCCTAAGTTATTATTCATCGGAATTTTTATGCAATTTATTTATCCATTGTATGTATACCTACCTACCCAAAGATAAGTTATCTTTACCCGGGATATTAGTCACGTCACGAGGTTGTCGTAACTAATTTATTGATCTAAGAAGTGTGATACAGACAGCCTCTTTTAAGATTGAGATTTTCTCGTCCTCTCTCTACGGATTTTCTCAACACTAAATACTTCACAGATCTTTAAAAAACCATTTTACAGTTGCACTATACTCTCTAACTATAGCGCTTACGATCATACTATAAGTAAACTATTATTTGTTATTTTAACATTCAAGTAGTTTTTCTGAAAATCTTAATGAGGCATTTTGTATAGGTACAGTCGACAGCAGATCAATGGTAACACTTGCAGTACGATTTCAAGTCTTACGAGGCAATTAATAAGAACTGTCAAAAGTATAAAAAGTGTTACCATTGATCTGCTGTGGACTGTACTTTTATCAGTGCTAGAATTATGTCTAAAACATATTACTTAGAACATGATGAAAAAATTCTTGCCGTGGACAGGACTTGAACCTGCGACCTTGTCATTCCGTGACACGCTCTTACCAACTGAGCAACCACAGGCCACGCCGAGCCCACCGAAAATCTTCATCGCTTTATACATATTATTATACATAAACGGATATCACTCACTTATATTGTTAAAGTAGCTTTATACATACTTAAAGTGTATGTTACGCAATTCCATCTATCGGACAATAGTAGTAGTAGTACAAGGTCGCGGGTTCAAGTCCTGCCCACGGCAAGAATTTTTTTATCATGTTCTAATTTATTCACCGAACATGGATAATGCGTAATTCAAATTCTGACTTATTACTTACTTATTATTGTTTTTTTCACGCTAACAATGACTAATTAAATAAAAAATATTCGTAATTTTTGGCTACAGTTTGTGGTAGAGGGTCGATCATCTCTCAAATGCCCGGGTCCGGTATCTGGGGCTATTACGGTTCTCAAAACGATCACATCATACCATGTCATATCGCGTGTGACAGGGACAGACCTATTACGTTGGTATAGCGGCGTCTCTGACATGACATGGTATGATTTCATCGTATTGAGAACGGTAATGGCCAGGTCCTAGTTCTACCCTGGGTTTTAAACAATTCTAACCTCGACTGTACTAAATGCTCTAATTTCTTACGTAGATCTCGATAATACAAACATAAGCAACTGTTTATTCTCGGAATGAAATAATCTTTAATTCACAAGAATGCGTTAGTTTCCGCAAAACACATCAATGATGGATTGGCTATAATTAGACAAGGAACTGCTAGACAAGAGATCACGGTTGTTCTGCCCCCTCATCTAGTACAATCGCGCATGATACGGACAGCAGCAGATCAAAGGTACGATTTCAACTCTTACGACGCAGATAATAAGAACAGTCCAAAGTGTTACCTACACTTGATGATTTGGGGACGAATAAACTCTAGGTATTATTGTCCGTTGCACGTAGACAACGACTATGAACGAACGACAGCAGATCAATGGTAACACTTGCAGTACGATTTCAACTCTTACGACGCAGATAATAAGAACGGTCCAAAGTGTAACAACTTGACGTGCTTTGGGCTGTACTTGCTTCACGCATGCATGACTTATAGGTAGGGTCTGGTTTAATATGTCTTTTTATGCACGTCATCACAGTAATTATTTCAAACATTTATATGCAGTTGAGTACCTACGAACCCAAACCTTTCAGCAGATTTTCCTGGAAGAGATCGCTTTTAGATATATGTCAGTCGCTTCCTTGGTTGTCTCTTGTGACATTTATTTAGCCGTTTTACGGCTTTATGAATTTTAATGTTTCTAAGTAGGTAGAGATATGTCGTCAGACTCGCGGTGAAATACATTTTTTGGCACTGACATTTGAATACTCGTACCTACATATTTTGTTTGCTTTTGTCTTTTTTTAATCATTATTATATTATTTTCTTTGTTGTCAGATGTTGTCATTTCATTAGTAAGGTAGTAGGTATTTTATTATCCCCGTATCCGGGAATAGTCTCACGATACTAGATGAGACGCCGAACTACTATGATCTCTCCGTCTATCTAGGTATAATGGTTTGCTTTGGGTAGATTAGAACTAGTTTTTAACGAACAACGCAACGGTAATTAAAACAATTAGTAGAGATGTGATAAGTGATTGATAACTAACAGTCCAAAATAGTCGAAAATTAAAGCAAGGTCGTATTATGATTGTGGGTTAGTTAAAGTACAGTCAGTCGCATAGGTCGGTCTAACACATTGAGGTCCGCTGTAGGTATACTGTACCGACCTCCTTGGCCGGACATAAGGCTGTTTACGTTTTATAAAAAAGAACTAATTGAGTTATGTCATTCTGGTTGTTGACTTGCTTCCCAAATTAATAAATATTTTCCTTCTCGTTTTCGTTAACTAATTATCTATCATTTTTTGTATCTCTATATAACAATTCTGACTCTTAATTTACAGGTTTACTGATCTAGACCACTAATAATAATAATTCGATACCGCTTTGATTTTTATATATAAAACGACGTGACGCTGGCAAAAATGTCCATAACGGACGATTGCCACTGCCATTAAGGCAAAAAAAAAATATATTTTAACTTTTAAATTATTCTTTATCATATTAAGTAGCCAAACTGGTGACCCCGACGAAGTAAAATAAGGAGGAACTGCGGTGCGGACCCGCTGTTTTCCACGAGTCTCGTTTGCCACTAAAGTACACTCGGAAAAAAAACGACTTATTGTTTGGAAGCGGAAACTAATTTTGGGAAAAATGAAGTCTGTCAGGTCTCTGTTAGTTCGAAGATTCCCATGTTCTGGAAGGATAGACCTAAATTGTACAACCAAACACAGACAAATACATAACTTACAGAAGAAACAAATTGGTACAAAGGACGAGCTTATCTCAAAAGAGATTTCTACCAGCAAACCCGCGAAATAACTTGTGAACTAGCAGTGTGACGTTGCCCTTCGGGGCGACCCATTTTTCTAGTTAATAAAATATAATACGGCTCCAAAATTGACGACATTTTTAGTCCAGATTGGTGAGACTTTTGTTGCAGCGATAGCGGCGTAGCAGAACCAACATCTCACCAATCATTAACGCTGGTCGCTGTCGATTAGCTAAGTTTTACGTACTTACCTACCTACTCACTAGGGAGCGAAATTAAGCTAAAATAACTCGTGGCGGTACCTACTTCGTTTCGTTGTCGTTAAATACCTTAACTATGTACGGTGGAGCATAGTACAGGAGAGTTTTTAAGGTTGAGATTTTCTAAAAATCTACTTGACCGATTGTAAAAATTCTTTCACTGTTAGATAGATAAAAGTTAAAATTATGTAACTGTAAAATAATTATTAAAATCGGTCCAGTAGTTCTTGAGATAATATCAACCATATTGGGACCCCCTGTATACTTATCTCTGTCTTCGACGTACAGTCGAATAAGGTTGATATTTCCTCAAGAACTACTTGATCGATTTTAATAATCATTTTACAGTTACATAGTTTTAACTTTTATCTATCTAACAGTGAAAGAATTTCTACAATCGGTCAAATAGTTTTTCAGAAAATCGCAACCTTAAAAACTCTCCTGTACTTTCTTTGTCTTCGACCGTACCTAAATGTCTAAAATTGTTTTAAAGGTACTTAAATAACTTCTATCTTATTGGTTATACTCGTACGTCGATTGATTGATACAATTAACAATGACAATGACTAAATATATTTCTGTCACAGACTTTGTAAACAAATCTATTATAAAAACTATAGATACATATACATCCTACAGTCGAATTTTAACACTTAAGTCCTATTGTCAACGTCTTAAGTATACAAATCTTACAGCCTGTTATAGATGCGCTGTCATGCGTACGTCGATATGCGTAAATAATTGAGGAGGTGGCCATCGGCCATTACCACTCGGCCCCGAAAACAATCGACGATTGATCATCTATTTATTTATTTTATTAATGGACTAGACAGTTCATTTGCCAATGTCATGTTACAGAAAATTCAACATATAATAGTCTTATATCTTCCTCCAGAGGACCACTCCTCTGGAGGAAGATATATTGCCACCAGTAGCGTCTTCACTCTGGGTAGCCGCGTCTTTATGTCTTCATCCAGAGGAGACGCCGTAGCGTCATCACTCTGGACGAAGCAGCTCGACAGTCACGTTCACTCCCGAGCTTGTAGCGGGAACTCTTGATAAAAGCTTGAAACCCCAGATCTTGCTCAAATTATCCAATAAATTCACCATACTGTCATTCGCGAACATTTTCTGATTAACTTAACGTGATATTAAACACAAAATTGCCACAGTTTATCAAATAATTTTGCAACCGTCGTTTCCCGCCAATTTCAAGAGAACCCATTGATCATCTATTATAGGCTTGAAGAAAGGAAACAAAATATACTTTAGGCGCTCTATGGAGAGAGCCTAACTTAAGTATCTACCTATATTTGGTATGGAGACAGCTAGGTCTACGCTCTTGTTGTCACTTCCACCCACAGACCACGTACCCCATAGACCTGTAACATGAGCGCAAAATTGCTTCGCGACACGTGTAACCTAGAGATATTATCGACATGGACGCATCTCTTTAATACGGCACCCCTGTCCCCCGCGTCGTCTCTATGCGCTCATCGTTGACAGAATTTTTCGCGTGCAGTACCGATTTCATGTGTATTAGGTAAGTGATATGTGCTTCCGCCTAACTCCCCAAATAACGCATCCCAAGCGGGTCCTGACGCCTTGAGGACCCCAGGCACAGACCACTTACCCAAATGGACATGAAATCGGTACTGCACGAGAAAAATTCTGTCAACGATGAGCGCATAGAGAGTTCCTCAAGGCGTATTGAACACGGAGCCATTTACTGATGTTAAATTACGGTTTAGGCTAACATCATCGGTTTTCCCCCAACGGCACAGGAAGAAGTTTCAAACAAGAAATGTTCTGTCAGTTACCCCTATGTAGAGCTGTCATCACGTAAATTGCCGATGCCGGATAAACACTGCAAAAATCCCGGACATTTGGGCGAAATATGGTTTCTTCACCGGACACCTCTGAAAAAATATTTTTGCGTTCGGTCGTCGGCTATTTTGCCGTGCCTTCTTGAATGTGGGTTATTATGAATGAATTTTTAACTAAGATTTATGTCAAGTTATGTTCCGTTCTTGTTCAGTTCCTCTGACAACAAAAGTGCCTTCCAAAAACCTTGCTGGACGTCCCCCGGGCGCGTATATATGGCTTCCCGTATTCAGTAATTATTATGAATAAAATATAAATAATAAAAAAATGAGAATTATGATATGTAAGTTGTGTGGGTATGTTATACAATAGTAAAGTGTGGGTTAGTTTAAAGAGTCACCTATTAAAGATGTATTGAATACTGTTTTATAATGTCAATTGTTGAAAAAGCGTACCGCGTTCGTCGCCTCGAGTGGACGTAAATACTTCAAGTCTCCTCGTATACGATAGACGTTTTCTGTCCATACTATCATTGTTCTGTAGACCTATTGAATACGGGTTTCTGTTAACTTTATCATTAGCAGCGGCTGGAAAAGCGTACCGCATTCGTCGCCGCGCGGGGACGTACTGCATACGGTTTTTCAGGTGTTTAGGCTCTTAGAAAAGCGTACCTGACTCGTCTCTCCTCGGGGGACGTACAGAATACGGGAAGCCATATACGTCCCCCGGGCGCCCTTCAAACTAGGACATATCCGGAGAATCTCGGACGGATGGCAGCCCTACCCCTATGCAATACATCTAATTACAATGACGCATTCTATAACTACCGAGCAACATTTTAATGTCAAATAATATGTAACACGTCGTAAACCGAGATAGATTAGGTTCTAATTATGCTGCATTTTATGGCGTAGAGGCAGTTAAAGTTATTGGAGCGAAGGTTAATGAATGGATAATACAGATGTAATAATGGAAGCCGAAATTAATAAAAAAATGTTGTTTTTTATATACAGGGTGTAACGTAAAGGGTATATGAAGCCAAAGGGACGGTGTTCAGTATCGGTTTTGTTCTACGACTTTTCGATTTTCGCGAATTTTTTTTTTTACTTTTCATACATTTCGTCCCGGTCAGTTGATCGGTTTGTATGAGACATTAATTTATTTTTAATTTTTACACGTTAGGTAGGTTTAGATAGTTTAGATTTTATTTGTAAATTATATACTTTCTATAAATAAATAATTATACTCTAAAAAAAAATATCAACACAACCTCCCTTCGGCTTCATATACCCTTACGTTACATAGAACAAACGTTGTTCAGTTACCGATACTGAACACCGTCCCTTCGGCTTCATATACCCTTTACGTTACACCCTGTAGAGAACTATTATAGCCGGAAAACAGCATGACGGATTGATATTAAACGGTTTACTTTCTTTCTACCCGCATGTGACCGATAAATGGAGGTATAAAATACTAATTTATTAAAGTAGAGCAAACATGTAGGCACTTACAGGGACGTATAGAGGACAAAAAGAACTCTACGTAGCGGTAATATAGTCTAGATTACAATGGTGGTTGATGTGCTGTGTACTGTACCTATTTATTTACACTACTAAAGCTTCGTTTATATCTACGGACATTGAGCGTGGCAGACACGTGCCGTGGCAGATCAATTCCAATTAAGTATTCTTTACAATGTGTCTGTACGGTAGAGATAAATAAGATACGTTCATACGACAGACCACTTACCCAATAGACATGAAATCGGTACAAAAGACATTGCCACATTTCAATGGAGCTTTGACCATTTAAGCTTATTACAGGTTTCATATTGCATAATCATAGTCAGTATCATTTTCTACTACTCTCGCATCTCCTATATAAGAATAACAAAAACAATAAATAAATCGCTTCGATTTCGTACTATTTTCTGAATTCTTAAATATTTTTTTTTCGAATCGCAACTTGTACAAAACTTTATTTTAAACCAATAATTTTAATAAAAAAACGGAGATATTTTTACATTTATTCGTTATCTTGTACAACTTGCGGTTGATGGTGGGGCAGAATCTGGCATAGTCATTTGCAAGCGAAAAATTCTGTCAACGATGAGCGCATAGAGACGAAGCGAGGGTGCCGTATTAAAGAGATGCGTCCATGTCGATTATCTTTAGGTTACGCGTGGCGCGAAGCAATTTTGCGCTCATGTGCGGGCAGACACGGGCGCCCTCCTGTTACAGGTCTATAGGGTAAGTGGTCTGTGGTTCATACACATTGTAAGTATAGAAGAATATTATTTTCCGCCACGCACGGCACATGGCTGCCTGAGACGTTGTAAATCGGGCTTTAAGAATGACCCGGCCGACAGGGGACGCGTAGTAGGTAACAACGAATTTTATTATTTGTAGATTTTTGCATCAGTTATGGTGTTTATTATCATTTCATTTTTTTTCATTTCATTTATTTATCACCCCTGATTCGCGCGTCGTTGATCTAAACAGCTTGTATTTAACTTCAATGTTATTAAATTGTGACTCGATGCGTAATAAGTAGGACCTAGATCGATTTCTGATATCGAATGTTCTTGTGGTTGAAATTTTATACCTATACCTACTTGCTTACCCAATAGGGTTCTATGACCGACAGTCTTGAGTTGATAGGAATGGAGTTTGAGTTCGGTCTTACAATTTTGACAGTCGTAAGTGCGAGCTCACCCTAAGCTTATAGGTACTCAAAACTGTCTATGAATCGGCCTTAGGCCCGTATTAATAGTTTGAGCTCAAACCCGCCTTCAATAGCGAATTCAGCCGATACACTCTCAAGACGTGATCACCATCTCAAGTATGTCATTTATTAATAAACCAATTCTGAGGGCGTCTCACGTGACGTCTTTCTCAACTGGAAGAACTCAAGTAAACGTCGCGGTTAGCCTGCAATCAGCAAATACGTTATCAAGTGTGAGTTTGACAGTTCTCTTGAGAACTGAGTTTTGTTCGTGATACCCGATTCCTAAACGCGCACCTATAAGTTACGTTTATTAATAGGATAATTAATGCCATCTTGAGGTCATTCTCAAGATTGACTTTTGAGCTTGAGAGTGATTTATTAATACGGGCCTTAGAATCCTCAATTCTTCATTCTAAACAGTTAAGGCAAATGGATCACTTATCAAGAGTAGGTATCAAGTCATTATCACTGTGTTGAAATAACGACACACTTATCGATGAGTAATTCAAACTTATTTTTGATACTTTGTATATTTAATTTAATAATTTGGTGTGAGACGCAACGCAACCTGCGTCGACACCCTTGCGCCGTCGCATCTTTCAAACACGTCCAGTAAGGTCGGCTCTGCGGCCACCACAGCCGAAAACCTCAAACGGCGCAAATATGCAGCTATCGGCGATAGCTACATGTTTCAGCCGTTTGGGGTGGAGACGCTGGGACCATGGGGGCCGGGAGCGCACCGCATCGCCAAAGAAGTATCGCGGCGCCTGGTCGAGGCATCACGTGGCCAAAAGGCTGGCAGCTACTTCGCACAACGTATTAGCCTAGTGATACAGCGGGGCAACGCTGCCAGCCTTTTGGGCACGCTGCCTATAGTTGGGGACCTGGGGCAGGTTTTTTATCTTTAATTTTATTTTTTTAATGTAAGTTTGCTTTTTAGATACTTAGGTTTAGTTTTTTAAGATATAATTATTAGTTTGTTTAGTTTAGTTTTATTTGTTTTAAGGTTTCGTTATTTAAGTTAATATATATTTAATAGGATTTGACGCTATGAATATGGAGAAAGGGATAGTGGTGATTGGTGTGCCTACAACGCGGATGGAAGTTCCATCGTCTTTTGTTCTATGGAAAACTAGCTAAGTTTGTGTATTATGTAGGTACATCTGCCCGTGTCAGTCCACTGCTTCATGCTCAATCGCTACCACATTGCGTAGGTCGTCTCTCCATCTAGCTGCATACAGACCTGCCCTAGCTGTTTTAACGCCTGTTTAACTACGACTACCTATTTTAAGTTAGATTTGACCATTGAAATCACGTTGCAATAAGCGGGTGAAGTAGGTAAGTATGTGTAATAATAAATATTTTTTTATTTCAGATCAGTCTCTTTTCTGTGGTTTAGTAACCAAACTTATTGTCTAGAGTTATTCAGGGGCCCGTGTGCTTTTCACGTGGCCTGACGACTGCTGCAGAGCGGCACAGCAGGGACCAACGTGCTTTCCGAGGCACGGAGGGGCTCAGATGTTACCAGCGGTCACCCATGTCCTGACCCACCCAACGTTGCTTAACTTGTACGATCGTTTTCAACGTGTACTCGCAAATGGACTACTAGCCCCTCCCGTTATTATCAGTATAATAGTAGGTATAACCGTGACCTGACATTCGATAGAGATTGATGAGATGATGACATATTTTTCACTATAATATAATAAACGGCGACTAATAGAGATAAATCAAGCATTTATAGCCAACGAGACGACATTTAATATATCGTTTGTGACCCTATAAAACGTTATCACTAGGCGATAGTCATAGCATGTTCTGTGGTCATAGATATGTCGCAGTCAACTGGTTGAAATAGACGTTTGATTGAACAGCTAGCACGTTTATTGAACGATGCCATCCAACCAAACAAACATCTAAGTGTCAATTAGCGGAGTGGCTGAACACAACGTTCAACACTACAGCTATACGACGCTCAGCGGACTGGTTGAACGTCAATTTGCAATACTTATATTTATTTATAAACTCATGTCTAATTCCCGTAGGGGTAGGCAAAGACGATGGACTTCCATCTGCTGCGATTCTGGCACACAACTCTTGCCTCCTTCACATTCATCAATCTCTTCATGCATGCTCGTCGGTTTCGGACCGTACGTGGCCCTTTTTCAAGACATCGTCAATTTGGTCGACGTAGGTACGTTCTCCTCGGTCTACCTCTGCCGACTCTCCCGTCAACATTCGCTCTGTGTATTTCTTCCCTTACCTTTCCTTCACTCATCCGCTCTAAGTCCGCGCCAAACCAACGTAACATATCCTTTTCAATTCATAATTTTACTAACTGTAAGTAAATTAGACTTTTTTTTACCTTTTTAGACTAACTTAATAAAGCGGTTTTATTCTTGAATAAAAACGCTTCCTGTATTTAACCTACGGTTTTTTGTCCTACGGTTGTTAGGTTATATATATAAAAACGTATATGTAAAAACTAGTTCACGTGAAATATAAATGATGTTACTCATACCTTTTTGTGCGTAGAGTATCATTACTGATTAAACTGAAGGACTCGTGTTATCCTATTGATAAGAATGAGTCACATTCCTAGTAAATTAGTCTACCATTTCCACGCTTATCGGTACAGGTGTGGAAGTACAAACTACACCACAAATCCATTGCAATCTAGGTCTTATTAACAACACCCAAAGTACTCGTCTTAAAGTGTTGTGTCGACGACTATACTATAAATTCGATTTGTTTCATTCAAATGAATACTGTTAGGGTTTAAACAAAGACATTTTAAGTTATATTATGAATTATAATATAAATCAGGTTTTTGCATTGACATAGCAGGTTTTACAATGGACTAGCTACATAGATGTACTTATATAAAGACACAGGAACATTTAAGCCGATAAAAAAATAATAGGTAATATAAATAAAGATATTGACGAAATAAATCGCGAATTACCCTGTTATTATTGAGGAATGGGTTACATTTATTAAATGATTAACCGCTGATGTTTTTTTTACCCTTCTTGCTTCATTAAAGAAGAGTAATGTTTTTGTCGTGTGGTTAGTAGTTAGGGGGTTTTTTAAAATTCGTTTTCTTAATTTTTATCGATAAAAGTACTAGATAAGATACTTAGTAGGGACGTCAACATTGTCGGGGGGGGGGGGGGGGGGGGGGCAGCTGCCCTCCCCTGCCCCTACCTGGGTACGCCCATGGGTGCCGTATTACAGTGATGCGTCCAAGTCGATAATATCTCTAGGGTTACACGTATCGCGAAGCAATTTTGCGCTTTGCGTCTCTTGGATCGTTCTAGTTTACGACGCGGCCCGTAATAGTTTTACGGGCCGCGCTTACCAACAGCGCTGGCGATAAGCGTCACTGTAAAACCACCCTTAAACCTATTGACATAGTTGTATCCAGTTAAATTAGTTACAGCAAGGGACTGGTGATGGAGTAGGCAATATTTACATAGCAGACTCGGCTCTTCCATGACAATTTTTCGCGTCTCAGCCACTCACTTGTTTTTCCATTGTTAGAATTTTCAATAAAAGTCGAACATATTAAAACAGATGTCTCATCAGTCCACTGCTGGACGTAGGCCTCTCCCAAAGCGCGCCACTAACCCTACTCTCGGCCCTCTGCATCCAGTCCCTGCCAACCATCTTGCGAAGGTCATCCCTCCATCAGGTCGTGGGGCGTCCCTCACTACGTTTACCCGTTCGTGGCCTCCATTCGAGAACTTGTCTACCCCATCGGTTATCGGTTCTACGACAAATGTGACCAGCCCACTGCCACTTCAGTTTACATAGTTGGCCCTTAGGTACAATGTTTAAATGCGTACAATATTAATAAATTAGTTTACAGTATAAATTTTTTATAGTGATCCTAAATGTTCCAGTGTGTACATTTACAAAAATTATAATATTAATAAATATTTGTTACCTTGCAAACATCAGATTTTATGCAATAAAATCCTGGAATACGCCAACAAATATGCCCAATATAATAGCTCGATATCAATGTTTTTTGACTTTACAAATGGTGGCAATACTGCGATGCATTTCAGCTTTTGACAATATACAAGAAGTAGTACGGCGGAACACAGAGATAGGTATACAGGAGAGTTTTAGGGTTGGAGATTATCTCAAAAAATATTTGACCTATTGCAATAATTCTTTCACTATTTGATAGATAAAAGTTAAAACTATGTAACTGTAAAGGAATTATTAAATTCGGTCCAGTAGTTTTTGAGAAAATCTCAACCTTATTGAGACCCCCTGTATACTTATCTCCTCTTACCATTCATTTCATAACTTTAATGTAGGAAAGGGAGCCATTTTGACATGTCAGATTTAGTTTAGTAGTAAAAAATTTACTACGTATTTTGTACTTAAATATGAAATTGCATATAATCCAAAGTCTTACATTGTAACAAGTACAAATGCCAATGTTTTGAACATTGACTTGTACAATGTAAGTCAATGAGAACATTAGTTTATTTATACACCTATGTAGTACCACTGCCGACTGACTAAAAGTTCTTCAAGGGTTTTCGTCAATTTTGCTTTTTCATACAATCTCCTTCCTACATTTTGGTACTAGGATCAATGCAAACAATAACTTTTATATATTAAATTTTCATAAAAATCTGTTTATCTGAGATCCTACAAAATTATGAGCATAAATCAGCATTATGTTCTATAGAAAGTATGAAAAAGGATTTGAGGAATAGCCTTAAGCAGTACTTATTAATTATATTATGTAAAACACAAATTGGCAGGCTCCAAAAAATTATATAAGTATCACAAAATAAAACATTTGACATTAACATTAAATTACATATTTGTACAATGCTTTCTAAAACAAAAGTATCCACCATTCCTTTCAAAACTAATTAGGAATTACAATAAAATCTTATTCGCTAATAAACGCACATATCACACACTCACAGTCATGCCATATTACAATTACAACGCAAATTAAAGCTGTTGAAACGGAGAGAACTCACTCAGAACTTGAGCTTGGGTTTCAGTTCGTGAGCACGCCCGCCCCAGTCTAGTCGGTAGCAGCGAGTCCTCCATGAGATCTCCGGGTTAAGGAGTGCTGCGGCCAGAACGAACGGGGCACAACACTCACTCCACACCCAGCCTAACAGAAACTGCACTTTGGTCATCGGCGGAGAACCGTTCTGCACTGACCGGAGCATCAGCCAATCCGATAGGAACCACACTAGCACATGCACGAGAAAGAATGGTAACGGTTCAGCACCGAATAACTGTCCAGCGGCCCATGCGGCGCCCGCGCCTAAAGGCATACACTCGCTCAGGGGTTCCAGCAACGCTGTCGTAGGCACCATAGCAATACGTAATCGCGCCCAGCGTTTCAACCGAGCCTGTAGCGCTCCCACCGACCTCGTACCGGAATTCTGCAGCGCTGGCAGCGATGCCACGCGCATTTTCCACCCGCGTGACACCACTGCTTTCGCCATAAAATAATCCTCTGCTAAGTAGTCAGCGAACGCTGCCAATCCCCCCGCCTCCTCTAAAGCGCACCGTCGGACCAGGGACGACATTCCTACGTGGCAGTTGATGCCAAGGAAATCAGCACCGAGATACATACGAGCTTGCGCTGTACCAAAGAAGACTTTCTCATAAACAGCTGCAAAGCCTTCTGCGTCGCTTGCGAATGGCATCTGATGCACTATGGCGACGTCTTCGCGCATATGCTGCACCATATCGAGAAGAGTATCGTCTCTCATGCGAATGCCGGCGTCACTGACCAGAACGAGGGGGTACTTCCCTGCCAAGTATGCCGGCTGCATGTTGTTGATCTTAGGGTTCACTCCGACTCTCATTCCTCCGATGAACAACTGAGCATCTATATTAGGGTACTTGTGCCGTAGACTGTTCACTAACATCACAGCTGGGTCGTGATCTGTTTCCACGCAGAACAACAGCTCGTAAAGTGGATAATCCAAAGTAAAAAACGTCTCAAGGTTAGAGAAGAGGTTAGGATCCACTCCTGTCAGCGGCTTGAGGATTGAGACACCCGGGTAAGGGAGCTCTGGCGGCGACCGGTCCACAGTTCGATGCAACTTCCATTTGGAGTACGAAAGAGCCATTATGTGAATCAACCACAGGCAAATCCACGCGATCATAAAAAATATGGCAAAACCGTACACCGTATACACCATGGGCATCATAATTGTAAAATTCTTGTGCAGTACACTCGCCCGGGCCACATAATATCGAATAGTCTCGAGTTCGGAAAACCGTCCGCTCGCTACGGCGCGATCATAACACTGAACTGATAAAGAAGCGGAAAGCCAAATATACAAATTGCGAGGAATGATTCATCATTCGTGTTAGTTATCGCATCTTTTATGGCCCACCAATCACATTGATAATGGATTTATCACTGAATTTCTTTGAAAAGTCAAGCAAGCCTTCCTTCTCAATTCCTTCCCCTCCCGAAAACTCAAATGTCAGTCAAGTCAACTTTTTTTCCACCCAATGCAGCCAACCGAATAAAAATGCACTAATTATTGTAATCCGGATAAAATGAAGTGTCCACCGAGATTTACACAAGGTGAAATAAAGCCATAATAAATCAATGCGGAAGAAAGAGAGACGGCATAAAAGTGTCAGTCTATTTCAATTTGCCACCATCAAGTAATCATTATTTAACGTTTTGTTATTGCAAACCACCTCTAATATGTTCTATTTTGAGATACTTTGGTGCAAGGATACTAGGCAAAAACTTTGAAGCAAGTGGTGAAGTGGCCCTTTCGTTCTGCGATTTAAATGTGCATTCACAACCAACAGACAGCGCGTTGCCAACGTTTCACGCCATTCCCGAAAGAAACGCTACATTTTTCACGCGAAAGCTGCGTGCGAACAAGCTAGCTGCGAAACGCGAGCATGGATTAGCGGCCTCACATTTGCACTTCGCTACGGCGGCCGGGCTCTACATTAATTCCCATCACAAAGTGGAGGCACTTTCCCGTCGTTTGCGTCGTCGTCGCTTCAAACATAATGTGATTGTGAATACACCTTTACCTGGAAAACACTGGCACTTGGCATTGGCAGTTTTCTATTATCTTTAATCTGTGGTTGCTTGCTACCAACATTGAAATAATATTCTGCGTCTGCATTGCCAACATTATAGATTTCCAGTTAGATCTAGCGGATTTTGAAGCGGACAGAAGAAACCTAGAAAATACCTTTTTTATCAGAAAAGTTAAACATAGACTTTTGCAAGGCGATTTAAATATTAATCTTCGGTTTAGGCCATCGTTTAAGAACATCTACATAATATATAATAAACTTGTATGAAGCTGCTGCAAGACAGATTTTTTTTAAATGAAATTATAATTATAGTTGGTAACACTGGCCTGGTTGGCTGGCTTGGCGGGAAATGGCGTGTTTTCAAGCGATTTGTATATGAAATGTTTTGAAATATTGTAAAAATGGATTTTAATAACTTGCTAAGTCGCGAAATTAATGTAAATGTTTATGTATCAGTTACTAATGATTTGGCAATTAGTGAAAATAAAGACAACATACAATGCGATGTAACAACAGTTAACATTTTGAAAAGGATGCAATCCGTGGAAATCGAAGTAAGTTTTGGGTGATATCCTTGTTTCTTGGTGAATTCGTAACAAACTTTTACTAAACGAGGTTTTGTTGTTGTTATTTCTAGTACTTTTACAAGTATAATGAAAATGGAGCCGCGTTCATCATTTTCAAGGAGATACTGCATTCGAAGCCTACAGAGTTTGCATGGCGCTCTGTCAGGGAGAAACTGGTTTCCCTGATCCAGTATTGGCTTGTCGCAGTCAGGAAACACCTACTAAGCCACCATATTTACTGGTGGACCTTCCTGAAAGTGTTACTAAACTTTATAAGGGTGAGCTGGTATTTTATGTACTTACTAAACATTTGATTGAAATAGGAAAGTGTGATAAACGTCCATGCGACAGACATACCTATCCAAAAAAGCCGACTTTGAATCAGTCTTTCACCACAACCTTATAATTTGGGTATAATGTACAGATTGTATCGCTTCAACTGTTTCGTAAATTTATGCTTCCTAATAACACTGATGATGGAGGCATGACCTTCGCAAGGTTGATGGCAGAGCCTGAAAGAAAGAAGGTTTATTTAACACCACAAATTACAGATGCAACGAACAGAATAAAAAGGAGAACAAGTCAAGTAGCGATATAGGTACAAATATACTGGATGCAAGAGGCCGAGAATCGGGTTGAGTGGCGTGCTTTCAGAGAGGCCTATGTCCAGCAGTGAACTGGTACATAATGATGAAGATGAATAACAACCTTCCATTACATCGAGGGAGCTGGGGCCATGATCCACCATGCGAGCCGCCAGTACGCCAATATTCCACGTCTTAGATTTTTTCTTCTATGGCATGCAGGTTTCATCACGATGTTTTTCCTTCACCATTTTGAGAGCACTTGGTAAGTTTTTCTGTTGAAAAAACCGAGGATAACTCATTGGTACATGGCTGGCTGGGAATCGAACCTAGTACCTCCGTATCGCAAGTCCATTGACCCAGCCACTGAGCCACCAAGGTCTCTTATACATTATAATATGTAACAAAATAGAAATAAAAAAAACATACACAAAGGGCGTAACTTATCGCTATAAGAGATTTCTTCTAGCAAACCCCATGAAGGGATAAGTTTAAACTTTCTTTGTGCACTAAAGTGTATAATTAGGCAGCCATTTAATTGAAAATAAACAATTATTTCAGGAAATCTTAAAGCAAGACTCCTCCATCCGTGACATCATCGTACAGCAACTGTCGGAGAGTCTCCTAGACTTGGCCACCAGGGAACAGATGAGTGTGCACCAGAGATATGAGATCCTGCATGCCCTCAATGTGGCCTGTGCTGATTCTAGCCGGGATGTCAGGACGGCACTGAGACCAGCGTTTGAAGCTTATTTGTAAGTATCTTTTTAATTTATTATATTTAATGGCCATATCACAGCTAACTAGTGCCCTTAAAATAAAATAAAAAATCTTTAAAAAAAATCACATCTAGAAGATTTTTTATTTAAAAATGCGACATAAACTGTTATATTTTTTGATTGTGTTGACGTAGAAGGTAAATTGATTGATGCCGTCCGACATTGTGCACTGTCTACCAGTGCACGATGTCCACAGACACGCTCCATAGCGCTGACGTGCGCCGGCGGACGCCGCGCCGTGGCGTTGTGTGTCGACCCTTAGGGGCCGCTTGCAGAATTAACCCAATTTTACAATTTTCAACCACTTTAGTTTCCGTTTTATAATCTTGTTATTGTTAACCAGGGTCCGGCTCTCCTCAAAGCTGGTGTCCTGTGGTCATCTGCCCGTGCAGTACTGCATCGTGGAAACTCTGATGCGGTGGCTGATACCGCGCTCGGCGCCCGACAGGAGACGGGAGGCTGCTGCCAAGTGGTTCCCTGAACACCTGTACTCCAGGGCGGAACTAGTGGTGTTCTTGGAGAGACCTTGGAGGAATTTCACTAAAGTAATATATAACATATAACTGGGCACCGTTCTCCTTGATAATCAGTGTAGAAAATATAAGAAAATCCATTAATTAAAATGAAATTGGTCACCCTTGTACGGTGGAACACAGAGAAAGGTGTACAGGAGAGTTTTAAAGGTTGAGATTTTCTCAAAAACTACTTGACCTATTGCAGAACTTCTTTCACTGTTAGATAGATAAAAGTGAAAACTATGTAACTGTAAAGAATGATTAAATTCGGTCCAGTAGTTTTTGAGAAAATCTCAACCTTATTGAGGCCCCCTGTATACTTATCTCTGTCTTCGACTGTACTACTATCATTTTAATTATTATTGCTCTTAGCCAATACTTATTTGTCAATGTCGCGCACCGAGGCTTCCGTGCAACGCAATTTAACCCCGTAACTTATACTCTAACGAAAGGATAAACTAACTTATCTTTGCCATTATTAAAATATTATGTCCATACATCGACAAACTCCTGATTAGTTGATCATCATAATTAGTAAGGTAATTGAATCGAAAAATATTAATTTTTCGATTCAATTACAATTAGCTATGTAAGTATAATAAATATTGTACGCCTGCTATAGGTAGATTGTGGAAAGGATAAATATATTATAAGACCTATGTACAAACTCGCTATCTTGCAATAAAGATATTTTGATTTTGATCTGCAAATATAAGTTTGTAATAAAAGAATATTTTTGGGGAGATGTAATTTCAAGTTTAGTTTTCGAATTTTTTCCTTTACTTGTGAAAATGCGACATAAACGGCCATATCTTTTTATTGCGTTGACGTAGAAGTTTGATTTTGTCACGGCTGCCTGAGTTTTTTTACTATTATATTTGTAAACAAAAAACACCCTGCCCTGCAAACATTTTATACTGTTCTGTTATTATTGCATAGTCTGATCTTTGCTTATTTTTTGTTAATATTTCAGGACGCCCGAGATTTCCTCAACACCCATAACGCGGCACGCGACCAGATCACGTCCGTCGTCTGCAGGAGGCTATCGGTCAGCGACCACGTCCTTATCACTGTAAGGCTTTATTCACATGGTATCTACGCTGCCCCTCTTGGCGGTGTTGTGTTTATTTAATGGCGGTATTTCACTTGGCTATTCGTATTTGCGTATTTGTCATAATTGCCTTGTGTGGTTGGTATGCTTGACAAAATGTTCGTCTTATTTGTATGTACGTCAAGTATTTGACAAATACGACAAACATCCAATAGCGAATACGAATAGCCAAGTGAAGTACCGCCATAAGAAATTGTTCCACCGCCAGCGATGAGCGAGAGCTATCAACTATAAAACGAGTGTGCGAGCAGCGAGTGGCGAGTATAGCTTTGTAGCTCGGCTATGCCTATAGGCTTAAGACCGTTCTCAAGGGCGAAGTCATCTGAGTAACACACAAGACGTGATCAGCATCTCAAGTACGTCGTTAAATAGACTAATCTTGAGCAAACACTCACTAAGTCGCGGTCCGGCTGCACTCAGCAAATGATATCTCGAGTGTGCACTTGAGTACTGAATTTTATTAATTAATACGGCGTTACTAACTTGATATCCGACTCATAAACGCAAACTTAAGTTCCGTTTATTAATAGGAACGCCTTGATCGATCTCAGAGTTGAGGGCGTGTTATTCAGACCGTATAAATAAATGCTGTGATATGTATCCAGGGTGCGGAGGGCCAGACCCACTGGCTGGACATCAACCTGTCTACCCGCTGCCTTACGGTCGTCATGAGCGCAGACATGCTGGCTACACTGGGCGTGCAGAGGAGCAAGTCATTCGAAACACTGGCCATAAGCAATGATATTGTACTAGATGCCAAGTTGTACAGGTTCGTATCTATTTATTCCGCCTTACACGTACTACCTACACCTCTTTATATCTATTTATAGATCTCTGTTGATTCGCTAGGTACTATAAATATATATGTAACTTTATATATTAACAACATATACTTACATATTTATATATATAAACATACATTGCTCGCTCACACGCCATCCATGTGTACCATTGTGATCTATGTTTTAATTTTGATGTTAGCGGAATTGTATTAGGCATGGAGAGGGGGCGCTGATGTCCGTAAGACAGGCTTGCCTAGTGCGGATTTTAGCGCACACTCAATTATGTAACCTATATTTTTTATGCACAATAAAAATATTTGTATTGATATTTGATTTGATCTATATAGGCAAATATATTTTACATTAAGGGCCTGATGACATGAGCCAACTAGAGCATAGTCATCCAATTTATCTAACATCCCTCCCGTACATTCAATGTAGCAAAACTAGCAAACTATCCACCGTCCGCTTTTCGCCACTTCGTGGGCCATGTCGTGTTGGGTGGCGAACCTCATCGCCGTCTCCGAGCAACTCTTATTAATCTTATTATATCCTTTTTATTACATTTTTTTTAAAGTACTGACTGCGTAATATGATGCCAAGATGTGAAAACACGTACACCAGGCATTATAATTTACTCATAACATGGTTCACTGACGGCTCCAAGAAAGATGGTCGTGCAGGCGCCGGTGTATGTGGGAGCACACCTCCATTCCAGAAATTCACCAATCTGGGACCACATGCCACGGTCTACCAGGCGGAAATGTACGCTATCATTGATTGTGTACATGAAAACCTGCACCGCCAGTACACAAACAAAAACATTATAATTCTCTCAGACAGTCAGGCAGCACTTAAAGCACTGAAAGCTGAAGAAGTTGATTCCAAGCTAACCTTGGACTGTATCCAGGCATTAAATTCACTAGGCAATAACAACACTGTTACGCTTGGGTGGGTGCCTGGGCACAGCGGCATTGCGGGCAACGAAGCAGCAGACGAGATGGCAAGGCGAGGCGCTGAGGGTCCCGCTATAGGCCCGGAGCCTATACTCGGCATTCCCAGAAGCGCCTCGAGGGGCGTGCTGAAAGCTTGGGCCGTGGAGCAAAGCAGGAACACCTGGAATGCCATGGCTGGCCAGAGGCACGCAAAAACACTTGTCACTGGTTACTCGCAAAACTTTTCATCGCACGCGATGAAATTACCACGAATGGAGTTGAGGATACTTATACGAGCCTTAACTGGACACTGCAGGCTGAATAAACATCTAAACAGAATGGGCCTGTCTGACACCACTGCCTGTAGATTCTGCTGTGAAGCCGAGGAAACCCCCATGCATGTCCTCTGTGAGTGTGAAGCGCTCATTCACAGCAGAAGCCGAGCCTTGGGTGGACACATGGTGCCACCCGAGGATATCAAAACTCTCTCACCCAAGTGCATTGTACGGTTCCTGAGGGACGTTGGCCTTGGGAGCGAGATATAAGAACTCGGTGCGCGGCCACAATAGACCTTTGAGGTCGCAGTGACCCTTGGGCGTGTACCAACACCGTGATACCAAATAATAATAATAATATGATGCCAAGATGTGAAAACACGTACACCAGGCATTATAATTTACTCTACTTTGTTACATTTTAGGGAAGGAATAGAAATTACAATATCCCTAAGAACGTCTGAGTCTCCGAAACTGGATCCCTGTTCTCTCGATGCCTTCGGCGACGGTGGCAAAGAGGTCAAAATTGTCATCAGCGCCCGCTGTGACATGGTGAGGGTCGATAATGCCCTGCGGCTCGTTTTCCGTGATAAATACCAGGTAATTATATTTACGGCATTATTGAGTAATTATTATTACAATACTGAAATGGGCGTCGCCGAAACGATGGTCGATGGAGTAAGTGCGTTCTAATGTGGAGACCTCGGACGGGTAGAAGAAGCGTGGGCAGACCACCGGCCAGAGTCCGACGACATCAAGAGGGTTGCTGGCTCGGTGTGGACCAGACAACCTTGGGATCATGGAGGATTCATGGAGAGGCATATGCCCAGGAGTGGGCTGCTGTATGCTGAGGAAGAAGACTATTACAAATTATTATATATGATACGGCTCGAACCCGAAGTGCGGCTACGCCTAGTATTAGCCGGTTATATCGAAAATGAAATGTTTTTCGTTATTATTACCTACAAAATAGACACAAATTCATGAAGTTTGAATGCCTCTCTACCTCAGTATGACATCAGAACCACAATATGGCGCGTACTGTTTCTGTCTCTTTCTAACACAACTTTTCTAAATCCCTGTTTTTAATGTTCAATTTTGATTTCAAAATTGAAATTAGTTGAAAAATGAAGTAACTACAGGCATTTAGAAAAGTTGTGTTAGAGAGAGACAGAAACAGTACGCGCCATATTGTGGTTCTGATGTCATACTGAGGTAGAGAGGCATTCAAACTTCATACTAACGACCGTTTTGCTAAAAATAGATACTTGACTTAATATCTTCGGTATTAATTGAGATATCAAGAAACTGATTTCACAGTTCTCTTCAGCAGGAACATGAGAGTTGATTGATGCAATGAAAACAATTGAGTCAAATACCCAATATTTCTACTTGTTCAGGTACTGCTTGATGTTGACAACATGCAACCTTTGTCGGCACGCGACAACTCTAGCACGAGTAAAATTAGCAGTGTAAGTATTATTGTAAATATAAAGTATAAACCCCAATGAAAATCCTAATGACTCTGCATTCAAAACGCAGCGTTTTGCATTATTATTATCATCGCAATTTTCACGCCAGCTAATTCAGCGGACAGTTTCACGTCATCTGATTGGCTGGCGTGAAAATCAAGTTGCGGTGCTGTTTATTATAACTTTATACTAGATTCACATTGGAAAATATCGCTATCATAGTCCCAAAAGTATGCGGCTTTTAGCAATATTTTTCGTATTGAATTTAGCATGAAAACCCCTGTAATCCACCCTAAGTATGTTCTGTGATTTACTTCTTCAGAAAATATTAAAGCATTGGGTATACTACGAGTACAGTGCGCGAGGCGTAAACTCAGGTTTGCATTTGTGTGAGTGCACACAGATAGTGTAGAGTGATATTCGGCCTGAGGCGCGACGCGTCCAATACAAACGCAACAAAATACACCCTGCCGCGCACGCACCGCACTTCACCTCTTGTACCGCTATCACTCACACAAATGTAAACTTAAGCATATGTAAGCTTACGCCTCGCGCACTGTACCTATGCATGCACCATGTAGATACAAAATGGACCGTCTTGTTGTATCATACAAAAAATCAATACTACGCCGGCCGGCATAGGCCGATGATGTTATTTATATATTCAATCAAACAGGCAAAGCGACTGTTTCATACAGTCTTGTCTTTTCTGTGTTATGCTTTATGTATTGGTAATATAATTTTCTCCAATTAAATTACATATTATGTACATACTTAGTTAATATGGCTTTACATTTGAATTCAGGGTCACTCTATACAGACGAATTTTATTATTCTCAAGTTTTTTTTTTCTTCAAATTCAAACGATTTATTGCAGTCAAAGATCATATAAGTAAGTATTGAGTTTTTTCGCTATAGACTGATAGCCATAAACCTAGTTTAATCTCCCTTAAACTGTGTGTTACTTTGTGACACACTTCATTAAAACGGTTAAGTTGTACAGGGTCTGTGGTTTAAGCCATGGAATCTTACAAGATTCTTATAAGAATCTCTTAAACTTATAAGACAATATTTATGGCTAACATTGTATTTAGGTTAAGATTTAGTTAGAATCTAGAACAAAACTGATTTTGTACTTTAGACAAGACTGTATGCTCTCAGAAGGTTTGCCTTTCCCTCAGGGACGCTATTTAATTAAAACAAATAAATAGTCGGGTCGCAGGGTAGGGTAGGGTAGTTAGGTAGTTATTTTTTTCTAAAAAAAAATGATATTTTATTAAATATGTCGGTAGTTTATAGACTAATTTATAGTGCGGACTTGATTGTTCGAATTATCAATAAAATCCTCAAAAATATATTCTATATATTTACTTAGGTTTTACAATTCATTGTCCTAGGATGATTCCACGCGATTTTCCCGAGCCCCACCAGAGGTGAGGCGTCATACCCATGCAGGTGAGTTATTAAGCGACAGCCGTGCGAGAGAATGGTAATGTTTATCGTGTAAATGTGATTAATTTAAAAGATGTGCTGCTGCGACATTTTTGTAATTTATTTTTCAAGCGTTGTATTTTTTCATTGTATTGTAATTTCTAAAATAATATTAAGATGCATATATAATATAAGTATATGTTGTAGAGCGTCGCCAAGGGGGGACAGCCTCCCCCCACTCCCCCACCCCTCCCATCCTCTCCCCACCCACAAATACATACGAAGATTATATTTTGAATAACTGATTTGCGTTTCTGATTCTATATTTCTAATAAATATTTGTATCTGTAGTCTGTGCCTACCATTCATACTTTCCCCATTTTCCATTTATAACATCAATCAATTTGCCCCGTGTTTGCCCTCTACCCCACCCCCACCCACCCCTATCGTCTGTCTGGCGTCGCCCTTGTATATAACTTTGTATTTACTTGCAATACACAGGGTGTCCTTGAATTAATTCGACAAATTGAAACTGGGGTTTGTTCATGATAAATATTAAATTGGTAAGGTTTTTTAGTAAATCAAAACTGCCAAAAAAAGTAACTCAAGTGTCACAAGTCGCACAATAACCCTAGAAATGACCATCAGGTCAAATTCCAGTGAAAGAAATCGTTGCAAAATATTAAAAATACCTTATAATGTAAAAAAATCTAAAGCACAAAGATGCACATCAAATTAATATTTTTTATTTTTTAACGTCGAAATCGGTCGAAACTGTCGGTCTATTTGCCGACAATATAAGTGAGTGATATCCGTTTATATATAATAATTTGTAGTAATGGCTCACTATAGTTTTAATTCTAATTTTTTTTAATAGATAAGATAAATATTCTTTATTGCAAAAAAAAAGTATTACACAAAAGAAATAGGCTAATACAGTTAGTATTACAATTGGCGGTCTTATCGCTCAAAGCGATCTCTTCCAGACAACCTTTGGTTAGAGAATTCGGCGTATATAATAATACGACGGTGTAATAGTTAAAATTATTGTAAATATTTTTTTATTTTTCCGCAAATTGTTTAATTTACGTAAAGGCTGTGCAGAATTAATCTATGTCACAACATAAACCTAACCATCCCCTTAATTTTGTCGAATGAACTCAAGGCCATCCTGTATGATTGGATGGATGGATATGATTCTGATATAATACTATGCATGTATTGGCGTCTTTGTTCCCTCCTGTTAGCTTGATGCATTTGATATACACACCAAAGCATATCATGTGTAACACTTTGGACCATTCTTATTATCTGCGTCGTAAGAGTTGAAATCGTACTGCAACTGTTAGTATTGATCTGCTGTTGTCCGTACGAAGTATGTTACAGATTCGTATTGATCGCGAGTTGTACATAGGATACAGTTTGTGCCTGAGAATCAGTAGGGGTTTTGTGAAGAAAAATGGGATTATAATCCTTATTGATGGGACAATAGTGGCGAATCTATAGTATCGTACGCTTTAGCGTACTAGATTTATCTAGTTGTTACTAAGCGAGGCGTCCTGCTCACTCTGAAGCCTCGTATCAACTAGGGCAAGGGTTTCCAGTTTGGTTTTTTAAATATTAAGGGTTGTTATTTTTTTTTCCAAAAATGATACGTTTTACCAAAAAAATCCCCCAAAAAATATTTAAGGGCCTGACATGAGCCAACTAGCGCCGCCAATCGTTAATAAATAATATCTTCCAATTTAATCATTTTTATTAATAAAGCTATGTACACAATCTATATTAGGATAAATACTATTTTTCAATATACAATGCGTGGCATAATTGCGACAAGCTGAGTAGTAGTTCACAAATATGCCAAAAAACGGCCGTTTTTCGCAATTATGCGAACTACAACTTACCGAAATTGAATCACGTTATAAATAAGCATTTGAAAAATAGAATTCAATTCAAATATACTTTATTTGCACACAAATGAAAATACATCAGTTACATATAAAACCAAAGTTAGCTAGTGTACAGACAGGCGGCCTTCGCTTTAAGCGATTTCTTCCAGGCAACCTTCGAGTGATGGAGATATCGTATCAAAAACAGCGTAGCGGGTGCAAAAATGTCATAATACAGTATTTATTGTAATAAAGATTTTGTACATAGTTTTTTTAATAAAATTTAATATTTTGGAAGATATTATTTTTGTAAGATTGGCGGCGCTAGTTGGCTCATGTTAATAATATCTTATTATTATTACAGGTTACATTATGGTAAAGCCCTGTATTCCTGTATCATTTAATTCTCCTTCGACGGCATCCACGTCATCATTGGCCCAGGTAACAGATTCTTTTTATATCTATACATACATGTATAAAATAAAAATAAATAAATAATATTGTAAGCAGTGAGTCCCTCAAGTAAGACTTTAAGTCTTATGACGCTGATTTATAGATTAATTGGAGTATTTAATTTAAAATATGGACACATAATTTTCAACTTCTCTGAAAACCAATAGTAGGTAATATGTTAACTATACAGTGTGTAACGTAAAGGGTATATGAAGCCGAAGGGAGGGTGTTCAGTATCGGTAACTGAACAACTTTTGTTCTACGACTTTTCGACCATCGCGAATTTATTTTTTGACTTTTCTTACATTTCGTACCGATCAGCTGATGCATTTGTATGAGACATTAGTTTATTTTTTAATCGAAAAGTAGTAGAACACAAGTTATTCAGTTACCGATACCGAACACCCTCCCTCCGGCTTCATATACCCTTACCGTTACACCCTGTATATATATATATTAACTATATATTCTAGTGTGGTTTAGTGACCATACCTATTGTCGGAGTTATTCTGACCTTCATGACTGTAGTCGAATGACAACCGGGACCAACTGCTTAAAGTGCTTTCCCACGGTAAAATAAACTACATATTATAGTAATCAAACACAGACCCTAATGGACTGTTTACGCGAAACTAAGATACAGCTCTGAAAATGACTCGTATTGTATTTGTTATTTTTTTTAATAACGAATAAGTAGGTAAATAAGAAAATGGCTAAATTATGAAGTTGTGCTGCCAAATTACTTCACTATAAATATCTAACGGTACGATTTAAATTAATGTTTATAAATTACTAATATTTCAGTTGCATGAGAAATTGGAGGCCTTACCCCGAACAGGTAGACTCGACAAACGGAATCCAATTAGTTCCAAACCAGTACTGTCCGATGTGGTCGAGCTACCCGAGACCTCTGGCCTCACCTCGACCACAAGTACCTTTAAACTGGGACCGTGTGGTATAATCACCAGGTCTTTAAGGCCAAGGAAGACACAAAGTGATACTGAAGTCACTAAAATTAAAACCGAAAACTCAATCAACGATACAGATAAAAAGAAAACAGTTAGTCTTTACAAAGTTGTCAAAGACCATTTAAATAATCAGCAGAAGCCGCTAAGTTGCGGTGCGACTCCTAAAAACACTTCTGCTCTCGACGATCAGAATTCTTGCTTATTCGTAGCAGGTTTAGGATCGACAGATGAATCAGTTATAAATGATACCTTAGAGCGATTATCCAAACACAAGGATTACAGCCCTTCAAAAGTAGTGGACTTACTATTGCAAGACAAATATAAATCGAATAATAATATAGATACAGAAGACCTTGCTAATAAAAACAAGAATTCCAAGCCCAATAAAGCAACATGTATGGTTTTAAGCAAGTCTACATCAAATGAGTCTAACACAGAAGCCATAAACGATACTCCTTTAAATTACGTCACCGTGCGAAACGAGAATCTTCGACGTAAAGTAAATAAGGGTAGTGCTACTAGATACGATAATGATCCCAGTGAAATCATAACCTTTGACGAGAACGTTGTAGAACAATTTTTCTCTCAACACTGCGCTCAGAATAAAACTGGAGATCTCCTTATAAGCCCAACATTAGCAAAGAAAATTAATGAAACAAGTTCTGAGAGCAGTGACAATTTAGATTGTTACCTCATATCAAATGCAAATATTAATTTAAATATTGACCTTGAACTACCAGATATTAATATTGTAGACTGTCTAAATAGTATTATCGATAAAGTTTGTCTTGATTTGGATAAATGCGCTGGGTATTTGAATAGCGAAGTAGACGGCCAAGAAATGAAAGACATTAACGAAAACGTTTCCGCCCAAGCTAACCCTACTAGCAGACCATTTACGAGAGGAGCAGCAAAACAAAACAAAAACATCAAATTGAAGTTCACAACAGAAAGAAAGAAGGCTCCTAAACAAAAGAAACTCGCAAATAGTAAGTTACAGTTGAAGCCTGCTTCTGAAATCACAACGGTTGAAAATAATATCGAAATTATACCGGAAAAAATAGCTAGCCCCAAGAAAACTAAGCCAGAATCTGTTGAAGGATTTAATTTAGATACCCCACTAACGCGTAGGAAACGTAAATTATATTCACCGAAGACAGATTTACCAGATGTTTCAAATAACAATGAAATCAATACAAATACAGTTGTAAATTCAGATGACAAAGGCGACGTGCCTCGCTCTGAAACTAAAAAGTCTAAGGTCACTTCAAAAGCAAAAACAGTGGCAACCTGCTACACTGACATAGAGGAAGATCGTCAGAAGCACAGAGTACTTCGTAAACGAAAATCCAAGAGTAACCCCGATGTAGTTTTATCGCCGAAGACTCTGAAAAATAACATGATATTCGACCATTTAAAGGACAGTGGCGTAGAAATCAATTCAGCGGACAAACAAATATCCGATAAAGACATCGCTATCTTCAACTTTACTAGTGATAGCGAAGACGAGGATTTTAAAAGGAAAAAAATTGAAATGCAATCACGCACAAGCACGACCACAGTCGATAGTGGCCAGTCTACAATGCGCACACGACGCAGAGGACGAAACAAAGCTAATAATAGCGAAACTGAAAGTATTAATAAAAAGCCCGCAAAGAAAACTGCCGCACGTAAGAAAACAGCTAAACGTCAACCCAAGTCAAAGACTAAAGTTATCATGGAACCGGTAGAAATCTTAGAAGATGAAAGGATGCGTAAAGCAGTGCCTGAAGAATTAGATGTGTCTTTGGAACAAGCTAAATCTTGTTCCAATACCATAAACGAAGAACCAGATCCCGCTATAGTTGCCCCTGAAGTTCAATTAATGACTGATGATGAAACGGTCACAAAAAAGAAAAAGATTAATAAGATTAAACCTGTTAAAAAAGTGAAAGATGATAGACAGAAGAAACTAGAAGTTACAGAAGACATAGAAGAAGATAATAGGACAACAAGTCCATTGCCAGGCTTAGTAGTAGAAACAGTACATATTGAGAAAAAGAAACTAGATGAGTCTGTGACTGATATGATGAAAAACTTGAAGAAACTATACAACGAAGACGGTGAAGTAACAATTGAAACGAATACAACTCACAATTTACTTTCCGATTATGACAAATCTAATATTTACCAACAATTCAACGTTACTGAAAAACTGAATATTGATGATCCTGGAACTGAAGTGGCAAATAATAAAGAAGATGATCGTGTTCTTATATCTAAAGGAAAGGACACACATCTTGAAGAAATTCAATTTAATCTGGAGTCTGATGTTGATCACAATATTGATATAGGTCATGGGGATTTAGCACAAGAAGCTAGTTCGAAGACCGCTTTTAAAAAGATGAATTTGAAGCTTAAAAGCTCGAAAGAAATCAAAAAATCCAAAGAAAACAATTTGGCATTAGATAAAATAAAGTTTGATATACATGACAGTCAAACTGAAGAAAAAAACCGTCTACAAAACGAACTTAACAAGACTGAAACAACACAAGGCCAAGATATTACTAATTTTGCCCTGAATAAAAGAAATAAGTCAAAATCTAAATCTCCCGATACAACAAAATTTTCAAATGACACGCCTATTAAATTTAAAGATGCAAATTCGGCAAATGATATTGCAACAGTTTATATTTCTGATGCATCCGAGGAAATATCTGTAAACTCAGAAGGCATCACAGGCCACGGTGATTTGAATCAAACGCCGCCTGGTTACAACTCTCTAACGCAAAGTGTGGTGCCTAGAGAAATTGAGGACATGGATGAATCGCTTAAACGTCATTTTCTTACTCTCAGAGGGGTAAATACTCCAACCGAGTCCAATTCGAGCGCATCAAACTATGATAATGCTGTTAAAAACAGTGAGACTGGTAAAAGCAATCGTAGCTTATCACCAGTAATATATTTAGAAAGATTATCTTCAGAAGTTATTAGTAAATGGACACGTTCTCCGGTCATTAATGAAGAGCTCACAAGAAATTCAGTTGATGACAATATAAAATGGCTGCCTTCAAGAACAAATTCCAATTATCAATCTGACGATGGAAGTTCTAAACACGATGATAATATACCACTGTTGAATTTTACAAAACTTCGTAGTGCTAAACGAAAACTTTGGCCTAACAATTCTGTGTCAAGCGAGTCTGTCAAAGACAAAGGTTCCAGTATTGATGAGCCTAGTAAATTCTCTAAACCAGCGAATTCACCAAAGGCATGTGTATCGTTAATATCACCTATTAAAATGTTCAATGACGGTTTGCCAAAGCTCAGACCAAGATGTGCTTACAATTATAGGTTCATACGTAAAGTTTCTGATAAATACAATGCAGTTTGCGAATCGAGTCCCAGTTCCAAATTGAGTACTATCGAAGATACTCGATTCACTAATCCCGATCCTAAGAAAGATTCTAGAAAGTTGACCCGGAAGCCTAAAGAACGGACGGCTCCTTTGAAGTATTATCAAAGAGTACTTAGAAGTCCTGTTAGAAGTTCTTCTCCTATAAAAGATTCCAGAACCTTGGTTAAAAGTCCTATAGAAGCGATTGCTCTGAAGGATTTTGAATCTGTGCTTACAAGTCCTGTCAGAAGTTCTTCTCCTATGGAAGATTCCAGTAACTTGGTTAGAAGTCCTATAGAAACGACTCCGAAGGATTGTGAATCGGTCGAAAATCCTTTAAAAAATAATGCGTCAAGTGAAGAATTGGTCAGAAATGATAGAAATAATCCAATCAGAAGTCTAGAAAATCCCGAAGCATCTGAAAAATTGGTTCTAAGTCGTGAGAATACCGATTCTACAGAAGATGGTAATATGGTTGCAAGTCGTCCTTCTGAGGCCAACGTTTATGCCAGTATAAACAAATTGCCCTTACCAGAATGGACCCCTGCAAACGCAAGCATCTTCGATTGGTTTACAAAGTATCAGTCATCAATAGAAGCAGGTAATATTTTTAATATAATTTTCGCTTCTATGTTTTAAATTGATGGCAATTTTCAAGGAGAGTTATGTTTTTCGAGTGTATCTGAGTATGTATGTCTAATTCTTTGGCACGCCCTGCAGCCTAAACGGCTCGATGTCGTCGAGTTCGTCATTTGCCAATATGTTACAGAATATTCAAAATATCATATCGTCTTCTCTTCGTCCAGAGGAGACGCTGTAGCGTCATCACTCTGGACGAAGCAGCTCGACAGTCACGTTCACTCCCGAGCTCGTAGTGGGACTCTTGACCATAGCGCCAAACTTCAGATCTTGCATGAATCCTCCAATAATTTCACCATACTGTCATTCGCGAACATTTTCTGATTAATTTAACGTGATATTAAACACAAAACTACTGTAGACATTAAACTGAAAATTATCAAATAATTTCGCAACCGTCGTTTCCTGCCATTTTCAAAAGCCCCAAAGTTAAATATTATTTATTGCAAAAATGAATTAAGCCCATCACACACTATGAAGATACTATAAAATACAGTATATGTTAATGACAGTGATGACAATATTTAAAGTCCGCAACTTATATTTTCAGGTATTAAATTGGATATCCATATAGACACAGTAATCAACGATGTCATGGAACGATTGGACACGACAATTAAAGAGACTCATTCGGACACTAATCAAAAGTAAGTGTTAGTGTAAGTAGGTGTGAGATAGTATTTGCTGAGTGCTTGCTCAAAATTAGTCTATTACCAACGTACTTGAGAGGCTGATCACGACTTTAGTGTTACTCAGTTGTCAACTGAGTAAACTGAATAGCGAACTCGCTATTCTTCTTCCTCAGCATACAGCAGCCCACTCCTAGGCATATGCCTCTCCTTGAATCCTCCATGTGGCCAGATCCCAAGGTTGTCTGGTCCACACCGAGCCAGCAACCCTCTTGATGTCGTCGGACTCTGGCCGGTGGTCTGCCCACGCTTCTTCTACCCGTCCGAGGTCTCCACATTAGAGCGCACTTACTCCATCTACCATCGTTTCGGCGATAGAGGTGCCTAGGCCCATTTCAGTTTTGCCACTCGTTTGCCGATGTCGGCGACACGGGTCCGATGGTCTCATTTCTCACTGTCGCGTAGGGATATACCGAGCATCATGCGTTCCATGCTTTTTTGTGCTACCTTCAACCTGTGCACCATACCGGAGGTTCTTCCAATTTCTCTTGCGTGATCAGTGTCCTGATGTTGTAAGTAGCCAGATTCAGTTTTGTTTGACAGCCGGATCTTACCCAGAGGTTCTTCGCACTCCCTGCCCCACGTTTACCATGGCCACTATTGAGTGCAGTCTATTAATGCGGGCATTAGGCATTGGGAAGCTCTCAGAAGCGTCTGAGACTATTCGATGTTTACAGATTCGCCTGTCTCTTCGTGGATATACAGAAGCTTCTCCGTGAGGTTAAGCAGGCGTCCCGCGTGGAGGCGGAAGCTGTCATTACCAAGAGCAACGAAATGCTCCGAACAATCGTTGAACAAAACAACCAAATGCTTCAGACAATGACCGAGATGAACACTAAAATACTTCAGGAACACGTGAAAAGGTAAACTAGTCATACATGCCGATGTCACAGCCAACTGACTGAAATAGATTTGATTGTCCGACTAGTCCTTTATTACCCGACTGCGCAAGAAAAAGGGTTATGTTTTTCGAGTGTATGTATGTATGTCTAATTATTTGGCATGACCAACAGTCTGAACGGCTTGATGGATGATAACTTATTTTATTTATTTAAAATATAATAACACAGCATTACAGTTGTAAAAACTAATTGACTGTGAACTTAATAGGTAACTAACTGTATAACTATCGGCCCGTGGGGTCCCGGCGCTTGGTCGCTTTATAAAGAGCTTAGCAAACGAATAGTAGATGCCACTGGTGACCCAAGAGCTGGCAGCTACCTCGCGCAACGGATTAGCATCGCGATCCAGCGAGGTAACGCTGCCAGTGTCTTGGGTACTCTTACTGTAACTAAATTTTTTAAAAATAGTGATTAGGTTTTTTAAATATTGAATGGTTCTTTTTTATTTTAAATTGTACCTTTTTGAAATAAACTTACAATCACTGTACAATAAAAATACACATAATTAAAACTAACAATAATAACATGAAAATTAAACAAAGATTATGCAATAAAAACTACTAAATATTGGACTCCATATAAGGTGTCGAACATATGAGGTGTCTCACTTTTTAAACTTTCACGGTTTGTATACATATTAATTAGATAAAACGGGAATTACCGTGTTAAACATTTATTATTGATGTCTCGATATTTCGACAGCATTGCAGCCATCATGGTCACGAGTAGACATCAATAATAAATGTTTAACACGGTAATTCCCGTTTTATCTAATTAATATATGAGGTGTCGTTAGATTCGTCTTGATTGTAAGAGTGACATAGGCTATAAAAATTTAATCAAAGCGGCTTAAATTTTTCCTTCCAGAACTGAAGAGAGAGAAACCAAGTTATCCAACTTGTTTAAAGAGACGGCCGAGGACTTCCTCGGTAAGGAACGGAAGAAGAAGGCGATTATGATGGAGCTCCTCCACGAGGATGTGACCGCTGTGAAAGACTACCGACGTCGGCTGGAGCATGCAAGTACTGATAAACCTACCGGTACGGTCTAAAGCAGGGAAAGTGTATAGGATACCTTTTAAGGTTGATATTATATCAAAAACTACTTGACCTATTGCAAGAATTATTTCACTCCTAGATAGATAATAGTTAAAACTATGTACAGGTTCCGGCAAACTTCTTCAAAAACGAGTGACGTAGTGGGTGAAATTCGCGCATGTACACTTACGTGCATAAATAGGTGCTTTCTTATTGCTACTATAACATAATCTCGTATTTTTACCCGACTGCGCAAGAAGGAGGGAGTTTCGACCGATTTCAACGGTCTTTCAAGTTCAAAATCTTTATTGCATTCCGTAAGTTATGTAATTGGTGTTAGTATATTACATAACATTACGGACCCTGTTGGGCACACAATTAGGAGAGAGGAAGGCTAATCGTAGCTATTAAGGCCATTAATCGCGTAATATTATTACTTGTCATTCATTGTATTTTAGTGCATATTGTTCTTTAAGGTGAGCGTGCCATGCGCGAAGAAACGTCACCACGAAAGACCGTCGAAATCGGTCGAAACTGTCGGTCTAATTGCAGACTTCCACAATATAAGTGAATGATATCCGTTTATATATAATAATTTGTACAAGATTTATTAAATTTGGTCCAGTAGTTTTGAGAAAATCTCAACCTTATTGAAGCCTGTATACTCTTCTCTGTCTTCGTGTGTACTTGTGAACTTACGAAAACTAATGAAAGTAAAATACAACGCCTCGGAGCCGTCAAACTAATCTCAAACGCCTTGTAATAACGTCAGCTTGACAGCTCCGCAGCGTTACGTCGATTGCTAAAGCTGCGTCCGATGCGACATGTTACCGTGTTACGAAACACCATACCATCGGATTTAGGGGCGTGGCGTAACCATTTTCTTTGTTAAATCGGTTACCAAAACATGTTACGATGTTTCGTAACACGGTAACAGACGTGTTACGAAACATCGTAACATGTTTTAGTAACCGATTGTTTTGGTAACGATGTTTTGGTAGCCGTCGTGCGACGGCATCGGACGCAGCTTAACGCAAGCTACAAGGGTTGTTACGTCAAAGGCCGATATTCGTAGACAAAATACAAAATAACCCTTTCCATGTCTTTTAAAATGCATTTACAACTGTCGAAGTTGTAAACTTTACTCATACTCAGAACTGTCTATGATTATCGATATGTGGATCTCGGGGTAAGTGGACGCGGTCCAAGTAGAATATAATACGAATTTATTATTATACAAAATGCATTCCTAAGTCCATAGCAAATTTGTGAAGAAATATGATCGTCTAATTACCTATAGTATAGTGGTGCAAAATAAACCGAATTAAACTGTCCGTACTGAAAATAAAGTTATCCAATCTAATAATGTGAAAATAATTATGTCAATTTATAATAATCGTAGAACAAAAGTTATTTTAATTACTTTATTAATGGACTCAACAGTTCGTCATTTGCCAATATTCAAAATATCATATCGTCTCTTCATCCAGATGAGTCGCCGTAGCGTCACTCCCGAGCTCGTAGTGGGACTCTTGAGTATAGCGATAAACTTCAGATCCTGCATGAATCCTCCAATAATTTCACCATACTGTCATTCGCGAACATTTTCTGATTAATTTAACGTGATATAAAACACAAAACAACCACTGAAAATTATCAAATAATTTCGCAACCGTCGTGTCCCGCCTTTTTCAAAAGCCCCCAAAAGAACAAAAGTTGTTCAGTTACTTATGCTGAACAACCTTCGGCTTTCAACAACATAACATAACATGTTATCAAAAAAACAAGTTGTTAACAAAACAGCCCGTCCGCCGCTCCCATTTTGTTATTATTCACAAACCAAAGAGAATTGTCACTTTCGAACGAACGATACGTCTTCCTCTAGTGAACGCTAATTCAGTTCAGACAGAGTAGCAGTTGAATATCAACTAGCTCGTTTTGCCAACTCGAGCCATTAGCTTACTGCGAGATTCTGTATTTCTTGTACACAAAGTAAATACAAGTTACGTGAGATCAAATTAGTACATAGGGTGTGCTTAACTCCGTAATAGAGTTTCGAATATAATTATTACAATGAGGGGTTTTCAAAGTGACAGTTGTAAGAAAAAAACCACAAGCTTTTTAAGTTGATAATAGATGGCGTTGCACCGAAGTGCGATATCATACGAGAAGTCTAAGTTACAAGCAATAACAAATTCAATGTTGACATCATACCAGTCAGTGCCATCTACCGGGGCTATCGGTACTTTCTTTCTTTTTTAAATGTAACCTTGAAATCCCCTTATTACGAAAATGTAACACGGGAAATATTGCTTAGTCAAGTAATCAATTGTAGCTTTCCAGAGTGCGTAGGCTAATTTTAAACGTCCCTTTCACTCTTACACGATGTAGCATATGAGTGACAGTTGCGTTTAGTTTTAGGTTTATTCTTGCGGCCACGATAGAATCGTATCTAATGTTTGTTTTGCTGTGGGCTTAGGTGGTATACATACATATATGTATATACATACAGGAAGTTTACAATAATGTCTGTGCCAAAGTAATCTACACACTATGGCCGATGTCCATAGACAATTTTGAGCAGAAGCTTAACCTGAGCTCGCTCTTAAGACTGTCAGAATTGTATGAAATCTGACAGTTGTAAGACCGAACTAAAACTCAGGTCGCGATCAAAACTGTCTATGACTAAATATAATAATATATTGGCTTAATTGGTATAAAATATGGAAAGACAAAAATGGAAACATGATTACAGAATCTCGTACATACAGGCACTGAATATTTGTGCTTTTTTTTCGCAACACTGTCTTTCCATGCATTTTAAATCAATTAGAAAATTGATCTCTCTAATAAATAATAATTGATGTTAATTTTAAAATGTCGTAATTTATTAAGTGTCTAGGTACTTGGTAGTAATTCCGGTATGCGTTTTTTAAATCTAGCTAGACTAAAGACATGTCTACAAATGGTAGTAATTCTGGTATGCGTTTTTTTAATCTAGCTAGACAAAGACATGTCTAAAAATGGCGCCTAACTTTCCCAACTGAAGTTACGAAAAGATGTCATTAGGCCGCGTTTCCAAGAAAACAAAACAAAAGCAAGAAAACTTCTGCAAGAACCTGTCCGACAGCAGCTTGCAAGTGCAATGCTTGCATGCGTAGCAAGTCCTATCGCGACAGCAAATTGCAGGAATTAGTACGATGTGTAAACGATTATGTAAGTAACTCATGCAAGACTTGCGCGAGTTTACCTCCAGGTGAAAACGCAGCATTATAAAAGATTAGCGGATTTTAGTCCTAAAAAGGACTGTCAAAGTTACCTTAAAATTCGAAAACGCACGGAAGAATCGCTACCAAAGTATTTTTAATCACTAAATATAATTGTAATAGAATAAGGTTGTGAAACTAATAAACGATGGTACAGTCGAAGACAGAAAGATGTACAGGATTATTAAAGTGAATATTTTTCAAAAAGTACTCTACTGATTATTGACAGTTACATAGTGTGTACTCTAAACTATCAACTGGTAAAAGATTTTTTTCAATCGGTCAAGTAGTTCTTGACAAAATTTCAACCATATACTTACCCCCCTGCATACTTATATCTGTCTTCGACTGACAATTCCCGGCAGCTAAGTTGACCCAAGGCAGCAGTTCGTGAAGGTAGACTGGACAGCTTGTAATACGACTTCAGCTCATTATATTGAAAATTAACACGTTCACAGTCCAGTGCCCTATATATGGATCACGACGAACTGGCTTCACAAACCCGTGCCCCACATATGTGGCACGATGAAAATAGTATGTGCCTACCAGATCCGCACTAAAGGTATTTTTTTTCTGAAGGTAAGTAAATACGATGTCCTTGGTGGATGATGCTGTCCATTCAGGTCCTATTGTCTTCAGAAGAGTGCTCCAACCAATGTTGAAGTGCTCACGTAACTTGATGTATTTCGACTTGTATAGAGATTGTAATAATACATGGAAATCAATACATTTTTTGTACGGGGACTGTGAACGTGTTCGTGAAATTATACCGCCTCCAAAAAGTGCCGCCCCACAGGGTACCGGCCGCGATATTCTATCGCTTTTATTTTGACAAGTGAACGCTATACTGCAATGGTTTCGCAAGTTTTAATAAACGTTATAGAAACGCAGTAATGTATATCGTCCGTGTGTCTGAAAACATTTACGAAAACGATAGAATTTCCCGGTCTGTATACAATACTCTACGCCGCCCGCTGCTCACATCACATATCATCCACCGAAGAGTGTTTTACAATGTTTTGAGACTTGGAAGATTTCTATTTTTATGTTGAGTCTTTATTATTATTGCATTTATTATTTTAACTAATAGTACTGTAAAATAGACCAAAAAATATTTTTGGGATATGTTTTTCAAAATTTTGAATCGTATAACGAATAGAGTCATAGTTTAAAATGTTGCCAAATGACTGATGAGTGATTTTTATTTAAATAAGTTTGATCAACTCTACTGATCGTCTTGTTCCTTTTTGGATTGAAATTTACTATTACCCACTGACCAACTAAAAGTTGGTCCGAGGGGCATAAAATTACATATTTAGTTGGTTTGTGAGGACAAACCAACTAGTTGGTCGGTCAGGACCGGCATTTAATATTGGTCTGGAATACGTTTTAATTTTAAACATGATGAAAAAATTCTAGCCCTGGGCAGGACTTTAACCTGCGACCTTGTCATACCGTGACTTTATCATCATGTATGGCATAATGCATTAAACAAATTCTGAGGTTTTATTTTCTTCAAATTAATTCTTGTCAATTATCTACATTTAAGTTTAATTGTAGGTATGATCTCTCATGGTTAAGTTTGAAAGAATTTTATTTTTAAATTAAATTTAGATGAACACCCCGAAAGTTATAAAATAATTTCATATCTTGGGTACAACCCAATCCAAAGATGGGATGTTTTGTGTTATTTCAATACTTAGTACATTTAGTTAAACATACCTACTTATTTTATTGGTTGTATGTAGTGAGATGTCAACAACTTTAATGTTTATTGATAAGAATTAGAATGATGATGTTAATCATCCGTAAGTTATAGAATGATGATTTTAATCATCTGTAAGTTATAGAATGATGATTTTAATCATCTATAAGTTTCATAACTACATACAATGTGCATTTGAAAAGATTTCGTTTCAATTAATGTCTCTCGATTGCAAAATACTATCAATTTAATGAGAGGCCAACAACTTTAATGATTTGATTACCTAATTGGTAAGAAATAGAATGATGATGTCAATCATATGTAAGTTATAGAACGATGATTTTAATCATCTTTAAGTTTCAGAAATACATACAATGTGCATTTGAAAAGCTTTCGTTTTAATTAATGTCCCTCGATTATCAATTAATCACTGCAATATAAAATATCGTTACCTATCTATACCAAACGCAACGTTTAGAAACTTAGAAACAATTTTAACAGTCGTAAGAGCGAGCCTAGACATATAGCTCGCGCTCAAAATTGGCCTAAGATCGACAATTAAGGTAATTACGATTTCAAGACCGACTTATTACATTTATGGCAAAATACCAGGGGGGCTAGCCGGCTGGCTTTTTTTGTCCTGTCAAAACCTGCGCGAACGAAATTTTTGTACTAATTTTCGCCAAAAATCTGACATTGACGGCTAGTAAAAATCGACGCGGCTCAGCCCCCAGTCTCGTTTTATTTCTGTAATCTACAAAATAAAACGCGCCTGTACATAATAATTCATTTTATTTATTACGTCATGACACAAAGGATGGAAGTCTTAATATACAATACAACTAACAAATTCATTACAGACAAAATATTACTGGAAAGAACGGGCGTGACCACGATGAAAACGAACGCAACCGTTATCACACCGTCACGTTTTTATATGAATCGAACGATAGAGGTAAAGGTTTGTACTTATATGGACTATTGGCCAGATCTTTTTAGGCTCTAGAAACCCACACTAGATCTTTCGAGCGGCGACGCGACGTGACTCGGCGGCCCCATTACGCCAACAACGGCGTCTTTCGAGCGTTGTCGTCCAAGGAAAATGTGAATTACGACAACGCTCGACAGACGTCGTTGGTGGTGTAATGGGGCCGCCGAGCAAACGTTGCGTCGACGCTGCGCGGTCGCTGACAAAACGTCGCCGCTCGAAAGACGCTAGTGTTGCCTCTCTTACTAAATATAATCCACTTTATTAAGTGTCTAATAAAGTTATGCAATAGCGATAACACGAGTATGAAAATTGATGGAGTTAATTTGTCTTAACGATGGTATGTGCTAACTTTAGCTATATCTACATTTTAACTTGAAATTTAGATAACTTTTCTGATATACAAACAATACTTACAATAATTTGTCAAATAGCTATATAGAATAACGAAACGGTGTGATGTGATCGCCGGTTACTCTAGTACATCAACGCTGTTAACCATAAACATCATTTAACGTTATTCCGCGGTTAAATTTAGCCTTCCGTCCCTTTCTAAAACATTCTAAGAAAGTGTATAAGTGACACAAACACGGTTTAAGGGAAGCGAGGTTAAACTATGTATATGGCTAACAGCTCAAGTGATTACTATTCTACATGATCGATTATTGTAAAATTAATGTCCTTAATTTCTAACATTTTTATTAGAAAGCTTGACTGCCAGTTGCCACAAGACGGCCGGATTTAAATCGCGTAATTTTGCTAATTTGAACATCCATTTAAAACTTAATTTTCCGAGAAACAATTTATAACGGCGTGCATCCGTAAATAAAAGAATAACAATGTATTACGATAGGAATTGTGATACCCCATTCACTTTGCCTATTCGGCAAAAAGAGTGAAAATAACAGGGTTACAAATCCCAGTCCACGTTCTATTATTATTTTTAAAGGACTATATGATTAATTGAGAATAAAATCTTTTAGCATAATTAAGAACCTAATCGGGCCATCTGTGACCCTTAATTGGCAGGAATTAGTTGATCGATAATAATTAAAGCAAAAATTCGGATTTAGACGCTAGACTAATAAAAAAAGCAATAAAAACTGCGTAAACCCACACTCTAAGTCCATCACAACCTCCTAGTCTGATCACAGCTTTACTTACCACAATGTTACGTTTTATGTTACACTAGTTTAACACATTTACCGATTGTTACTAAATAAATACATAAAGAGATAAAGATGTAACGAATTGTCTGCGTAATGAATGCTAGGCGTTTGAAATAACTGCGTACAGTGGAAGGTGAATTGTTTCGTAAAAGAAATCGTAGTAGAACGAAAAGCGATATAAATTCAGACTAAGATCGATTATTGTTTTTTATTTATCGACGAACATAAGTTTGATAAAAAAAATCAATTCAATCATTGTTATCCTCTATTTTGGAATTGGAGTGATTGGAAATTCGACACATTCCTTGAAAGGGGTGATACTAGAGGTGGTTTGCAACAAATTAGGCCCTAATAAACGACGGGTCGAAAAAAAATTCAAACCTCGTGATTATATGACAACCGTGATTAAATTTCAACCGACACAAACATTTATTGCAGCCTCGAAAACGATATATACAGACATTTTGTTACAACTTTTATAGTCCCGAAAGAAATGTACGTGCTATTTGCCTCGACGTACAGTCGACCGCGTATCTAACCACAGTGTACAGTGCCTGACTGTACACAATTTACATAAAATAAACAACATATTTTGAAGAGACGTGAGCGCCGCAAGCATTCGCGCGTAAATGACGACCATGAAAGCCGGGATAGACCCTCATAATTGAAATCCACACAAAATACGGAAAAAACACAGTGAGACTACTACCTCGCTAGTTGTTTGATGAGGTTTTTTCCACCGTTTTGAGAGCCGAATTTACGTACATTTACCGAATGTAAGTAAATTTTATTAAAAAACAAGGAAATCTCTGGTACACACGAAGACCGAGATAAGTGTACAGGGGGATTCAATAAGGTTGAGATTTTCTCAAGAACTACTGGACCGATTGCAAAAAATCTTTTACTAGTAGATATAATGGAATTAACACTGCGTATATGTAAAGAATTTTAAAAAACCAGTCGAGTACTTTTTGGGAAAATCTCAACCTTAAAAACTCTGCTGTACACCTTTCTTTGTCTTCGACCGTACATTGCCGAATTGAACCCAGTAATATTCCCGTAACCTAACTGCATCGTTTCTGGTTAACGATTGGGTCAATTCTTTCTCGAATGCCAGCGGGTACGTGTCGTCATAAAGGTAAGCGTCGACTTATTAGCGGTACACTTCGGATATAACGCATCATATTTCAGTAGAGAGAATATGTATGCGTACAATACGATGCATACCGATATTTGTACGCCTTAAAGATTTTTAATAATTGACTTCGAAATTTTTTAACGATTAAATCAGTTGGGGTAAGTACTTATCCATAATACTAATAATAAAATACCGAATGAAATGTTATTCTTGTGTGAAATAAGCTGTAACTAATGGTCCAAACTAGTATTCATACATACTAACACGAAGACAGAGATAAGTATACTGGGGGCTTCAATAAGGTTGAGATTTTCTCAAAAACTACTGGACCGAATTTAATAATTCTTTTAAGTACATAGTTTATACTTTTATCTATCAAACAGTGAAATAATTTTTGCAATAGATCAAGTAGTTTTTGAGAAAATCTCAACCTTAAAAACTACTGTACACCTTTCTCTGTGTTCCACCGTACTTTAGGCTCAATTTACATTGCCGCGCAATGGAAGCGAATTTTCGCAACGAAATTGTACACGAACCAAGAAATCCTGGCAAAGAAGGCATTGCCAACTAGGATCTTATTTATTAGAATCGTAAAGTATCCTAATAGTATCTATAGCTAGAACGAATAAATTAATTTATACATAGGTCCTTATTTGTCCTATGAGCACTAAACTACTTACCCCAACTGACAGTACCTAAGTTTTTTCCTGGTAAAATTCCACACATCTCCATTCTCTTCTAGTTAGTATTACATAATTAAATTAGAATGATAAATAATTGGAGAACATTTTTTGAGGCTCTTGCAGTCAAGCCACTGCGGCTAAGCGTCCAAAAATGGTCTATACATTCGTCTTAGAAAAGATAGTCCCGAGTTTCTTGTTATATAGGTAAAAGAACAAAGATTCGTTCCTACTTGTTCTAACAATAGAACAAAATATAGTTCAGGAATGGCCTATATCGTGCCGATTTTTTCTCCAATTTTTTTATCTAAAAAACTTACGCAACGCACGGCGAACACGCCAGAAAAATTAAAATAGTAGAATAAGCCTACATACATAAGAACGTCAATATTTTTACAAATACAATAATTTGGCAAATTAACAGAGAATGGGAAATAATTGAAACGGGTCAAACGGACCACGAACATACACCTATACAGGCTGATTGGAAATTCGATACATTCCTTGAAAGGGGTGATACTAGAGGTGGTTTGCAACAAATCAGGCCCTATTAACGAGGGGTCGAAAAAAAAAATCAAACCTCGTGATTTATGACCCTTTATTTTTGAGTTAATGGGAATTTTAGGCATGCATTTCTTTTAACGTAATATCTACTTTATCAGCTTTCAGAAAAGTATTATTTCAATGCTCTTTTTGAACATCAATTTTTTTTGTGAACAAGTCAGAAAATTCCTAAATAAAATTAAAACTACCGTGACTCAGAAACCTCTCATTTTCGACCCCTCGTTAATAGGGCCTAATTTGTTGAAAACCACCTCTAGTATCACCCCTTTAAAGGAATGTATCGAATTTCCAATCAACCTGTAGATTTGGAGAAAATAAACGACTTTTTTATTTTTATCAATTTGCCAAACTATTGTTGGAATGCTTATACATAGATGTTTAGAAACGAATAATAATAAAGAAGCCTATATACAGAGTACAAAAATAAAAAATGATTTCACAATGTTTTACATTGCTATAGTATAGACCGCTTATGAGAGAAATATTTTGATACAACTATTGTAGTTACTTAATTTTAACGAATTTCATTTTTATTACTATACGATTAAGAATGATCAAAGCAGTTATTTTTTTATTTTATGATAGCAAGAATTTGGCTTGAATAGTCTATCGTAATCTCAACGAATATATATATATATTGTTAAGTACCAATTTCCATCAAGAAATTCAAAATATCGTTATCTCGCGTTTAATATTTCGGCATTGGCTGTCTGTGCACCGGAGCGAGAACCGAAAGTAGGTTAAGACTGACGTAAGGACCATTAGGTCCAAATGTAAGCTTTATTTATTTTGTATTTTTATGGGTTTTTTATGCCTGCAATAAAGAATTATTATTAATAATCCATTGCATTTTGCACTTAAAAGCCAATAAAAATACAATTTCGGTTTGTTACGATAGACATAAAATTAACCCAAACATAGACGAATCAAACGAAAAACATGGTGCTGTATCAATCAAGTTCGATGACAATTCATTCAACAGAGACCCTTTCCTACGGCCAGAGATTTAAAAAGTAAAAAGATATAAAACAAGCACCAGTAGAGGTAGAACGCTGTTAGAAACGGTGTTACAAAATATATGTATTGTTTGCTTGCAGAGTGACTCGAGATAAAACTAATTTATACAACTTTGCCATTTACGCCACTTTAATAACTAACTAACCACGTGTTAAAACATTCAAAAGACCGCCTAGATTAAACTAGCGCCTGTAAAGGTGAACGAACACTTATTCGAGCCGAACGAAACTTTAGAATTCTTTATATCTTAATATATTCTTTAAATCTCGCACATCTTGCCCGACTTTTTTATTGTTTTCTTACACAATTTTTTTTTTTAAATTTGTAAAAGTAACGTCTTGCGGCCTTGACTTCTGCTCATTCGGATAAGTGTGCGTTCATCTTAAATAAACACGGAGTTTGTCAATAACGGATAATCTATTGCCGAAAGTCGAACTTATTTAGATTACCCGCGGTTTTTAGAAAAATCTCCCAAGAACATATTTTTCATGACGAAAAAATTTTCATTATGTAAGCTAAGTACGATAACTATGTCTCATTTTGGTGCAATAAAGTAAGTATATGTATCTCATCGTTATCATTCTGCAAATAAGCAATATAAATATTTTGTTACACATTAATTAAAGTAGAGTATAGGAGAAATTGGGAAAATAATTTACTAGAAAGAAGTATTTTTAGGCCGAGCGAAGACTTAATGGCTAAAAGGGCAATTCTGTTTTGATCACTTGCCGCGAATTCACTGTATACAAGTTTTACAGTGGGTTTCTTTGACAATTATACCTGTTGCTGACTGTACAAGGTCCCAATTACTTTATACAGTCGTGAACTTAAATTTGGGACCAATAAACAATCTTAGAACACGCAGTTGCGGTCGAAAGCTCTGAAATAATTCTATATGGCGTCTCTTTGTAAAGAAGTTATCACATATTGCGGTAGACTTTCTCGATCGAAACATTGAAATCACCCTCGAATTGGAATTAGATTCGACACTAACAGATACAACAGAGATTTGTACTCATACCGTGAGTTGCCAACGTAAATTCGCTCGCTAACAACTGCGTAAACGACAGCTGCGACGTACGAGATTTGTCGGATTTATGTTGCACCTTTCGCGGCCTGTAGCGGAACTAATATCCCACCAGCGTGCGTCTCAGCGAAGGTTTACGTAGTCGTTAGCGAGCGTACTGTTTGTAACTGGTAACTTAACTCATGGACATCAAAATAGAATCTTGTAATCGAGAGATTACCTCTTACATTACACACGTTGGTTTTACAAAAGTCCTTAAAGTTCACGATTGTACTCCGTAATATGTCGTAAATAATGCCTTTTCAATTGAATGTCTAAATTCACAAACTGTTATTAAGTATCAGATAGTAAAATGACAAAAATCCTTCACCGGAACGTGCCAGCCATTCCTAATTCGTTCTCTTTCTAAACAACCTGAAAAGTAAAATATTATAATGTTATAGATAAAAGGATCGACAATTCTATGTAAATGGGAATGATGACTAAGAAAAACTATTGCATAAATCAACTCATATGGTCAATGAGGTCCAATTTATACTTTTCTCTGTTTTCGAATGTTCACGTGGAATGTAAATCACTCCTAAGCTGGTCGATAACGTTATTATGTATTGAATTGGACGAATTCACCCACAATGGTCGGTTCTCATATATATTTCGACAATTTCGCGTCCTTTGGATAATTCATCCAAGATTGCCGTGAACTCACCTCTGTTCACTTGGTATGGAACTGTTGTATGCACAGCGCGCACGACCACGAGCCCTCTGGCGGCGTGTCCAGCGGCGGCGCCAGGCAGTACATGTGGTAGCCGCGGTCGCAGTCGTCGCAGAACAACAGCTGGTCCTGGGGACACATATTAATCAGTAGTTATATCAAGCAACGAATGTCTAACACAAAGAAACGTGTCATATCCAACAGTACAATGGACTGTAATATCCAACAGTACAATGGACTGTAATATCCAACAGTACAATGGACTGTAATATCCAACAGTACAATGGACTGTAATATCCAACAGTACAATGGACTGTAATAGCCAACAATACAATTGATATGTAATATCCAGCAGCGAATATTACAATTGTAGTGTATCCAGCAAGTGAAGTATAATTGGTATGGAATATCCAACATCATAATTGCAGGTACAGCAAGTGAATTACAATTGGTTTGTAATATCCAGCAGCACAATCGCAGCGTAATATTCAAACAAGTGAAGTACAATTGGTGTGTACTTAGATAAATATACTTAGGAGTATTCACTAAAACATGCTAATAACGCCTTTAAATTCAAAGTGGTCAGTGAGGAGGTATTGTCACTTTGCCGTGGATGTGCGTCTCAAATTTGTCTCGGCGTCATCTTGGCGTGGCGTGGGCGCGGCGTGTTTCAACGAACATGTTCTAGAGGGGCAGTTAACTCACATCATTGTCGCTGGTCCCGCATACAGAGCAGCACTTGCACTCGATGCACTGCCAGCGGTACTTGCGGACCGAGACGATCATGTTCACGGTGAACTGGAGGCACGTGGGGTGACCTGCGTACGGCGCACGTTATTATATGAACATACCATGGTATAATGGTGATAGAATTATGCGGTTTGTAAATTAGGTGCGAGTAAAAACTTCTCAATCCATTTTAAAGACTAGCTCTAAGGTTGATAGCTATACAGTTTTGAGTATGAGAGGACTTTGAGTTCGGTCTCACAATAGTCAGTTTTCAGACAATTTTGACAGTCGTAAGAGCTGTCACACTGAGTTCGTTCATATTCAGGTAAGAAAAGAAAACTGGCTAATTAGACAATCATATTTTATATTACTTCACTCGAGTATATCCGCCAGAGGACAAAAGTAGTTGACATTGCTCATAGAATCAGTAAACTGAAGTGGAGTGGAGGGGCGAGACCTTTGGCCATATTTTCTTTTAAGCAACAGAAAATCGAATAAATGGGCTGATATTTTTTACTCGCACTAAAGCTCTGTTTTCACTTTGATTAGTATAAGTGAGAGTGACAAGTGCATGTGTTAAGTACTTAATGCGTAACAGCCGACGGCAACTGATAAGTGGGAATGGTAAACGATTAGAGAAGTAGAAATGAATAGGAATGCATTGAATTTGAAAATTGCCGCTGTCCATATGAAACAACGCTACGCTGTGCGAAAGTTTGCGTAGGGTGTGAAGTAAGGAAAACGGTGCCAATTGGCTAACACAGGTTGTGTTTAACCAATGGGAACCACGCATGAGTTAACATGCTGCTAATGTATGAAATAAATTACCTATGTAGAGAAAAGTGTACCATAGAGTTTATACGGTTGAGATTATCTCAAAAACTACTTGACCTATTGCAAGAATTCTTCCATTGTTAGATAGATAAAAGTGAAAACTATGTAACTGTAAAAGAATGCTTAATTCTGTCCAATAGTTTTTGAGAAAATCTAATATATTTTTCTATCTTCGCGTGTACTGTATTTTTGAATTTGTATATCAAAGTAAATTAATATACGACATATATTAGGTTCAATGTTATTGAGGCCGGTGTCGGCAGTCAAGTGGATGTAAAATATTCAACTATTTTGTTCCTAGAACTACTAAATTGCTATCTTAACAGCAACACGAATTTTATGTATAATTGATTATTTTAAGAATCATTATTATATTGTACCCACTGACTCGGTGCTTTGGTGATATCTGTAAACCAGTCAGTTATATGAATAAATAAATAAATAAACCTTGGATAGGTACTCTTATGTATTTTACACCTACACTCATCAGTCGCACTCACAATAAATCAAAGTGAAAGACAAGCGAAAGCATATTTAAAAACGGCAACGCTAATTTAACATTTAAAACCAATATCATTTCATTATATTGTAAGGCACATGACATGTTCTTACCTTCGCGCTCTAGTGACGGTCATTCAGCTTCTCAACATTGAAAAAACAATTTTCGTCTTTAGTAAAACAGTCAAAATACAGGGGTAGATGTAATGTGCCGAACAATAGTGAAAGTAACACAACATAATACTTAAAATTAATGGACATGATGGCAACACTGTTAAATTAATTCCAAAGAGACCGCGAATGTCGTAAGGAAGTGCAAATTCACTATTCTTCAGCACAATGCGTATGATAACCAAAAAAAAAGCCAACCGACTGTGGACATACAAATTTAATGATGAAAATCCACGGATATACAAAATAAAAACATCAATAGACATTGCAGCGTTATAACGGGCTTAGACTATGATAAACATGTACCTACAGAGTGACTTTTTGTTTAAAAGTGAAAAATATTATTGCAACATAACACTTACAGTCCAATTGCCATTCTCAAAACGATACTAAGTAGTAAAATTACTTGTTGAACAAAGACAGCGCTATAGCAACGCTGTCACGCACGTCTTTCCATTATATCATTTCATCGTTTTGAGATCGGCAAAAGGGCCTGCAGTCAAATTGCCAAACTCAAAACGATGAAATGATATGACATGTTGAACAGAGACGGCGCTATATCAGCGATGTAACACACGTCTTTTCGTGAAATTATTTCATCGCAAGGGCCTGCAGTCCAATTGCCGGTCTCAAAACGATGAAACGATATGAGATGACATGTTGAACAGAGGCGCTATACCAATGCTGTACTATGATTATTTTATTTTGAGAATGGCAATAGGCTGGTTTTAGTGTTTTTTTTTTCAATAACGTTTCCCTTCCTTTTATCAGGTGACTCCAATACGAATTGCCATACATTAAAAGTTAGTAAGGCTTTATTAAAGGTTGAAATTCCCCCATTAACTACTTGACCGGTTGTAAAAATCCTTCTTTAAAAATCGGTGAAGTAGTTTTTGAGAAATTCTCAACCTCAAAGATACCGTGTCTAGTTTTCTGTTTTCTTTTTATTGTATCGGCAATTTTGAATAGAAAGCATACTATACTTAAAGTTTTTGAAGTATTTAATAAAATGGAGTCAGCTTTCAATAACTTTTGGTCACTCTGTCGGTTTTATAGAATAGTTAGAGGAAATAATATTATCTTTGGGTTCTAACACGACTTATGCACTTCCCTACTGCATTCCTGGTACTGCGGAAGTTTTTGCCAAGTTAACTACGAGCGGTAAACTTATAAATAAAACAAAATTAACAATTTTAAGACAACGAGACGAAACGGGAATCGCCGTGTTTAACACTGATGATTGAGCTCCAGATATTTAGGCCTACATAGGCAGTTTTGAGTACAAACTCAGCGTGACCTCGCACTTACGACTTGATAGTTGTAAGACCGAACTCAAACTCATAACTGTCTATGGCGTGTATTCATAAACGTGATTTAAAGTTACGCCACCGTTTAGGCCTCCTGTCCCTTTCTATCTTAACCTTTTTTAACCAATTGTGAAAGGGATAGCAACACGATTTAAGAAATGTGTGGTTTAACTAGGTTTATGAATAACAGCATATGACTATGGTCCTTAGATGACAGTGCAGTCACTAGTTCAGAGAAAATGCATATCTTTATGTTTTCTAACCATAGTGACTGTGATATCACTGAAATATCGGTCGTTCAATGCTCAGTCAAACACGATAAATTACTGTTTCATACCGTTAATATTTTTACAAACCATGTAAGATTAAGAAGTAATTTTATAATAATCTTGGCACTTCGAGCCAATGCACATTGGAGTGCTATATTTTATTCAGCTTGGAAGATTTAAAAATATGCTTATCACGCCTGCTTTCGTAATGATTTTTTAGCATTACTGGCAAGATATCAATGATCTGAGCGTCTATTGAGTAATTAACAATGTTCTTAGAGTAGAAATTTGATTAAATAAAAGTCCGACTTAACATCGTAATTTAAGTGTCGAAATTGACATGCTGTCGACTGTACTTTTAAAAGATTCAACCATACATAAACAAGCCATTTCCATTTAACTACAAACTTTACAAGCAAACATTTGTAAATATCATTCTTACATACAAAATTGCACTTATAAGGCACCTAATAATGCAGTCAATTCACAAAAACTACAACAGTCCAGTGGGTAAGGTATGTATTGTGATGAGGTTCAATCCCCACCTCTGGACTATTGTACCAGTCCTAATACAAGCTTTTAACTTAGTTGGAGTAATATAAACAATAATAGTAAAAAGAAAACATTGCCGACGTTAAAAAAACAATTTACACTTTCTGTAATCGAGTAAGTAGCAAAACCTATTTCCTGTAGTCTGGACAAAAAGATTGATTATTTCTCATAAAGCTTTTTTTCATTCCTAAGGTCGTTTTTACAGTATCGTAAGTCCAATCAAATGGCGAGAAAATGCTTTTTAACGTAACACTTCATTTTTGATTGTATGATGGTAAATGACACGAACATGAAGTAAATAAACACGTATCACTGTCGATATAATTAGATACCTACATGATCGGATCTGCGTGACTCTAAAAACGGCCGTATTCTTTGGGCTATAGGGTATTTGATCAAGACTACATTGGCACTCTTTGGCCAAGATCCAATTTTGATCGTTGAGCAAGTAAAGTCAGTTCAGTCAAAAATAGTCATGCTTAATTAATCTCTTTTAGAAAATCTATCTACTGCCAAATTAGATACTGTTGCAGTCACCTTCTAGGACCATTTCAAATCATATCATTGGATGTATTATTCAATCGCTCTCAAAACGATGAAATTACATCGTGAAATGACATTGGTATATCGCCGTCACTATGCAACATGTCATCTCACCTGATATAATTTCGTTTTGAGAACGTCGAACTGTATTTTAAACGTCTGCAAATATTATATTTTTAAACTTATTTGGATTTTGTTCTCACATTTGATATGATAATGAAAATCATTCAATTTTCGACACTCGTCAAATACCCCAATTTAAGATGTCCCACAAAAACAATGTCTAACTAAAGTATACTATTGCATTTAATATTAAATCCATAACTATACTATATGACTTAAATAATATACATGTAAATATATCTCTAATAATAATTGTATACTAAATAGATACATTTTCGTCAAACATCTAATTTAAATTATAGGAAAATGTCAAGTCTATAAACTTAAAATGTAAGTTAAACCAATTACACTATATATATATTTAATAATTAATATATTCTTTTTAAAATATAAAACACAAAATTATAAACTAGAGGAATGATAGAATCAACTTTATCGATAACAAACGAATTAGTATTTATAATCAAAAACAAAATGTATAATATTCTCTTTTTGTATAAATCTTTGGATCTACGAGACTTCATCAAGTCTCAATCAATCATGCATACATGCTTATGTGAAGGCACTACAATAAGGGCTGAGATTTGATAATATTGCTTACAATAAAGGCTGATACACTATGCGACTGCGGAATGCCAGCATGACCAATCCGCAGCGGCCGAAATTATTGCGAAGTTTGGGTTTTGTCTCAATATCTAAAACAGTTTCTTAACCCTTTCGATGCACAGCGAAGAACGTAGTAAGAAGCGAGTAAATATAATTGATATGACGTATCGCGTGCACTATGACTCGATCAAATTTGGTGACATGTGACTAGACAAGCTAATTTATAATGGAACGATATTTTTGGCTTTTCGGCAGTACAAGCGAAGCTATAACTAAGTTAAATACAAGATCTACAATTTGGCTAACGATCAAACCTAATCTCAGAAAGTCCCATAATGTAATAAACACATCATCAAACAAGTCACAATATCCAAAGTATATACCACACACACAGGTGTAGTTCCATTGTCCCCCTCATTAAAGACCCCAGTTCACATAAAATCATAATGTTATGCGGATGGGGCATTATGTGAATGGAACATTATAAGAAAGGGGCTTTATGTGATATAATAACAATGAGGTATTTTTTTCCGAATGGAACCTTATAAATGTGTGTGAATGTAACATTATAAGGGGTATTATGTGAACAGAATATTATAAGAATGAGGTATTTACGAATGGAACCTCATAATAATGGGGTATTATGTGAATGTAACATTATAAGGGACATTATGCGAATGGAATATTATTAATAATGGGGCATTATGCGAATTGAATATTAAGAATATGCGGATAGAACTTTCTGTGATTAACCCAACTAAACATTATCTTTATATTAACTTTTAAGGCACAAACACTTTCGAGAATAAAATTATTATTAAGCCTCAGTAAAAATCTTAAAATACAACAACAGATAACATGTCAAAATATTATTATTTGGCATCCATTGTCACATGCGAATTAAATAATGATATTTCTATCATGGCAACATCAAGATCACAATGGTTCCAATGTAATGTGAAATGTATACCATATTGAAATAATACAATTAGACTAAACATAGGTCTACATGTAAATAAATCAACAATTATGTTTTTATGGATATAGGGCCCATAATATCATGTATTTGATAGTTGCAGGAGTGTTCGACTTAAAAAATCTTAAAATCGACAATTTGATCGTTTTTATCTTATATCGATATTTTTGCAAGGGAAGTTTTTTTACTAGCATTTTACATAGCAGTTACTTGACTTTTTGGCCCCAAATCTAGATTAGAAACTATATTTGCATATAATCTTCTGCATTGCATATATACTTCACTTAGCTATTTGTATTTGCGTATTTGTCATAATTGCCATGTGTGGTTGATATGCTTGTCAAAATTACTTATTTGTATGTACGTCAAGTATTTGACAAATACGACAAACATCCAATAGCGAATACGAATAGCCAAGTGAAGTGAAACCGCTGTAATTTTAAATGAATTCGGACTTTCATAACAAAAAACGTTATCCCATCGATACTGAGCCGCCCTGCAAATGTCAATACCGATATTCTGTCACCTATAACCATTCTATAACATTGTAAAGTCTGTGATTCTTAAACAACGAGCAGAGTATGTCTGGAATGTATGAATGAATATTATCTCTCATATCCTTTCATGACCAGACATCGGATTTGACGGGACACGAATTATAAAATTGCAAATAGAGCATTGTACCGTAGATTTATTTAGCTACCGGTTATTTTGCTCTTATATTATTAATGTTAGAAAACCAACAAGTAGATATCGTCTAACATGGATGTCTGTAATTAATAAAAACCTAAAATACCATCAAATGACTCAGGATAGACTGTCCTGGAGAAGAATAGCCAGAAGGATCGACCTCAATAATATTTTCCTATTTTTTAAAGAAATTACGGCATTTCAAAATGATGGCGGTTTTAGGGCCGACCTCAAATAAATGAGCAAAGGCCAAATAGAAGAGGTTCGAAAACCAATAGATCATTCACTCATTATCAGTTAAGTAATCGCGTGGAGGTATGACACTCGAATGAGAAAATATTTCGTTGAGCTGTTGATCAGAAAGAGCTAACTCTTTTTGATCAGCACCTCAACGAAGCATACCACATAACCCACTAACAATAATGTTATGGTGTTTTACTAACAAAAGTGGATCCTTGTTATCTTCAATAAAAAGTTCTATTGTTATTTTCTTTATTCATTTTGATTATTATTTAATATACATTTTAACAATTATTATTATTAGATTTCATGAGTATTATTAAAATGATTTTGCTCCAATAATTCGATAATTTCGAAAGATTTCAACTCAACTCGTCCTAATACGATGCAGGGTCGATCACACTCACACCTCAGAATGGCCACTCCAAGAACGTTTGGCTACGTAGAGTGTTTGAGATGAGAAAAACATAAGTGATGAAAAACGTTGCTATTTTCCTAAACATCTATTTAATTATAACTATTGTGTCCATTCTTGCCCGGTCAAATCCGACGTCCAAAACATATCTTTGGTAGAACAAACAAAACTGAAACTTGTGATGTTAACCTATGGTTTGTGACCAACGAAACAAAAACAGCTACTCTTTATATGTGGGGCGCAGCGTTTAGTGGTTCTCGAAAATATTATTAGACCAAAAACCGAAATATTGAAGCTGGGTCTCACTTTGATTAGTGATTAATGCGATTGATTAGTGCTAATGATTTCATAAATAGAGCGAGTATTTTGTTCAATATATTTTTTTGGAAAACCTATATATTGTCCCACTGCTGGGTAAAGGTCTCCTCCCTCCTCTTCCATCCATCCCTGTCCTGAGCCTCTTCCAGCCACCCATCCCTGTATCTAACGATGTCGTCCCTCCACCTACGCCGAGGTCTGCCCCGACGCCGGCGACCGTCCAATGGCACCCATTCTGTGACAGTCCGGTCCGGCTGCATGCGGCACACGTGGCCCGCCCAGTTCCACTTTAATGTAGCTGCTTTGCGGGCCACGTCTGCTACGCCAGTTATCGATCGCAGGGTTGTGTTTCGGACAACATAATAAATAATATTCTTCTCATGGTGCCATCTTGGCCTTCTTCTGGCCTGGATATTTCCTTGAGTAATCATTCATTTTACAAGCAGGTAGTTGTTATGATAAGTTATCACAGAAAACCTACAATCTCACGAACGGTTGCAGGTGCATTTGCTATCCTGAGGACTAAGATATAAAGGCTTCTTTTACCCTTCATACCGTAACACATCAATTCTATTGCCTATTTATTTATTTAGCCTAATTATCGTCAGAAATATTAATAGGGTAGTACCCAGGCGGAATCTGTACCGAGACCGACCATCACTAGTACTACACTAATCGTAATCACTGCAGTGAACAACTCGCACTTGCACACTAATTAAAGTGAAAACGTTTCATTAGCTACCATTGTAGATAGTATCAAGGCGGGATCTTCACAGAGCCTGACCCATCACTAAAACTACACTCATTGGAGCGAACCACTCGCACTTGCACTAATCAAAGTGAAAACAGGACTTAAGTTTCAATAATATTATGGTTAATAAAGGTAAGAGGTACCCAGGCGGAATCTGCACAGAGATCGACCACCACTAAAACTACACTAATCATCGCACTTGCACTAATCAAAGTGAAATCTCAACACAACATTCCTATAAAACTCAAACGCTGCCATAAACGTGATTTAAAGGTATTCCACCGTTTAAGCGTTCCGTCCTTTTCTACCTTAACGTTTTAAAGGAAGTGTGAAAGTGACACAAACACGGTTGAACTAGGTAATACGGCTAGCAACAAAAAAGATTTTCGAGAATCCAACCAACTACTACACAAACCTAACATTTAAGTATCAAACCTAAATCAATTCCTTCTCTCACAATAATCACCAACCGGACTTTGTCTGGAAGACGGCGGCGACAAGTACCCATAGTCATCATGCAATAACTTAGTTTGAGAGGCGAACGTATCGAACGCATCCGCTGAGTACGACATCGAATGGAGTATTTCTATTACTCCGTTCATTTTGATATTCTCGCGTAAGTGCCTGTGTCGCTCGCAGACTCTGTTCTCGAGATGGTAGCACGGTTTGGTGCCGTTTCTGGGCCGGCCTCTGCGCTTACCTGATCGTCCGCAGTCGGAGCAGCTGACGAGCTCTTCGGGTGTCCCGGTCTTCTTGTTCTCGCGATCGTCGCCGAGACAGAAGTCGCAGTAAGGCGATGGTGCCACCTGAGGAAAAAGTGTAGATTATGTTTATGATAGGATTTCAATGAAATTAAACTTTAATACAAATATATTTTACTCAATTACTCCGCTGGCTCAGCGACCCGAAGTGGGTCTTAGCCTCCGAAACGAGAACGCGCCGGCACGACAAATATATTTTATGCATAATACCCATTGTTCTCCTATAAACAACTAGATACACAAAGGTCTTACTAAACAATTTAAAAAACGTCCAAATAAGGGTCCATTGTTAACGTCCAAATAATGCCCAATAAAGCAAATGAGGGTCCTTTCATCCGTTTGGACCTTCTTTGCGCTCGGTCATTTTTAGAAGGCAGACTGTATCTAGTGGTTTATAGGAGATCAATGATAATACCTAATTAATTCCTAGTCCTACACACTACTTTAACTACCCAATCAAAATATACTATATGCGATTGGGAGTTTTGTTAATCTAGGATCTCATAAAACATTTTTATTGTTGTTATTTTTGAAATACGATTGAACGGCTGCGGCGGCCGAACCTCCCATTATTCTGATAGTTACCTTTTGTTCCCTCTCCTTAAGCACCGGCAGCGCTGAAGCGGTAGACGTAGCAGCAACGGGCACGGGTGAGGCGCTAGTTGTAGCCGGTGCAGCGCTTGCTGTGGCGGCTGCGGCGGCGGCGGCCGTGCCCGGCGGCACGAGCGGCGCGTGCGCAGAGTCCGAGGAGGACGTGTCGGCTGATGCCGGCCGCGGCGGGGGCGACGGCCGGCGCTGAGGCGGGGCGGGGACGCCGGCTGCAGAGGACGGGACTCGTTGACGGAGAAGTGTCTTCGCTTATAAGTAACTCCACAAAAATATGGTAGGTAAGCCAGGAAACTGGTTGGTAGACTAATCTTGTCATCATCCCGTAGCAGTCTACTGATGGATGTAGGCCTCTCCCAATGGGCGCCACTCAACCCAATTAATCTTATACTATAGACATAAGTAATTTTTATGTAATCCATAGTTCTTATTGAAGAGGTTCGCAGCAGTCACATCATTCCTTTGCGTTCAAGAACTCCGCAGTCAAATATGAATTAGGTTGGAACATAACTGCAGGTTGTTCAAATAAGAAACTTTGTCTGGTATTTAGACATCCATTTAGTGGCTAAATATTCGCTGCCGTAAAATATGCATTGGTATTATTTGCGGGTTGTTCAAAAACACAACTGTCCAGATGGATACATAGATATGCACTAGCTGTACCCCGCAACTTCGTTTGCGTAGAGGAGGAGGATGAAGGAGATCAGGAGGCAGATCTTCCTCTCTGGATCCTTGTTTCCACATCACATACCGCCATGGCTTATAGCCTATGAGCTGTCCGGATATTTCAGCTATCTCCTAGTGAAACTCTCATCAAAATCCCTTCAGTAGTTACGGCGTGATACTTGCACAAAATCACAGACAAAAATTCTAAAAATTAGTGTTTTGGCATCAGTATCGATCCTAATACACATTACAATTATTCTTTTCAAAAAATATCCAATGTACAGACACAACTTTTTTACAGTCTTATTATATGTATAGATTTAGACAATAGTTTAGCAGATGGTTGTAACCAATCCACTCAAGAACTCGTCCACCCCACCGGCCGTAAATGAGTCGCAGACAAATATGCATCGCAACTTTATGAGTTGGCACATACCTGCACCGACTGTCGGGTTGTTCAGAAAAGTGACGTAACTGTCTTGATATTCCGTTGCCGGCGCGACCGGCGTCTGCGACGCGGGCGGCGTGCGGCTGTCGCGCGAGTCGCCGTCGCTGGCCGGCGCGACCGGCGTGCTGGACGCGCCCGTCGGCGGCTCCTTGTGCGTGTGCGTGAAGTGGTACACGAGGCCAGCGCGAGTCTTGTACTTTGCCCCACACACTGTATGATAATGTACAATGGTTAATGAAGTGTTGTTACTTTGTAACTAACATTAGTATTTTATACATCTATCAATATATCTGTGATGCTTTATCTATTTATTTATAGAACATATTTATGTTAATACATTGAGATGCTTTAGTTAAATCCGTGGAAAACTGTAATTGGCTGTAATTATACTTTTGGCCTATTATTAATAGCAGTAGTTTTCCCTAAAAAAGAAGATAAATATAAAATGATACTAATATTTTTATAGATCGAAGTTAACATATACTTTCAATCTACTTTTACCTTCTCGTGTGACTTGTAATTGTATGTAATGAGAATAAATAATATTTAAAACCTAATTCTTTTTTAGGTTAATATTATAATAGTTATTTTTATTATTGCTGTATGAATAAAGACTAAACCTAATGATAATGTTTCATGGAGAATTTAAGTATGAACGGTACAATAATTTTAGAAGTTATTACAAAGAAGTTATAGTATAAAAAATACTTTAAGTTACAATGACAAATGATAACAGTTCACTTACCGTTCGTGATGCCTCCATCTGCTTTTAATCACTCAACATTCGCGTAAACGAGATTGTTTGAATAAAAATTAACTTTTTTAATTAAAAAGGGTAAATGCGAGCCTACGTCATCAGAACAGAGCATAGAGGAGGCACCACGACGGGCATCGGCGTATGAATAGTGATGTAAACGCAGCATACCATAAATTATCCGTCATCAATCAATACCTTAGTAGGGACAACACTAAACGACTTGTAAGAACGCATTTATATAAACAAAAGTTTCTAAGAAAAATCGCTTCTATCTCTATAAAGTATGCAGAATATCTTTAAATATTGAACTCGTAAACATACAATTCACCAAATCAAAATATAAAGTAAATATTTTTCACATTTAAAGTTCAGTTATTCTAGGATCGCAGAAAACTTTTCAATTTGTATCACAATACATAAATATAAAAATTATTCGTTTTCCTCAATCCTAGATTAATATAACTCCAAATGCGGAAATCGATGATTATATTTTGATTAGGTAATTAATTTATGTGAACTAGAGTTCAATATAAGTTACGCATGAAAAAAAAACATGTGGTTTGAATCAGGGAAAACATATTTTAAAGCTTGACTCAAATTAAAGCGAAGCGCAGTGCATTTTCAAATTTTTTTAACATAATTCGTGTATTGAATACTGTTTTCTTTCGCGCTGAGCCACATGTGATTGGTCAACTGCAAAAGTAAATGCTCGTCATTGGTTGCCCGTTACAACGACCACAACATTGTTTACTAAAAAGCGTTCTTATTGGTCGTTTGAGTGCCAGAAAAAAGCCGGACCGTCGTGATTGGTCTATGTTCAGTTCTGGTAAGACGCAGGCTCCGGGACGCGTTTGATTGATGACTTCAAATCAATGGATCTGCCGTGCGCTGACGACATTTGTACAAATACAGAAATAATATTATTTTGACGTTTGTGAAATTCTAAACAGTGAGATCCACACTTGGAGTCCAATCAAAACATTAACGAACAAATAAACTTACAATTGAATATTTTTATTTCTTATTCAACATAAATATTTCTTGTATAAATTCATAACAATCTTTGGGTGCTTATAATAGTTTAGATCTAAGAATAACTTTGAAATACCTAACACTACACTCACTTCCACAAATACAATAAATAATATAGTAACTAACTGATTTATAAATAACAATGACTCAAAAGTTTTTGTTAGAATACTGAATTTAGGAGTTGTGTCGTCACTTGTACATTTTTTCTTGGAAGACCAAAATACCTACGTTAGTTTCTATAAAATTTTGACAACACAATACTTTACAGATATCATAAGCTTACCGCGTAGCATAATTTTTGTGAGTGATAATTAAAAGTAAAAAAACGTACTAATACAGTTACTACACCGAACGATTGAATAAAAAGAATATAAAACACTTCATGGAGGAAAAAATCACTGCGCCCTATGGAGAGAGTCTAACTAAAGTGTATTTTGTATAGGGACAGATCCTTTTCTTGTCACTTTCACTCTCATACGTCAGAAAGAGACATCTTCTCTACTCCATAGGAGCCCCAGCCTTTTCTTCCTTCATGGCACTAATGAATATAAATAAAATATTTGGCACAACTTTAAACACACCGGAAAACATTGGCCAAACTGTAGTCATTGTCCTAGCAAAGAAAAATGTGAAATCCTAATATTTTTTACAGATTACAATAATACAGACATAAAATAAATAATCTATCACAGACACATGAGTCGTACACATCCAAAACCAATCGGTGCTCAATAAAATACTTAGTATTGTGATTAATTCATAAGATTCTGTTTAGAATAGAAGTACGGTAAAGAGCTACGTCAGAGCTAGCATAAGACTATCGTAGACCTAGCATATAACTGTCGCAGCCAGCAGATGATTATCGTAGACCTAGGATAGGTAGGACTATCAGAGCTAGCATAGGACTATCGTAGACCTAGCATATGACTGTCACAGCCAGCAGATGATTATCGTAGACCTAGGATAGGTAGGATTATCAGAGCTAGAATAGGACTATCGTAGACCTTGCATATGACTGTCACAGCCAGCATATGACTGTCGTAGACCTAGGATAGGTAGGACTGTCAGAGCTGGCATAGGACTGTTGTAGACCTAGTATATGACTGTCACAACTAGAATAGGACTACTATAGACCTAGCATACGATATGATGATTATACATATAGCAGAGCTGGTATATGAATGTCGTAGACCTGACATAGGACTGTCAAGGCTAGGGCTAGCAAAGGACTGCTGTAGCGTAGGACTTTCAACTAGAATATGACTATAGTAGACCTAGTTGAAGACTGTCGTAGACCTGAACTGTCGTAGCACTATCAAAGACATCGGATTGCCGTTGAACTATCATATAACCTATGATGGAATAGCCGCTTAGGTCTGCCATATACCCGAGCACAGATCTAACGTAGACTCTTACCAAATATATATATATAAAAATTTAATATTGAACCTTGTTAGTGATATTTTAACATGATGTTGTGTTTGATCTAGCTAGATCCAACTGACACAGGTGCCATCAAGTATACCCAAATATTGTATAGCCAAATATTGTTTAGGAGTGTCTGATAATTGATTTACTTAATAAATTAGTAACAAATGTTTATCTGTTTAAACCAGTTAAGAAGGCTCAATATTGAACTAAGTTACCTAAACTAACCTACAAAATATTATACAAAACAAAGTTAATTTATACTATAATCTGTCCAGCCAATTGGAACAAATATAAATTTGTGGCAGTGTATTTTATATAATTATTTTATTATTCAAATTGGTGTTATTTTTTACATCATTACGTCCCTTCGTTTTGTTAACATTTTGAACTGTTTAACAAATTGACGTTTTAAGTGGCATTATTTACAAGTTAAAGAATTGATGAGCTAAGAAAAGGAAGAGATTCTGTTTAACTTGCCCATAGATTAGATTATAAATAATTCCACTTTGATATTGATCTCCAATAAACTAATTTGTTTTGCAACAATAAAATTAGTTACGAAAATGTGAAAATTTCCTAAAATTTAATACAATAGAAGAATTTTCTTATCGAGATTTAAATAAATTAGAGAAAATTCGGTGATTCTCAATAAACACTTCACCATAAAAAATAAATTAATTTAAATGCATGATTTTTTAAATTTCATCATAATTACAAATTGCTTAAACCGTGGCTTAGTTACTGGTTAAGCTAAAAACGTGTGTAAATTCCAGAGTGTCGCACGCTATATTTAGTCGTAGCTACTCTTACGCGATGTAGCGTATGAGCGACAGTGACAATTTAGGTTTAGATTTCGCGGCCACGCTAGAATCACACTTTAACCATGGTTTAGTGATTTAATTCTCTCAACGCTCATTCAAGGCTTAAAATAGCGTTTCTCTTTTAAATCGCGTTTATTTATAGGAGCCCACGAGTTTTAAAAGGAATTAACTATAACTACACTCTACATCGCTGACGTAGTGACAGCGAAAAAGTATTTGTCTATACGCAAAAAGTCCCTTTGAAATATATTTTAAAAAATTACTCTACGCTTTTTTTATATAATTTTTTTTTGTGAATTTTTACAAGTTATTGCCCTTCTATCGCCTAGAATACGGGGCTACAATCGATTGCCTAATAAATAATTATCCTAAGGCTGGGAATAGACGACCGATTTGTCCTTGAGTCTGATCAAATTGGACGATTTTAAAAGCGATGTTAACCACTTATTTTTAGGTTAATTTTTTATTATTTTTTAAGGTGCTTTGACAAGTTTTATGGGGCAGTTGTTATCTATCTATTTAAAAGGAGTAACGAGTTCCAGGCCGCGTTTCAACCTGCAAGAAAACTTCAGCGAGTAATGTCCGACAGCCTGTCCGACAGCAGCTTGCAAGTGTAAACTGCGTAGCAAATCCTATCGCCACAGCAAATTGCAAGGAGTAGTACTATGTGTAAACGATATTGCAAGTAACTCATGCAAGACTTGCGCGAGTTTACTTGCATCTGGAAACGTGGCCTTAAGAATTAAAACTACAATAAGCATCATTACCCCCAAATGGATAACATTTGACTTATCGGGTAGGTGGGTATAAATACCATACCATACCATAGTGCTAAAGCACAGACCACTTACCCCATAGACCTGTAACAGGAGGGCCCATGTCTGCCCGCACATGAGAGCAAAATTGCTTCGCTACACGTGTAACCTAGAGATATTATCGACATGGACGCATCTCTTTAATATGGCACCCCTGTCCCCCGCTTCGTCTCTATGCGCTTATCGTTGACAGAATTTTTCGCTTGCAAATTTGTACCGATTTCATGTCTATGGGGTAAGTGGTATTTAGACATGACAGCTTCGACCGATTTCGTGAGTGTTATGGGTGTGTCCGACCAGATAGTCGGGTCCGACAATCGGAACAAAAATCGTACGTATATTTCCAGCCTAGTGTTAATAAATTAGCAAAGAGATTCCCTTACTCACTAATACTATCCACATACATTTACACAACAATTAAAAGGCATATTTGCAACTCTGATACTAACCAAGCTTATTATTGTATGTCAGATTAATGATTATGTGAGTTTTACTTGACTCACAACATTCGTTTCGAGCTTGCCAGTGATTCTACTACGATTCTAATAGAATCGACCTCGGCTAGCCCGATTGTCAATATTCGAGATGTGAAACACCTTAAAGGGGAAGGCACACTTCATTACAAAACGTGTACGCGCCACACAAAACATGTTTGTAAATAGTTATGTGGATATAAAGAATTTCAAAATACGTTGCAGCGCGAATGAATGTGCGTTCACCTTAAAGAACACATTGCCTGACAGGTTGTTACCATTCAAATTCATAAAACCGTTTCAAACATAGCTGCTATATCGAATTTCTATATTAACAATTAGGTTCTATTCAGACGGATAATTACACGACATAATAAATATAGGGCGTTTTCAGAGTTTTGATATCCGTCAACTCGCGAGACGGATTACCCCGCATGCGTGACAATTCACGCTGCGTGATAGACAATGTTGTATGAAATAATGTGATGCGTGGAATACGCATGCGTGGCAAACCCGCGTGCGGTTCGAGAACCGCATGACTCTGGAAACGCCTATAAATAGGGTCATTAGCTTGTTACTTTTCGATCCATATTTTTCCAAAACTTTACATAAATATATGCATTTATCTACAAAAAGGCTTTCTCTTGCCAGTCCTGTAAAAGTACCATATTGTCATCGGTGGTATATTCACACGAACGTGCTATTAGGTTGTCAGTCCGGTGACACTTTTGTCGCTGTACCACCGCCTGAATGAACCTTCAATTTATGACAAACAATAACAAGCGTATCCATTATATTCAAATCTTATTGCTTTTGAGTCCTGTTCTTAGAAACAATCGCAGAACTCATTGGCCCAGCACTAAACTATGTGATGCTTACGTCAATGATATAATTTACCTACGTTATTTGATATACCGTTAGATATGAATCAAAATATAAATTGAAACATTTAAAACTCATTTACGTTTGTTATAACAGCCCTTGGGTATTGTAATCTCAAAACGATGAAATGATATCACGTAAGTGACTCAACATGTCATATCATTTCATCGTTTTGAGAACGGTAATAGGCAAGGGGCTGACCGCCCAGTTCAAACGTATTCGTAATCGTTTTGACACATGGACGATATACTTTACTTCGTTTATTTACCGTTTATTAAAAAGTCTTGCACAATAGTAGTAAAATATCGCGTCAAAATGAAAACAATTACTTCGCGGAAGGCGATTAATAAGGTATTAAGATTCATATTAATGGCATATCAATGAGTTACAGTTTGAATTAACTACAAAAGCTCAGGTCCATTATTAATTTAGCTATTGAGCAACTTCATATTTTTCGCAGAGGTATTTCGTATTTTTCGTACAATTGTCTAAAATATTAATTTCTATAAAATATATTATATTGCACTCTTGGGAATGTAAACTATTTATTATTAATTATTGCTACATACTCTTAGCACATTTGAAACTTTTCACAATCTCATCGTGTAGCGATGAGGATAGATGAAACTCGCGACTCATTCATTTTGTATTGTTTTAGTTAAATGGATGAAAAGTTTCTTACGATCGGAGAGCTACGTTTAGTCGCAAAATGGCTAACTCGCAAATTGCCCAACATACATTGAATAATTTGAATATAATAATGAAAAAATCAGAATACATCATTGTTATTTACTGTGTAACCTAAATTTTAACTAAAAATTTTGTAATTACTTTCAAGTCAATAAATTCATTATATATTTATTATAAATCGTCTTTAAATGTTAGGTTAATGTTAGACAAATTATTCATTAAAATTTCACGTTGCATAATTACAATATTATGTGTGATTCTATCGTATTCTATTATTTACAACAATGACTCACTTATTCATTGAATGAAAATTGAACATTTTGCGAATTGCGACATTCTTCGACTAAACGGAGAGAATACCTATAATCCTACTCTCTGGTACAAAACTGACGAATACACAAAGCTCTTATTGTTAATTACACATTTCACGCCTGTAATTCGAAGCACAGAAGTTGTCTAATAGTGTAATAAAAATCTTTCTTTCTTAATAATACCTATTGCCGATCTCAAAACGATGAGACGATACTATAAGATGGCATGTCGAACAGAGACGCACGGCATTTCATGATATCATTTCATCGTTTTGAAAACCGTAATAGCTCCTGTATTGTTCTCAAAACGATGAAATGATATTAGATGGCGTGCTATCGCGCTTGTAAAGCGAAGTCTCTGTTCAGAACGCCATCTCATGAAATGGTTTCATCGTTTAGAGAACCGTAATAGGGGATGATCTCAATTCTTCTATATGATATCAACTTCGATCTGCAAAAAGCGTCCTCGAATGATCCATTAATATTATACTCGTACATATTTAAAGAAGATATCTCACTTATACCAAGTCACAGAAAGAGACAACATGCTGAATTAATTCAAGGAAGACTTGTGCAAACCACTTTTATATCATTTCGTCCTATATAGTTTTTTTTTATTACTATTGGAGCTAAATATATGTAAACTATCTAAAATATCGGCTATATCATCCATTTTTATTGGTATTCATAAGGAGTGCTAGCAATCTACGAGGTTTGTATTGAGGACCTGAGCTATAAGGCTATTGGGTCGCGCTGAGACAAAACCGAACTATACAAATACTTCCTTTATAATCATCCCTATGCCCAACCAAAGGGTATTTGACTTTTTATTGCATCAACTCACATGAACATGGCTGAAGATAGATTTGAAATTAGTTGTTCGATATTTCGGTTAACACCACATACATATATTAATAGTTCAAAGTGAGGCGGTGGGAATGCTTAAGACGTTCACAGTCCCCGTACAAAAAATGTTTTGATTTCCTTGTAAGTCCCGCCTATTATTTCAATCTCTATACAAGTCGAAATACATCAAGTTACGTGAGCACTTCAACACTGGGTGGAGCACTCTTCTGAAGACAATAGGACGTGAATGGACAACAGCATCCACCAAGGACATCGTATTTACTTACCTTCAGAAAAAATACCCTTAGTGCGGATCTGGTCATACTTTTTTCATCGTGTCACATATGTGGGGCACGGGTTTGCGAAGCTAGTTCGTCGTGATCCATATATGGGGCACTGGACTGTGAACGTGTTAATCCATCTCTTCTTAGTAAAATAACCTCTGAGACCGAGATTCATAGACAGTTCCGAACGCTAGCTTAACGTGATCTTGCTCTTACTAACGTCAAATTCCATAGTTTGACAGTTGTAAGAGCGAGCTAAAGCTAAGCTCATAACTAGCTTTTACAACTGTCATGTATCAATCAATAGATATTATTGTTACAAACAACATAGTATTGTTACAACCTATTACAAATTTTGATTTCTTAATACTTGTATTTATTTTATAGGTAAATAACCTAATAACTGTAATGCTGCACTTTTTACTGAATTAATATATCAATTACCAGACTGCTGAGAGAATCAATGTGCGTTCCTTTGTCGCCTTCCACTTCCTGCCCCCTTACCATGTTATAGCAGGATTACTTCAATAATACTTTGTTATTTCGTACCATGACGTCCTTAATAAGACTGATGAATTTTGATATATGTGTACTTTGTGTACCTTCGTCTTGAACACAACGGCTTCGACAGACGATAAATTTTATGCCAACAAAGCAGTTCGATCTTCCCAACCATTACCATATTATTTTATAATATCAACGAAAATAATTCAATTTACCATACTAGTCAAATACCCTTATCATTTGCATGCCTCAAATAATGTAGCTATTGATATTCAATTGATTTCACATTCCCGGTGTTTGTCTGTCGGTTTTGTCTGCGCGCGTGACAAGGGCAGGCTAAGGCGCGGGGGGCTAGTGCCGCCTCCGAGTGGACTTACGTTCGCAGCCGTAGGGCTTCTCCGCGTCTCCGGGGCACTCGTACGGCAGGGTGCCTTGACCGGCGCGCTTGCGACCGCGACCCTGAAGGCGAAAGGGTCTTAAATATCGAGGTAGAGGTGTTTCAAGATCTGTGGCCTTATTACCATTGTCAAAACTCAAAACGATGAAATCATACCATGACATGGTATAATTTCATCGTTTTGAGTTTTGACAATGGTAATAGGGCTACAGATCTTGAAACACTTCTCCCTTGTGGGCTATACCCACAGAATGCGTAAATATGGACTATATGATATTTGTATCATATAGATACAAATTAGGATCTGACCTATCAAATATTATATTATTATATTAATATAAATGATATGATAATAACCAATTTCTCATTCTGACTACTTCTCGAGACGACTACTTCGTAACTAGCCTACTCAAACAGCCTATTTCACAAATAAACTACTTCGCAGACTGTTTCTTAAAATGTTAGGCTAGGCGCGCTTACTGATATGTCCATTTCCTAGTGTTTGTAAAGTCTACCACTTAGTGGCAGTTTTGTCGCAGAAATGCAACGTGCAACTATGGAAGTGCGCGCACATACGACACGTCAAATCCATATATTTTTACTGCGTCAAAATTGCTTACAAATAGGACTACGCTATATTTTTGCAAGAAAATTATGTAGTATATAAATGAAATGTATAAAAAAATTGTAGCTAATTTTATCGCAGTAATGCGAAAATTTACAAAAAATCGTCGTGCACCTTAGGACAAAATGCTTACCGCTCGCCCCCTCTTGGCCGGCGTATCGTCCGGCAGCGATTTCCTGGTGCGTCCGCCGCGCGAGCCCGGCCCGGTGGGCGCGACGCCGCGGCGCCGGCGCCGGTTGGCGTACGTGTCGTCATAATAATCCTCGTCAGACTCAGGGTCAGGCTCCTCCCCCGTCTCCATCTCCTCAATCGCCAGCTCGTCGTAGAACCATTCCTGTTCGTAATACTAGAACCTCTTAGACGTTTTCTTGGCCTCAGTGAAACAAATTGGGTAAGTTATTTCAATGTCTATAAATATTATTGTAAACAAGATCTTGGAGTTACCTTTTTACCTGACTGAGCAAGTAGGATGGTTATGTTTTTCGAGTGTATGTATGTATGTCTAATTCTTTGGCACACCCTGCAACCTAAACGGCTTGATGGATTTTAACATATGAGATTCGTCTTGATTGTAGGAGTGACATAGGCTAAAAAAATTGCATTATTGAAGTCTGGGAGGTTGTATCTGAAGGTCATGATTTTAAATGTTTCGATCAAATCTCCCCTCAGTCGTCTCTCCTTCAATGTGGTGAGCTGCAATATCCTCAGTCTCTCTTCATATAGTTTATTATTGATATATTTAAAAAATAATTTCGAAGATAGAAATTGGAAAACATAGTCATTCTATTTTTTATCTTACTATCTATATCATAAGAATATTATGTAACATGACATTGGCAAATGACGAACTGTCGAATAACCCCCATTTAAACTCAATAAGGTTACCTTTGGATCATCCTTAGTGGCAGTCTGCGATCCATCCCGGCTGTCGTCTGCTACGAGTGCCTCCCCGGGCACTCCGGAACTGTTCTCACCTTCTCCTGTCACTTCTGACGTATCTAAGGCACTCCACCCCCATCGGGTTGAAGACATTGTGAGGTATTGACGTCTGGCTTTGCGCCATCTGTTGATGATTGATTGATAAAGAGATGAGAATGTCTTATACTATTGTTAATTTTGTAATATGAAGTGTTATTTATCGTAATATACAGACTGGACAATAAATTATTACTCAATAAATAAACAGGAAGTGGTTTTATCAGTTCAATTTGTCTTGAAATTATAGTAGTTTATGGGCGCTGCCTACGCTGGTGGTACCCTTGCGTGTCGCCCGATCTAGCTGTCAATGACCCGGCCGTCACGGGATGCTTAGTATGTAACGATTTTATTATTTGTGGATATTTGCATGAAAACTTAAAGTATATTTTTTTGCATCAGTATTGTGCATGTACAGACAACAGCAGATCAATGGTAACACTTGCAGTACAATTTTAAATCTTACGACGCAGATAATAAGAGTAGTCCAAAGTGTTAAACTTGATCTGCTGTTAGCTGTACATATATTATCACCCCTGAGTCGCGCATCGTTTATCAAAATGTACCTTTATATACTACCTACCTTTGTGAAGGATATGTGTAAATTTGTCCCTCCCTTGCGCCCGGCATGCGTTGTTTCCTGGTCATGAATAGACTGCAGTGACTTTGTGCGACCCCTGGCAAAGAAAATATTATACATATAAGAGTTTGCAGCGGTAGGAATCCCACACGGACCTATCTGTGTCATCGATATTTTCTAATGAATGGCAAAATTGAAATGGGCTTGGGCGGGTCATCTATGTAGCCAAGATGATAGACAATATAATATGTTAGTTCTGCAGTTGTGGAGACTATGAACAGGTAGAAATTAGGATCGAACACATGATGCTCAGAGATTTAAAAGTTTGCGAGGTCAATGTGGACCAAAAAGCCCTGGAATAGGAGATGGAGAGGCATATATATATATGTCCAGGAGTGAAGTACCATCGGAAGGGGGGTTTCTTTGGGGATGATTTTTTGTCAAGGTCATTTTTTTGTCAGATCAACCCCTGTCAAAAAAAAGTATTTTTTCCTCAGTGCCCGCTTAGACACTCTGACCCTAATACCACTTATGCGGGACAGAATGCCAGCATCGTAAATGATCAGAATTTGTTTTATGCATTATGCCATGCTCCGCGAAATTGTAAATCATCTATTAGAATCTCTGGCTAGCCCACAAGGGATAAATAGTCCATATAGGTAGGTATGCTACACACAACAACAGTAAGCAAGCACACGGACTTTAGTATCAAACCGAAGTACACAAACAAGATGTCTGATACGAAATCAATAACTCACCAGTTTGGGTGTCGATGAAAGGTATCCGCATTCTCCTTTCGGCGCATAGTCGCGAATTGAACGTTGAAGAGTTCTCAATAATCTCCTTGTAACTTGGATCACCGAGAAAACTGGAAAATTAGACGGGAAAATGTAAACAACCAGGGCCACACCAAACAACCACTTTATCACATTATAACCGCTGTTTACATAGGATATTTTAATGACATTCGATAAATAAGATACAATTATAAATAATTCGACTCAAAACGTTAAAAATACCTTTCTATTTTTGCTAAATTCGAAGGATTCGTGACCTGAATCTCCGCAGCCGCCATTTTGCAGACGCTGGTGATGACGTCAGTTAGTCATCATCATCAAACCTACCATGGTACGTCATTTCCTGTTAATGTTGCCAAATTAAGTTATAGTAATTTTACTAAAATAGCACAAGGTTTCGTGATTTATTGTTTGAGAGGTTTTTATTCCCTTTTGATATTGCAAAAACTACTTACTGTACATAAAATATATAATAAGCGTTCACACTTTATTACGAAAAGTATTTTAATGGTATTTTTCGAACTTATAAAATGATGAATGACTCCTTTGTTCATGGAAGAAATATATTGATCGAAAAAACAGCAACACCGGACAAACGTCAAGCTTGTGACTGGTCATCGGTGGACGAATCGTGGAATAGGCGTATTTTCAGTAATTGTTGATTGGAGATTTCCAAATATTACCCTGATTATTGGTTATCGTATTTTGTTAACTTTAGACGCGGTTTCTAATTTTTCTAAATTCGTTATTTGAGAATAGATTGTTTATTTGGTGCACGTAAAATCGCGTAATTTCCACAACATAACTTCGAGGTCGCTGAAACAAAATGTCGGTGTGCTTCTTTGTACCTGCTGCTGCGTAAGTTAACTTCGTCTTATCAGTTTACTACTTGAATTTTATGTTCCTAGCTAGCCGTACCAGAGTTAATCTTGTTGGATATTTGGAGTAATTTAGGAACCTTGTCTTGTTACTTGCCTTTTTAACCGACTTCCAAAAAAAGGAGGAGGTTATCAATTCGTCGAAATATTTTCCTAATTGGTTAGTTGTTACCCAGTGTACTATTCTAATTAACTGATTTCCCATAAAGTATGTTTTTAATTCGGAGACAAAAATTCAAAAGAATAAAACATTTTGCATATTTAATGTTATGCATATTAAATAATATGCATATTCAAATATGGGGATAATGAACGTTATGGATATTGACCCTAGCCTTTTGTTAACAAAACTTTAAAAAAATATGTATATGCTATTCCTTTGTACCCATGTAAAGGCAGAAAAAAAACTGACTAAACTTCTTTCTATTTTTTTTCTCCAAAGTATTTTATTATGGCCTATTTCACTGACTCCCTTACTTAACTTTTAAATTGAACTTATAGCTATATGAGGGTATATTAATGGTAAAAATATCACCAAACAAGAGTCACCTATTCCTATTCCCAATATTATCAGCTTAATTCATAATTCATTTATTCCTTGCTTTATGTGGTAACATGGTTCTTAGATAGTACAGGAAGTGCTCACATAAACCCTGTAAGGGCACCACAACATTAGACACTTAAACATTAAAAATTCAAATTATATATATTATTTATTACTTATTTGCCGCTATACATATATTATAGTGAAATAACCTACCGTTACCCACAGCGACCAAGCCGGCACTTCTGCCGAGGAAACCCTCGAGCAGGAGACTGGTGAGGAGATGCCAGCTGACACCTCCCAGCAGACATTGCAGCAGTTCTGGCATACTGTCACTGATGACATTAAGAAGGTCACTGCGGTAAGTAATAAAAGCACAGAGTACAAACCTGTTATACATATAGTCTGTCGACGTCGTGCTTGCCGCGCCTACGGGGTGCTGGGGTTGGTGGTACTAGGCAACACTATACACAGCCGTGCGCGTCGCGCTCACTTGCCCTCCCTCAACGTAGCCCGTGGCCCCTCCGAGACCGTATTCCCTCGACCAGCCAACGCCTGTACCCCGTGGGCGCAGTAAGCACGACGGTAATAGACTATAATAAGATCCCGTAACTTACTTCCCTTAGAAAAATTGTGTCAACTAGTTGCGGTGTAACGTGAAACATCGCGAAATATATGTATGTATGAATGTATCGTGAAAGATATTACTACAGCACCAGTTACTAAAGAATAGCTTTTCAAACGATGTGGGCGAGAATATAAAAAAGCGAGAAAAATGAGAGTTTTGTCACTACAAAATATTTACCAAAATCTATAATATGTCTAATCAATTTAAATGCTATGTTTACATATAATATAATAAAAATAAATCTATGTGCAATAATATTCTATTGGATATCTTCTATAGGAGGATTTCAAAACCCAAGCATTGCCGCTTGCACGCATCAAGAAGATAATGAAATTGGATGAGGAGGTGAAGATGATATCAGCCGAGGCTCCGGTACTCTTTGCAAAGGCAGCTGAGATATTCATTCATGAGCTGACTCTCAGGGCTTGGAACCACACTGAGGATAATAAGAGGAGGACTTTGCAGGTGTGTTTATGTTACGAATATGACAATAGCCAAAGGTTCGATTCCCAGACTATACCATACTCGTAACAAAGAGTTTTATTGGTTTTTCTCAACATCATTTCATCGTGCGTAATATGCATAAAGAGGACTATAAATAGAAATGATCGAAAAATGTATGATAACCTATTACCTAATCAACCAATAATGGAAGAATGCCTACCCGATCAAAACTTCAACGGCACGCTAAGGTTTATATGCGTGTCCAGTTAGTTAAAACTTGAATTATATCGCGCTCTTACCGACATCAATGCACTCCTAGAATCATCACATGAGTGTGACTTGTTTGCTGATAGTTGGTTGTCATCACATGAGTGTGACTTGTTTGCTGATAGTTGGTTGAGTGTAGTGAGAGAGTGTGCTAGGTATTGTGAGAAGAACTATAAATTGCATTCGTCTATTGTATAATTAATATTCTATTCACATATGTGCTTACGGTATTTTATATATAATGTAAATACGACTGTCCTGCGCCTTGGGGTACCCCTTATGTTGGACAAAAATTGAAATATATAAATAAACACTTCTTAGTTGTCGCCAACTGGATACTTTTCGAATTTTTAACAAAAAAGGACGGTCGAGTAGAAAATTGCTTATAGTTTTTTTTTCTGATCATCTTAGAAACTGCCTTAGAGAAGTTGAATAAACCTATGGCGGCTTAATCCTTTAGTTTCTTATAGATACATTGTTTAAGGGGGGGTGTAAGGGGTGGGGACCGACAATATTGGCCACCCAATTGCCAACCTCACCGGCACGTGGTGCACCCTGCCGACCAACGGACGGGGCTCTGGCGACCGACAGTTGGCGGTATACCCAGCTCGCACCGTGCCGGCGCCAAGTGCAGCAGGTCGGTGACGGGCAGCAGCGTCACCGGCGCGAGGTGGCCGGCTCTGCGATCGCCAACCCGCTTGCCCAGCGTGGCGATTACGGGCATCACCTCCCAAACATGATGCACACCACAAGGCCCCGGCCCCCAGTTCCCGGCCGCCCCGCTATTCCTAGCCAAGGCAGCGGCTACGGTAACGGCGGGGCAGGGGGTGCTAAGAATCCCCGGGTTACGGGAGGCTGCCAAACAAAATTGACCCTGGCTACGTACAACGGACGAACTCTGCGGCTGGACGATCATATCGCGGAACTCGAAGTAGAGTTGGAGAGGATACGCTGGCACGTCCTAGGGTTATGTGAAGTCCGAAGAGAGGGGGAGGACACACTGACCCTGGAATCGGGCCATCTACTCTACTTTCGAGAGGGCGATCAACTCTCCCAAGGCGGGGTAGGTTTTCTGGTGAATAAGGCCCTCGTAGACAACGTAATGGAGATCTCCAGTGTGTCGCCACGGGTAGCGTACCTCATTTTGAAACTTACCGAGAGATACTCTCTTAAGGTAGTACAGGTCTACGCACCAACGTCGGCACACTCGGATGAAGAAGTGGAGGCTGTCTATGAAGACATAGCCAAAGCCCTCAATCACACCACTAAGACACACTTCAACGTGGTCATGGGGGACTTCAACGCTAAAGTGGGAGTACAGAGCAACATCGAATCGAAAATCGGACCACATGGTCTTGGTTGCAGGAATCATAGGGGGCAAATGCTAGTTAACTTCCTGGAGAAAGAGGGGCTATTCTTAATGAATTCGTTCTTTAAGAAGCAGCCTCAGAGGAAGTGGACTTGGCAAAGCCCCGACTCTATGACGAAAAATGAGATAGACTTCATCATAACGGACAAAAGGCATATATTCAGGGATGTCTCTGTACTTAACCGGTTTAACACTGGTAGTGACCACCGACTCGTGCGAGGCACCCTGAATATCGATTTTAAGCTAGAAAGACTCCGTATGATGAAGTCTACGCTCCGACCTAACCTGCAACAGATCGTAACCGGCTCCGAAAAATTTCAGCTGGAGCTGAAAAATAGATTCGATGTCTTGGAAACCACAATTGACGTTGACCAGGCGTTTGACACAGTGGTGAAGACCATCAGGGACGTAGGCGTAAGGTTTTGCAGGTCGCAACGTACTGGCACGAAGTCTAAGCTCTCAGTGGAGACTCTGGATCTCATGAAGGAAAGACGTGAAAAGGCTACGCAAATCTCTCAGACAGAACAGCGGACCCTCAACAAGCATGTAAGGAAGCTTATACGTCGTGACCTTCGTCGCTCCAATACACGCCGCATACAAGAGGCAATTGAGCAAAATCGAGGGTCAAAAGTATTCATGCAGCAGTTGGGGAGAAGCCATCTGACGAAACTGAAGTCGGCGAATGGCAGAACCGTCACTTCCAAACCAGAGATACTCGCTGAGATCGAAGACTTCTACGGCCGATTGTACGCACCTCACGCACCGCAACCTGAGCCTAGTACCGATGATCCCCGAGCTACGTTAACACGCCATTTTACCGAAGACCTGCCGGATGTGAGTCTTGACGAAATCGGACTGGCTCTCAAACAGCTTAAGAATGGAAAAGCCCCCGGTGAAGACGGGGTTACATCTGAGCTCCTGAAAGCAGGTGGTACTCCTGTCCTGATGGAGCTACAGAAGCTTTTTAACTCCGTCATACAGAGTGGGAGAACTCCGAAGGCATGGCACAGGAGCATTGTTGTCCTGTTTTTCAAGAAAGGGGACAAAACCCTATTGAAAAACTATAGACCTATCTCTCTCCTGAGTCATGTATACAAGCTGTTTTCGAGAGTCATTACGAATCGTCTTGGACGGAGATTTGACGACTTCCAGCCCCCGGAGCAGGCCGGGTTTCGCGGAGGATATGGCACCATAGACCACATCCACACAGTGAGGCAGATTATACAAAAGACAGAGGAATACAATCGGCCCCTGTGTCTTGCATTTGTGGACTATGAGAAAGCATTTGACTCTATCGAAACCTGGGCTGTTCTGCAGTCCTTGCAGCGATGCCAAGTAGACTGGCGGTACATCGAGGTGCTGAGATGCCTGTATGACGCCGCCACTATGACCGTCCAAATCCAGAACCAGCAAACAAGATCTATCCAGTTGCGTAGAGGTGTGAGACAAGGAGATGTTATATCACCGAAACTCTTCACAAACGCGCTGGAAGATGTCTTCAAAACACTGGACTGGAATGGACGTGGCATCAATGTAAATGGCGAGTACATTTCACACCTTCGGTTTGCCGATGATATAGTGGTCATGGCTGAGTCGCTGCAGGATCTGCAGGCAATGCTGGATAGCCTTAATGCTGCTTCTCGCCGTGTCGGGCTCGGGATGAATTTGGATAAGACCAAGATCATGTTCAATGATCTGGTCGTCCCGGAACCAGTAGTAGTCGATGCCACGGTCCTCGAAGTTGTTCAGAAATATGTCTACTTAGGACAAACTCTACAGCTGGGTAGGAACAACTTCGAGAAAGAGAGTGACAGGAGAATTCAGCTGGGCTGGGCAGCGTTTGGGAAGCTACGTCATATCTTCTCGTCTTCAATACCACAATGCCTAAAAACTAAGGTCTTCAACCAGTGCGTCCTGCCAGTGATGACCTACGGAGCCGAAACGTGGACATTGACGGTGAGACTGGCCCACAGGTTCAAGGTCGCTCAGCGAGCTATGGAAAGAGCTATGCTTGGAATTTCTCTGTTAGATAGAATAAGAAACGAGTATATCCGCCAGAAGACAAAAGTGGTTGACATTGTTCATAGAATCAGTAAACTGAAGTGGCAGTGGGCTGGTCACATCTGTCGTAGAACCGATAACCGATGGGGTAGACGAGTTCTCGAATGGAGGCCACGAACGGGTAAACGTAGTGTGGGACGCCCCCCGACCAGATGGAGGGATGACCTTCGCAAAATGGCTGGCAGGGACTGGATGCAGAGGGCCGAGAGTAGGGTTGATTGGCGCGCTTTGGGAGAGGCCTACGTCCAGCAGTGGACTGATACGGGCTGATGATGATGATGATGACATTGTTTAATTCTACCAAGATTGCATCCCACAAATCACTCATGTCTTATTATTTGCGATATATTTTGCAGCGTAACGACATAGCGATGGCGATATCAAAGTCTGACCAATTCGACTTTCTGATCGACATCGTGCCACGTCACGAGGTGAAGCCGAACAAACCGCGCGAAGAATCGCCCCGCGCAACCACTCACATAGAACAGGTATACACTAACGCTCTTAGCCATAAACGGTTTAAGAGAGACTAGGTTTAAGGCTTCGAGCATCCCAAAGCTGGCTTTTGTTAGTGAGCGGGAGCGGTGACATCGGTCCAATGTAGCTTTAAAATAAAAAAAATTACGGTCGGCCCGATTATATTTATTTATTTTATTTGGTACACAAAACAGATTACAATCATTGTATAATTGAAATATTACAGTCTTAATGTATGGTCTAGAATTATTATTACTATTATTATTAGAGACAGTAATCCAAAAATATGTGTACACATTGTGATTTGTATATCGTGGAATATAAGAGGAATGCAAAAATCCGCGAAAAACTTACTTACTCTCTCCTTGTTATACCCGGCGCAAAGGCTGCCCATAAAGCCCACAGCGTTGCCGCGTTGTATGGCTATGGCAAACCTTTGCACCAGGTATCCGGGACTTGAAAGTAGAAAAGGGGCTCGTAGGACCTGGATGGGTGACCGCTAGTGACACTTTCATCTGAGCCCCTTCGCGCCTCGGAAAGTACGTCAAGCAGTTGGTCCCGGTTGTTGTCGCTTGACAGCAGTCGTCAAAGGCCTACAGAATAACTTTGCCAAATAGGTTTGGTTTGGTCACTAAACCACACGAGAAAAGAAAAGAAGAGTATTAGTATTTATTTATTTTAAGGAAGATTTACAGCTACAATAACTTTAGGTTACTTAATAATGACTAGAAGCTAATTATAAATCTCCACCTATAGATAGCAAGACGTGTCTCAAGAATTTAAAAATAAAAGTGGATTAAATAGGTACTTATGTTAAGTTTTTTTATATATAAATCTAAAAATATATTTTAATGATAACTGTCGTTAAAGAAGTCCTGCGCCATGATGCGTCTCACGGTCGCTGCGCTCTTATATATATTTAACAATCTGCATTCTGCATACTAAACCATCTGCATAAAAAACAATTTGCATATTGAATATTATGCTTATTAATAATGAATGTTTCCTCTTGCACCAGATTGTGCAACAGCATCAAGCAGCCTCTATGCCGGCCACACAGCAACAGCAGTTCGTTATTCAGACACACCAACCGGCGCAGGTCGTACAGGTACATATATAATTGCTGGGTGATCTTCAAATTCAAATTATGCATTATTGGGGGGTCTTCGTGCAGTAGCTGAAACTATTTCTTATGAAGTAAGATTATCTTTAATTATAATATCAATAATTATTTTAATTATAGATTTTAAATATCGTTTTAAAGGCTGAACACACATTAAAAACATACCCCTTCTTCAGAATTTGTATTACGCATTATCCATGCTCGGTGAACAAATTAGAACATGATGAAAAAATTCTTGCAGGTAGAAGTCCTGCCCACGGCAAGATTTTTCATCATGTTTTTTGTTCACTGAGCATGGATAAAACTCTGTGTTAAGTGTTAGTTATGTTTATACAAAGTAAACTTCAAAAAATATAATCATATTATTATTATTTTTTTCTTGTATGCATGCCATGCGATGATAGCATGACATATAATGTTATTTTGTGTGTCAGTCTACTGCGCAAGCTGGCACGTCTTCAGGCAACGTGCAAGTGTCGCAACAGCCAGTCACGTTGATGCAACAAGTGGTGACATCTAACGGAGAGGTGCAGCAAGTGCCAGTGAGTATACAACGTGTTTTAGGTACTTGTCCCACCACCGGCGAGAAGGCGAGTAACTATCGGCTATTTTCTGGCTAAAGAAACGTACAATAGATAATACATTCCGTGTAACAAAAGAGACGCAGCGATACTCGGTCAGCGATCAACTATAAAATATGTCACTATAAATCTATTACTTCTTAGCATTGAATAGTGGGCAAAGCGGGCGGTGGATAGTTTGCTACATTGAACGTACCTCGAGGGATGTTAGATAAATTAGATGAGGTGCGTGTGTGCTATTCTATGTCAAGATATGTGTGTTATAGTACGCCAGGATATGTGTGCTATAGTATGCCAGGATATGTGTGCTATAGTATGCCAGGATATGTGTGCTATAGTATGCCAAGATCGTTGTGTGTGCTATTGTATGCCAAGATCGTTATGTGTGCTATTATATGCTAGCATCGCTATGTGTGCTATTGTATGCCAAGAT